>CM060680.1:176043795-177243795 GCA_030686995.1 Artemisia argyi
CAATCCTATTAAAAATATGAACGGCAGCCCGCGCCCCAATGTCTTGAGTCGTAGAGAAACGTCGAATACGCTTTAGAAGAGTTACTGCATCTTTCTCAAGTTCTCCAAAGGAGGAGAAAGAGAAGGGGAGGAACCCATATCCGATGTCCACACATTTGGCCTCATACTTGACACGTTTACGTTGTGCAGCTTCAATAACCGCACGACCTGGCATAAAATCAATCATACCAGATTGTGTCAAAGGTGACGACCCCGTAAGATCAACACAAACATCAAGCCCACCATCCCAAGAGTAAAGTAATATATCAGCTGGGCGCAAAGATCTATCCCTATCACCATAAAGCCCAATATCCACCTCCTTACGAGCTGAAATTCCGGACCGAGAGCATATATCAACAAGAACATCATGCACAATATTATGCCGATGTTTAATGCCAACAATACCCGCACAAGAAACCGCATGATCCCCATAAATATCTCCAGTAAAAACACGAGAACATGCTGAACACGGTACCTGAACAGTGAAAAGAGGAACACCTAGCCGATAACACAACACACAACGGTATGTCCGGGCATTCATAGTTTGACCCAATCCAGATATAGGAGCCACCATGAGCCAATCTGAAGTATGACCCTCCTTTAGAGAGCTCCATAACGCCATCTGTCGAGGAGAAAGATGGAATGTAGATTCAACAGTTTGGGTAACCCGATCGAAATATATATCTGCCAATTTCTTCATGAGTTTTGGGGCAGCGACCTCGCTTAGGTTACTCAAAAGGTCAAAATCCATATCCATATTAAAAGTACATAAAGCATCATCACAGGAGGGACCAGCAGTTACAATACCAGAACTATGGAGAAGCTTAGTCTGTAAGCTAGCAGATTGAAGTCTAGACGCAAGAAAAGCATATTTCAAGACATCTCCTGCAGAATAAACACCAAGCCCCCCAGAAGCAAAGGGAAGGGTGGCAAGTCTCCACTGCCAATCACCAAAACCAGGCCCAGAACCAGTGACAATACGTTCCAATGAAGAATGAAGTGCCGCATCAAAGGAAACCTGAGCACACTCAAAGACCCTGGGAGAACATGTGCGCATAGAAAAATACAACTTAAAAATACCTGCACATGCACGGAGTAGCAACAACTCACATTGAGGGTCATTAAGTTTAGCAACAGCATCTATAAGATCAATAGTTTTAGCCACCCTTTTCAAAACCAGCCTACTACCAAACTCAAAATCAACACTAACAGGCCCACCCAATAATTTAACACCATGTAAGGGGCGAGAAATATTTGGAGGGAAAACACCCGCATATCTGCTTCTAGGGTCTTCCTTTGGCCAAAAAACCTCAGTTTTACAATTACGTTGAGATCCAACCAAATAAAGTGACATAATATTATTATTATTATTATTATTATTATTATTATTATTATTATTATTATTATTATTATTATTATTATTATTATCATTGTTATTATATTATTAATATTATTATTATTAATATTACCAGTATTATTATTATTGTCATTATTATTATTAAGTTTTATTTATTTATTTATTTTTATCTTTTTTAAATTACAATTACGTTGAGATCCAACCAAATAAAGTGACATAATACATCAATTACAATCCCAACACATTACAATTACAACACATTCCAACTCTTTGAATTACGATTCATTCAAATTACGATTCCTTTGACAGATTACAATTACTTTCAAAACATACCGCTAACCAAACGCACCCTAAAAGTGTGGAGCAAACATTTATGGTTGGGATATTGAGTTACTTGAAGGATATTAAAAGTGTGGAGCAAACATTTATGGTTGAGATATTCAGTTACTTGAACATGACGATGGGACAAAGGCAGGCCCGGATTTGGCTATGGGCCACGTGGGCGACGACCCAAGGGCAGCCCAAGAGAGGGGGCATCAATCTACTAATCCATATATACAAATACTAGGTTCAGCTAATTAGTTAAGCCCACTTTATATATACAAATACAATGTTTGTGTTCAACTAAACAGTGGCCCATTTCACTAAATGATAACTAACCTACGTATAGTATGAGTGTATGACTAATTCAAAACAAGTAAATAAAATAGAATGAAACAATATATGACTCTCGAGTCCATGACAGTTTTAAAAATTCACCATCAGTCCATCATATCCAGAGACCAGAGTCAAGATTTATGAATTGTGGTTACAATAATTAAGAGTGGAATTCGAAACAATTAGGGTATCAAATGAATCAAGCGGTCATTTTTTCTTCTCTTCATCAATTTTGATCGGGTGATATTTTTCCATACTTATTATTCTTGCTTTAGTAGAATATTATATAGTTTATACTCGAGTTTATCATGCTGCGTCGTTCTCAACCATCGGTTGCCCAAAATAGGAAATGAAAGAAAAATTACAAGAATCTGAGCGACCTCAACACGGTTCTATGGATGGGTTTCCAATTAGAACAAAAAATACTAATGATAAAGTTAACGTTAATATAGATAATGAAAATCCTATAAATAATGAAAACCTAGAAAATGATGAGGTTAACGCCAATGATGATAATGAAAATCCTATATATAATGAAAATCTAGACAATGATGAGGCTAATGTTAGCGAAGATAATGAAAATCATATTGAAGAAAATAACATGTTAATCATAATAATTTTGATGAGGCTAAGTCCTCAAAACTATTATGTTGATGGAGTTAATCACAATAATTTTGATGTAAGAGTTTGGGATGGTTTAGATTCAAACATAAGAGAGTTACTTGTAAGCAGAGAGGGTATGTTAGAGAAACTAATAAAAATTATGCAAAAGATAGATTTGGTAAACATTTATCTTGTGAACATTATGTTCGCAAGTTACGAATGACGCTTCTTATGATAAAAATAATGGTTAATTTACTCGAAAGAGCTTAATAAAGTATTTTGTTTTTATTGCAAGTTATTTAAAACTGCTAGATCAAGAAGTCAATTCGCACATGAAGGAATAAATGATTGAAATCATCTAAAAGAAAACGTGTTGTTTGTTTATAAGGGGCATATTTCGCTCGGCTCGCCCAGGGCATCCGAAACCTCAGGACCGGCCCTGGACAAAGGCCTTGCTTCAATCGCACTTACAAGTACACATTTCTATGTATCTTTATTGAATTCTTATGCATATATGCATATTGTTAAAAAAATTGCATGACAAATATGATTACACGTGGTATTGCATGATGTACGTATCTTGCTGAATAATCATATATCCGTACCTTTATTTACATGAGATGTAAAACCATGCTTTGCATGATTAATCTAAATGTATAAAGTGATGGGCAAAATAAAACGGGAATGAATATTTTGGCGGCAAAACTGTCTATCTTGACAGTTTATCTTTTTGCTAAAAGAAATTGCCAGAAACAAGTATCTTAAAGTTTTATTCGTTTTTCTATATTGAAGCTTCTGCCCATTACTTAGTGTTCAATTGGTAGTTATTAGTATTAATGAGCAAAGTAAGATATGAATTATGTATATGCTAAGTATATTTTATGCATTGGATTGTTTAATATAATCTAGAATGTGTGTTGGAATCATATTCCATATTTTTTGCTTAAAATTTGATCATTGAAGTGCATGTATGGACTTTAAGAAAACATATAGTTTTATGGGTTTGCATTTGCTAATAAATTGTGTGGTTTGCATTTGCTGATAAATTGTGTTAGTGGGTGATAGTTTTCTCTCCATGTAAGGTTTTTCTCACATTTTATTTTCTTCTTATTTTATTTTTATTGCATTTGTAGTTATTTGGGTTAGTTGACTAGCAACTAATTCCACCCACTCTTCCAATACCCGAGATTTTTACTTGCTTTCCATAAAACATAAAAATACAAAAAGAATCATCCCTCACCTCTAGACCTAGTTAGATTAAGTTTCAATCCTAACGAACACTATTCCCCAAGTAGAACGATCAATCCCCTGGTACTTGCCACTACACTATACTACATCGGTCAGGTACACTGCCTGGTGGGGATTGCAAGCTTCTCGAGATCCCTCGAGAGGTAAAACCTTTTGCAAGGTTGCAAAATCACGCATCAAGTTTTTGGCGCCGTTGCCGGGGAACAGTTATTGCTTAGGTTGAAATTTATTTTGATTAGGTCTACTCATTAGAGTCGTATCAAGTGAGATTTTTAGTTTTCCTTTTGTTAGCTTTCTCGTAGTCTATCTTTTCTTTGTGTCTTTGTTTAAAACCTTTCCATTATCTCTTCCTTTCACCATTATGGAGAACGCGAATTCACCATACTACCGACCTCGAAATCCATTCACTCCTAATGACATCTTGATGTTCATACAATATCGAGATGAACCCATATATGATGCATGGACTCGTTTTAAAAATTTACTCCGAATAGTCCCTCGTCATAGTTTCGATTTATGGTCCCTAGCTAAAATCTTTTACGATCATGTCAACCGATATGACCACAGGTACATTGACGATTTTGCCAATGGGGACCTTAGGGAATTAAATGCTGAAGAAGCATGGGATGCCATTGAAGATTGTGCCCAATATTATTATAGAGTAGACAACTCAACAAACAACATCACAGATCAATTAATAACAAGTTTAAAGGAGCAAATAGAAAGTTTGTCTGGGGATGATTACTCAGGGATACCTAAGTGGATGTCGCCTAATATCATAGTACAAAACAAATACATAGGTAATCTAGATACAATGGAGGATGAGGTGGACAATCCAAGCCCACAAAGTACCCCACAAGTCCTACCATCATTTGAGGCACACACACTGCCCGTGACTTACCCGGAAGAAGTAGAAGAGACTTTAGGAATCCCGATGGAGGTAGAACCTTTAAACCAAACACAACTAGAGGATATAGGTTTGAATACTTGTAGTCACAACCTTACTCTTAGTTCTAGGGAATTTCCTAGTATTGATGAACCGGAACCTCAATCATTACACAACTTTCCATCCTTAGATTTACATCTAGGAGACAAAAGAGGAACCGACCCACCCATCAACCCATATTATCCGGGTAGTTTTAGGATGAAGGAAGCCATTCACTCACCCCCTTCACCTCACGTGGCATATTTCCACCCTAATGGTGTGTACCGCTACTTTCACCCGCACTTAATCCTAAGTGTTGGGAAAACCTCCCTTACTTCCGTTAAATAAGGGTAGAGTCAGGCTCGTGACTCGAACAAAAACAAGCGCTTCTTCGGAGGCAACCCATGTTTTTAGTTGTTTGATATTTTTACTTTATTTGTTTGTTTGTGTCATATATGCTTAATCATAATTGTTAAATTTTTATGTTTCGAATGATTTGTGAAAATGCTTTATTTTGTTTTTAACTTCGTTTTAACTACATATAAAGGTATTTTATAAAAGATAAGTGTAAGAGAAATCTAAATTTGTTTCTAAGAACGAGATTGAACATGAATCACAACAATATTAAATGAATATGCATATCAGTATTTGTTTGAGTTAAATGCTTGTATCGAGTCATAATGAGTATTTTGCAGGATTTCCAGGAATTACGGCGTAAGTTTTTCTAGAAATTTTCTGGAAACTAAACATGAAATTTTCGCAGGTCACTTCTGACGGCGTCAGGATTATAACCTGACGGCGTCATGTCTAAAATTCTGAAAAATTTTGCAAGTTTTGTTTTTCTGCCGGAATCGTAAAGTTTTTGTGAAACCTTTAGTTTTATAAACTCTAGGAAATCTGCAAATATTCATTCCACAAGCATTATATCTTTATTTGCTTTCTAGGATTTTATTATATATAGAGTTTTCCGCCAATTTTACGCAAGGTTTGCCATGATTGTTTTCTCAGGTTTAACAGGTTATATTGGATAAAAAGATGATTTATATTTCCGGAAGGAAGATTTCAATGTTCATTTTCTTGGAGGAGGATCTAACCATGTTAACGCATTATCAACACCGAACGAATCAGGGGAGTATTTGTTTCATACTCTTACCTTCTTTACTTTTACATCCTTTTAATTGAACATTGGGGACAATGTTCGGCTTAAGTGTAAGGGGAGGGTAAATGATGATACCTTAGAGAATGCAATTGCACTTGATTTTTGTTTGTTTATTAGTAGGTGTGTAATAAAATTAAGAGAAACACTTGTTAGGGTAATTTTAGCGCCAAATTTAAATTTTTTTACAACATATAGGAGTGAAGCTTTAGTATTAATAAGTGTCTCATGGATAAGAGTTGTATGACTAGCACAAAAACCGTACCACTCAAAAATTTTCCACCCCAAATATGTGAGGTTCGCCCCTAGATTCGTTAGGAAAAGATTTATGAGTGTACCGGTAGTACTTAGATTCTAGAACTTGTGATAGTGATACATTCCAAGACCACATGTGAGATTACATTCGTGTAGTTGGATTACTACATGATAAGAGGCATTAGGATAACCCTTGTGTTAAACTCGTATCATAATTACTTGACCAATAAATTCAATACACTTGACTAGTAAAGTCAATTAATTCTCCCACACCTTTGCATTGTACTCATTTTTAGTACACGATACCCCTAGTACACCCCTCCGAGCCTATCTTTTTCATTTCTAACTTTAAGCATTTTAGTTAAAGGTATAATTTGTTTACAATCCACCTCCAAATGTACACCCAAATCGCCTTAGCCTTCCGTGTATGCACTCATCTTTAGTGCATTTTTGTTACATGTTTAAACCTTTAGTTAATTGTCTAATTGATTACATGGTTGCTAAGTCGAGTCATATCTTGTACATACTGTTTCGGGACGATTGGGACTAATGGGTAAAATACTATTATTATGGAGTATTGGGGAAGAAGTCAATTATTACCCCCATATATGCGTTAATATCTTAAAAAGTACTCCAAGTGTTTTGATAATCTTAATACGAGTCACTAGGATAGTTGATTGTAAAGTATGAAAAAATTCAAGTGTAAGAGGAACGTAATTCCCCTATGATGTATTATTTTGGATGGTAGGGCAAGAATATATTAAAAAAAATCAAAAAATAAAAGGAAAAAAAAACGGAAAAAAAAATAATTAGAAAAAGAAGTAGAAAAAAAACATACGGACTACCATCCCGTTTCCTTTTATGTTTCTTTATATGTTTTTGTAGTTTTCATTAGCTTAAGTCAAGTTGAGTCTTAGCTTAGCAACGCCACATTGTACATGTAATTAACCAATATGATTAACTCGCCACTAGTAAAGATTGCCTTTATCCAACAAACCGTGTTTATCATATCCTTACACCTCATGTTACAACCCTTTGAAAGACCTCTTTGATAGTTTATCCTAGGTGCTTACGCCAAAGTGGTGGAGGCTTGATCCTTTCCCAAGCCTATGGTAATCTATGTGCTATGACAGGTAGTGAGAGATATTTTTCATTTCCATTTGTGATATATACTTTTATAACACCCGAGAGATGTGAGTATCCAAACACTATTTGTGAGGTACTAGTGTATAATTTCCGAGCTTGTTTTGGTTAAAGTGAAACGATCATTTGTTGTAATTACTTTTATCTTAGTGTTAAATGACCCCTAGCTTGTATTTTGATTAGAATAAAAGCGCATTTGCTTGAGGACAAGCAAATCTCAAGTGTAAGGGTATTTGATGAGGCAAAAAGTGTTACGCTTTTAGGGGGTCATTTAAGCCCTAAGTCGTGATAATTTGATCAAATATTGCCTCAAATGGTTCCTTTTGTCATTTTAGGTACTTTAGAGAAGAAATCTGGAAAAGGATGCATTTTGGACATTTTTGGAGCGAAAAGTGAAGAAAACGACAAAGTCTCCAAAATCAAGCTGGAAAGAGTACCTGACGGCATCACGTTCTATAGGTGACGGTGTCACGTGTTGGCAAAGAGCTGGATATGAAATTTACATGAGACGCGCCAGAAGGTTTTTTGGATTTAAAGAGTGACGGTGTCACCCTTTGTAACGCCTAGGCCGTCACGCACAATCTATAAGTGACTGCCAGTGAAGAATATAAGGTGACGGCGTCAGATCTGGATCTAGGCAATCCGAGGAAAGCATTGGCGGCGAGTTGACGGCGTCACATGTATAACGTGACACCGTCAGAATGTAATCTCTATATATAGTTTTCTAATTTTCATTCATTAGGGAGAGAACTTTTGGAGGAATTTCACCATAAACCCTAGGACGAATTTTAGCCTTTTTGTAAGGGTTTCAAACCCTTCTTTCATCTATGATTAATTAAAGATAAGTCTTTCAATAATCATTCAATATGTCTATGTGTTGTTTGATTCTATCTTATGCTTGTCTTTACATTAACATGCTAGGCTAGGTTTATTTGTGTTTGCTTAGATGTAATGAAACCTAGCTATTGATTATTGATTGATTGTTTGTTATTAATTGTTGTTGGATGAATGATTTCGATATTAGGCTTAAGAAAACTGGCTAATCTCCAATTTGTAACATGCTTGAACGTTTTAAGAAACATGAATCGGATGTGTACTACGATTTTAATGGTTATATTTAATGCATAAGTGACTACTAAGGAGGCCATGTTAGGAGCTAGTTGTCGGCTCGACATAGGAAGAGGTAGAAGCTTATAGAGTTGGGGAAGATCGTACACGGCCCCACGAATGGTATTAAGGAATATAACCCATCATCCACGCAATTGTAACAAACTAATCAATTAATGAAAGATATCTAAGGAGTAGTGAAATCTAAGTAAACACGTTGCTCTCCATATAAGGTTTTTCTCACATTTTATTTTCTTGTTATTTTATTTTTATTGCATTTGTAGTTATTTGGGTTAGTTGACTAGCAACTAATTCCGCCCACTCTTTCAATACCCGAGATTTTTACTTGCTTTCCATAAAACATAAAAATACAAAAAGAATCATCCCTTACATCTAGACCTAGTTAGATTAAGTTTTAACGAACACTATTCCCCAAGTAGAACGATCAATCCCCCGGTACTTGCCACTACACTATACTACATCGGTCAGGTACACTGCCTGGTGGGGATTGCAAGCTTCTCGAGATTCCTCGAGAGGTAAAACCTTTTGCAAGGTTGCAAAACCACGCATCATTATCTTTAGTGTATTATTGTTACAACATTTACGTTAAACCCTTTGCTAATTGTCTAGTTGATTACATGGTTGCTAAGTCGAGTCATATCTGGCAAATACAGTTTTGGGACAATTGGGACTCATGGGTTAAGTACTATTTAATACGGAGCAATGGGGAAGAAGTCAAAAATTATTACCCTCATATGTATGTTAATGTTTAAAGTACTTCACGTGATTTGATCCTTGCATTTCGGATCATTAGTTAGTTTATATTCATGCAAAAAGGCAAGTGTAAGGATGCAATTATAAATCCCGAGGTATTTATGTTATTTAGTTTCAGCAGATCAAAAGATGGTAGGGCAAAAGTGTATGAAAAAAAAAATGAAAAAAATAGAAAGAGAAAGAAAAAAAATACGGACTGTCATCTTACTTTTGTTTAAGTCAAGAAAGTGTCAAAGAAAACAACAAGAAGAGTTAGAGTTAGTTTGTCAAGTCTTGCCTTAGCAATGCCACTTTGTGCATGTAATTGACTTATATGATTAACTTGTCACCAGTAAAATACCCCATATCCCCAAAACTGTGTTTTCTTTACCCTTACACCTAACATTACAACTAAAAATCATCTTTGATAGTTTATCCTAGGTGCTTACGCCAAAGCGGTGGAGGTTTGATCCTTTATCAAGCTTATGGTAATCTATGTGCTATGACAGGTAGAGATTGTTTATTTATCCATTTCCATAATGTTATATCACTTATACACCCGAAAGATGAAAGAATGCAAACACTTTTTGTAAGATGTTAGTATATAATTTCCATGTTTGTTATGACTATTGTAGAATGAGTTATGTTGGAAATTATATTTAAACCAATGTTAAATGCCCCCGAACTTGTAATTTTATTATGATAAAAGTATATCGGCTTATTTTTTATAAGCCCCAATTTTACGGCTTATTTTGAGACTTGTCGGCTTTTATAAGTTTATCATATCATAATAAACTTATATAATCCGACAAGTCTCAAAATAAGCCGTAAAATTGGAGCTTATAAAAAATAAGCTGAAATGAGCTTCTGTTTAATAAGCTTAGCGAAATAGGCCTTAAATTTTGTCTGTTAAACAAACATTAAATACTACTCTCTCCGTTTTAAAATTATTGTTCCTGTTTGACTTTTTCGGTCTTTCTTTCTCAAATTTGATTATAAATATTTTTGTTTGTGTTATATAATACTTGTTAAAAATTATAATAATAAAAATACATTTAAAACTCAATCCATTCATATATTTTGCATCATGTATTATGTATTATAAACAAAAATACTTTTAAACAATAAAAACACAAAAAATCAAAAGATTTAAAAAATGAATAACCATAACATTTCAATTATCACACGGCCCGAGCCCCTATAAGCCCAACCCATCCCACCCACACTTATATTCCATCACTCACACCTTTCTTGCACAGAAAGACAATCACAATCTCAAAACCAAATCCCATCTCCAATACACCAAACCCTAACCCCAAATCACACACACAATCAACCATGGGTCAAGGCACACCAGGAGGAGGTCTCAACCGCCCCGGCAACAACTCCAACAACCCAGACGACAAATCCAAAAAAGAAAAAAAATTCGACCCCCCAGCTCCCCCATCCCGCGTCGGGAAGAAACAACGCAAACAACGCGGCACGGAGACCGCATCGCGTCTCCCCACAATCACCCCACACACAAAATGCAAACTGCGGTTACTGAAACTTGAGCGGATCAAGGACTATTTGTTAATGGAGGAGGAATTCGTGGCGAATCAAGAGCGGTTGAAGCCGCAAGAGGAGAAGAGTGAGGAGGATAGGAGTAAGGTGGATGATATTAGGGGGAGTCCTATGAGTGTGGGGAATTTGGAGGAAATGATTGATGAGAATCACGCGATTGTTTCGAGTAGTATTGGACCGGAGTATTATGTTGGGATTATGAGTTTTGTTGATAAGGATCAGTTGGAACCTGGGTGTGCTATACTTATGCATAATAAGGTTGTTATGATTTACGCGTTGTTATTGTGATTTGTTTTTTTAGGTAGTGCGATTGCGTTTATATGATTATATTGATTATGTTTTGCTAGTAAGGTAGTTAATTGATTTTAGTTATATGGTGTTTTAATTATGTGATTCTATTGTGTTGATGCATAATAAGGTAATCTAGCGTTTATGATCGGGGTACTCAGGTTTTGTTTTATTGAAATTAGGCTTGTAACGATTGTAGTTGTTTTTGTGTTTTGATAAATAATAAGGTAGTTAAATTGCTGTTACGATTTAAGCGTTGTTATTGTGATTTGATTATTTAGGTATGAGTTGTATGCGCGATTGTGTTTATATGATTATGTTGATTGTGTTTTGCTAGTCGGATGCATAATAAGGTGAATTATTAGGGTTTGTGATTATGGGGGTGTTTGTTGAAGCTTATATGTGGGCTTATGAGCTTATTTGGTTTCGGCTTTATTACATAAGCCTCAATTTTTTTGGCTTTGTGACTTTGGGCTTATATAAGCTTATTATATCATAATAAACTTATATAAGCCCTTACGTGTCAAAATAAGCCAGAAAGTTGAGGCTTATGTAATATAAGCCGAAATCAAATATGCTCGTAAGCCCACATATAAGCTTAAACAACAAACACCCCATGTTTGGAAACGAGGTGTGCTATCTTGATGCATAATAAGGTAGTTAATTTGATTGTAGTTATATTTGTGTTTTAATTATGTGATTTTATTAAAGTTACCATTAAATTGATTCTAGTTAGATTTCGTGTTGATGCCTAATAAGTAATCTAGTGTTCATGATTGGGTACTCGGTTTTGTTTTATTGAAGTTTTGATGCATAATAAGGTATGCTTTTGTATTGATAGGGTTTGTGATTTAAGCAGTTTGGCTCGTATTTGATATTTTGATTGATTTAGCGTTTGAGTTATGCACAGGAAGGTGAAGTTATGGATTGTGTTTATGTGATTAAGTTGAATTTAGGTTTTTTTTACTGTAGATGTGTTTAATTTGATGCATAACGAGGTGATATTGTTGGGGTTTGTGATTATGATTGATTTAGGTTTTATTGATTTAATGATTAACTGATTATAGCTTTTGGTGCTAGTAGTGATATTTTGAATAAAGTGACTGTAGCTAGTATTTGATATTTGCTATGGTGATTTGATGATTTAATTGATTATGGCTATTATTTGATATTTTGATTGATTTTGCGTTTTGAATTGATGCATTATGAGGTGATTATAAGGGTTGTGATTATATTGAATTTTGGTTTTGATTGGTTGTATTTTGATATTAGGGTTTGTGATTATGTTTATTTAGGTGTTAGTTGATTTAATGATTTAAGTGATTCTAGATTTGTAGCTAGTATTTGATATATGTTATTGTGATATGATGATTTAAGTGATTGTAGATAGTATTTGATATTTGTTATTGTTATTAGATGATTTAAGTGATTCGACAATTTAAGTGATTGTAGATAGTGTTTGATATTTTGATTGATTCAGAGTTTGAATTGATGCATAATATAAGTGAAGTTAGGGATTGTGTTTATAGTGTTGTAGCTACTAGCTAGTCTTTGTGTTTTTCTGCTTTGATGCATAATGAGGTGAATTTAGGGTTTGTGATTGCGATCCTTTGTTTATGTTTGTGATTATGTGACTTTGCTGGACTTAGTTTTTGATTGATAGAAGGTTAGTTTTGTTTTTTCTGTTTTGATACATGATGCAGTGGTTATTAGGGTTTTTGATTGTGTTTGGATTGATGGAAAGTTAATTTTTGTGTTTTGTTGTTTGGATGCATAATGGGGTGATTATTAGGGTCTATGATTGTAATCAGATGATCAGTTGAGTTGAGTATTTGTGGATTACTGTTAGAATTTTGGTTTGAATTGGCTCAAGTTATGTTTGGCTTTGTTATAATTGGTGGACTTTCTAGTCATATTTTAGATCACTTGTTGATTAGTTTGAGACCCTTGCTATGTGGTTTTGAATTGATGACTGAAGTTTAGTGTTAATGTCATTTCGAGTCGAAGTCCTTAGTGTTATAGGAACACTGACATCGTACGATGTACTAATGGCACTTTATCATTATGCACATGCAGGTTCTTTCTGTTGTGGGCCTTTTACAAGATGATGTTGACCCCATGGTGTCCGTCATGAAGGTTGAGAAGGCTCCTTTGGAATCATATGCTGATATTGGTGGGTTAGATGCCCAGATACAAGAAATAAAGGAAGCAGTTGAGCTTCCCTTGACGCACCCTGAACTCTATGAAGACATTGGAATCAAACCTCCTAAGGGAGTCATATTGTATGGAGAGCCTGGAACAGGCAAGACCTTGCTTGCAAAGGTATGCAGCACAAAGTTTTCTTTTATTTCGATGAGTTTATCATGCCAATATAAGTCTTTTGTTTCTATTACTACAAAAGACAAGTTGCATTTAGACTTATATGAGCACTCTTGCACTAAATTGATACGCTTTCAGTTCGAAGTGTTTGGGTAAAACGATTGTTTTTTTTCTTCTGATGATTTAGGGTAAACAGTAAAATTTAATCAGAATTGAAGAGTTAAGAAGCTGCTTCTGAAAACTGATTATTCCAATAGATGATAGCTGCAAACCTTTTAGCTTTGAAGGTGTTGGCATTGCGTTATGAGATTAATTATGTGATATGACATAATGAAAACTAGATAATCAGCTATAACAGAATGGGCTTGGCTGTAGCCAATGTTTTTTTTGGGTGTGTGGGGGTCGTATAAAGTTGTGATAATCAGATACTTAGTTGTTCAAGTATATGGCATATTAAAGTAGACCTTTTTTTAATAAAGTTTTATTTGTTGTGTTGCTCAGGCAGTGGCAAATTCCACATCAGCAACCTTCTTGCGTGTTGTTGGTAGTGAGTTGATTCAAAAGTACCTTGGAGATGGTCCTAAACTGGTTAGGGAACTTTTTAGAGTTGCTGATGATCTCTCTCCTTCTATCGTCTTTATTGATGAAATTGATGCTGTTGGTACAAAGAGGTACGCTCAATGACATTAGTGTCTTTTAACCTTTGCTATAGACGTGAGATCTAACTATGTTAGTTATGTACAGGTATGACGCTCACTCAGGTGGTGAACGTGAAATTCAAAGAACTATGTTGGAATTGCTGAACCAGTTGGATGGGTTTGATTCAAGAGGTGATGTAAAGGTGATTTTGGCTACAAACAAAATTGAAAGTCTTGATCCAGCTTTGCTTCGACCTGGTCGTATTGATAGGAAGATTGAGTTTCCACTTCCTGACATTAAAACTAGGAGACGTATTTTCCAGGTACAGTTTCAAATTTCAGCAATACACGGGTGGGTAATGTTACAAAATGGGCTCCGATTAGCACTTGCCGTTTTTAGTAGGCTTGGGTTGACATGGGCTAAGCTGGGTTCACAGGAAACTTTTCCTTTTCAATATAAATGTAATTACAATAATAATCTGAGTTAATGGAAAAGGGATTACCTCTATTATGGAGCCTACCCTTTTCAGGCCACCTAAATACTGAGACTATCTTATAGGGCCACCCAAGCTTGTATCTGGTTTTCTTATAATACCAAATTTCAAGCATGTCAGTTGATGAAGATGTCTAGAAAATATCGTAAAGACAAAAATACCTTTGAGGCTTTGATGAGGTATCAACATGTTATAGGTTGAAACTTGAAAGTGTAGTCTTTTAAAAAAACTGAGGCCTTTAGGTCATTTGGCATGTATTTTGCCAGAATTGATATGCAAGTAAAACGAAGTACATACTTGTGTGGCCTCCACATACATTATCCCTTTTGAAAGTAAAATGGTGAAAATGGTTGTATGCAATAAAGTACTTCTGTGCATCAAAATACACTGCGCACACTTTTTGAACTCGTTTGATCTGTTCCCTTTTGATAGTTTTGATTTGACTCGTTTTTTATTAACTTGCTAAATGATTTTAATATTCCAGATTCACACATCAAGAATGACTTTGTCTGATGATGTTAACTTGGAAGAATTTGTAATGACAAAAGATGAGTTCTCGGGTGCTGACATCAAGGCTATATGTACCGAGGCTGGATTACTTGCTTTAAGAGAACGCCGAATGAAGGTCAGTAATTTATTTATCAATGTATATTTGCATGTATGCTTGAAAAATCCAAATCATTTATGCTGGATATCTAATTATTGTGGCTTGTTTTTGGATAAATTAGGTGACACATCCTGATTTCAAGAAGGCAAAGGACAAGGTTATGTTCAAGAAGAAAGAGGGTGTTCCAGAAGGACTATATATGTAACACTTTCAGTCTCAGAAACGCAGTATTTTTCGTTATTTGTGTATTTTTCTTATGATGATGTAACTGTGATATACTCTCAGTTTGAGGGTGGATGGAAAGTTGCATGCCTGCTGCATTTGCTTTTTAATAGAAAACATGTATGATATTATATGGTCTCTTTGCGTGGCTAATAGTTGCATTTGCTCTTCTATAAGTGATGAATTTGATCGTCTGTCATCAAAGTAATTTTGATCACATGTGCAGCAGTTCATGATAAAAGTTAAGACATTTTTCCTAACGGATTATGTGAATAGTGTTGTAAACATGTTGATTTAGCGAGCTACTTGAGCTGCTCATAAAAAACGAGTCTCTTAAAAAAAAAGTCTCAAATTACATAAAGAGGCCGGCTCGAACTTGCTTGGCCGGAGCTCTTGAAGCATTGACTTGTAGTCCAGGGGCCAGTTGCAAATGTTAAATGCACCTTTAGGCTTTAAATGCTGGTGGTTTACAAGCTGCAAACTCTGACCTTCCATGACCCTGTTTCCTTCAACATCAACTTCTTTTCTTATCTCTTGTGATACCTCATTCCTTCTCTTTTCAAACTCACAGCAACGTCTTGGTTTATAGTTTCTGTAATTCTTACTAGGAATAGATGCTTCCTGAGCTCGAGCAATCTCTTGCAATACCAAAGTTCTCAATTCAGTTTTTATTGCTTCAGTTATCTGTACCCTCTCACCTGTAGAAGCGTCTGTTTGTTCTGGTGTAGTTTCCTTGCCTCATTTGCCTTACTAGATTCAATATTCACTGGACGTCTATTCTCAAGGGACCAATCTGTATTCTCTTGTCATTGTCATTCTACGTCACTGAAAGTTTGAACACGAAGATTAAGACTTAACAACTTTTTATCTATACATGGTACACATGTATACACAGACAGTTATGTTCTGATTGCATTAATAAGTATATCATTTCATTAGCTGACATCCATACCTATCTACTTATAATTGTTCTAGATATTCCCTGAGACATTATGTGACTTCAGTAAGTTTGTGTTATATCATGTAATTATGATCACGTTGGCAAACGTCGTGATAATTGCATCATATAACCATGAGCTCATAGTTATCATATCTTTTTGGGTAAAAGGGTTTATTCACCCCGGTAAAATTATCTTATCTCAAGTCATAAACTAAAACAATTCATCTAACATCATATAAAACTAACACATACATTAAACATATAACTCTTACAAGTTACAACCATTTGTCATGGCATTCTTCATTCCCTATCTCTAATACTAATAATGGCATTAATACTCATGCCAATTCTTTCTATGACAAGCACTTACATCATAAAGACTTAGTGAGTAAAACGGAACTACTATTAACATAACATGGAATGTATAGAAACATTATTAAATCTTTATCCTCATATCTAATCGGGTCTTCCACTAAACCACCCATTGACTAAATGGGGTGACTTCCTTATTATAACTTTAATGCTACTACCAAAGTCTTCTACAAATCAATCCATTTCTAATTTGTGCTTTTCTAACTTTTTAAGCTAAGTTTATAATATTTGCATTACTGCATCATTCTTCTAATATCTAATCAGGTCCTTTTTCTAAACTAACCATTATCTATCCATGTTAACTACTAATAACTTGCTACTAAACCACCGATGTCTAATCGGGTTTTACTACTAAAGCATTCTACTAACTAACCGATATCTAATCGGCTACTACTAACATATCCATTATCTAATCAGAGAGCTACTAACTTATCGATGTCTAATCGAATTACTACTAACTTGGAATTTCCTTCTATAGGCGGCGAGTACTCATTTGTGGCCTTTACCCTCATGCCCGAATGCATTACCAGGTTTGAACGCTACATAGGATCACCCTATGAGCCTACTATGCTATAAGGCGACATAACTAGTTCATATGTGCCTGCTATGCTATTCTTTTTGACATGCTCCATACAAGAGATATCTAATCCAATCTCATATGAGCCCAAACTATAATGGGAGTTCCTCTAATGCTAATGATGCACTAAAACCATCCTTTTACTTTCTTTCATGACTATGATGCGACTAGGAGCATCCTTTACTAAACATAACTATGATGCAACTAGGAGCATACTATTAGCATCCTTTGTACTACTTTTACTATGATGCATTATATTAGTATCCTTCATATTCAACTACAAATACAATGCATTCTATAAGCATCCTTATCACTTGCTAACATTCTTCGCTAAACATACTATAATAAACGTGCTATGCCAATCCGTTACTCACCTTTCAAGTTCAAGGTAACGTGCCCCTTGCGTGCCCCGAACACCTAAACACATAACATACATACATACACTTTTAGGTATCACTAAAATCAACTAATACATAATAACTACCATATTTTAACTATAAGGCTTGACGTTTTGAAGCATAACATCAAACACTTCAACTACAACTATCAACTAATTTACAATCATGTTTTATCTCATCATTTACCCACTCCATAATTTCTACCAAGTCTTTTTATCAATTACGGAGTAACTTTCATAAAAATATCACCAAACAACAAGAAACATCATAAACTAGGTCTAAAATCATCATGTGATTATGATTGGTCGAGTTTTTGTTTTTCATTTTGCAAATACTTTTCGGCAAATTTGACCAAACCACATATGAACCAGTAGTAATATATTCTAAAGATTATCATATTGGTTTTAGATATACAAAATACATATTACATTGGAAAAACATATGACCACATTCTTATAGAGCAACGTTTAATCCGGACTCCAACTTGGTCAGCCAGTGTTGCCTAGGTAATTTACCGGGATATGCCTTCCTTGTTGGGTGGGGGGCTCGGTACCAAAAAGGTACACGGACTTGAGATGGTTCCGCCAAATACCATAGAGCAACGTTTACATTTACGTTTAAAGTAAACAAGAGTACAATGACAAGAAAGAAGAACATGGTTAAAGAACATGTAAATATTACAAATGAACTAGAAATTAACGCAAATTCAACATACTTACTGAATGCTTATGGTAGACACTTCTTAAAGGAGCATAACTTCTCATTCTTGTCTGGAGGGTTATCTGGCCCTCGAAATCACATAAGCTTGATTCTGCAGTTCATATTGAAGTGTTAAAACAACTACTAAAGGAAACCAATATAGTGAAGCAAATCCTAGTAAACTTACCAGAACGGATATGATCTCTAAGAAGAGGGATGATTAAAATAATCACGCCATTTGTCAATGAAAGGTAACTCAGCAGGATCCAAGTCTGGAAGTTCCCGGTCTTGAAGGTTGTTGATTATCTGCGTAGTCTCACCGAGGAGTTAGACTGTAGCATTGACACTGGACTCCCTTTTCTCTATCACACTTTCGTGACATTTTGTAACTATGACTTGGGGTAAGTTGGTGAGACAAGCAGCCAATATATCAGCAATCATTGATGATAATTCCGTGAATAAATCCTCTTGGCTAAGCTCATCAATGTTGGTGTGGTAGGAAAGAAGTATTGATTCGGTGATTCGATACATTGAGTTTGCACAAATTGACCTGTACATGGAATTGTCATTTGCGCTTCTGATACCCATAACTTGCATTTTGGTGACGATGTTTTTAGCTGTATTCTTGAACCATTGCAGAATCATTCCTGCTGTGTTCACTTCATGAGCATGGTTTTTCAGATTGTCTCCTACCCATTTGTTGGAGACTTCAACTTCTAGCCACAACACTTTAGCTGCCTTTTGAATGGTTACATACTCATCGGTAGCATTGAGACTTTCTTCCACTAGTGTGACATATGTAAGACCTTCACTCACACTGCTTAGTAACCTATCAACTATGTTGTTCTGTATTTTAGGTAGAGAAACGGCGATGGCTGTCAGGGTTACCAAGGGTAAGCTCCAACAATCCAGATAATCTTCTGCAAATAAAGGTGGAACATGAAGGCTGTCATACTTTCCAACTCCTTCAAAACCTTTAGATTCTCTTAGAAGCTTCACGAGATTGCTGGGTTGTTGTTTTTCAGCTTTTTTGATCAAGCGGTTCGCAGACTTTGAAATGGTTTTGAATGTTCTCTCCGAAAGCTCCATATCGTCTTGCAGTTGCAACACATACCGCCTAAGATTGTTAAAGTTCTCTTGTTGTTCAGGATTTTGTCCCATGACAATACTTGAGGCACTAAACATGGCTTCAAACCACTTCCAACACCAAATACAAAACAAAACGCATATCACAAAGAAAATTGGGATCAGCGCTATCATCTTACATGCTACCACAATTGTCTTCTGAAGTCCTATACAAATGATAAGAAATATGACTTTGAAATTCTGGATGACAATCTTGATTTTGCGACTACTGACTGAGAATGGTATGCTACTTTGTTTTCAATCAGCTTCTGGGTCCAGTAGCTCTCTACTTTAAATACCTTAATATGGTTCCAGATCCATTTTATGGACAACTTAAAGCTCAAGGCTGCATAACATCTACAAAGTGGTGCAATTGTTCCTACTAGACTGCCGATAAACTGTATTATGAGAATTACTGTAATTGACCATTTATAATCCGATCTGCACCTTCCTAGGCTTCTAAATGAAATATGTATGGCTAACATAAGTACATGTATGACAGTGCTAACACATATTACCCCAGAAGCAGAGGTAGTTGCAGAGCAAGCTGTGATGAACTGAGGGCTGCCTGTTCCTGCCATGATCCAATGGTTTTTCACATGTTGCTTTAGCTTCTCAACAGTTAATCTTCCTGGTTCTTGTAACTCTAGGTCCTTCAAAGCAGTTTCATGACCTGCTTGGTATTTCAATTCTATTATTTGTTTGGATTTTAGAATCGTTAAACCTGAACATGTGTGTATTATCAGCAAGCTTAGTAGCATAGCCACATATGGCAATGCTATTTCCAGGTATAAAAGCACGTCAACAACACCTGTTTTCATCTGAATGCAAACATTCACAATCAAGGTGATTACCAGAATATCCAAATCTATGATGTTTGTGAGAAGTTCCTTGCCATTCATGGTTGCTAAAGAAGGCAATAAATTCGCCATCATGGTGCACATAAAGGCCATGCTTCCGATCTTTGCTACCTGGTCTGCAACACCTGGCATTGGATTACTTAAATCCACAGGTAGCTTCATAGCAACAGCAATCACAGTGAGAGAAGCAGCATTCAAGGTGAATGTTTTACATGGGAACCATAGTTTTCTGTTTCTTAAACCATGTATTAAATCAGCTACCATTGCTAGGATGCAAAAGAGAGATGCTAAAGCGATATAGATACCAATCCATGGCATAGGTTTGCTGTATTCAATTTGTCGATCTGACTCATCCTTTAAGCATTCTCGAATACTATCCGGAATACCCGAAACAGTGTCAAAGTTACAAATGTTGTCTGACACGTCTCTCCAGTTGTTGTAGTAATAGTCCATAGTTTGGTTCCTCGTGGGGAAATCAATTGGTGATTTGTGACAATTTAAATAGGACTAGGAAGATGGTTTAGATTATGAAAACAGCAGGAAGACTTAAAAGGAGTGGTGAAATTAATCCAGTTCCTAAAGATTGTAACAGTAATGAAATTATGAAATGCAACTTCAAATGACTTTGCAACAAAATTTGGATAGGAAGACTCACTTTGGCACTTTGCGACTAAAACAACACCACTATTAATACAGACTTTGCGATTGCAATATAATTCATCCATCATTTGACCCACCCGTGAAACGTTTCACTAATTGGGAAACGAATCATTACAAACAGTCTCGAATACAATTAGTGATTGCATGCTAACTTATCAGTATGAGCTCCCGTGACTTTGAAATTTGAACACAATTTTAATTACAATGCTATTTGCACTACCCGATAAACTGTTTGACTTGATATAAACACTCGAAAATCACTTAAACACTACTCCCTTGAAACATGCTATGGCAACTATCTAAAGTTGGATACACATTTAAATACAATAAACTATAAATATATACCTGAAGATTGTTGATAAAGGGAGAACTTAGATGGCAAATGACTACCATTAACAGTTGATTATGGGTTTTGGTCATCAGATTCTTGTTCTACTTCATCTGAGTTACTCAAACTAGGATCATCATTGTGAGTCAAAGGGTAATAAGTTTGTTGTTGTTCTTGTTCGTTGTCAACTAGGTAGTAAGATGCATCTTTGCGGATACGATGATGATTTTGGTTTTGGTTCTTTTGTTTCTTACCGTTGGGTTTCTTGATTCTCAGTTCGCGGCTTTTTTTTTTTTTTTTTTTTTTTTTTATTGGCCCTTCAAAACTAGGGTGTCAATTTGTCACCCTACCTGAAACCGACACGAAAATTAACAGTTTTAGATTGAGTCTAAATAAATTTCAAGTCGGGTTTGGGTCAACCCATCTAACCCGTTTATTAAACAAGTCATGTTCGGGTTGGGAATAAATTAAGCGGGTACCCGCCAACTCGTTAAAATTTTTTTCTTAAATTAAAAATTATTTATATTTTATTATACGTGTTAAATGAGTCGACCCGTTTAACTGGTTTAATTCATGTAATGTGCCAACTTTGTTATATAAAACGGGTTAAATGGGTAAACCCAAAACCCTTTTAACCTATTCAACCCGTGTAACCTATTTAACCCGCCAACCCAAGTGTGTGTGTGTATATATATATATATATATATATATATATATATATATATATATATATATATATATATATATATATATATATATATATATATGTTAAATGGGTTAGAGTTGACATAGTTGACCCGATGATTTAAATGGGTCAGATTTGGGTTGGGATTTTCTAACCCGTAAACCTGAACCCGACCCGAATTGCCACCCCTATTCAAAATAAGAAAAAAATTTAAACATATCACATCAGCTTTTTAGCAAATCACCTAACCCACCATCTAACAATCGTAATGCGAGTACCTAACCAAATACATAAAAATACTTCACTTAATACAAATATACCCCACATACACACACACAAAATCAAAAAGAATGCACCTTAGTTAGGTTGTCTGAACTGCCGAGCCAACACAAAATTCCCATCTTGGCGCGCGTTGGTGCACCACCGCGGGTGGTGGTGTACACTATTACGCACTTTAAATATTTATTTTGACTATTTATGATTTATTGTAGGTGTGATAATATTACGCACTTTCTGATAGAAAATGTGAAGAATCTGGGAATGCACGGCCGATGAGGTTGAGCTTTTCAGGTTGATTGAACTTACAGGTAGGGGTGGTAATTCGGGTCGAGTTCGGTTTGGCGGGTTTGGGTTGACATGTTGACGGGCCAGAAAACCCAACCCGAATCTGACCCATTTAAATCATCGGGTCAACTGTGTCAACCCTAACCTGTTTACACATAACCCGAACCTGACCCATTTATCCCGTATATATACTTGGGTTGGCGGGTTGAATAAGTTAAACGGGTTTCGGGTTGACCCATTTAACCGTTTTATATAGTTGGCACATTACACGGGTTTGCGGGTCGACCCATTTAACCCGTATAATAAGAAAAAATCTTAAATGGGTTCGCTGGTCGACCCGCATAATTTATTAACAACCTGAACCTGACCTGTTTAATAAACAGGTTAGATGGGTCGACCAAACCTGACCCTAAATCTATTTAGACTTAACACGAACCTGTTAATTTTCATGTCGGTTTCAGATCGGATTTCATGTCAAGTCAGAAATTGCCACCCCTACTTCCTTAGTTTTTTCCTTTTTTTAACGAAAGCTATTACCAAATTACCCCGAACCAAAACTTTAGCTTTTACCATACGCAATATTCTCGTGCAACGAAAAAATAACACAATTAGTACAAAATCAAACCAATAAGAACTTAAAACAAATGTGTTCAAATAACAATATAGGCGATCACCTTATAAGTAAACATATAATCAACTCTTTTTTATAAGCTAAACAACACACTTTACGACACTGGTGTATGCATCCAAAGAAATTGTGTAAACATCATATCCCAAAATAATTATATTATGGCTAAAGTAGGTAATTGTTGACATGAGTTAGATAGAGGTGATGGATGGTACTTTCTACGCTAGGGATTGATTTACAAACTCAAGATTTTGATTATAACACTTTATGTTATGCATAACATAGTTGTACAGTGTTTACAACACGCTTTGTATATTTGTAGAATTATTGTCCTAATCTATACTATCTTATAATGTATTTAGGACATCTATATTTAGAAGTCTTAAAATGTTTAAGACCAAAAACATTTCTTTAATAGGAAAGATGCATGTACACCATTTTAATGCACATAATTTTCAGACTTACAAGACAAGAAGCATAGTGTACACCACTTTAATGCACATATTAAAAAAAAACACCACATTAAATGATATTTAATGTAATCAATTAATTAATTGGTCAATAAATACAATTAATACAATTATTAAAACACCCATTATATCACAAATACAAATTATCAAGCATATTGTACAACCAAATTAAACACAATTCCTACATTAAATATCACTAATACAAATAAGAAAACACATTATACAAATATTCAGGCCCGAACGGGCAATGGGTTAAATGGGCTTGAGCCCGAACGAGTGCGGGCCAAACAGGGTTGAGCCCGAATGGGCACGGCCTAAACGAAATTCTTGATATCCGTAAATTTATTATCAAAAAGAACATAATAAACTAAACTACATGATTCACCGAAAAATTTAATTTCAGGGTACCCGCCGCTGCAACGCGCAGGTACCCTGCTAGTAAAAATAAGATATGTGCAAATCACATCTCTTCTACTTTAGCTGGTTCGTTTCTAATACAACAATGAAAAAATAACTCATAACTACATTCGTAACAATTTACACATATCCGTTAGAAACATTTTTTTCCCCTAATTTTTGGTCAAATCCGAAAATATTTAGCCTTGTTTCTTCTTCTACATCTTAAAAACCTAACTAATTGAATTATTAACTAATATTTACTTTGTTACATAAAAGATGAGTGTTTGAGATTTATCAATTGATATGTACTTTTTATTTCAATATACTCCTTTCGTCTCAACATAATTGTTTCCGGACAAAAAAATAGAGTTTAAAAAAAACATAATTTTTTAATTACTCTGAAGTGTGTCTGAACAATCAATTTAGTAAAGAAATTGATTAACACATTTTTTATTTTTTATTTGCACATTCAAATATACAATTTGATAAAACAACATAAGTAAAGTTTATGGGTCCCAATACTGTCTTCCACGGTGTATGGGAGAGGTTGAGACGTAGACAGTCTTACCCCTACCTAAGTAGAGTGGTTGTTTCCGGTAAAAGGACCTCCAGCCTTGCAAAAGGCAAGGCCATTGACCTCTGTCTCGAGAGGCAAGGTTGATAAAACAGCATATAATAAATAACTAGCGTGGTACCCGCAAGTTGCAGCGGCGGGTACCTGAAATTAAATTTTTCGGTAAATCATGTATTTTAGTTTATTATATATGTTCTTTTTGACAATAAATTTACGAATATCAAGAATTTTGTTTAGCCCGTGCCCATTCCGGCTCGAGCCCGTTGACTCGTACCCGTTCGGGCTCGAGCCCGTTTAACCCGCACCCATTCGAGCTCAAGCCCATTTGGCCCGTTGCTCGTTCGGGCTTGAACATTTGTATAATGTGCTTTATTATTTGTATTAGTGATTAATGCGGGAATTGTTTTAATTTGTTTGTACAATATGTTTGATAAATTTGTATTTTTATGTAAGGGGTGTTTTAATAACTGTATTAATTGTATTTATTGACCAGTTAATTAATTGACGACATTAAATAGCATTAATGTAGTGTTTTTTTTTTTTTAATATGTGCATAAAAGTGGTGTACACTATGTTTCTTGTCTTGTAAGTTTGAAAATTATGTGCATTAAAGTGGTGTACGCTATTCTTCTTTTCTTGTAAGTGTTAAAAAATTACAAGCATTAAACGCTATACTTGTAACAACCCAGACTTTTTAAAGACACTTAAATTTTTAGGATTTTAATTATATGTGTATGCATCTTTTCTATTAAAGAAATGTTTTTGGTCTTAAAATAATATTTTAAGACTTCTAAATATAGATGTTATAAATACATTATACGGTAGTATATATAAATGTGCAACTAAACTTTGAAAAAAAAAAAAAAAAAAAAAAAAAAAAAAAAAAATCTATAATAAAAAAGTGATAAACAAAACAGAGGGCTTTTTCATTCATTCTTTTAACGGTTAATGAATTGCAGTCGCCTCTACCGGCGCCGCTGATAAAGTGTAATCGGAAAAAAGAAAGAAATAAAAGATGAACTGTAACGTATGTGAAGAAGCTAAATCTAAATACAAGTGTCCCGCATGTTTCATTCCTTAGTAAGTTTCATTATTCTTTCTCTTTTTCTTTTTTTAAGGTTTCTTGATTCTTATTATTTATTTATTACTGCAGTTGTTCCCTCAAATGTTTTAGGAAACACAAAGGTATTTTTTATTTTTATATTTTTTTAATAATTATAAATTTATAATCATTCTAGTAATGTGTAAGAAAAACAAATGAGGTTTTCATGTTCAGGTTACCCGGCTTGGATTGAATGTACGCGCCCTAACCAAGGTATCCCCGTCACTGTTTCTCACCCTTTCCACCTAGTATAATTTGAACCGGAGGTTTTTTTTTTTTTTTTTTTTTTTTTTGGGGGGGGGGGGGGAGGGGGCTTATGCCTTATTTGGTTTTGGCTTATGTTTCATAAGCTCACTTTTTTGTGGCTTATTTTGAAACTTCTCGGATTATATAAAGCTTATTATCATGCCATAATAAGCTTATATAAGCTGATTTTTTTTCTAAAATAACCCACCAAAAGTAAGCTTATGAAACATAAGCTGAAAACCAAATAAGTCATCAGCCCCCTATAGAAGCTTAAACAAACACCCCCTAGATGCCTTACCACTAGGGTATTTGGCCTTCGTTTGGGGACGGCGAGTCTTTAACTCAAATGTATGCGGCCTAACTGATGTATCCCCGGACGATTTCTAACCCTTTCTCGGTCCACCCAGAAATGTGTGGTTTCAACTTTGGATCGGTTGTGAGGAGGTTAGGTGCCTTGCCACTAGGTCGTTTGGTGGCGGTTTTGTGTAAGAAATAGTGTTGTATAGAATTTGTTTGTTTGTTTTATACATTTGGTTAGCAGTTTTAGGGGGGTTTGGATTTGCATATGTAAGTTGCTACCTGTTTGTTTTTAAGCAAATACGCAGTTTATCTTTTTGGATGAAGTCATGAAACTGCTTAACATCTAGGCTCCCTAAGTGATTTTAGCAGCCTGGCATGTACATATTTGTTCATGCGTTTTGGTTTAGACATTCATAGCTAGTTTCCCCCTAGGCTATAGGCGATCTTAGTAGCTTACATGTACATTTGCACCTGCTTTTTGGTTAGAGATATATAGCTTTATATATCGACAAATTATGCCGCATAACGCATTCTTTATTGCACAAGATTATATATGTTCATAGTCCCGCATTTTACTATATGCTCGCGTGATTGTAGGCTTCTATGTTACACACACATATGTCTTTATGATTATATGCATTTATACCTATATATGCTTTTCTAGTCGTATCTCTTCCACACACGCACATATACACATACTCTTTTGGGAGCTCTTTACCGAACCAGTCGTGGGACGGTCTAAATCCTACTTCTTGGTACCCCGCTTCCGCGGGATTGGGTATTGTTGTTCTTGTCATAAAGCTGCTTAAATATTAGCAAGTTGCTACCTGCTTTTTTTTTTTTTTTTTTTTTTTTTTTTTTTTTTTTTTTTTTTTTTATGTATGTAGTGTTAATGTATTAAGGTTACATACTTGCAGTTCGTTACCACAACAACAATAACAACAGTCCCGCTGAAGCGGGCTGTGGGGAGGGAGGATATAGACTGTCATGCCCCTATCTGAGGGTAGAGAGACTTGCAATTTGTTACCAATATATATGAATAATTGCACCAAATGTAACATACAATCACAGTTTCACCCATATTGTTGTTTACCACTAAATGTCTAAATGCAACATAATTGCATACATGCATGTGACAATATGGAAGTGTGCTATGTTGGTAAAAAAATAAATTACATTAATTGCATCGGAAAAGAGGTGAAAGTTAACCGGGAATAAAATGGCTTATTTGTCTACATTTTCATGCTCAAAGTTAGTAGCAGGTTTTTTGGTAAATTAGAGAAGGATAATTCCTAGGTTTAACGACTTTAATTTATACCTTAATATGAAATTCATCGTTAGTTATTCTTTACATGGATGCATATCTTTAAGCGGTTATGTATTAGTTAGAGTGAACGGGTCCGATCAGTGGATCTTTGAATATCAAGCAGTTCAAACCCTGTTGAAACTTAACCCTTACAAAATCTTATCAGCCAATCTATCTTCCATCTGAAACATAATTTGGCTGAAATATTGCTATACTTTGGTACAATTGCCGATTCTGCTAAGGTGAAAGAGCTCCTAGAGCTCAATAGTTCATATGAATACTACTTTTAGTTAGAAATTGGACCATTGCATTACTAATGTTGAACCTAATTAGGGAATTTCTAATCAGTGATTTTGAATTAAGTCTTCGAAGAAAGATGATAGACAAAACAGGAGGATACATGCCGTAAAACAAAGGGGTATATGTTTCTTTGATTATCTGTCTGTAAAACGAAGGATTTTTAGACCAAGTCACACATGCCATATTTGTTGTAACTTTGTATAAATGGTTTTCTCTTTTTTAATCCCTTCGTTCAAACTAATAAGTTAATTTGCAAGCTAATATGAAGATGTGTTACCTTGTGCAGAAACTCCGTGTGATAAACCAGTTCCTGTTCCCGAGACTGAAACAAGTAAGTTTAGATTACTACTCGATATTGGTTTTCTACATTTTGGTGCAAGATATTCTCTCCATGAAGTAAATCATAAACTTAAATAGAAACATTATGTTACCGGATTTGTGCTCAACCATGTGAATCATGAATCGATACTTATGTAATGTTTGTGGTTGCATTCTATAATTGGTTTCTCATGGTAATACCAATAAAATCTTAGCAATAAAGTATAACCAATCAGCAAGGCTACGTCTAATCCTATCTAACATTCTAACTCTATTTCCAGGAACAATTATTTCACCAATTGATGTCGATAGACCATGTTATATCGATGTTGCTGAGGATGTGCTACCACAGTCTAAACTAGAGTGCATAGGTATGTTTTTTATGTATTTTCTGCCAGGAAAATTGTTTCGGCTACAAATTTTTTCTGCCTTTACCGATTTAAACTTTTACTGTATTTTATTTGGATATGCCTAAAGTTGATTACATATACTTCTTATTAAGTTGATAAATGGCCCTTTGGTTGAAACTTAACATCATCGCTGCAGCTTCATCTACTGAAATACGTGATGCTTTGAAAAATGAAGAGCTACAGAAACTCATTCGCAACATAGATTGTTCTGCAAACACTGAAGCTGTAAGTATTATCATACTGTAGATATCTACTTGTATTTACTTTCATGGTTTTAAGGGGTCAAATTAAACCCAATATTAATGGAAGTAATTCTGAACCTGTTTTCAAATTTTTAAGGAACTTGAGAAAGCAATGGAACAGGACGTGTTTCGCCTATTTACTGAAAAGGTATAACAATTAATATATAAATTTGTTGCTCGATAAGTTCTTGGTTTTCTTTTCTGCAAAAGTAATAAGGCTTTTTTCTTTTGTTTCCAGATTTTGGCGACGGTAAATCAGTCTGGCAATCAATAGGTATAGGTATCTGAGGCGATGTGTAATGAAGAATGTTGGCACTATGAATTTTGTTATTAGCTTGAACTTCCTATGGCTGTATGTAATCAAATTTTGAGGTGTTGGAATATAATATTTCTAAGCTCTCCCTTCTTCAAGAAGGTAGATTCTATGCGTAAAATCACAATAAGTACTCGTTGTCTAGATTTTTGTGACAACTGTTTGATGTAGGGCTGAGCACGGTCTGAAAACCGGACCAGACCGAAAACCAATTTTGTCCAAAAGTCTGGACCAAGGACCGGACCGAAATGTTCGGTCCAGATCCGGGTCGGTCTAGTTTGGTTCGGTTCATCGGTCCGGTCTGGTCCAACAAAGCATAATGGTCAGTTTTGCGTAAGATCGAACTGGACCGAGGACCAAGCCGAAATATGTATGGTCCGGTCCGGTTTCCCAGTTCGGTCCGGTCGTGGTCTATAATGCTCAGCCCTAGTTTGATGTGCATTTTTTTTTAATTATTATTTTTATCAAATTGAAAATTAGGGGTGGAAATCAAATTGAAGTGATGCGAATTCTAGGTTGATTGAAACTACACACACATTTTACCCATGCTAGAAAATAATTCTTTAGTCATTCGATTTGTTGAAGTTTGAATGCATAAAACAAGCTGTTATGGATCTGCTTGTATCATGTATACCTTAAAGTTCCTACTAAAGTTCGAATTTTTATTTATTTTTGTGTGGTGCAAGCTTAGATGAATTGATCAAAAGGTTTGTGTGATTTGTAAATTCAAGGCCTACACAATTTTTCTTTGGCATAATAGCCAAGGTGTACAGAGGACGTGTCATCCCGGTTGAGGGTTGAAGTCATGTATGTGACAAACGTGTAATGTAGGTATTTGGTATGTAAGTTGCCCTATAGAGGAAAATGAACTATTTTGGACGTTGGATGGAGCCAATCTCCACAAATTGGTCGTTCGCTAGGTTGGTAACCATACTGCAAGGAAAATCCTGCAGAAAAATGATGCCTAGATGATGAAAAGAACTAAACACCTCCCCTTAACCATAATGCAAAGTAAAGGTGATTATAACAGATGTCAATTCGACTTCGTTCTGTTCCCACTTCAAACTCCAAGACATGACATCTTAACATCAAGAATAGCTTTCCAAAAAGTCGCCGTGGGAACAGATCAAGTGGTGAAACAGTATAAGCTTTTGATACCTGATAATGTAAAGGGACATGTTCTGACTTATGAAGCTCAGCCTGTCACCATCCCCTTAGAATCATGGCCCAATTCCTCCTGGATATAAAGTAGCACAACTTGAACAGAGATTCTCAAATCATGTGTAATTATGTCCACAACCAAAAAGAAACATTTTTATTATGTTTCTTTGACAAGGTTAAAGATGAGAACCCAACATGCCGTATCTCTGTGCTTTAACTGTGGAATATATTATGTGTTTGGCATTTGGCGCAGAGTGTTTATGAGCATTTAGAAGCGGTGAGCGGTGAGCCGTGAGCGTTGTGATTTTTAATGCTCGTTTGACAAGCAACACGTAGCTTTAATAATTTTTTCAGAATGCTCATTTTTAAGGCTTTTTATGAAGTAGCTTAAGCATTTAGGAGCTGTTTTACATATTATAATTACAACTATTATAGAAGAATACAACTCATGCTCAGAGCTACCGCTTACAGCTGCTTGCTCACTGCTACTGCTATTTTTACCAAACACACTTCATGTAGTACACCATTATAATAGGCAGGTCACAGAAAGAAAAGATGGTTTGCGTAACGCCAACTTTGTAAACATAATGTGTTTTATACGTGCTTTTTGCGTATCAAATAATTTTGATGACATACAGATCACAATCACCTCTCTATTGAAAAGAGTCCATTGTAATTGTAAGCAGCATCATTACAGATTTCGATTTTGACTTAAAAATGACAATAGATATTTTTAACTCTTACGAACCAAACCCGTGGGTGAAATGATAAAACCAGGTTAAAGAAACATGTTACACGATTCAGACATTTTTGTACTCTAACCTCCTATATCGTTTCATTGCCAAATGTTAAGTATAATTTTGTAATCATATCTAAAAGACATCTGAAATTGTTAAGCAATTATGAACAAGAATGTCAAGGGGGGAAACTAAATAGGTAAATAAGTAACGTCTCAACATATATCTTTGATTCTATACACATTGTCACGCTTAAAGCAATTGGCCTTGCATCTATCATGGTATAATTACACATCAACTACGTTATATGGTGTGATCCACCCGGTTTAGATAATCTCGCTCTTTGAACTACAAAATTTAATCGGCTAAGAGCCTGAAATCCCCCGAACATCAGCCTGCAAAGGTACAAAGATTGGACACGACTGTCATCTTCATTCTACATATGCATTAATGCATTGTGCATACTATCCAAAAGGGCTACGCATACCTGTTGGCTAATGCCCTGGATCCCTAACATCTTTGCTACTGCTTGGCGTACTTGTAACTGGAGGCGTTCCCGTACCTACTTGATTCTGCACAAAGAACGGTTATGGTGAGTATTTTATTTAGTGGTATAAAAACACCAAACTAATCCTCTCGAGATAGGAACTACACTATTATGACCCGCTTTGTAATCCATTTTTACCCAATTTGTCAGACCTATCCATTTTCCACTCTAGCAATAGTATCTATGAAATTAATGTGAAACTAGCTGTAAATTAAACATACCTGCGGTTGTGGCATTTGTGTTTGGGGAAGACCAATGTAATGCTGATATGGATCTGCAAATGGAACCCTTGGCTGGTTTGCGTTTTGTAGTGGAAGCGAGTTCATCATTGGGTCTTGACTTCTTGCCGGTCCCATGACGGGAATCTGTGGCATTGGAAACCGTGGAACTGGAAAACGTTGACTGAGATGAGCGGCTGCTGCAGCCGCTGCTGCTGGATTTGGCATGGGCGGACCTGGAAGAACTCCCGGATATGGAACCATGGGTCGGTTCATTCCAACATGCTCCATTCCCATTCCCATTCCCATACCCATAGCAGCCATTGGTGGCATGTACCGTTGGACACCTGGGAGCATCATAGGAACCATGCCGTATCCCATGGACATCATCTGCAGAATTGATAAATGGTTATGCATGTCACACTTTTTCTGCTTATTGATTTTTCAAGTTCATCAATCAAGGATTTTTTTCAAAATATAAGTGACTGCATGTATGCCATTTGCTGTTAGCGAAGCGAAACAAAAAGTGGTACTTATTAAATGAAATAGAATGATAAATACCTGCACTTGCATTTGGAGTGATTTCAAATACTCGATTGCCTCATCAAGCATTGAAGCTTTGTCGGACTAGCATTCAAACATATTAAACAAATTTTAGTCGGGAAACTACTAGTAATTCATACGCAAACATAAAGAACACGTATGCTCAAACCTTGTTGCAACGAGGTATCAGTTCTTGTAAGGCCTTCATCTTTTCATTTATTCTATCTCGACGTCTCTGCACATATATGAAACTTTATCACATAATTATCACGACATTACCCTATCCCAGACTGAAATGAAACTCATTAAGCATACAAACCCTTTCTGAGAGATTATGAACTTCTGCAGCACGAGACCTCTTGGTAGATGTTGATCCACGTGACTGCTTCTTTGGTTCAGGATAGTCAAACTCGACATCCTACATTTATATAAAACACAAAGTCTCAAAATAAGCACATACAAACACTATAACCATGTCATGACTTCAATCTTGGGTTGGTTGAAATTCTAAATGTGCATCCTGTACAAACTGTCTAGTACCCGAGAATTACACATTTTAGAGGTCGTTTCAAACATGTTAATTACTTGCGCGAATTTCAGACACGTTAATTCTTCCTATAACCATATTACTCGTTCGATGTCGAAGGATTTTTGTCAAGTATGTTCAAACCTAAATTAGTAATCTTTGTACACATATCAGTGAGTTCGAAACGTAAATAATAACACTAAACCTTACTAGATTTCCGCTAAGATCATAAAAAAAGTTCACTATATAGTCTATATCATATAAAATCGTATATACTCGGTATAACTTTCTTTTGTGCACACATGTCATTTGTTTCACAAATGTCTCTTATACAATTTTAACCCAAAGGCCTTTATATATAAGTTATAACTTTCTTTTTAATGTAAATGAAAGATTGTTGATACATAACTGATGTTATCTATAGCATTAAAATATGAGATCTTCCTATCCAATAACCAACACGTTGGAGGAACATGTACAAAATTTAATGTTTACATGATATTAAAAAAATAAAAAGGTTGTCGTTTAGTACAATCTCCAAAAATGTATAAAGGTGCTTTGTAGTCAGAGTGACCCCACATAATTTCATACGTGTCAATATTAAAAAACACGTGTGATGTGAAGACGGCGTTCGACGTGTTTTTGCAAAGCCAAAGGTGCATTGAAACTTGCACGATATGGGTTCGTTACATAAGCGACACAACGAGTACGTATAGTAGAAACTACAAGAACAACAAAATCTATTGGCTGGACTCAAATTGTTTTTTTCACAGAACTCAAGTGGATCAACATTCATATATCGAGAGATGTGTAAATAAAGCCCAGCTAAACATGTGATTTCAACATAGATGTGTTGTCTATCATTGTGTGTTGCGATTATGTCCAAATGTGGTGCCACGTACGTAGAATTTAGTTGGTGCAACTGAACCTAAACCTAATAATTTCGATACTAAATTTGATTTGAACTACTTAATTAATCTGATTTCTTGCCATGCATTTTCAGAAAAGAAAAAAGGTTTTAGTGTTTTACATATTTGTATATCCGCTGTGTTTAGAAAAACAGTTTCATTTTCTAAACACGGCAAAATACCATAAAAATAAGAAAAATAATTATTGTGCCTACTAATAGTGAAACCGACCACGTGTATTAGGGATAGAAACAAGACAAAAAAACCACGTGCATCAGGAAAAATAATTGTATTAGTAAAACTAAACAAGACTAGAAGAATATTTCCTTTTGATGAGGTGCACTATATATATATATATATATATATATATATATATATATATATATATATATATATATATATATATATATATATATATTCTTCACAAAAATTAGAATTACACCGTAAAAATCTTTCCTGAGACCGGGGCCAAATCCCGGTTCAGTTTCCACGTTTACCCGAGATAATATGAATTAGTGTTGCGTAGACTATTTATCAAGTATACACGAGATAATGCAACCTAATCTTTACATGAAAAACTAGAAGAAAGTAAGAAGGTAATGATTTAAATTTTTTGTACATCCTATTAATTAGGGGTTGTGTTAACCACACCCTCTAGCCCACCTTTGTCCGCTTGTCCCTTTCTCGTGTCCCCATTTAATTTCAATATAACACATTTTTTTGTCAGTTTATGTTCCGTATTTCTGACAGTTTTAAGAATTTGACTTATTAAACTTTATATTTTATGTTCCGTGCTTTCAGGTTTATTGCTTTTTGATATAAACAAAATTATAAAAATAAAAAAAGGGGGGAAGGTGCGGACATTTTGGGAGGGTGGGGATAACAGCCGCCATTAATTAGTTTTAGAACTAGAAGAATGAAGTACAAAGGTACTAATTTACGATTTTTGTACCTCCTGTTAATTAGTTTTAGCGAAGGGTTATGTTATTAAGACGCCTTCTATGATGTGACAATAAAGGTTTTGATCAAAATATACAAACTGCGATGCACACTGTACAAACTCACAATAAGCACGGCCCCACAAAACCTCCTATGTGAGGGTCCGTATAAACTCCCTCTTAACTAAATATAAATAGAAATACTAATTAACCAATACGGGCTAACATTTTAATCAACGCATTTTTTTGTTGTCATTATTAACACATAACAAAAACATATTTAACAAAAAATTAACAATAGGGTTGTGTTATTTAGACCTTCTTTATAAGTCAATCACACAAATCATGAAGCACATAATATAACACCACGATACACACAATACAATCATCTGATGCATGCAATGATTGATAACCCCTTATAGGGTCCGTATAAACGGCCCATTAACAATAATAGGACATACACATTTTGAATAATTTAACAGAAAAAAATAAATAAATAACTTTTATAGATTATCTTTTAAAAAAAAAAAAAAAAAAAAAAGTCCTTTGATAAATGATTGAAATAATTACCTGATTTTGTCCGTTAACATTTGCTGAAAGAGACAGTACGTGACAAGACCCTATTTTAACCTATACGGAAATGTTTTCTCACTATGCCTTATTTAGGTAAAAAAAAAGTTTAACCTATCTTTAAAGGGTTTTTCTAACATGTGCCCTTAGGCACATGTTAACCAATCATTTATTATGTCCTTTTTGTGGGTCCTTGCCACTTTTCAAATAAAAAAGTGTTTTTCTTGTGTCCTTTTTGTAAGTACTTGTGTCCTTTTTTGTGAATTAATGATTGGTTAACATGTGCCTAAGGGCACATGTTAAAAAAACCCATCTTTAAAATGGCACTGTAATTTTTTCAACCACAGTACAACCGTCAGTGCACAGTTGTAGATAAATCAGATACGGTTATTCCATTAGAGGCAAACGTACAACTCAATAACAGCACACAAACAGTAAAAATAACTAAAAAACAGTAATATTTAAATTTTACCTCGCTGTAACATTCAGTCTCCTCTGCAACATCTCTCCCCTTCCTTTTCCTATCTTCGGCAACCGGCGGCGATTTCTTCCCCGCCGCCGGTTCAGCGCTCGCACTCGCGTCAGAGCCACCAGTGCCTGGCGACGAGGTCGCGCTGACATCATAAGCCTCACCTTCTCTCCCCGGAGATGACGTCATCATGCCCCCTCCTAACTTTTTCATATTTTCCATTGGCTGATTATTAGATTCCACAACTGTAGTCACCTCCGACATCTTGTTAGAACTTGTCGGAGCTGATCCAGTTGCGGAATTTTTTACATAACTAGGTTTAGAAAAATGCGAAAAGTTTCCAAACTTGTTTTGATTCTGATTCTGTTCCTCTCCCACACGCGTCAGGACTGATGACGCGCGCGGCGAAGGAACAGAAATAGGCGGAACTCCCTGCAGCGAATGTGAAACATTCGCTGCAGGGAGAACCGGATATAAAATATCATTATTATGTAAATATAAGTCTAGATTATTATTGTCATCGCTAGGGTAATGAAGCCATGACACCATTTCATCTTCTTGCATATAGAGATTACACGGCGCCGTTTCGTCATCTAATACGGTGGATCGGTTGTTGTTATGGTGGTTTACGGTGGTGGGTTGTTGTGTTTCCACCTTCTTATTGTTTTGGCTTTGCATTACAACTTGTCCATTTTGCCATAGTAATTCCATTATGTCTTCATCTCCCCTACAAAATTCAAATTTATATATTTGTTATTATATCAATCAAATTTATATAAGCAGTTTTGAGAATGTTTTAAAAACACTCTCAAAACTCCCTATAGTTTTGTACTAATATACAAAACTTTTTTTTTTTTTATCTTAAATCAAGCAAAATAAATTGTTTTAAATAAAAACATATCTAATTAACATTATATAACTAAAATTACATTGTTGATTTCTTGTGCCTTTTCGAGTTCGAGGTAGCCGGGAGCAAGTAAGCTTCTTGGTTTTCGAAATCCGGAACACAATGATTCATTCTCTATTAGCTCAAAACCGCGAAAAACCAATATAAGTTCTCAATTTTGTAGAACAAAATCTAACTAATAGAGGGGAGTGAACAAGCTTGACAAATATCTCTCACCAACTATATATGATTATGTTAAAAAGCTGTAGAGAGAATTATGAGGTACAAAAAGGACATGAAGCTCAACATGAATTTGGAAAGAAGAAGATAAGGTGTGTGGTGTGCTGTTTGTGTCTTATTTTTATCTCTCTTTTATCATTGGAACCATTGACTTTATAGCAAGGTGTGTGGTGTGCTGTTTGTGTCTTATTTTTATCTCTCTTTTATCAATTTTGGTTTTTTGAATATGTCAAAGTCATATGTCACATAGACAGACATAAATGTGTGTGATGGAAAACAGAAAATTGAGTACTGTTGTATAACAGTTTAGATGATTGCTAAAAAGAATCTTTATATCATGATAAGCTTTAATGAAATTTTACATGAAAATGATATAAAGTTTAGACACAGATTGATTTAACGCATCTCTTAGTTTTATTGTTGGACTTATTTTTAGGTTCAAGTTCATACTAGCAAAGTTTTTTTTTTTTTTTTTTTTTTTTTTTTTTTCAACTGATATATTACACTCCTATCTCATATATAATATATTACAAACCCACAACCTTACTCACATACCACGTACTAACGAATCATTTTCAATGTTCATAATATAAGTACATATCACTTCTTATTTTCTAGGCAATGTGCATTTTATGTTTAATATGCTAGCATGTTTAATGTTTTGTCAGCATCAAGATAATCAAGTGTCTTTGGATCTGAAACCTCCTCGTAAAATACACTCGTGGAGACAATCAAAATTAGGGATTGCAATTCGGGTCAGGTTCGGATTGACAGGTTGACGGGTCAAAAATCCCTAACCCGAAATTAACCCCTTTAAATAATCAGGTCATCCATGTCAACCCTAACCCGTTTTCACATAACCCGAACATGGCCTATTTAACCCGTGTATATATATGTGTTGGCAGGTTAAATAGGTTAAACAGGTTGACCCATTTAACCCGCTTATCTAAACAAGTTGGCACATTACATGGGTTAAAAAGGTTAAACGGGTTTGTGGGTCGACCCGTTTAACCCATTTAACATATAGTTTTTAATTTATAAAAAAATCTTAAATGAGTTGATGGGTCGACATGTTTAACTGATTCCTAACCGGAACCTGACGTGTTTAATAAACGAGTTAGATGAGTTAACTCGAACCCGACCCAAAACCTATTTAGACTCAACCTGAACCTGTTAATTTTCGTGTCGGTCTCAGGTTGGGTTTTATGTCGAGTCCGAAATTGACTCCCCTAATCAAAATCATACCATTCTTATGGATTCTCTGTTTTTCCATTGGTTGATGCTGCGTATTGCACACTTGTTATATTTGTTTAGTTTTATCTAATATTTTTTTTTTTTACCTTATTGCTAGGCTTTTTATTAAAAATCGATGTTAAATAGACGTTTTGTTAGTTTAGGCGATGAACATATTATGCAAATAATAGTTATTTTAGTGGCAACATAAAATTAGGGTTTTTTTTTTTTTTTTTTTTTTTTTTTTTTTTTTTTTAACAAAAACATGCATTAGACAAACTTAAGATCCCATATAAATCACTCCTCACAAGTGAGGTGTGAGTATTTAAAGAAAATAAATACTAGCTCCGTATCATATTAAGTGTTTACTGTAATTTTTTTAAGTCTTTTTTCTCCTGTCAACTTTGACTTTAAATATATTTATTTGTTTATATAATACTTAATAAAAATTATACAAATGAAAATACATTTAAATATTTAATGCATTCATATATTATGCATCAAGTATTATAATCACGAATAAAAATATTTAAATTCAAAGTTCAAAAAAAAAAGACTTAATAAATCATAATGGACATTTAATATGAGACGAATAGAATATCTCAAGTAAAAGAATTACATCATTCGGAGTGTTTCTGTAAAGCACTTCTTATTGGAAAAAAAAATTAGACAAATAGGAGAGCTCGATTTTGCCACGTAGTAATTGATAAAACTTTGGTGTTTGAATTTTAAATAAATTATATAGAGCTAAGTGTAAAATTACAAGTTTTCATGTTTTTTAATCTATACTACTTATAATGGAGGAATGACTATCTCTCCAAAAAATTAAGATGTACAAAAAATGATGCAAGGTTTACAAAACTTTAAAGCAAGGAATTTTCATAATTACAACAAGCAAAACATTGTGTACAACAAAAACAAGCATGAATCGAAATTCAGACCAAAATCCTTAGAATTATACATTAATAGCATTAAAAACACCCCTACACCCAATATTACAATCATTTAAACACAATGTACAACTCTCCATTAAAACCAATTCTACATTAAAAAAAATCAGATTTAAATATTCACACAAACAACCTATTTCTTTTACCAACTCAGAATCGAAACTCGAAAGAAAAGTTGAACAAGATCTCAGATATTAACTTGTTCTCAAATGATTTAAGATTCACAAGTTTAATTTAAACCATCATATCTGTTTGAAGAATACACTTCTTTCAATATCTGAAACTTTCAAGAAAGACCAAAACAAGTGTGTTTTAATCCTCTTATCTTTCGGTTAATCAAATCAAGAAACGAACAAGAAAAGTAAACCAGATCTCAGTTAATCCCATTTGTGTAATAAAAGACTTATTCAAAGAACTCATCAACAAGAGATTTTCCATCACAGATCTTTTTTACAAGACAAGCTCCTTATTTTAATTTTTGAATCTTAAGGAAAGCACAAAACCAAAAGGTTTCTTACCTTCTCTCATTCGGATTTAAGAAAAAAGTTTTATAAATATATAATTACATGTGTTCGAATCGAGTCCTTTTGGTAACATAAGAAAGAAATCACAAACGTGTGTGATTTGTTGTTCGAATTAAACATGTTCACAAGGGACGATTTTGCTTGTGTGGTGTTTGTTTGATCTAAACAGGTTCACAAGGGACGAATTATAAGTTAAAAATGTTATACAAAGCTAATTATTAAAACAAGCAAACAAACACATGGGTTAGATAGTCATTATTTAATGAAGGTGTTCTCCTTAAATTATAAAAAAAAAATGCACGCATCACAATACTTATTTGATAACAATCACCTCTTAAATCAAAAAATGAAAAATTACGTAGGTGATAACCTAACTTTATTCATTGACGTGATGTTTCATCAAAATAAAATAAAATAAAATAAAATAAAAACGTAATAGTTGGTTGTTGTAAAGGAATTAAAAGTATGTACATGAGAATTACTAAGTAAGTATATATAGTTTTTAATCAGGTTATTACGTTACTCTACTGCGATAATGTTATTGAGTTGGTAATCACAGATGTGAGATACAACCATTCTTCTATGCTTATGATTTATGTGTTAACTTCTTTTTGCTTCTGAATAGAATCCGAAAGAGATCTCAACAGAACTTTGACTTATGTCTTATCTAGCTGATAGTTTTAGTAACCTTTTTTATTGTTTAACCTTTTTTTATACACACCAACTTTTAGTAATTTTTTTTTAATGTTTTATTAAAAACTTCTACACCTGATATTTGTGTTTTTACTATAAACATACTAAGTTATGATAGAATTAGTTGTGAAGTCAAAGGTTTTTTATTAAGCTTCTCAAAAAGCTTAAAGTTTTATCATAAACTTATTGTGTTATAGTAATTGAATAAGCCAACAAGCACCTTCAATAAGCATAACCAAACACCCTTTTAGTTCTAATCTGAAGTTTTCTTATTTGATGTTAGGACTAACTTTGTTGTTATCCTCACTATAATGCAACATGTTAGTGGTGTTTGCAGTTTTATGATCTTATCGCACACACTAAACTGCAAAGCAATTTGTTGTGTGCGTTTTTTAGAGGAGGATTAAGTATCAATACATGATTTTCGTGGAAGGATTATCTACGCCTGCTCAAGATATGAATGTATAATTAAGTTGAGTTGCTAATTTAGATAATACATGAATGTATTTTAATGTACCAAATATGTGTTTTAGTGCCTATATGAGAAATTTTATGGTAGAAATTCTTAGCAGGTGTCTTTGAATGAGTTAATGAAACTTAACAGGTGTTTGTTGTCATTGATAACACTATGGGTGTCAACCAACGGTCTAAAATATGGGTGTCTTTTACCTTGATGATTTAGGCTAATTGTGAAGAAAGTTGCACTAAAGTGAAAAGTCGGTAAGGATTCAAACAATCCTAAAAGACTTGCGAATGTACTCTTTGCCGTTTTTTACATGCATTTATAATTTACTTATGCAAGTAATAATAATTTCCTTATATAGTTCGGTCTCACAGAAAAATTATTCTTATACCTTATACATAAACGTATTCTACCATTAAATCTTTTTTTGTTTCTCTTTATATAATAAAGAAGCTATAGTATAAGCGTTTGAATTAATTTGGTAATTTTATAATCAAACATGAGAAGTAAATAGCACAAACATATGAAAGTACAATTTTTCAAACAAAAAGATACATTGGTAAACATGGTATGATGGTTATTCATAATCAAGGAAATGAATCAATCTTCAAAGCTATCTAAATATGCTACATATTTTAACGAAAATATAAGTAAAAGAAATATCACAATTACAAAACACATCATAAATTGATATCACGGGTTAGCAAAACTAAAAACATATATCACTAACATCTTATGCAAGTCAAGTATCGTCATGTGATTTTGCTTGAATAATAAAATATTATTTTTAATCCAAAAGCATTCTGCTAAAATAATAAGTAGCTTATAACATATATATACATGTAGTTTTTTATTTTTAGTTCACAAAGTAAAACCATTTGAAGCATGTTAAGTGATTTATTTCTTAATCGATAATAATATATAATCAAAAAAGAAATTTTAAAAATCTTGTGTGTGCACAAGTATTATAACTAGTTTATCTATAAACGAATGTCATCAATAACATAAATCTAGTTATTAGAGAAGAATTAATGATTATTTTGACATTCCTCCGACACAAAAACCAAATCTTAATGATAGCTACTTAAGCTTATATTATACTCCCTCCGTCCCAATTTTATGGTCCCTTATTCCTTTTTGGGACGTCCCAAAATTATTGTCCCTTACCAAAAATAGAAAGTGAATAGGTAGTGGAGTTTGGTAAAGTTTACTATATTACCCTTGGTTGAAATTAATATTACAAACTTTAAAGAAGTGTTAATTAATTGGTTAAGGGTAAACTTGTCATTTGGCAAAAAAGTAAGAGAGAGAAAGTAGTGATAGTGACATTTTTCTAAAAGAATGTGTTTTTTGTCGGGGGACAATAATTTTGGGACGGAGGGAGTATTATATTAGTTAATTAGTTAAGTTAGTTGACGTCTATACATGTACTTTAACATCTTATCCATAGGATCTCACTATTAAATGCAACTAATAGTTTATTCAATTAAAATGTGCATGATTAAGTTTTATAGTATACTCTAATAGCCACTACATAATTTAATCACGTTCTTTTCATGTCTTTGTACATGGGCATCAACTCCTTAGGACAGGTTTTCTAAGAGCATAATGTATATTTGAACTGAAATAATATAAGAATAATTTGTGTGCCCTCCAAGACTAGATATTTTCTCTATTTTGTTATTGCCTTTGCTATCCATCAAGACAAACATTTAGAAAAGTATAAGAAAGTGGCAAAAGTTAGCATGTCGATGATAGTTTTCGTTGATAACGCTAGGCCATTGATATCAATATGAGACAAAGTTTATAGACGCCAATTGATCAAAGTTTATTGCGAGCAATAAATTCAGGCATGTTGTTTTTTATCTACAAACCGACCCATTTACTATCTATTATTTGATTGACTAATCCTTTATATTGAAATGGTTGAAGAGTCAAATGGTATGACAATAACGTGTTCAATTATTTAAAATTTATACTCATTTCAGACTCTAGCTAACCAGTTTCTGAAATTGGTGTTAAATGAAGCATATGATGCGAAAAATCTTATCTATGAAATTTCAATAGAATATATCACTTAATTCTCTAATTTGCACACGCATTCTTTTTTAGGGACAAGTTATATTGTGTGCCCTCCAAGACTAGATATTTTCTCTATTTTGTTATTGCCTTTGCTATCCATCAAGACAAACATTTAGAAAAGTATAAGAAAGTGACAAAAGTTAGCATGTCGATGATAGTTTTCGTTGATAACGCTAGGCCATTGATATCAATATGAGACAAAGTTTATAGACGCCAATTGATCAAAGTTTATTGCGAGCAATAAATTCAGGCATATTGTTTTTTATCTACAAACCGACCCATTTACTATCTATTATTTGATTGACTAATCCTTTATATTGAAATGGTTGAAGAGTCAAATGGTATGACAATAACGTGTTCAATTATTTAAAATTTATACTCATTTCAGACTCTAGCTAACCAGTTTCTGAAATTGGTGTTAAATGAAGCATATGATGCGAAAAATCTTATCTATGAAATTTCAATAGAATATATCACTTAATTCTCTAATTTGCACACGCATTCTTTTTTAGGGACAAGTTATATTGAAACCCCCCCCCCCCCCCCCCCCCTCCCCAAAAAACACTATCCGGACCCTCCTAATTTTTTATTATTTTTTTATTTTTATAATTTTGTTTATATCAAAAAACTATAAAGTTGAAAGTGCGGAACATAAAATATAAAGTTTAACATGTCAAACGCTTAAAACTGTCAGAAATACGGAACAGATGACAAAAAACTGTGTTGTACTGAAATAAAAAAGGGACAAGTGGAGGACAAGGGGACAAAAAGGACAAACCCCCTAATAGGGAGGGTTTGGTTAAGGTATCCCGGGTTGTGTTATACCAACCCTCTCTATGTTGTCACATCAGGAGGGTTTGGTCAAACCATGCAACCCGTGATGCATACTGTACAACCGAATGATGCATCCAATCATTGCAAACCCTCCCTATGGGAGGGTGTGGATAACTCAATCCTACTGAAATACTCCATTACTACATAGTTTTCTTGCTTTGTATCACAAGTCAAACCAACCATAATCTGTCATATCAATCCAAAAAATCATGTACTCCCAAAATAAACATTTGCTAAACATTTATATGGTGTACTTGGAGGGAATAAAAAGAGACATTATCCTTGAGACCTTGATAACTAATTCGGGCATAAATGTTCATGTTTTTGGAGTTTTGGCATTCAACTCTTTTAAAAACAATGGTCAAAACTCAAATGTACGTTTTAATGACTTGTATTGTCAAAACTCAAATGTACGTTTTGTATTGTTGTATCACGGCTTCTTTTTGACCAATGACTAAACTCAGATACTCACAATAAACACAATTCCATATCTAGTTAGGCTAAACCCAAGGTCTTTGGTCTAGTAGTATGTGAGTTTCTCACCAACCTAAAGATTGTGGGTTCAAGCCTCGCTGGATTCATTTGTGAGATAGGTGATATATGTGTGAAAAAAATCGTTCTAAAAAAACACTTTGAGGCTAATTGCTTTCATTCATTTTATTAACCTAGTTGGTACTTTAGTAGCTAATTAGATTAATTATGCATTAACTTGGTGTTAACATGAAGACTTGACGATAACTTGGTGTTTACAATTAGGTTTCCATATGAAGTAGAGTTCCATTCACTTTGATTGAAGGATAATGATGCGTGGGAATTGCACCAGGCTTTACCTCTCGAGGGATCTCGAGAAGCTTACAACCCCCACCAGGCAGTGTACCTGATCGTTGTAGTATAGTATAGTGACAAGTACCGAGGGATTGATCGTTCAACTCAGGAATAGTGTCGCTAGGATTAGAAAGCCTAAAAACTAGGTCTAGAGGTGAGGGATGATTCTTTTTGTATTTTTATATTTTATAAAAGCAAGTAAAAATCTCGGGTATTGGAAGAGTGGGCGGAATTAGTTGCTAGTCAACTAACCCAATAACTAAGATGCAATCAATAACAAAAATGTAAATAAACTAAATTAAACTAGTGGTGTGAGCAATATGTGGGAGAATTGTGTTTACTTAGATTTCACTACTCCCTAGATATCTTTTACAGGTTAATTACTTGTTACAGTTGCGTGGATGACGGATTGTATTCCTTAATACCATTCATGGGGTGGCGTACTTACTTCCCCAATTCTATAAGCTCCTACTTCACTCCTATGTCGAGCCGGCTAAGAAGCTCCTAACATGGGATCACTAGAATTCGCTCATGCATTAAATACAACCATAAAAACCTAGTACACATCGGTTCATGTTTCTTAAGACGTTCAAGCACGTTACACAATGGAGATCTGCCAGTTTTCTTAAGCCTAACATTGAAATCATTCATCCATTACAACTATAAACAAGCAATCAACCTATAATCAACATCTAGGTTTCATTACATCTAAGCAAACACACAAAAGATCTAGCCTAGCATGTTAAAATCAAGACAAGTGTAAGATATATTCAAACAACACATAGACATATTGAATGAATTGAAAGAAAACTTATCTTAATTGAACATGAAGGGTTTCAAGGGGTGAAAACCCTTGAAAATACTGTTACAAACGACCTAGGGTTTATTAGGTTCGGCCCTAGTATTCTCCACACAAGTTCCTCCTTTAATGAATGAAAAATAAAAAAGTATATATAGATTTTGTGAGGTGACGGCGTCAAGAGAAAAAATCTGACGCCGTCATCTCGCCACCAATAAAGTTCTCGAACTGCCTAGATCTGGAGCTGACGCCGTCATGTGTAATCTCTTTCCAGGCCGTCACCAAAATTACTCTTGACGCCCTACTTCTGACGTCGTCACGTTTTCTCTGGGTCGTCATGCATTTTACTCCTGACGTCGTCATATTTTCCTTCTTGACGCCGTCAGGTACTGTTCCCAGCAAGAAAAATTAAGTCTTTGCCATTTTCTTTACTTTTGTGCTCTAAAAACGTCCAAAATGCTTCTTTTTCCAGAATTCACTCCCAAAGTACCTAAAATCACAAAATAAACGATTTAGGGCAATATTTGATCAAATAAATTCCAATTCCGGCTTAAATGACCCCCTAAAAACGGTTTATTTTTCGCCTCATCATATACCCTTACACTTGAGATTTGTTTGTCCTCAAGCAAATGCGCTTTTATTCTAATCAAAATACAAGTTAGGGGTCATTTAACACTAATATAAAAGTAATTACAACAAATAATAGTTCCACTAAAGACCAAAGACAAGCACGGAGGTCATACACTAGCACCTCACAAATAGTGTTTAGATACTCACATCTCTCGGGTGTAATAAAGTATATATCACAATATGGAAATGGAAAACATCTCTCACTACATGTCATAGCAAAATAGATTACCATAGGCTTGGGAAAGGATCAAACCTCCACCACATGGCGTAAGCACCTAGGATAAACTATCAAAGAGGTCTTTTTAAAAGGTTGTAACGTTAGGTGTAGGGATATGGAAAACACGGTTTTGTTGGATATAGGCAATCTTTACTGGTGGCGAGTTAATAATCTTGGTCAATTACATGTACAATATGGCGTTGCTAAGCCAAGACTAGACTCGACTTAAGCTAATAATTGAAAATAACAAAAACATAAAATAAACATAGAATAAAACGGGAGGGTAGTCCGTATGTTTTTTCTTTTTTTTTTTTTTTTTTTTTTTTTTGCATACACTCTTACCCTACCATTCAAAATAATACATCATAGGGAATGAACATTCCCCTTACACTTGAATTTTTACATACTTTACAATAAACTAATATAATGACTCGAATTAAGATAATCAAAACGCTTTGAGTACTTTTAAGATTAACGTACATATGGGGGTAATATATGATGTTCTTCCCCATTACTCCATAACATTAGTACTTTACCCATGAGTCCCAAAACAATATGTACAAGGATATGACTCGACTTAGCAACCATGTAATCAATTAGATAATTAACTTAGGGTTTAAACATATAACAATTATAAGCACTAAAAGTAAATGCTACCGGTACACTCATAAGCACTAAAAGTAAATGCTTTTCCTATCAAATCTAAAGGCGAACCTCACATATTTTGGTGGAAAATTTTTCTGAATAGTACGGTTTTGTGCTAGTCATACAATCTCCTATCCATGAGACGCTTGCTATGGCTAAAGTTTCACTCCTAAATGTTGTAAAAAAATTTAAATTTGGCGCTAAAATTACACTAACAAGTATTTCTCATATGTTTATTACACACCTACCGTCAAACAAACAAACTCAAGTGCAAGTTTATCCTATAAGGTATCATCATTTACCCTCCCCTTACACTTAGGATGAACATTGTCCCCAATGTTCAATTAAAGAATGTAAAAGTAAAACAGGTAAAAGAATGAAAGCAAATACTCCCCTGATTCGCTTGGTATGGATAATATGGTAGCAAGGTTAGATCTTCCTCCAAGAAAATGAAGAATCAAAGCTTCCCTTCCAGAATATAAATCATCTTCTTGTCAAACATAACCTGTTAAACCTGAGAAAACAAACAAGGCAACCTCGCGTAAAATCGACGGCAATCTATATATGCTAATAAATCCTAGTAAACAAAGTAAGATATAATGATTGTGGAATGATGTTTGCAGATTTCCTGGAGATTATAAAACTAAAGATTCAACAAAAACTTTAAGACTCCGTTAGAAAAACAAAACTAGCAAAATTTCCAGAATTTTACACGTGACGCCGTCAGGAATTCCTTCCTGACGCCGTCAGAAGTGACCTGCAGAAATTTTTATGTTAAGTTTCCTGAAAATTTCTGGAAAAACTTTGTCCAACTTCCTGGAAAATCCTGCAAAACATCATTATGACTCGATACAAGCATTTGACTCTAACAAATACGAATATACATGTTCATTTAATATTGTGGAGAATCATGATCGAGCTTGTTTCTTTAAAAACACATTTGGGGTTTCCCCTTACACTTATCTTTTGCGAAATACCTTTGGATGAAGTTAAGACTAAGCCAATGATGCGTGGGAATCGCACCTTGCTTTACCTCTCGAGGGATCTCGAGAAGCTTACAACCCCCACCAGGCAGTGTACCTGATCGTTGTAGTATAGTATAGTGACAAGTACCGGGGGATTGATCGTTCAGCTTAGGAATAGTGTCGCTAGGGTTAGAAAACCTAATTAATAGTTCTAAAGGTGAGGGATGATTATTTTTGTATTTTTTTTATTTGTATGAAAGCAAGTAAAATCTCGGGTTTTGGAAGAGTGGGCGGAATTAGTTGCTAATCAACTAACCCAAAACTAAGATGCAATCAAAATAAAATAATAAAAATGAAAATAAACTAATTATACTAAAGTTGTAAGCAGTAATTGGAGAAATTGTGTTTACTTAGACTTCACTACTCCCTAGATATCTTTTACATGTTAATTACTTGTTACACTTGTATGAATGACGGATTGTATTCCTTAATACCATTCGTGGGGTGGCATACATAACTTCCCAACTCTATGAGCTCTTATCTCCTCCTACACCATGACCCAGCACAACTATAGGGATTGTAAACAGTGGCTCATGCATTAAATACAACCAATAAATACCTAGTACGCCTCGGTTCATGTTTCTTAAGACGTTCAAGCATGTTACCATTTGGAGATCTGCCAGTTTTCTTAAGCCTAACATATAATATCATTCATCCAAAACAAGAATAGACAAGTAATCAACACATAATCAACATCTACGTTTCATTAGATCTAAGCAAACACAAAAGAGATCTAGCCTAGCATAGTAGAATTGAGACAAGAACAATATATAAACAACCAACACATAGACATATTGATTGAATTGAAAGTACACTTATCTCAATTACAATGCAAGGTCTCAAGGGTTTGGAACCCTTGAAAAACCTGTAAAAGAGGCACCAAAATCGTCTTTAGGGTTTCACCAAAACTTCTCCTATTTTTTTAATGAAAAAACTAGAAAACTATATATAGGAAAAACAGGCTGACGGCGTCAAGAGTTACTTGTGACGCCGTCACCTCGCCGCCATATACTTTCTCGGACGGCCTTGATCCACTTATGACGGCCTATGTGACGCCGTCACCACCCACGGTATTTTATTCTTGCCACTTTGACGCCGTCATGAAGCCTTCTGACGCCGTCACCACCTACGGTGTTTAATTCCTCATGTCTGACGCCGTCAAGATGGTGGTCTTGACGCCGTCACCTTGTATCTTCAGCATGGAAATTTGGTACTTTGCCGTTTTCTTCACTTTTATGCTCCAAAAACGTCCAAAATGGCTTCTTTTCCAGAATTCACTCTCTAAACACCTAAAATCACAAAAGGAACGATTTAGGGCAATATTTGATCAAATAAAGTCGGATTCGGGCTTAAATGACCCCCTAAAAACGGATCATTTTTCGCCTCATCAGCCAAACAACAAAATAAAGTATTTTCACCATTTTAGTATGAAACATGATCTACCAACAATAAAAATAAAGCATGCATACGGAAACAAATAACAATCAAAAATAAAAATCACACAAAACATGGGTTGCCTCCCAAGAAGCGCTTTTCTTTATTTACGAGTCTTGTAGCTAGACTCAAGGTCATGGGTTACTACGTGACCTCATCGTTGGTTTCACTCTCTAGGTCATCTCCTATATCGGTTTTGTATTCCGGAACTAGTTGCAAGCATTCTTTGTAGAAACCAAGCATCCTATTCATCACATACTCTACTCCTCTACGTCTATCCTCATCATTCCTATAGTAAGCCGCTTGTTTGTGTTCCTTTTCTATGTTCGATAGGAGGCGGTATTGTTCAATCTTATAGGGCATTTGGTAGGCAATCTCATCATTCTCTTCCTTGAACCTAACTATCCCTAGAGTTGGATCATAACTCATCTTAGTGGCCTCAACGAATGGTTTTCCGAATACTACTTGACTTAGGCAAGCATCTATCACCGGACGAGTATCTTCTACTATCATAAAATCGATCTCGTAAGTGAAATTTCCGACAATCACATGCAATCCTTTCACTCTTCCTACAAAATTACTTAACAAATTCTTGTTGGGCATTATCCTATAACCAAGTTGTTTCTTCATTACCCAATTATAATAAGTCCTAGTCATGATGTTTATAGGAGACCTAGGATCGATATAAGCTTTCCATACATGCATATGCCCAATGTTGCATGGTATGTTGATGTTAGAGGGATCAGCTACTTTAATAATGGGTGAACCAAGGATATATGGTGTCTCGGGATCATTGAATAAATCCTTGTGATATTCCCGTTCTTCCTTGGTGGGCAAATTATCAAAGTACTCTTCTACGTTTTCTACTCCCTCTAACTTCTCTCCCTTATTAACCTCAACTTCCTTAATTTCATTCCTAGTCTCGGTTTCTACCCCAACTTCATCCTTGTCACTTTCTTCTACATCCTTATCTATTGGCTTAATGGTGAAAACATTGACAAAGTGGACGTGTTTAGATGACGAGGGGTCCTTAGTTTGGATTCCGCTATTGGCATCCCTAGTGTCCTTCCTAGGTGTAGTTAACGCTTGGTTGTTGAGGGCTTTCAACAAGTTGTCAATCTTATTGGTCATCTCCATTTGTTGTTGGTTGAATTCGGTTTCAAACTTAACTATGCGAGCTTCTTGAGATGCCATAAATTTGGACATCAATTCTTCAAGATTGTTGGTACTACCATAGTTACTAGAAGGATTGTTGTTGAAAGTACGGTTGGAGGGTGGACCGTTTGGTTGGTAACGATTAGGCGGATTGGAAGAATTGTTTTGGTTTTGTTTCCACCTAAGGTTTGGGTGATTTTTCCAAGAAGGGTTGTAGGAATCACCATAAGGGTTTGGCTCGGGTTTGAAAGTGTACCACTTATCTCCCGCTTCGTCGGTACGCGAAGATGCGTAGTCCGCAAAAGCTGTTCCGGGGAGTTCCACGCAATCACGAGTGTCATGGAGACCACTACATAATTCGCATGAAGAAGTGATTTTGTTCACTTGGCTTGTAGGCTTAGGAGCTTCGTAAGATTTCATGAGAAACTTGACTTGGTCCTCAAGTTCCATGATCCTACGATCGGGAGTGCTAGAACTGTTTGAAGGCAAAGATATTGCCTTGACCGTTTTGTTCAAATCACGGAGATCATTCCAACTTTCGTTGTCATAGAGAGCAAGATCTTCTATGAGTTCCCATGATTCTTCCGCACTTAGATCACGTAGCTTGCCACCGGCCGATTGGTCAATGGTTCGCCTTGTGGAGAGATCGATATGGTCATAGAAAATTTGGACTTGGAGCCAAAGATCTATGCCATGATGAGGGACTTTGTGGAGTAGATCCTTGAAACGAGTCCATGCTTCATATAGAGTTTCACCTTGACGTTGTTGGAACATCAAGATATCATTTCTAAGCTTGGTAGTTCTCCCCGGTGGGAAAATTTGAGCAAGGAAACGAGTGGTGAGATCATCCCATGAGGTGATGGATCCCGCGGGTAAACGTTCAAGCCATTGACTAGCTTGATCACGTAGAGAGAATTGGAATAGGCGTAATCGGGTTGACTCTCTAGTTGTAACATCAAGGTCTATAGAATCTACGATTTTAAGGAAGTCCTTGAGATGTTGATTAGGATCTTCGGAACGAAGTCCATGGAATGCACATCCGCTTTGCACCAACCGGATGGTGTCGGATCGCAAGGGAGACACATTGGCTCCTTGGGTGAGCTCAATGGTGTTTCGATAGCCTTGGTGGCTAGGTCGGGAATACTCTCCTAGGGTTCGGGGCCTAAGAGGTTGGTTTGCTAGTGGTGGGTTTTGTGGGTGGTCTTGTTGTGGTGGGTTGATGGGTTCAAAGATGTTACCACCTTCCATGATGTCGGATGGTAAAGATTTACGAACAAAAACACGAAGAAATAAGATAGACTAAAGAAAACCTAAAAATAAAAATAAAAATCTTACTAGAAAGGAATCTAGCAAGTAGACCTAATAAAAAGAAATCATAACCTAGACAATAACTATTCCCCGGGCTGCGGCGCCAAAAACTTGATGCGTAGGAATTGCACCAGGCTTTACCTCTCGAGGGATCTCGAGAAGCTTACAACCCCCACCAGGCAGTGTACCTGATCGTTGTAGTATAGTATAGTGACAAGTACCGAGGGATTGATCGTTCAACTCAGGAATAGTGTCGCTAGGATTAGAAAGCCTAAAAACTAGGTCTAGAGGTGAGGGATGATTCTTTTTGTATTTTTATATTTTATAAAAGCAAGTAAAAATCTCGGGTATTGAAAGAGTGGGCGGAATTAGTTGCTAGTCAACTAACCCAATAACTAAGATGCAATCAATAACAAAAATGTAAATAAACTAAATTAAACTAGTGGTGTGAGCAATATGTGGGAGAATTGTGTTTACTTAGATTTCACTACTCCCTAGATATCTTTTACAGGTTAATTACTTGTTACAGTTGCGTGGATGACGGATTGTATTCCTTAATACCATTCATGGGGTGGCGTACTTACTTCCCCAATTCTATAAGCTCCTACTTCACTCCTATGTCGAGCCGGCTAAGAAGCTCCTAACATGGGATCACTAGAATTCGCTCATGCATTAAATACAACCATAAAAACCTAGTACACATCGGTTCATGTTTCTTAAGACGTTCAAGCACGTTACACAATGGAGATTTACCAGTTTTCTTAAGCCTAACATTGAAAGCATTCATCCATTACAACTATAAACAAGCAATCAACCTATAATCAACATCTAGGTTTCATTACATCTAAGCAAACACACAAAAGATCTAGCCTAGCATGTTATAATCAAGACAAGTGTAAGATATATTCAAACAACACATAGACATATTGAATGAATTGAAAGAAAACTTATCTTAATTGAACATGAAGGGTTTCAAGGGGTGAAAACCCTTGAAAATACTGTTACAAACGACCTAGGGTTTATTAGGTTCGGCCCTAGTATTCTCCACACAAGTTCCTCCTTTAATGAATGAAAAATATAAAAGTATATATAGATTTTGTGAGGTGACGGCGTCAAGAGGAAAAATCTGACGCCGTCATCTCGCCGCCAATAAAGTTCTCAGACTGCCTAGATCTGGAGCTGACGCCGTCATGTGTAATCTCTTTCCAGGCCGTCACCAAAATTACTCTTGACGCCCTACTTCTGATGCCGTCACATTTTCTCTGGGTCGTCATGCATTTTACTCCTGACGCCGTCATATTTTCCTTCTTGACGCCGTCAGGTACTGTTCCCAGCAAGGAAAATTAAGTCTTTGCCGTTTTCTTCACTTTTATGCTCCAAAAACGTCCAAAATGATTCCTTTTCCAGAATTCACTCCCAAAGTACCTAAAATCACAAAAGGAACGATTTAGGGCAATATTTGATCAAATAAATTCCAAGTCCGGCTTAAATGACCCCCTAAAAATGGTTCATTTTTCGCCTCATCAGATAATAAGAGAGACTAAGATTACTTGGTGCTGACCAAGGAGAAAAAAATATTACTTTGGTGAAATGGAATAAGTGTTTAGCGAGCAAAAAATTGGGAGGTCTAGGCATTGGTAGCATTTATGGTCTTAGTATATGTCTCTTGTTCAAATGGATTTGGAGGCTTCTAAGTCATCCCTCTAATCTTTGGGCTCGTGTCGTTATCAACATTCATGGGCCCCATGGAGGTGTCTTTGATGATCACATTTGTAGCTTTAATATGAGTCCCTGGAGTTCTATTCTGAAGTTGGTTAACAACATTAAGAAGAAAGGTATTGATCTTTTGCCCATGTGTTCTCGTAAGATTAAGAATGGGGAATGTCTTGTGTTTTTGGAACATTTGGTATGGGGATAAACTGTTAAAATTCCAATTCCCTCGTATTTTCTTGCTTGATAATGATAGAGAATGCCTTGTGGCAAATCGGATTTCCCTTCTTGATTGGACCTCGATCTTTAGACGTGCTCCACGAGATGGTGCTGAATTGGTTCAACTTGAAGCTCTTCATGTTGTCATTGGGGATGTTGTTTTATCTGATCATTGCGACTCGTGGAAATGGTCACCAGATTTTTCAGGAGGCTACACGGTTACTTCTATGCGACACTTCATGGGCGATCACACTCTATAGAGGTCGGTCTTGATGCTACTCGATGGAATAAATTTATTCCCATTAAAGTCAACGTTTTTATATGGAGAATGATGCTAAACAAGCTCCCATCCAGGCTTAATTTGCACCGAAGAGGTATTGATGTTAGATCAGTTCTATGCCCAATTTGTCAAGATGATGTTGAATCTGTTAATCACATTTTCTTTAATTGTGTAATGGCAAAAGATTTTGTTGATATAAATAATGCGTAAAAATGCTATTAATATTTCTCGATATCCCTATGTTTTGACGATCACAAAATGTAAAATCATTACGTAAATAAGTATTTAGTGACAAAATGTCATTATATACAACTAATTCACTTAAGGTATGAATAAACAATTGCCTAATACATTTTATGATCAAATGAAGGTTTATTTACTAATTACAAATTATATAAAATGGTATAAACATTTTATATATTTAGAAAAACACTTTTGGTAATTAAAGGAAAATGTTTATTTCATAATAAATAAATGAATTCAAATTTTTAACCAAATTCAGTTAAACTTTCACCAAATAAACTTTCCCCAGAAAAGACAAAACTTTCTGGCCGTTACAGGTGGGCGGCCCCTTTAATTTTAAGGGGGCCGGCCATGAATTAAAGGGGCCGGCACGCTCCTGTGTCAGAAAAGTTTTGCCTATAAATACTGGTTCAAATCTGTAATTTTTCCTTACCTTTTGCACTAAAACTTTCTGTCCAAATTCTCTCAAATCATCTTCCTAAAACCTTTGATCATAAATATATTAGTTCTTGTTTCAAGTGATCCAATCCATCCTCATTCAAAGTGCAAGAGAAGAATACTTCTCCAACATCTTGTTTAGAAGTATTGTTGAGTTGTGTATATTGTTAGTTATTGTGTAAATTATTTGTAAAGGTGAAGAAGGTGTGTAATAGGTAGATCTAGGTGGGTTAGTAGTTGTGAATTGAAGTAGTGAAGAAGTAGTTGTATTGTGAAGAAGAAGTAGTGAAGGTGTGAGAAGTTGTGTAGTAGTAGTGGTGTGTATAAGTCGTGAAGAAGGTGTGTAGTGACTAATGGTGTGAGATTGGTTCTAGCTACTATTAGAACTCGACATTTAGCTTAGTGTCGTTAATCGGTGTAAGCAAAAGTTGTGTAAGGTTTCTCCGCCAAAAGGGAGCTCGTTGTGATTAGTGAAGAAAACTCTCGAGTAGGTGACTCGAGGAGTGGAGTAGGGCAAGGAAGGTGACCTTGTAGCCGAACCACTATAAATCCGTTGTGTCTTGGTTTGATCCTTCCATCTCTTGTTCATTACCTTATGTACATCTTTATTGTTTACATACTCATAAATATTTACATCTAGTTGTACCTTGTGATATTGTGCTAAAATTGATTTCACACAAAGTTCAAACAAAAGGTTCACTCACAAAATAAAGTTTTTATAAATAACCTAAAAAGGATATAATACATTCATACACATATACATGTATAATTGATCATTTCGATCGAGTACAGTTTTCACAACAAAACTTAAATTGAAGATTTTGAAAACAAAGTTTTAAAATAAAAATTGACGTAAAACTATTCAACCCCCCCCCCCCCCCCCCTTCTAGTTTTCCACAGATTTGAGGGACTTATTGGCTAATTGGTGGGATTTAGACATCCCAGTTTGTGCTAATATCTTGGAGTGGTATTCTTGGCTTGGCTCTTTGCACGTTTCTGTCAAGGTGTGTTCGTTCCTTGAGGGGGTGGGTGATACCCTTTTATGGTCTATATGGAGCTTTCGTAACCATTTGGTTTTCTCTAATCCTCCTCCTAAGAAGGCGATGCTTGGGGATTCTATTGTTTCTCAATCTTTCAGGTGGATTTCAGCTAGAAATCCTAAGCTTAAGTTTAATTGGTTAGGTTGGTTACAAAATCCTGTAATTTTTATTAATTCTTTGTAATTCCTAGCTTCTGCTAGCTTTTAATGAAATGCCTCCGTTCTAAAAAAAATAAGAAAGACTAAGAAACACACACTATCAAAGAGTTAATAGAGAGCAACAAGTGAAACCACTCTGGTTCATGTAAATTCTAGGTGAAGAACAATGACACAAATATCGTTCTACACATGGAATGCAAAAGAAATTATATGGTTCTAAAATGAAAATATCGATACCAAGAGAAATTAAAATGAAAACAGTTTAGTCGTTCTGTTTCAAAAGTTTAAACAACCTAAAACTTTTTGTTCCATTGAAATGATTTATTACATTTCAACTTTGATTCTCACATAACAAGTTCGTAAGTCTCATAATAGTGAAGCTTTCCGTTTATGGTCGCCTTCCCTACCCTACCAGTGATATGAACACTATCACTTCAGTTACTAGTATTTGGATATTTTCGGCATCCATTATTTTCGACATGTATAATAGATACGTGGTATTTTGATATTGGCATTCTTATGACACGGCCATTTTATTTGACATAAGTTCCATTATATATTCTTCTCTTAGTAGGCTATGTGTACTAGTCATCCTTTCTTCACCTCTATGGCTCTACCTCAGTGACACATTAGTTTTTAAGCACACCAACATTATTTTTTGAACGGCGAATTAAGTATAATACTAAGTTAGTTATTTGATTATACAGTACTTACTCAGAAGGTAGTCTCTGCCAACCTCGAATAATAATTAGTGATTCGATTCCATAGTACATACCCAGAAGGTAGTCGTTGACAGCCTCGAATCGACGCATCTATGTGGCAGAACCCCATAGATTCCACCTTGAAGGAAAACCCCCACAGAAAGACTCGAACCTGAGACCTCTCGCATATGGCAACAACCTCCCCAAAGTCACCATTGGTATCATTTTAGCTAGCCCAGTTGGTTTTTAAACACACCAACTTCCTTCACCTTTTACCCATAGTGGTCACCGTCTAATCAAGTACATAAAAATAACTCATTTTATATAAACATACCCTACAATATATCTCACACACACTCAAAAGTAACAAATAATAATAATAATAATAATAATAATAATAATAATAATAAGTGAGGACCATCCTACTTTTTCCTTTGTTCTCGTTAGGTGAAGCACTTCACCCAAATTTGCATCTTCGCGCACCATCTGTACACAACCATCATGGTGCTTCACGTGCCAAACACCCCTTCACCTTGGCTTCACCACTCCGTTACGCCCAGTCATTGTTCTAAAAGGTGCCATAAAGTACGCTAAGGCACGAATCGTGACGCTTTTATGAATTAAACTGTGATTTTTTATTTATTTATTTATTTATTTTGATAAGAAATGAACAAGGTTACATTGAATGGTTAATTTCCTGACTTTATTCCTTAAGTATAACACTTTTTGTAAAATTGATATATATGAAATATGATATAAATATACATCTATATATATTTTCATATTTTGTGTCGCTTTAAGATACACCTTAAAAACCGATATGACTTCGCCATAACTCTTAAGACGTAAAGCTTGATCATGCTGTCATGCTGTCATGCCACACCTCAACTGTATTTATAACCTTCCGCCTAGTCTTAGTTATGAAGGAATCAATTACAATCAACTTTATCAATTGCGGGACCATACATTTTTGTACCTGTCAATGGGTCCATAATGTTAAAATGAAAACTGTAGGGTTGAATTGTTGATATCATATCACATTGGACTCATTGAATACCATATGTTGTGAACTGTTGATATCTTTGCACAATCATTTTTTTAACTTTGAAGGAAATACAAGTACAAATAATTTTTTTTAACTTTGATCACTTATGATCATTCAAATATGCATGTGTTATATTTATACTAAAGTCAAAAAGAAAAAAGAAACAAAGATGGCCAAGATAATATTAAAGTTTTTTAACATACAAAAGACTTGCTTACTTTTCCATTTGTAAAGTAATAAAAGCTTACCGGATTCAGCATTTTATCCGATTTCATGTATAACAAACTTGGTATATATGTGGTTGACCTATAGATTAGTTTAAATTAGCTTGTTCGTTTCTGTCAAAAAAAGTGGATCAAAGGTGTTACCAGTCAATACGTTTGTCTACTCTTTTTGAGTTTTAAATGGTCAAGGAATAAAAAATATAAGTTGCAGTGTTAAAATAAATTGTTTGTAAATAGTTTTAGCTAGTTGTAAACGACCTGTCAATCTAGAAGAAACAGGTCTAGATGCAGGGGCGGAGCTATGTGAGGACCGGGAGGGTCCCGGCCCTCCTAGGTCCAAGCTCGTTAGTGTGTTTATTTGCGATTTCATGTGTATTTTCGGAAAAAAAAAAAATTATTTCGGTCCTCCCATTTAATGTATTTCTCGAAAAAAAATTGCTTCGGCCCTCCCACGAAAATTTTTCTAGCTCCGCCATTGTCTAGATGAGATTATATATGAAAAATGATTTATATATTGATGTTAATTTAGCAAATTCACTTAACCTAACATAATTCTTCAACAACTTTGGTAGTAACCAAGCACACTCATGAGATGTTAAGATTTAAGACTAACATCAACACATAAATTACTACTTTTGCATATAAACTCATGTAGACCCATTGGGTCCATAGATTGCCAGATCTAGGTAAACAATAAATACCCTTTAAACGACCTCATTCAACTTATATGGCATTCTCTTTAATCACTCGTCATAAAGGGCAACATGGATAGATTTGATAAACATGATCTAAAATAAATAAAGTCAAAACATAACCTATTGAACTCATCTTCAAAGTTAAAACAATAATCATCTCCCATTTAAATGATGATCAAGAGCTAAATCTTAATGCTTTTCTATCCTAAATGTAATTTATTGAACTCATCTTAAAGAGTTAAAACCATATACATATGATTACTGATTAAATTTCTATCAATACCATTACTAGTTTTTAACTACAGTAATGTACATTATGTGTCGCAGTACAATGAAATATTATACCATATCTTCTCAGAGTCATTGATATCATATTTCAAGACTAAATGGTCGCAACAACGTACAGAAGACACGTATAAATGATTTTCCGGGTTGTTCGTGCAACATGGTCTATAAAAACGTAAACCACATGTAGTTTGTCGTGTTGAGCGTTTGAGAGGATTTAAGTTCAATGCACATATGAATTCAAAGAAATCAAGTTTAGAACTTAATGTGGTTTTCTGCGAATATGGAGAGAACTTAACGTCATTTTCTGTGAATATGGAGAGAACTTAATGTCGTTTTCTGTGAATAGGGAGAGAACTTGGTCTATATCTATCCTACAATCACTACAAAATAATGTGACCTCAGTTGAAACTGTGTTCATCGTCCACTAAATGATAGAGTAGTTGTTTTAAAAAGCTTACAGCAGTATATATTTTTTTCCCCCATTTTTGACAATGATGCTTTATTGTAAAAACTTTATAACCTGTGTGAAAGAGGTACTCTGTGGGCTTGCTTTGAGTGCAAATCTATATCAAGAATCATAATCGACTCTAGAGCATGTCGTGAAAGAGGTACACAGTGTGGGCTTGCTTCGAGCGCAGTGGTCATACCCTAGATAGATCTGAACCAAAAGTTGCAGAGACTAGGTGCAACTGGAAATGAGAATATCGAAATGGTATGTAGAAAACGTCCATAAGAAGACCAAATACAAGCACTTCCAAAATAGAAATAAAAACCATCATATTAACGCATGCCTTTTTTTTCTATATAAGAATGATGATATTGAAAAGGATTGTTGAATTATTAATAGCATTAAGTGTATGTGGGAAGTGGGTATAATAATATATGCACACCAATTATGGACACCAGATCCTCTGCATGTGCTCCAGGTTCAACCCTTTTACCAACTTGTTTCCCCAAAACCCCACCAAAAAGTGTCAGAATTATTAGGTCATAAACCTTCTTTTACAAACACTATGCATGTAGGTATTGTATTTTATATATATACTAAGGGAAAAAAACAAGAAACAATCCCCATGTTATCTCTCTACGCAATCAAGTCGAGTATGCTAAATTTAAGCTTAGATCCACTATCACAATTGACTACCTTTGCGAGCATACTATAATATCTAAGACTGGAACCAAATGCACCAACTTTGAACCGGCATACCAAGTCCAGTCCAAAACATGTTTATTTCATTGTCTACCAATTTGGGACCATATCCAAAGCCTTGGTGAAATTAGTTTTTGACCTTTGTAAATATCTAGTCAAGGTCCGATCCCTTCAAATGATTACATAACGGTTTTGCATCCATAAGGAGCATATATATAAAAGGAAACAAAAGACCAAAAAGCTCAAATCAGTGAAGAGAATCGGATCAAAATGAAACCTAAACCACCTACTACTTTAATCCGTTGTACAGTTTAATAATTCTCAAAGTATATGAAAAGAATGAGATTGCCTGCAGGAAGAGACTGAAACGAGTTATCATTTGCTTCAATAGTCACCCATTCCTGGACTCATTGCTGCTGATTCCTTCTCGTCCTTGGGAGATTCAACAATCACAGCTTCGGTTGTAGTCAATAAAGATGAAACGCTTCAAAAAGCACAGGAACAATTTCAGTTTCCACACTCATAAAAATAATAGAAATTATGGTTTTAATATGAAGGGGTGTAAAGTGTAAACTGTAAAGGTTAATTACCTTGCAGCATCCACCAACGCTGTCCTGATCACTTTAAGAGGGTCAATGATTCCTTCCTTGACCATGTCTACATATTGACCTATTTGCAAAATAATATACATACTCATGATGATCAGGCTAAGCAAAAAGGAATCAGTCCGCACAAAGCTGACTAACTGAATTAAATTGGCCAAAAAATTTCATTTCCTTAGTAATGTATTAACGTATAAAAAGGCTACACTCATATTAGCGTTGCAAGAATCTAATTTTGTGATTTTTTTTTTTTTTGTCAGATATTTAACGTATTACAAAAAGCTTTAGGTGACTTTTAGCTCATTCAACATGTTATGGTGTTCATACTATACAAGTGTATCTGTGTATGGGAGAAAGAGAGAGACGGAGAGAGAGAGAGAGAGACCTTTAGCAGCATCATATCCAAGGTCAGGGTTATCCTGCTCCAACAGTTTTCCAACAATAACAGCACCTTCGACTCCAGCATTGGAAGCAATTGTGTGCACCGGTGACTACAGATAAAGAGACAATAGGATACACAACGTCAACGAAGGATTGCCAGAATTGTTACATATTTGATGTACAATGGAATCTTACAAATGGTCGAGAAAAAAAGAATGGTAAATCACACAGTAAAGTATACCTTGAGAGCATTTTGGATTATTTGAACACCAATCTTCTGATCAAAATTGGCGGTGACAAGTTTATCAAGCTCCTTAGAAGCATATAGAAGAGCAACACCACCACCTGCACATAATGAAGTTCAAAATTAGAAAACAAAATATTATTGTAAAGTTCTGGCTTATAAACAACTAAACAAGTAACTATTAGTATAAAAAAATCGTATAGATTTAATCTTACCAGGTACAATTCCTTCCTCAACTGCAGCCTTTGTAGCGTTTAAGGCATCAGTAACCCTGTCTTTCTTCTCCCCAACTTCAGCCTCGCTGGCTCCTCCAATCTGGTTAATGAAAAATAGGGGAGCTGTTGTCATACTCTGAGCAATATAGAAAGAGTTGTGCAAAACTGATCCAATGGTTCATGGGCCTACTAAGATGAGCAATATAGGTAGAAGTGTGCATAACTGAACCAGTAAAAGCGATATTTGATCCAGTTCTCAGTTTTATAGTTTTCACAAAATAGTGTGGTTAAAATACTAGGATATTTCTAGATGTTTTTACTTTTAAAAACTTTGAAACGCGTCATAAGCCATATGATGCAGAGCAAAAAATATCATGTCAACAAATTTTGAGACCTAAGGTGATTCACTTCCAAAGATCATTCTTTTTTTTTTTCCTCCGTTAAGCATTGTGTTCTATACTCCTATATGCTACCCATATCCTGATGTTCTCTAGGTTGTACAAAGTAGCATTCAAAGACATTTGGCTTATGGGAAAGGCGATAGGTTTACATTTCACTTAATCACATATGTACAACCGAAAGAGTGTCTGGGCCGGCGGGTTGGTCGGGATCTGGCCGGGAAACGGGCGGCAGGCGGTTTTGCTCAGCCTTAGGTTCAGGTAAGATAGGTACCAAACGTGTTTAAGGCAATTCACGACACCGTTCATGTAAGATACCAGTTCACTCTAGTCAGTTTTATCCTAATGAACAATTCTAAAAATGGGTACATTCAAGCATACCTTCAAAACAGCAACTCCGCCGGAAAGCTTCGCTAATCTCTCCTGAAGCTTTTCCTTGTCATAATCAGAAGTGCTTAACTCGATCGATGATCTTAGCTGTAACAACCCATTATAATAACATTAGGCACAACAATGAGATGAACCAATCTACATGGAGCATGTTGCAGTACAAACCTGTTCACATCTTTCTTCAATTCCTTTCTTGTCACCAGCGCCGTCAAGAATAACGGTACCATCCTTTGATATTGTAACCTAAATTAAATCATATGTTCCAAACATTAGCATATACTGCATACTCCATTTGTCAGTAAGCAAAGAGTAGCGGCAGGAAAGCCAGGATTTACCCTTTTGCATGTCCCTAGCATTTCTGGTGACATTTTGTCCAAATTCATGCCAAGCTCATCAGTTATGACCTAACACAGATTTTTAAACAAACTATTAAGAATCAATACTGCAAAAAAAATCGATACATGAAAATCAAAGTCAAAAGACAAAATAACCACCTCTCCTCCTGTAAGAGTTGCAAGGTCTTGCAAGTTCGACTTTCGGTTCTCTCCAAATCCAGGAGCTTTAATGGCACAGACCTACAAAACAAGAAGTTCTATCAGATTAAGAGAATAATGCAAAACAAAGAAACCATAAATTTATACCCAGTCGTTAATATTTACGAAAAAATGGGTTAAACGAGATAATACCTTAATACCAGCGCGGAGTTTGTTGAGAATGAGAGTAGCCAATGCCTCGCTTTCAATATCTTCAGCAACAATCAGCAGTGATCTTTGGTTCTGAAATGCATAATAGTGTGACTTGTGACTTTGTGAGCATATAATCCAAGAAACACAAGCAAGTATCTATTATCAATTTATCATCTCAGCTCTTACCTTCAAAGCCAACTCAAGAACTTTCACGATAGCATTTAAGCTAGAGATTTTTTTCTCGTGAATTAAGATCAACGGGTCATCTAATTCCTGCAGGAATGAAGATTTGGTCAACAAAAAGTTATACCCAATAGCAGAGTATACAGAAAGTAAAACCTAGACACCTAGCCACGTCTACATGTACTAAAAAAATCAAAAAGCAGCTCATAATCAAAGAGGCGTTGCATAGTGTTTTAATGCTTACACATTTTTGGTTCTTTGTGTTGGTGATGAAGTAGGGTGATATATATCCTCTGTCCAACTTCATTCCTTCGACCACTTCCAATTCATTGTAAAGTGTTTTTCCATCCTACAGCAAACCCACATTAGATTAAAAGCAATAACAGAAGAAAGAACCTTGGTTGTAAGATTAAAAGCCATGACAGCAAGAAGTTAACGAGGCACTTACAGAAATAGTAATAACACCCTCCTTTCCAACTTTCTCCATAGCCTTAGCAATAAGTTCACCAATCTCACGTTCTCCATTTGCTGATATTGTCCCAACCTTTTTAAGAAGACACAAAAAATACGATCCAGGTTATGCTGAACATTCCAGATTAATGAGTGTCATATAACACGATAAACCAAACAAACCTGTGCTATCTCTTCGGATGTGCTGATCATTCTAGCTCTGCTCTTCAAGTTTGTGACCACTGAATCAACAGCCATAGTAATCCCACGTCTAAGATCCATGGCATTCATTCCAGCTGCAACTGACTTGCAGCCTTCAGAATAAATTGCACGAGTAAGAACTGTTGCACAGGTGGTACCTGAATAATAATGACACCAACGATTCAGATCAATATTCATGTATAAAAGAACATAAACTGATTCTGCCCAAGTTATGTCAACTTTAAAAAGCGATTCAACTTAAATAAACGAACATACCATCACCAGCAGCATCGTTGGTGGCATTAGCAACCTGCTTGACAAGGCTAGCACCAACATTCTTCACCCTGTCTTTAAACTCGATACTCTTTGCCACGGTGACACCATCCTTTGTCACCTTGGGAGCTCCGTAGCTTTGTTCTATGACGACATTACGTCCCTATAAACCAACAATCTAAATTAGCTAGAGTCTAAACACTGTTTCATCAAATCATGCGACCTTACATCTTTCTACTGAAAATATAATAGTCAATACTAACACATGACCAAACTCACATATATAGTTTGATAAAAGCAAGATTAAAGTACGCAAATTGTAAATCAGCAAAAAACTGCCAAATAAAAATATAAGGTTGTTTAAATGTTCATCTTAACTTAGGCAGAGAGGTACTTTATACTACACTTCGATAAACAATTGCAGATAATCATTTCAGCTTCTAGTAACAGAAATACGATAATCATAATCAAACATGATACAACAATTTCACCTATAAGAAATATAACAGATAACACTGCATCACTATCCAATTGAAGTTTGAACCATCAAGTACATTGATGCAAGTTGTAAAACTAGGCCTAGTTAGTCAAACTAACTTACTATTTTTATGTTTAAACCTTGAAGTACTCAATATTATTAGGTTTATGATTAAACTTTGAACTATTTGAACTTTGAAGTGGTACAACAATAACAACAACAACAGCAAAACCCAATCCCGCGAGGCGAAGTATGGTTAAGGAGACTGCTTCAAGACCTCTGGAAATACTATTACACTGGTTGGAGGTCCACCTAGACGCAGTCTCTATACCATTTCACCTCCCCTTACCCCGCTCAGGCGGGATTGGGCTCGTTGTTGTTGCTGTTGTCGTCAAAGTAGTATGTTTTAGTCATACTAATATCTACATATAATTTTATCATAAAAACCTACCCCAGTACTCACCGAATACTCCTGTCCTAGGGCATTAAATACTAGGTACCACAAAGCGGGTCTTAGAAAATCGCTTTGACGAAATGTCATTTTCACACATAAACATTAACTAAACCCCTAATCCATAAAGATCGCGTAACAAACACAAACGTAAAATAACTAAAGGCTAAAACAACAACCTTAGGACCCATAGTAACTTTAACAGCATCAGCAAGCTCTTCAACTCCTTTAAGCATCAACGCTCTCGCACCGACACCGAAATGTATATCTTTGGCAGCATAATGTCTCAACTACACCAAATCACACAACATTTAATCAATCAGATTATTTATTTAATTACATAAATATAAATATATATACCTGTTGAGCATTATTTCTAGCAATCCTGTTAATAATAATCAAACAATAAACAATAAGTTAGTAATTAATAAGTTAATGAGTTAAATGTATTGATTAGGTTAAAAATGTTGTTGATGACTGACCTTGACTTGGATGCGAGACTGGCGGCTAGACGATACATGATGACGGCGGCTGTGGTGGTAGTTGTGGTGGCGGCGGATCAGAGATTGAAAGGATAATGAGAGTGTGTGTGTGTGTGAGAGAACGATTGTGGGTGTGTGGAAATGAAGAGGGGAAAAGAAGGATCTAGAAGAAGGGTTTAGGGTTTTGAAGAAATACGGAGACTTTTTTATTGGATTAGACCGGGTTTTTTGGCGGAACGGGTTTTGGATCCGACCCGTAAAGATTAGCCGGCTCTAGTGAAAAATGAAATAATCTTTACTACCTATAAAGCAAAAATGGTCAAAGAAGAATGTGAAAAACTGAACTTTCAGTCAATCCCGAAATTACCCTTACGAAATAACATTGAAACTGAACTTTCATATTCATGGAAACAAGCCCCTGCGAAATGGAAACAATCATGTTAACATTGAAACTGCTCATATTCATGGAAACAATGGTGTTGCCTGCTGTCAATGAATGGGGCGGCAAACAATCCTTTACCCAACTTCTTTCACACGATTTTTCATCTCAATCAACAGCTTCTTTCATACGCTTCAACTGTGTTTAATGACTATGCGCATTATACAAATCATCTAAAAAATAATTGCTCTTTCAATTCATTTTTTATTGTCGATCAAAACACCTACAAAATATTTGTACAATTATCCATATGCCCGGTTCAAAATCACTACACAAAATTATCAATTCAATTCATTCTATGACTATGCCCGGTTCAAAATCACTACACAAAATATTTGTACACTATCCATATGGACGAATTGGTAAGTATCCATTTTATTACTGTATAATATTTCTGTGAATAATTACTTGATGAATTAATTTTAATATTTGTGTTAATCAGAACCTTAAAAAGAATTTGGGAGAAATCACCTTGATATATATTGATTGATTATGTTTAATTTATTTTTATAGGTAGAATGTGATTGATGAATATTACGCAGGTTTGACATGTTTTATCTCTTTTCATTCTTCAATTTAATTATTTGTAGTTTATGTTCCAGGTGTATTTTATTTTTAAGATCGATACCTTTTTTTATTAGTATTCTACTTTTATTTTGTTCTTTGGTTGGAATATAGACTACTTGCAAAAAAGGACAAAGACAACACCATGTATGGGTTTAGAGGTGGCCCTGCTGGCGTTATGAAGGGTAAATATGTTAAGTTGACTGATGAATTTTTCTATCGTTACAGAAATCAAGTGATGTTTCAACTGTTCCATTATTTTTCGTGATTTGGTGACTAATAAAAAACATACGTTATATAGTAGTTTGTAGACTATGAATCACATGCTTTTACCTATGATTTTTACTCAAATTGTTTGTGGTAATAATAATTTGTAGGGTGGCTTTGATATGATTTGCAGTGGAAGGGAAAAGAATGAAACCCCTAAGCAGGTTTTTAACAATTCGATATGCAATGCCTTTATCAAAACTTTAAGTTTGTTAAACAATGTTGATTATTCTTGCAGTTTAAAGAAGCTTGAGAAACCGTTAAGAAGCTCAAAAATTGGATGGGCTTGTGGTCATTGGTGGGGATTACTCAAATACAATGCGTGCCTGCTAACAAAAAACATTAAGTATGTTATATTATGTCTGTACTAAAATCCAACTTCTACATGTTTCAATGTTAGTCAACAAACAAATAATAGTTCATATGTTTTTTTTATTCATTTTTGTATTTATTTTGTATGGCCAGTGACTTGAATCCAGCTTTGTATAGATTAACTTGGCAAATGACAAAGAGGAGAGGTGATAAAGAAGTCTACAAGTAAGTTATAATTGTTTATATATGTTGTTTCTCTTAAAGCTTCTACATGTTTCAATGTTTTTCAACAAACATATAATCGTTCATATGGATTTTTATTCATTTTTGTATTTATTTTGTATGGCCACTGACTTGAAAACTCGGATTATTGGGTGCCCAAGACCATTGATGGTGACTTGAAGTGCAAAGAAGTTCCAACAAGTTTTGGATGTGACACTACGTGCAAGGTACTAATCCACTCAAATTTTACTACACCAACTTGCACAAAGCGTATTCTTCATATATTAAAAAAAAAGTATATCGTTAGCATCGGCAACCCTGCTACTCAAGGTTCTGGGATTTTTTTATCGACTGCTACTATAGAAGTTAGTTTGTTTGTTATAAGTGTTGATTATCCACAATATAATACTTACACAGATGGATTCAACTCCATATAATATATCCCCTTTTACATGAAATTGTCCACTTTTGAGATTTTAGATGAAGTTGTTGGCGGCTATTTAGTCTTCTATAAAGCGAGCGAAATATTTTTTGTGTAACGCGGACTTCGCTGATATTTTTGTTATAAGAACCTCAGCTTTGTGATATCTTTTTTAATTTGTATGAGATTTTGCCATTTTCACTGTCTGAAACTAATGGGTTCGTGTTATTGCGTTTTCGCCAGTTTGCGTGTTGCACTTGGATAAATATAGTGTTCTAAACCAACGATTCACATTTTTACGAGGGTACTACTCTATCTTGCATCAGTTAACCAATTTAAGGATGTTTGGGACTGCTTATCCGCAAGCATTTTTTGGGGGAAAATGAAACAATAGTTATAATAAGCGAATACCGCTTTCATACTACTTATTTTTAGGTAGGTTATTATTGCTATGGAGCAAATTCCATAGTATATTAGGCCATTTTACAATTCTTTTAGACGAATATGCTGAAATTGAGAAGAAAATGGCTAAAAAAGGGATACCAAATACTGCTGTTGCTTCAAAAGAAGTTGTACATATGATTACCATTCTTCAGCGGAGCGGGCCACGTGTTAGTACTCCTGTGCAGTTATGTAAACGAGGAAACGCTATCGAGCTGTTGCACAGTACTTACTTCAAGCTCTCAATAAATAGGATGGAGGTGTCCAGGATCTTGCCCAGATATTATCATTATTACCTAACTTACATGTCACCTTTGCACACTATCCCTTTCCCATAGTTTGCAATTAGTTTTTTTTTTTTTTTTTTTTTTTCTTTTTTTTTTTTTTTTTTAAGTTAACAATTTTTCCCAAGAAAAAATTACACGGATGGTCCTTGTGGTTTACACGGATTGCATGTTTAGTCCCTATTTCATTTTAATTACACCAGACGCCCCTATTTTGTAAAACGTTGCACATTTTAGTCCCTATTTTGGATGCCCCGTTAGTTTGGCCGTTAAGTCATAATATGGTGAGGGCAATTGTGTCTTTTTAGGTAATATCTTATTATAAAAACTCACCCAACCCCATTGACTTTTCATTTCCCTCCCAATTGCACATCACAGTTACCCAAGTAATACCCAAATCCCGATTATTAGAATCCGATCATATGTAAACCCTAGAATAAAAATCAAGAAATTGATAATGTCAATGGGATCTAAAAGCTGGAGAATACAAGAGAAACATGAGGGAAATGCACCTCTTAAAGAATACGGTAACAAAACTACTTCATTTACCTATTTTGGAACTTTTTTGGCAGATTATTGTGTTAATTGATGGTGTCTTGGTTTATATTACCTTCAATACGTTGTAGTAATTGTGTTTTTGTTATTGCATTTTTCAGATGCACAGCCTACCATGTTTTCTATGGAAATACATCATGCTGGGAAGTTTAAAGACTATGATGCAAGGAGGTATGTTAATGGGTTAGTTGCGTATGTGGATGGCTTTGATATCGATAGGTTTTCAATACATGAGTTGAATGATGTAATGGAGGAATTAGGTTATGTTAATGAAGAAGAACCTATTTACTATAATTATTTGATTCCTGGGACAGATTTAGAAATTGGACTTAGAGCTCTAGGAAATGATATTGATGTACATGGTTTGGCTAAGTATATCAAGGATGACAAGATGATTAAGTTGTATTGTGAACATGAGACATCAAAACTGCTCCTTTTTTTGATCCCCCCAGTTAGAAGCAATGTGGTGATTGAAGAGTTACCCAGTGACACTCCCACTCCCACTACATCTGACACTGCAACTCCCACTCCTAACAATGCTAATACCAGTGCAACTCCCACTCCAACCATTCCCAACACCACTGTAACTCCCATTCCAACCATTGCCAATGTTAGTGAACTTGAGCATGTGCCTGAGACTGTGGAAGATATTGTTCAAGAACTGTTGAACAATGACTATGATTTTGATCCATTTGCTGGCAATGTGAATGCAAATATGAATGAAAATGAGAATGCAGGGCCAAGTAAAACTGTGAATGAAAAAGAGAATGAAGGGCCAAGTAAAACTGTGAATGAAAAGGAGAACTATGAACCTTTAGAAAAGTTGGTAGGTAGTGAAACAGAGGATGATAGTCACTCAGATGAGAGTGACAATAGTTCAGATGAGGATGATAGTGACTTTCTTGTTGATGAAGGGAACTATGCAGAAGAAATGAATGTTGATATGCAGGATTTCCATTTAAATATAGATGCAGATGTTGAGTGGGTGAGACATGGAGGTAGAGAAGAAGAGAATGATGATGCACCAAATACAGAAGATATTGAGGAAATAGATCATGAAAACCTTGAAAGTGGTTCAGATGAGGAATTAGATGAGCTTGAAAAGATTAGGAGGAAGAAGCTTAAAGAGATAGAAAAGGTAAACAAGGATGCAGAGAACATTGTGCATAAGCATTACTTCTATTTTGGTCAAAAATTTTGTAGTGCTGCTGAAGTGAAAGAGAGAATAAAACTGCACTCAATTGAAACTAGGAGACTATTATATTTGGTAAGGAATGATAAGGTGAGGGTGAGGACTAAGTGTCAAGGTAGAATTCCAGTGTTTACTACACAAGGTGATGGGCCTAGTAAGCCTGCAATTGAAAAAGCAACAAAGAAACCATCAAAGGGAAAAGGTAAAAAAGGAATTGGGCCTAGTGATCCAGTTGAGCCCAATAAGAAAGGCATTAGTTTAGGAGGTAGAGGCAGGCCCAAACCATTAGCAAAAGATGAATGTCCATGGTCCTTACTAGTGTCAAAGGTTACCAATTCTGAGACTTGGGAAGTTAGAACACATGAACCCAATCACAAGTGCCTACAATCCAGATATATAAAGGCTTGCACTTCTAAATTCATGTCCAAGGGTATCATTGACCAAATTGAGAAAAATCCAGATGTTCCCATTAGAGCACTTCAAGACCAGTTGCAGAAGCAATATGAGGTTGGTGTGTCTAGAATGAAAGCTTTTAGGGCTAAATCAACAACATTAAATCAAGTAAAGGGGGATTACACGCAACAGTATTCAATGTTGAGAGACTACTGTTTAGAGGTGAAAAGGGCAAATCCTGGTACAACTATAAGGATTGAAGTTGAAAGAGACACAGATCTGTTAGAAGAAGAAACAAGGGTTTTTAAAAGGATCTACGTATGTTTAGGTCCACTAAAGAGAGGTTTCAAAGAATGTGGAAGGGATTTGTTAGGGCTTGATGGTGCATTTATGAAGGGTCCATACCCTGGACAGCTTTTGTGTGACATTTCTAAAAATTTCATGCCAATTATTTTAATGGTTTATTATTTAAATAATATATTTTAATTTATTTACTTCGTCGGAAGATATCCGCGTATGTTTAAATAAATTCTATCGCGACTAGACTATGCTCAGTCTACATTTTCTATGCACCATTGTTGTATTTCAATCCTATATTTTTTTTTAAAGTCACAATCCATTTTATTTCATTTTAGGTCCACTTTTTATTTTATCGCGCGGTTTAATTTCGTGTTTCACGTTTTAACCTCAAATAAATCCTCCGATAATCTCATCACTCATCTATATTTCAAAAATTCATCATGAAAACTAGTTTTAATAATTTAAAAATTAAAATATTAATTTACCCGGTATTTTGGAAATTTATTTATTTCGTATCGTACGTCTAATTTAATTTCGACGGTTTTCATAAAAGTTAAACGACGATTAACCAAACACTCAATAATTTTACCCAACCTATTTTTATAATTTTTATAACTTTATTTTATCCCGGTTAACTCCGTTAAAATTTATTTTTAGTTAACTCGGTACCCGGTACACTTTAAAACTACAAATAAACACAAAATTATACAAAAGTCACCACATTTCTTACACACTCCAACCCCCCTCCTCTTTTTCAGCCCCCCCCCCCCCCCTGATTTTCTCTTACAAACACCACTTACTCACTCTATCTTCATAAATACTCATACTAACTCTTTATAATAATATTTATACTAATAATACATTATTGAACTAGATATTTCTTCTCATTTATTCACTAGCCAAGAAAATCATTTCATTTCTTTTCTCTCTTACTCACTCACGGCAAAACACAACAAAATGAAGGAGGAATCAAGATTTTACCAAGTATTATAAACCTAGTTTACTTCTTGTTCTAGTTTTGAAATAAAAACTAGGAAGTATTAGGAAACCTTGTTACCTTAAACCTCATCATCTCACTTGTAAGCTTCAAGTTATATTTTTCATCTTTTCATATTTCCATTTATTCACTATCTTGATGTATTTGAACATTATATAAGTTATAATGCTTAGTTAAGCTTGGTACTTAAGTTAGAAAACCTTAAAACCATAGAAAGGCTAAACTTGAAACTGTATTTTTTTAAATTCGTGTATAAAAGTATTAAACTGTTCTAATCGGTAGACAATGGAGATAAACTAAAAATATATAGTTGTAGCCCTATGTCTTGTGGTCATTTTGACGGGTATTTCGTCGAATAACTCCTTACGATGATTAAACTAAAATTATTTTGGTGAAACTAGTCACAATCTGAGTAACAGATTTAAAACGTGAAAAAGTCATTTTTTTGTATATAACCCTCTGTTACTCAAAGAATAAAAGTTTTAGAGGACATCTTAACTTAAACGTGTCCGAAAACGGGGAATAAATCGGGTTATTAAAACTCTAGATATCGCACTTTTCGTGAGACCATTGAAAATTTGAAAGCTGAATGGATTGATTGTTTGGATAAATGGACTGTTTTACTAAGGTTATGTAACTTTTTGCCATGTGGGACCCACAAATCTCGTTAGTACAGAAATAGACCTTTCCGGGGATATAAAGAACGAGACTTGTGGACTTACGGTTTGCAAATGGTGATTTTCTAAACATAGGCAAGTTAATAAAAATTCCATCAGCACTAGTTATAAAAAGTATATGAGTGTTATACACTTTAAGGATTGGACCTTTTAAAACAATTTTGAACCACCTATTATATTTTGAACCCTTAGGTCTAATGTGACCTTTTTGACCAAAAACTTGACCCATGGACTAATTTGAACCTTAGAGTTAATTTGAACCTTTACATCATAATTGAACCTAGGGTAAATTTAAGTTTCATACTTATATAAATGCAAGAGTATATTATTGGATAAATTGTAGGTAATTTAACTAAACCTTTTTATGTATCTAGGAGTATTGTACCAAGCTTAAGTAAGATCATAATTTGTATATCACAAAAAGTACATCAATATCTATTTTCATAAACTAAGACAACATATATTATTTAGGTTCATCGTAGAGCTTTTGCGGCTATTCCTTCGTTTGCTTGTTCATTGCTACTTTCTTTGCTCTCGGTGAGTTCATAGCCTCGCCTTTACTTACTTAAATGTTTTATAAACCTCGCGAGGGGGATACATGCTAGTTTTTACAAACTGAATACAAGTAGTTTTTGGTATGCTGGACCCGATTATATGATCATAGATATTGAATGCTTTTTGCCAATTAAGTCCCCTCATGAACCGTTAATTACTCGAGTAGTAAACGCTAGTATTATGGATATGCATATTAGGCTTGGCGGGCCTTGTTCGGGATACGGACACATAATAGTTAGAATTGTGGTAAAATGGCAAAAATTTACCTTTCCGGGGCATTATTAAAAATCGTCAAGGTTCGGTTACATGAACTCAATACTATAATCTTTATTACCCGACTTGTATTTGTTACATGTCAACTTAATTATGGGCGTATAACAACGTAGCCCATCGTATTTTAAACTGATTTATGCTTGTATTCAACTTATTACTTATTAAACTCTATGAATTCACTCAACCTTTGTGTTGACTTTTAGCATGTTTTATCTCAGGTCCGTAAGTGACTTTCGGCTCGGATGGGCGGCGCAAGAGATGGATATCAAGATGGCTCATGTTCTAAATAAATTTTCTTTTAAGAAAAGACCAAAACTTTTATTATTTTATGTATCTCTAAACTTTGTACTTATTTGGGACCTCTTTTGTTTAACTCAGAATGGCTTTTGTATGCAAAAGTTTTATTAAAAACATTTTCATTTTGAATTTGTTTACTATATTTGTACAATGTGACTAGTATATAACATCCCATGTCCCTTTCCGCTGCGATCCTAATATGGGGGTGTTATAGAATGGTACCAGAGCACAAATTATAGTGAACTAGGTCTTTTTGTTTTTACAAACCTAGACTATAATCATTTATTTTTTTCAAAATCATGAGCTTCCATCATCTTGTCCGATATCCATGCGCGCCTACTCCCGAGCTTCTTATCTCTCCCTCGTATATATATATCTTAATCATGCTATATTAAAAATAATTATAAGCACTATAATTATTTCCTATCTTGTCCGATAATCCGCGAAATATCACTCCTTTTGTATGCACTTTATGCACAAAATTCCTTGTTGTATTTTATGCTATTTATGAGCATTATAAACTTCCATCCAAAAATTTATGCACATCTCTTTGATTGCACCATCGTTATACGTATGCATATAATAAATATTATCACTTGCACTTCTAATATTTCTCGACCATCTTGCTTTTCCTAAAACATCAATATATTTCTATATAAAGTTTCTCCAAGTGAATACTAAAATCTTCTAGACATTGTATGTGATTACAATGGTTTCTAAACTCTTTCATAACTTTATGTTATATCATTTCATATAACATCGAAACATGTTACCGTTTATCAATTTTTATTGGTTGTCTTACTCCCCGTGAACTCATGTTTTCCGAGCATTTCTTTCTTATTTTATTAAGCAACATGTCAAACTCGACCTCTCCTAATTATATATGTCTCACCAAATTGCTAAACAATTAAATATGTATTTATTCATTTTAATGATCCCCTAAAAAAACTTTATCATACATTGTGGGTGACACAGTGGTCTCATTTATTTTCTCAAAAATCGTGAGTAATGCTATGATTTAAAAAAAAAAAAAAAAAATCTTTTCATGACCTTATACAACGGTGTTTTATATGAAACCCGTCGCATTCTAATTATTTACCTTTGAAATTCACTACCATTTTATAAACAACTCTTTTATTGTCATATAAACTATCTTTCATTATATTACAAATGGAATTACTATTCCCCAAAGAATTACCCCATTACTACCTTATAAACTAATAACCTTATTCAATACTATCTTATAAACTGCTTTAACTAGTTCAAAATTAACTTTTTAGTCACCCCTTTACGAATCATTTGATCAATTACCTTGAAAAAAATAAATAAATAAATAAATAAAAAAACTAGTTTACTACTATCTTCTTAACCATTTTCACTACAATATTAATACACTCCTTGCCACTCTCTTACAAACTACTTTACCACCATCTTATAAACTTATCCACTGATGTACTACTATTAAATAAACTGTTTGGACTTGTTTTGAATAAATTATTTTGTTATCATCTTAGAAATCATTTTGTCATTTACCTTTTACCAAAATTTTCACCACCTTATAAACGATTTTGTTATTATCTTATGAATTACTCGACCTTGTTTTATTAACTGAAACCATTGATTTATTATTGCCTCATGAACTATTTTGCTATTATTTTATTGTTCGTCATTCTCCAATAATTCTTATAAACGGATTCATCATACAAAAGCTGAAGTTCAGTAACTTTCTCTACATTCATCAAGTTCTCTTTTGAAATCTTCATTGTTAAAGGTCCATGATTTTGGCCCGATGTTGATTGATTTAGAACTGCTTAAAACTTCCTTTTCTGCGTACTTTTTCCTTATTCGCTTGTGTTACATACTCATACTACTTACTTATGATTGATTCTTACGTATGTACAAACTTATATCACTTCTTGTATATAAGATACTTATGCAAACTCCATACTTGTCCAACAATTGACATATCACGAGTATTACTAATTTAAGTATTTGAAAATTTTATCGAACCTCGGTTAAATATAGTCTAGTCACCTATATTTAACCTTGGGACAGTGGAACATAGTCTGACTACCTATGTTCGACTTAGACTTTTCAAATACTAAGACTAGTTATATATGGGTTATGTCTAATTGATTTTCTATTTGATCTTCGAGAATCACAAAATTTTTATGTGAGTATAACAATTCAGCGGTATTTATACGATCGAGTAAAACAACTAAACAAATCCTCACTCTATCTTTATCGCGTATAGTCAACCTTACTATGCACCATATTTCTAGACGACGAGAATCGAACCTCCTCATTAGTGATTCTAGACTTCATTCCTACAAGTATTCTCATCTTTTCGCAAGTGAACCATTCAGTGATTAAGCGAGTTGAGCGCCGGGACGTCGCTCTCTTAAGGGGTACGTACTGTGACATTTCTAAAAATTTCATGCCAATTATTTTAATGGTTTATTATTTAAATAATATATTTTAATTTATTTACTTCGTCGGAAGATATCCGCGTATGTTTAAATAAATTCTATCGCGACTAGACTATGCTCAGTCTACATTTTCTATGCACCATTGTTGTATTTCAATCCTATATTTTTTTTTAAAGTCACAATCCATTTTATTTCATTTTAGGTCCACTTTTTATTTTATCGCGCGGTTTAATTTCGTGTTTCACGTTTTAACCTCAAATAAATCCTCCGATAATCTCATCACTCATCTATATTTCAAAAATTCATCATGAAAACTAGTTTTAATAATTTAAAAATTAAAATATTAATTTACCCGGTATTTTGGAAATTTATTTATTTCGTATCGTACGTCTAATTTAATTTCGACGGTTTTCATAAAAGTTAAACGACGATTAACCAAACACTCAATAATTTTACCCAACCTATTTTTATAATTTTTATAACTTTATTTTATCCCGGTTAACTCCGTTAAAATTTATTTTTAGTTAACTCGGTACCCGGTACACTTTAAAACTACAAATAAACACAAAATTATACAAAAGTCACCACATTTCTTACACACTCCAACCCCCCTCCTCTTTTTCAGCCCCCCCCCCCCCTGATTTTCTCTTACAAACACCACTTACTCACTCTATCTTCATAAATACTCATACTAACTCTTTATAATAATATTTATACTAATAATACATTATTGAACTAGATATTTCTTCTCATTTATTCACTAGCCAAGAAAATCATTTCATTTCTTTTCTCTCTTACTCACTCACGGCAAAACACAACAAAATGAAGGAGGAATCAAGATTTTACCAAGTATTATAAACCTAGTTTACTTCTTGTTCTAGTTTTGAAATAAAAACTAGGAAGTATTAGGAAACCTTGTTACCTTAAACCTCATCATCTCACTTGTAAGCTTCAAGTTATATTTTTCATCTTTTCATATTTCCATTTATTCACTATCTTGATGTATTTGAACATTATATAAGTTATAATGCTTAGTTAAGCTTGGTACTTAAGTTAGAAAACCTTAAAACCATAGAAAGGCTAAACTTGAAACTGTATTTTTTTAAATTCGTGTATAAAAGTATTAAACTGTTCTAATCGGTAGACAATGGAGATAAACTAAAAATATATAGTTGTAGCCCTATGTCTTGTGGTCATTTTGACGGGTATTTCGTCGAATAACTCCTTACGATGATTAAACTAAAATTATTTTGGTGAAACTAGTCACAATCTGAGTAACAGATTTAAAACGTGAAAAAGTCATTTTTTTGTATATAACCCTCTGTTACTCAAAGAATAAAAGTTTTAGAGGACATCTTAACTTAAACGTGTCCGAAAACGGGGAATAAATCGGGTTATTAAAACTCTAGATATCGCACTTTTCGTGAGACCATTGAAAATTTGAAAGCTGAATGGATTGATTGTTTGGATAAATGGACTGTTTTACTAAGGTTATGTAACTTTTTGCCATGTGGGACCCACAAATCTCGTTAGTACAGAAATAGACCTTTCCGGGGATATAAAGAACGAGACTTGTGGACTTACGGTTTGCAAATGGTGATTTTCTAAACATAGGCAAGTTAATAAAAATTCCATCAGCACTAGTTATAAAAAGTATATGAGTGTTATACACTTTAAGGATTGGACCTTTTAAAACAATTTTGAACCACCTATTATATTTTGAACCCTTAGGTCTAATGTGACCTTTTTGACCAAAAACTTGACCCATGGACTAATTTGAACCTTAGAGTTAATTTGAACCTTTACATCATAATTGAACCTAGGGTAAATTTAAGTTTCATACTTATATAAATGCAAGAGTATATTATTGGATAAATTGTAGGTAATTTAACTAAACCTTTTTATGTATCTAGGAGTATTGTACCAAGCTTAAGTAAGATCATAATTTGTATATCACAAAAAGTACATCAATATCTATTTTCATAAACTAAGACAACATATATTATTTAGGTTCATCGTAGAGCTTTTGCGGCTATTCCTTCGTTTGCTTGTTCATTGCTACTTTCTTTGCTCTCGGTGAGTTCATAGCCTCGCCTTTACTTACTTAAATGTTTTATAAACCTCGCGAGGGGGATACATGCTAGTTTTTACAAACTGAATACAAGTAGTTTTTGGTATGCTGGACCCGATTATATGATCATAGATATTGAATGCTTTTTGCCAATTAAGTCCCCTCATGAACCGTTAATTACTCGAGTAGTAAACGCTAGTATTATGGATATGCATATTAGGCTTGGCGGGCCTTGTTCGGGATACGGACACATAATAGTTAGAATTGTGGTAAAATGGCAAAAATTTACCTTTCCGGGGCATTATTAAAAATCGTCAAGGTTCGGTTACATGAACTCAATACTATAATCTTTATTACCCGACTTGTATTTGTTACATGTCAACTTAATTATGGGCGTATAACAACGTAGCCCATCGTATTTTAAACTGATTTATGCTTGTATTCAACTTATTACTTATTAAACTCTATGAATTCACTCAACCTTTGTGTTGACTTTTAGCATGTTTTATCTCAGGTCCGTAAGTGACTTTCGGCTCGGATGGGCGGCGCAAGAAATGGATATCAAGATGGCTCATGTTCTAAATAAATTTTCTTTTAAGAAAAGACCAAAACTTTTATTATTTTATGTATCTCTAAACTTTGTACTTATTTGGGACCTCTTTTGTTTAACTCAGAATGGCTTTTGTATGCAAAAGTTTTATTAAAAACATTTTCATTTTGAATTTGTTTACTATATTTGTACAATGTGACTAGTATATAACATCCCATGTCCCTTTTCGCTGCGATCCTAATATGGGGGTGTTATATTTTGACTGCTGTTGGATTAGATGGAAACAATGGCATATATCCAGTGGCATATACAATTGTTGAGAAAGAGACAACCAGTTCTTGGACTTGGTTTTTGGAGTGCCTTGGTGATGATCTAGATCTGTCTAGGGAATCTAACTTCACTTTTATTAGTGATAGACAGAAGGTACACATTTGACTTTTTGTTTTCAATTATGGTCCCTATGCATTTGATATTCTAACTTCACTTCTATTTCATACAGGGCATCATACCTGCATTGGCTAAGGTATTTCCTTGTGCTGAGCACAGGTTTTGCCTTAGACATATACATGAAAATATGAAGCACAAGTGGAGTGGACAAGCATATAAAGAGCACCTTTGGAGATGTGTCACTGCAACCACAGTATTTCATTTTGAGCATGCAATGGATGAGTTGAAAAAGTTCAACAGTGCTGCATTTGACTGGTTAGCAGCTATTCCTGCTCATTCTTGGGCCAGATCCCATTTCTCAGGTAATACATATTGCATTTTACTTAAATTGCTCATAATTGTATTCAAATAGTTTATGCAGTTTACTTAAATACCTTAACTATCCTCATAACAGGTAGAGCTAAATCTGATATCTTGTTGAATAATTTGTGTGAGGTTTTCAATGGAAAAATATTGGATGCTAGGGATGCACCTATAATTAGTGCCTTAGAATACATTAGACAGTACTTGAGAAGAAGGATTGTGAATGTTCTAGGTGTGATAGATAAAACTGATGGTCCACTCACCCCTACTGCCACTAAACTATTAAAAGCTAATATGGACAGAGCAAATAGTTACTCAGTAAGTTGGAATGGGGGGGGGGGGGGGGGGGGAAGAATATGAGGTCAAAGGAACAAATGGTTCTCAGTATGTTGTGAATGTGGCTAATAGGGAGTGTAGTTGTAGGAGATGGGAGTTAACAGGCATCCCTTGTGCACATGCTGTGGCTACCAACTACAATATGTCACTTAATGGGATAATGTGGGAATACCAGAAGAGTGGGTGCATAAGTGTTATTGGTTGTCTACTTGGAAAAAGGCATACAGTCATAAAATTGGCTGTATAAATGGAAAGATAATGTGGAAGAAATCTCAAATTCCTGCAAAACTCACTCCACCAAAGCATTATACCCAAGTGGGTAGGCCAAAAAAGAACAGAAGGAAAACAAAAGAAGAGAGGGCAATGGTTAAGGATGGAAAACTGTCAAGGGCATTTAAAACTGTAACATGCAACAAGTGTGGACACATGGGTCACAACAAAAGATCTTGTAAAGGTCAAACAATGAATCAACCAGTTGGATCATCTTCACAGGCTGCTGCTCCAAGTTCACAAGCAAAGAAAAGGTCCTCATCTAAACAGGCTGCTGGTCCAAGTTCACAACTTAAGAAAAGGTCCTCATCAACAGGGGCTGCTAGTACTCCTCAATGTACACAGGGTGCATCTACACAGGCAGCTGGTACAGGTTCAAAAGGTAGGAAAAGGTCATCATCTACACAGGCTGCTGATGCAAGTGCCCCAAAGAAGCAAAAGAAGAAAGCTACAGGTGGTGGTAATGGAGGATCACAGAAGAAAGATAAAGTTGCAGTGTGATCTTTTGCTTATTTGCCAATAACTATTTCTATGTATTTAACAATGCTTATGCTGTCTTTTGTGTAATTGAATATGAAAAGTACTGTACTTTTGGTTAACATGGTATGTATTGTGCAGTATTGCAGTATTGCAATATCTGTATATGACAATGCTTATGATTAGCAATGGTTAAGGTTGACTTTTACTAGTCAAACCAAGTTTTCTTTCAATCATCTATTCAATTTATGTATTCACTTTGTAGTAGTCTTTATGCAAATACAGTAACATGTTTAGTAATGGTTAAGTTTGACTATTAGTAGTCAAAATACTTTTGTATAAAGAGTTACATTTGACTTTTTACCAGTCAAAGTAACCAAATACATATCAAAAACTCACAAAGTTACCCAAATCTAAACTACTTCATTCATTACATCCCAAAAGACTGCATACAACAGTATTTGACCATTACATTCCAAAAGACATCTTACATACAATACTTGACCTTACTTATCAACTTAGGCCAAGATGTACATTACCATAATACTAAGAAAAGCTAACCAACTCAATATCAAATACATCTTTGTCTTTCTAAGTTGACCTTTCAAATCTTCAATAGCAGCTTCATGCCTGTTCCTAGCTCTTAACAATCCAGGGATAATTTGAACAGAACGCTGGCACATTGGAGGATCATACCAATCATTCCAACCACATCGTGATCCCTGTACAAAGAAAAAGATAAATAAGTTTTTGGGTTTTGATTAAACCACGTTCCAACCACTTCGTATTTCATATCTTACCGGAACGGGGCAACCGTAGAAACGGCGACCTGGATGTTGATCTGTCCAAGAAGTTTTGATTATGCATACTCGACCACACCTACAGGAAACCATGATTGGAAATGCGTTTTGTGTGTTTTTGGGTTTTCAATTAGGGTTTGTTTGTATGTGTTTGGGGTTTTTTTTATTAAAAGGGGGTTGGGTGAGTTTTTATAATAAGATAGTACCTGAAAAGACACAATTGCCCTCACCATATTATGACTTAACGGCCAAACTAACGGGGCATCCAAAATAGGGACTAAAATGTGCAACGTTTTACAAAATAGGGGCGTCTGGTGTAATTAAAATGAAATATGGACTAAACATGCAATCCGTGTAAACCACAAGGACCATCCGTGTAATTTTTTCTTTTCCCAATCATAGAATGTTTCAAACAGGGTTTATGTACATAAGTGTTTGTAAGGTGGTTATAGTTTCAGGTTGTATATGAGGATAGGCATCAATATTGTTTCTCCGTTGTGCAGGAATTAGATCCAAATATTGTTCATGCCGAAGCACTTTATCATCGATGAATGTCTTGCATGTGGAGTGTGATTATGAGGAAGCTATGGCAGATTTCAACTAGGTAAGTTCTCATGTGTGAATTTAGCTTGAATCTATGATCTATGAAGCAAGCATATTTTGACTGAAAAACATTATGGCATACTTGGCTTGCAGACATTGGCAGCTAATGTTCATATATTGCAATGCACATACACATTTATTCGGTAACTTTTGACATTTATCTGTATTCATACAATAAAATTCTTAGCGAGTGAGTGAGAAGCAAGCTCCATGATCTTATTGATAAATTTCTACTAAAATTAGCATTAAGCATAAAAATGCATAAGTTCTATTTTTTTCAGTAATTTTCATGTTTGGTGTTTTACCCAAACAATCCTTGCATTTATCATTGAGGTTAAATTGTCCCTAACTGTCTTATGTATCCACATTTAAGGAATCTCACATTTATGAACTTCTTAATTTATTTGTTTAACATATGCCAAGAAAATAAAAGAATTACCCATGTATAGGATCATTGCTGTTGGGGAATTTGAATGTTGTATAATTATTTACTTGGATATGGTTGTGAATACCTTTACACAAATGAAATGGTGTGAAAATGATGGAGAAGCACATGTGGAATTTCCAGATGATATATTGATTCCTGATTCAGACGACCATGTTGGTAGCATTATTCAGGAAACCTACCCAGAGTTGACACTATAAACGATCATTTCCTATAGACATTTCCTGGTGACGAAGTGGTTTATCTAAGCTGCGAGAACATTGATAAAAATGATCGTGGCTCCGCCATAGATGAACCTGTTTTCTAACCGGAATTTCTCAACGGACTAAAATTCTTCAGTGTTCCAAACCACGGGCTTGTGTTATACGTAGGTTTCCCGGTAATGTTGTTGAGGAATATAGATCAATCAAACGTACTTTTCCTGATATCGTGTAGCACAACCGTTTGCAATCACATTTTGATCAGTTCACGTTCTATATTGAACGCTACACAAAACACTCACCACAATATCACAAATCATTAATTATCTGCCGCTAGGAATTCCGTTGCTATGCACGGGTACTCGCCTAGTATCTTTAAAAAGGTAAGTGGTTTTGTTTTTTAAGAGGCTCTCGATTTGAATTGCATATTTGAATTTGAATTTGAGGCGTAAATGTCTGAATTGCACATTTGAATTTGATTATATCTGAACAGAAAAAAAAACCTCATGTTTGAATTGCACATTTGTTTGCTTGTACTAAATTTTTTTTGGTTATTTTTGTGTCAACAAGACCTCTCAAGTCTAGACCATTAAGATCTTACTGTCTCTGACCGCGTCTGAATGAGAAAAAAACGGTCTGAACGGCCAAAATGTCCAACCGCGTCTGAACGGTTCAAATTCAGAGGCTGTTAAGAGCCTTTTTTTTAAAAAACAAGCACGACCGTAGTCTGATAAAGTAACTCCTACTATTGTTTTTCATTGGTTATTGGTCCCAATATTGTATGGGAAAGTTGAGATATAGATGGTCTTTACTTATATCTAAGGTGTAGAGGCTGCTTCCAGTTTTATTAAAGGCAGCAAATAAAATCGTATTTTGTAACGGATGAGGATCGAACCCTTGATGAAATCATTGATTTGTACTAACATTTCATTCCACAGCAAAGTGATAGGTTTTGATGGAATGAAACAAGTCTTTCTTACTTGGTTTCACGTCTTCTTTGTTTTGAGCCACAAAACTTAACAAGTTTATTTTTCAATCTTTTTTCTCTCTTTTATTTATAACAAAAATAATAATTTTTAATGTAATATTAATTTATAAATTATATATTGTAATATATAATAAATTATATATTACAGTTTAGAACACAGTCATACTTATAGAAAACAATTAAAAAGATAAGTTTGATATCATTAAATGAAAACTCATAGTATTCAGAGTTACAAAACATTTTCCAAATGTAGATTGTTTCACAAAAGGGTGACGAGTTTGAAAAGAATAATATGATTATTTGAAATAAAAAGGGAGATCCTGAGTGCCCTTTTATGCCAGCTCCGTGCCATCATGCCGCTAATTTCCTGATATAAACATGCTAAAAAGGTCAACGCAAAGGTTGAGTGAATCCATAGTAGTTTAAATTTGTAGTAGTTTTAACACAAGTCAAATATTTTTTAAAAACAATCGAGATAGACTCGTCTCGATTCAATCCGGTGTCATATTGCTCCTAAGCCTCACGAAACTCGAGCCTTAACATGCGTGATATCAATAATGATACAATCACCTACACCACCAGGGATGTAGATGAGAAAGGGGACCTCGGTGATAGAAAGGTACGAACTTCCTAGAAAACTCGAATATAGCACATCTCGTGCCATATGATCACTTTGGCAGAGATGGATTGCCGTCTCCAATAGATCTATTAGCTATATTCGCGCTCTCTCGCAAGCAGTGTTGCAAAAATCGGCCTTGTCGGCGATTACAAGTTGAACGGCCTTGGACCTTGGAGCGAATTACAAGGTAATCAGCCGATTAATCGGCCTTGGACCTTGGAATCGGCGATTAATCGGCCAAAAATCGCTACACGGCCCTCGACCGCCTCGGGACCGATTCACGATTTTTGCAACATTGCTCGCAAGTGATCAAGGTTCGTGATATGAGGGACTTATCGTACGGGCACTAACTTATGCAATAGTAGGTGAGCATTCGCATACTAAAAATACGTGTGTTCGGTTTATCGCATGTATCTCCCCACGGGGTTTAAAAAAAATTTAAAAAGTTGGACTATGAACTCACCTGTGGGGTGTAGACTACGGTGGGTGCGTGCAAAACTCAAATAGTGCTCAAAAGGTGACGGTGAATTGCTACGAGTAGCAATGAATAACCTCCGACTTGCGACCTAAATTAATGTGATATATATATATATATATATATATATATATATATATATATATATATATATATATATATATATATATATATATATATATATATATATATTATCGGTGACTCGGATTCGATGCGTGAATGACGTGATATACCTCGAGTACGGTGATATCGATTTCATGCGTTTTAAAATGTTTAAATAACTCAACATAGTTATTTATACCTTTGATACGAAAATGTTATTGATGTATGTTTAATTATTCGTTATTGTTATATCGTCGATAAAAATATTTATTTTAAATATTTTTAGTTGTGATAAAGTTATCGTAGTTATATTATATATATTTATAATATATGTAAAATATGTGTTGTAAAAGTGTATATGTAAAATACAAAATATTTAAAGTAAAATATTAATAACATGTTTTACCCATTACTTTAAAAAAGTTACACTTTATACCTTTGGATTAAAAATAATTTCCTTTTTAGTCCAAAACAAGCAGGATTGCCCGCGCGTTGCTGCGGGGCGACCGTGTTTATTTTAAAACATTTAGGTAAACTACAACTTAAATTCTTGATACATATGCATGCCGAAACAACACATATGATTATAATAATTAGCTATGTAGCAACTGAAAGTGACGCGAATGTGGTGCCCGTCCTCCAAAGCAAAAGAAAAAGGTGGAAGAAAGATGGTACTTACAGAAACAAATTTATACAAATAAAAGTTTGAGAGTAACAACTCTAAGCAAGTGCAAGTAATTCATATGCCAAAATTAATTGCATCTGATACAAACTATATCATCTAACTTCATTCACAAAGAAATAATGTAAGCTGAGTAACAATGGTGTGAGAAGAATAGTTGTTACAAAAGGCAAAGCCAAACAGTTACACGAATCAATTTGTGATTACACTTACAGAGCAATACAAAGTCGCGAACAACTTTGTATTTAAGCATTTACAAAGAATTATCATGTAGCAAAATGGTGAAATTTGTTTCAATGGTGCAATCTATTTACATATATGATTAACTACATCAGTGAATAGCGCACATGGTTACTTCTACTGAGCACTTGATTCTTCATATTGGATTGGCTAACTGTTTTGTTCAAAAGGCCACATGGCCGAGGTATTGATAGACTATTTGTTCCTGCAGACAAAAAAGCATATAAACAATTACAATATGTTACCTTACTTAGGGGCTGCCTAAATTAGCTTACTTTGTTGGCTAAACTGAATTTGGAAAAGCACGTAAGTTCATTATTTCCGGCTTGTGAGCTTATCAAGTAAAGTCTTAGTTCATAACTCCAAAAAGCGAGGTTTTTCCATAAGTAATCTCAAAATACCAATAGTTATCCAGTTGACCCATTCAACCCATTTGACCTATTTTAGCTACTCCTCTTTTATTGACCCTTTTGACACATTAGAGAAATGACAAAAGCCAAATTCACCCATCATAAGTATAGGGGTCAAACTCACCACATGAATTGTATTACCTTTACAGATAATCCGAAGTCCACAGTCCCCTACATTAGCAACCTTTAGAATCCCATTTTCGTCTAGCATGGAAATGTTTCAACCAAGCCAAAAGGTGTATCTGTAATGTCAGTTATAGCACCCACCATTGTCTTGTTCAAAATAAAGCAACTGCATTATTTTTTTGACAAAGATTGATTAGACATTCCCAATATGAACATGATAACTATTGGTATTTAAAATGGATTAAAATGAATAGGAGTCAATCTTATAACTCGTCATGTGTCGATGGCTTTGATGGGATATGATCAGTTAGCGCCCCTTTATAATTAACTCATTAATCTTTTTGAAGCTTTGGTGGTTATTATAAGGCAAATCATAAAAAACATATATTAGAAAAACGTTGGTTACTTTTCAAATTCAAACAGCAAAAAAAAGTTGTTAAAAAAGATGATGCAAAGCTGTTAAAAATAACATTAAAAGATGTTTAGAAACAGTGTATAAAGCTATAAAATCTGGGTCCAAACACCCCTTTTCTTTGGGTATGAAGCTATAAAATCTGGGTCCAAACACCCCTTTTCTTTGGTGTCCAAACAATATATGAATCTCATGCAAGTTAGGTTGTGGTTGTAGCATACGAAGATAGGAAAAACAACATGAAAGGCTGTTAAAAACAGCATAAAAAGATAGACATATAGTTTAATTACACACACTCAAAACTGGTTATTTATTTAAAAAGTTATGTATATGACATAAAACGGGCGACAAAATTGACTCAGCACATGTGATCTCTATTTGATAGATATTTGAACCCATGCTCTATAAACCATCCATTATATGAAGTCCCACTCACATAAGTGAGACTTATAAGCGAAAGCAATACCAAATACCCTCTAATTAAAAAATGCTTATTAGAAAGGAACTAAAAGAGAAGAAAAATAATATCAACTTACCGGTAGCTGTAGAAGCAATTGTTGATGCAGTTTCGGATGCAACTTCTTTTCATGGATTGGAGTTGTCCATTTGTATCATAGGTCTTTTCTCAGTCATGACTTAAGATCTATGCCAACGTTTGTGGTCAGGTTATTGATCACCCATCTAAAAAGAAAAACATAACTAAAATGATTAGGCTCAATAAATGTTTGCATACCCTGATTACTTCATCGCCTGCCATCCCGCATCTTTTTAAAACTATCTCCCTAAAAAGTATAAAGTAATTCAAAGTGGTTAATACTACTGGTCATATAAAACTAACAAACATAGTTAACGACATGGGGATAAAATACAGATGCCGGCAGCTATGCCATTAACATATATTAGGCAAATATGAAAAGATGCAACACGGTATGAGTGCAACAATTTCCAGAACCTTGACCCAAGAGAAATGCAGTTAACGGCATCTAATTACCGATTCAAAAATTGTTTACTCATATAGTGCAAAAAGATCATTTTTTACCATATATCAAGTGGCCTTATATACCCTTTATCATCATTCTCATTCAATTTATTTTATATAAGAAGGATAGCGTGGAATAAACGAAAGGGCTTAGGATCCACTATTTAGGAAATATGGTCAAAGCATTAAGTCAATAACAGAAACATTACTACTTTCATAATTACTGAATAGAAGGATAGCTTTGTGATGATTCTACCAGGCCTACTATGATCTCACTCTCAAGCTATGGTCAAAGCATTAAGTCAATAACAGAAACATTACTACTTTCATAATTACTGAATAGAAGGATAGCTTTGTGATGATTCTACCAGGCCTACTATGATCTCACTCTCAAGCTATTGTATTTATAGACAGTAACTCCCAAAGCTGCTGAGTTCTATTATTATTTTCATATTTTCTTTTTCAATGGAAATTAACCCGCAAGCTAAAAATGGGATTCTCGTATGAAACTGATAAAACCAACATATGCTGTAGAAGATAATTGTAACAAATAATATACATGAATGCTGGCAGTTTTCTACTTGTATTCAAACACAAAAAAATTGACATTCATATTCGAAATTAGCCAAACACTCCCAAACTAAAGTTTTCCAGAAAAAACAAAGTTGTTAAAAGCAGGTTGCCTTGTATCTAAAAAGAGACGAATACCTGTGAACATAAAATTTAGAAGCTCCACATCCTATCAAAATAATGCCATTATGCGTCTATCTCCACAAAATGAATCTTTTCTAGTGTCTACCCGACAACACCTGGTAGCCGGTTTTTCGTCCTGAAATTAAAAGAAACACATTGTAATATATGGTTTAGAGGAGATGGGCACCAAAAATTAACAGTGGTATCAATAGCTTACAACCTGCAATTTCTCGAATAAAGCTTGATATTGGGCTATATCTCCTTTTGCCTTAGCATTCTATTTTTTGACCAAGAGAAAAGCTTCAAATCCATCTCAGTCCAAGATTTCAGGTTCACTATCAGGTGGCATAGAAGTTAAACACCATACGAAACATAGATCAGCCAACTCCAAATAACTCAATTGGAAAACATAAATAGTAAATCATGAACATCATAATACGAACAAACATAAATTGACCTACGGGTTTTAAGTGCAGCAAGTCTCCTACCCAAATCATCCTCCTCAACCTGTTCAATCTTCTTCACAACAACTGCATGGCCCGTGGCCTGTAGGAACCAAACCGACACTTCCAAACCATAATGAACTGGCATTTGCTGTATCAAACTATTAACCTCCCCCTATAGAGTGACTAAACTTTCACGTGTCGCCATCCAACGCTCCATGATCTCAGCTTAGACTTCCATATTCACTAACTGCACCATAGTGTCACTCGTCTTCTGCAAATTTTACGGCATTTAAAGTCATGTAAGAAACAATAGACTGTAATGATTTAAATTACCAAAAGATCAAATAAACGAAATATATAAACATAAGATTATATCATGTAAAAAATAAGTATCCTCTTCCCACAAAAAAGCATATCACCATCCACTTTGCAAATAACATTTGACATCTTCACATCAAATAACATTTATAATTCACATTAAACCTCAATAAACAAAATCCTTATTATCCAATAGATTACTTTTCATTATTTCGATGAAACAAAGTCGTCGTACACTTATTCTACTCCGACAATACTTGTGCAAAATAAGAAAACCCAAAATATTCATAGCAGGCTTATTACTTATATGCTGACAATTTGAGAAATTAGCAACATGATATACAAAACTTCGATCTACACTTTTCTCACAACCACTGTCACACCTCCTATTAGGGAAAACTTTTTCACAACTATCATCCCTATTTACCACCAACCGCATGACATAAAAAAAAACACCATTAAAGTTGTTTTTTTTTTTTTTTTTTTTTTTTTTTTTTTTTTTTTTTTTTTTTTTTTTTTAAATTGAGCCACAATTGAAGATAGAAGTTACCTCATATAAACTTTGGTTTTTTCAGATTCTTGAAAAGGGATACAATCAGGTGAGAGGAAGAGAGGCGGTGGATTTGATGAGATGAGCTGGAGAAGATGAATGTGAGGAAGAGAGGCGGTGGATTTTGTATTTTGATTTAGTAGTTGGATTTTGTACTTTGATTTTGTGATAGGGTTTTGTTACTTGATCGATTTCTTTGGAAGTATTGAGGCGGTGGATTTGGTGTACATTTGTGCAATTTACTATTTTCTGTTTTTTAATTAAGCATCATAACAACCAATCAGATTTGTGTTTTTTTTCCTGAACAGTACGTGGCTCGTTTTTCCATAGGTAAGAGCCAATCAGAGTTTGTATTAGAGTTTTAATCACCAAATCACCCAATCAAATCCGGACACCCGACCCTTGGATCACGATTTTCGAGAGCCCAACATTTTGGGTTTTAGTATATATAGTAATAGTACTTTTACACTTTATACCATAGGTTTGAACCATTTACAGTTTCTACCCTTTACTTTTATCCAGAAATGTTATTTTCGGTTTTGATCCACAAGTTTTATTATTTTTACACTTTTGGTCCCTTAACGAAAGATTTTGCAAAATTAGTCCAAACTTTAGTTTTCGAAAAGTCAACTTTTATTTCTATAAAAGTTACCATTTTCATCTTATAAAAATGTTACAAAATCAGTTTCATTTCCAAATGTGTCAATTTTCATTTTAGTTTTTATCCGAAAAAAAATGTTTTAAGAAAATCTTATGGGCTCGTTAGCCCAACAAGCCCAAAATCAATTTTTAGAAATGTTTAGGGCTTTTTCGAACGTGCTAAGGTTTAGGTCTATTTAGGCTAGAGTTTGTCGTTATAAAACTTGCATGGTTCGACATATTGTTTTAGTTTCGTGTAAAGAATCGAGTGGTAGTTCAAAATATATATGTTGTACCTAAAAATTGGAAAATACGAGCTCTTTTCTAAGGGTGTGTCGATGTGAGTTAACATGTTTTAGTTTTCATGTTTCCATGTGTTTAGTAGATATGGTACGTAGTGTGTGCATGCAAAATGAAAAAAAAAATAATGGATGGTGAAAGAAAAGGAAAAGATGTCGAGCAAACTTACAACACCAAAAGGTGGTGAAGTGGTCGAGAGATGTGATACGAGAGGAAAGAAAAACGAGAAACCTGCAACCCTCCTTGTGATGTGATGCGTAGATTGTGGTCTACACAAAAGTTTTACTTCTCAAGGGATCTTAAAAGCTTACAATCTCCACCAGGCAGTGTATCTGACCGATGTAGTATAGTGAGTTGGCAAGTACCGGTGGATTGATCGTTCTCCATAGGGAATAGTGTTCGTTAGGATTGAAATTAATCTAACCGATGTAGTATAGTGAGTTTGCAAGTACCGATGATTCTTTTAGTATTTTTATATTTTATGGAAAGCAAGTAAAATATCTCGGGTATTGGAGGAGTGGGTGGAATTAGTTGCTAGTCAATTAACCCAAATAACTACTTAAACAAATAAAATAAAATAACAAGAAAATAAAATATGTGAAAACTTCTAATAATGAGAAAAGTGTGTTTACTTAGATTTCACTACTCCCTAATTATCTTTTATTGATTAATTGGTTTGTCATAATTGCATAGGTGAAGGGTTGCAATTCCTTAATACCATTCGTGGGGCCGTGTATGATCTTCCCCAACTCTATAAACTTCTATCTCTTCCTATGACGACACGTTTGGTATCCTATCATGGCCTCATTAATAGTTACTTATGCATTAAATACAACCAATAAAACCGTAGTACACATCCGATTACGTTTCTTAAGACGTTCAAGCAAGTTATCGTATAGGAGATTAGCCAGTTTTCTTAAGCCAAACGCTAAAATCAATCACCCATAACAATTAATTACAAACCAACAACCAACAATCAATAACTAGGTTTTATTAAATCTAAGCAAACACAAATAAACTTAAGCTAGCATGTTAAAAGAAATAACAGCATACAATATAATCAAACAACACATAGACATATTGAATGATTAAAGGATAACTTATCTTCAATTAAACATGGAAGATGATGAGGCGAAAAGTTTTACGCTTTTAGGGGTCATTTAAGTCCTAAGTCATGATTATTTGATCAAATATTGCCTCAAATCGTTCCTTTTGTCATTTTAGGTACTTTGGAGAAGAAATTTGGAAAAGGAAGCATTTTAGACGTTTTTTGAGCAAAAAGTGAAGAAAACGACAAACTCTCCAAAATAAAGCTGGAAACAGTACCTGACGGCGTCACGCTCTACAGGTGACGACGTCATTTGTTGGCAAAGTGGTGGATATGAAGTTTACACGAGACGCGCCAGAAAGATTTTTGGACTTAAAGAGTGACGGCGTCACCCTTTGTGGCACCTAGGCCGTCAAGAGCAATTTACAAGATGACGGCCAAGAGAAGAATTACAAGTGACGGCGTCAGATCTGGATCTAGGCAATCCGAGGAGAGTATCGGCGGCTAGTTGACGGCGTGACATGTATAACGTGACGCCGCCAGATTGTAATCTCTATATATAGTTTTCTAATTTTCATTGATTAGGGAGAGAACTTTTAGAGGAACTTTACCACAAACCCTAGGTTGAATTTTCACCTTCTTGTAAGGGTTTCAAACCCTTCTTTCACCCATGTTTGATTAAAGATAAGTCTTACAATAATCATTCAATATGTCTATGTGTTGTTTGATTCTATCTTATGCTTGTATTTACATTAACATGCTAGGCTAGGTTTGTTTGTGTTTGCTTAGATATAATGAAACCTAGCTATTGATTATTGGTTGATTGTTTGTTATTAATTGTTGTTGGATGAATGGTTTCGATGTTAGGCTTAAGAAAACTGGCTAATCTCCAATTGCTAACTTGCTTGAACGTCTTAAGAAAGATGAATCAGATGTGTATTACGATTTTAATGGTTGTATTTAATGCATAAGTGACTACTAAGGATGCCATGTTAGGAGCTAGTTGTCGGCTCGACATCGGAAGAGGTAGAAGCTTATAAAGTTGGGGAAGATCGTACACGGCCCCACGAATGGTATTAAGGAATATAACCAGTCATCCACGCAATTGTAACAAACTAGTCAATTAATGAAAGATGGCTAGGGAGTAGTGAAATCTAAGTAAACACGTTTCTCTCATTATAAGGTTTTCTCAACATTTATTTTCTTGTTATTTTATTTTTATTGCATTTGTAGTTATTTGGGTTAGTTGACTAGCAACTAATTCCGCCCACTCTTCCAATTCCCGAGATTTTTACTTGCTTTCAATAAAATATAAAAATACAAAAAGAATCATCCCTCACCTCTAGACCTAGTTTAATTAAGTTTTAATCCTAACGAACACTATTCCCCAAGTTGAACGATCAATCCCCCGGTACTTGCCACTACACTATACTACATCGGTCAGGTACACTGTCTGGTGGGGATTGCAAGTTTCTCGAGATCCCTCGAGAGGTAAAACCTTTTGTAAGGTTGCAAAACCACGCATCAAGTTTTTGGCGCCGTTGCCAGGGAATAATTATTGTTTAGGTTGAATTTTATTTTTATTAGGTATACTCATTAGATTCCTATCTAGTGAGATTTTTATTTTTCTTTTTAGTAGCTTTCTCGTAGTATATCTTTTCTTTGTGTCTTTGTTCGTAAAAACCTTTTCATTGACTCTTTCGTTCACCACTATGGAGAACGCGAGTCCACCATACTACCGACCACAAAATTCACCTACTCCAAATGACATCTTAATGTTTAAACAACATGAAGATGAACCTATCTATGATGCATGGACTCGTTTTAAATATTTACTCCAAAAAGTCCCTCATCATAATTTTGATCTATGGTCTCAAATTCAAATATTTTACCATCGTGTCAACCACCATACCCAAATGGACATTAAACATGCCGCAGATGGGTATCTTTGAGAATTAAGTGCTGAAGAAGCATGGGAAGCCATAGATGATTGTGCCCAACTTGCCAAAAATATGGACAACCCAAAAAACGTTATTACGGGTCAATTGATAGCAAGTTTGAAGGAACAAGCAAGAAGTTTGTTTGAGGATAGAGTTGAGACACCTAGGTGGTTAGGATCTACTATAGTGAATGATGAGCACACAGGTGATCTTGATAAGATGGAGGAATCCCAAGTACCCCACAAGTCCTACCATCATTTGAGGCATACACACCGCCCGTGACTTATCCGGAAGAAGTAGAAGAGACTTTAGGAATCCCAATTGAGGTAGAACCTTTGAACCAAACACAACTAGAGGATATAGGTTTGAATACTTATAATGATAACCTTACTCTTAGTTGTAGGGAAGTTCCTAGTTTTGATGAACCGGAGCCACAACCAAAACCGTTACCTAATCTTCCATCCTTGGATGAAAATTTAGGAATTGAAATAGGTCCTAATCCATCCATCAAACCATATAGTTCGGGTAGTCTTAGGATAAAGGTAGTAGACTCTAAGCCTTGTAGAGAGGAAGCCAATATAGGAGTGAAAAATGACCTTACATGCTTACATCACCCATTTATGATTGATCACAAGAAATGTTATGGATTTAAACCAGGTTTATTAGGTCAAGATGGATCCCCAACTAGGAGCCTCTCAAAGTTGATAAAAGATGATCTCTTTTTAGGAGAAAACTTTAACTCACCCATTGAACAAAGTGAACTAGGTAAGGTTATGATGAAAGGAGCGCACCCCTTTGAGCATATAATTCATCCACCACTCTTTCCTCACAAGGCATACTTCCACCGAGATGGTGTGTATCGCTACTTTCACCCGCACTTAATCCTAAGTGTAGGGAAAACCTCCCTGATTTCCATTAAATAAGGGTAGAGTCAGGCTCATGACTCGAACAAAAACAAGCGCTTCTTGGGAGGCAATCCAAGCTTTATTTGTTTGATTGATTTTATTTGTTTCCGTATGCATATTTTATTTTTATTGTTTGTGGCTCATGTTTCAAAGTAAATTGTGAAAATACTTTATTTTGTTTTTAACTTCGTCTTGACTACATATAAAGGTATTTTGCAAAAGTTAAGTGTAAGGGAAATCTAAATTTGTTTCTAGAACGAGATTGAACATGAATCACAACAATATTAAATGAATATGCATATTAGTATTTGTTTGAGTCAAATGCTTGTATCGAGTCATAATCATATGTCACGTTTTAATATAAAATCAACCATAAGTCCGTAGGAGTCGTGCGACCCGCCATTTTAAAGGTAATTGAATGTACTTTCATTTAAAAATAATTAAAATAATTGATTCCAAACTTAATTAAGTTGTTAATGCAAAATACTTCATACTAGTCAAAATCGTATGTCACGTTTTAATATAAAACTAGCTTTTTGCTAAAGCTCTCGAGTCGGACATCTTAAGTAAATGAATTTTTGAAAAATGGTTTCATTGACTTGATATTAATTAACTGTTGAATTGGGGAGGAAAATTATTTTCAAAAACAAAATCGAGCAAGTATATGTTGTTGTATCTAACATGCTAATCAACTACGAATATCATTATGTGTAATATGCTAAATGATTATTTGCTTTTGATTGTTTGCTTATGTTATAATGTTTTAGTAACTCACTTAGATATGTATACTAAGTTGATTAATCATGTGTGACGAAAACAATTGTTTTACACAATTATCCTTCCAAAGGTTCTAGTGTTAAAATACGCCACCTTAAAATATTTAACTCTTGTTCAACATGATTTCTAAAACACTACATGCACTTATCTTGATTGGCCATAAGTTGTCTAATCAAGAGAAATGTTTATAATAATACATTATTATTTAAGTAAAAAAAATGTATTCTTCAACTTTGCATGTATTTGAACACACACTAATTGTTTCAAACATTTAGTCATAAACAATTTTTTTTTTTAGTTGTGTATTATATGAAAATGGTTAGGATAATTATTTTTATACTTATGTAATGTCAAAAATTATGCATATTATACGTAATAATAAATAGTTTTCACACATAATAAATGTCTATCTTGAATCATTAAGTTAACATGTCATTATTAGTAACCTCACACATATAACAAGTATTAAATTTGATGTAGCACATTTCATAAATCTTTACTTATCTTTCTTTATTAAAAAGAGTGGTTGTAAGGGTCAAGAAAGATTTCGAACTTATATCGATTCATTATTCAACTTATTATTGATATAATTATCGAATCTAATTGACAAGATTTTGAGTGTGGACATGAAATTGGATTCATTATTTTTTTAGATTCAAGATATAACAAAACATATCATCTTGAACCTACATACTCAATCACACTCGATTGGTATGAAAATAATAACATCCTACTCGATACAAAAATTATATGCATCGGATCATAACTCACACTTGTGTTGATGATGTCATATTGAGTCTAATTATCCAATGGTTGTGTTCCAAACATTAAACTAATATGTTTAAAAGATGATTAAAAGTCACAACGAAGTAGGATTGACGACTTGGATGTTTCATCCGAAATATTCAAGCAATTTACATTGCAACGCAATTCGTAAATGTGTCATTTCCGAAAACTCAAACACGAGCAAACAAACAACATATGTAGACTTTGCTCATGAATGAGTCAAGACTCAAAACCACATGTCAAGTAAAAATATTACATATAATACATCATCAATCTTCAAGAAGATAACATGTATCTAAAAAGGATAATTTATACAACGTGTGTCACTACATAAACAAGTAAAATTTGTAAATCACATTATAACTAAAAATACTTGTTTTCATTAGTAACTCATAAGAGTGAAAAGGTTTTTCCCTTAAATAAGCATGTTTTTCAAATTATACAATATGTTTTCTCTCAATAATACAAAGTAAAAGGTTACACGACCAATTAAGGTAAGTAATCTTTATTAGACTCTCTTTCTCAAGATTTACTATGGAGTATTCTTGAAACCAAAACACGTGATTTAAATACCGCACTTGCCTTTGTTAGGATGTTGTGTAAGACATGTCGTTTTTATTAACCGACTTTTAATATATTGATAGTTAAGTTATACTAGGATTTGTTCTAGCGGTATTGGCCAATATCATCTTTGGAAAACCTCGATGGGAAAGTATATGAATTCCAATTTTTCTAATATGAGAATGGCTACTGGAGAACCTATTGCACTAGAAACTCAATTTGACCTAACGGTTGAATTGCTTCCGGAGAAAAGTTGGGTTTGTGGTAAACCCGTAAAAATGGTCGTGTTTAGCCTTAATTGAGCACCGCTAGTAATAGTCTTATACCCATTCTCTAACATGAAAAATTGCCATTCCTACATTTGACTAAAAACATTTTACATTGATGATCTTCGTCTCCCGTAAGGATTGGACTTTAAACAAGTAATATTTAGGATACTTCTTGACAACCTAGATTACTTGCATATATGTGTTTAATATGTGTAAACAACATATTGCTCTTGTATAATATGAATAAATGTCTTCATGACTTCTTAAATGCTCAATGCCTACTTGCTTAATTATTGAATGCATGTTCATTATAAAGATCTTGCTTTGATTTAGCTTTTCTAATGTCATATTCTTGATATATGTCCATGATACATGCTCTTATGTGCTAAATATCAACATGTGTTACTTAATGCTTGTCCTTATAGTAATCATGTTTTTTATGCATCTCTCTACATGGCTTACATGTTATTTGTGCACCAAAACTATGTTGAACTAGGTATGCCTTTGATGATACCTTATAGATGTCATATAGTCTTACATGCTAATATCCTTGATTGTTATGTGATGCATGTTTAAATGACTTATATGCTTAAATCTTTGATTCTTATTATACTAGGCTTATTCATCCTCACACTAGATCATAATCTTCCTTTACAGTGTCTAGTGTCACAATCCTACCTTATTACCTAAATCTGGGAAAAACATACAACTGGAGAAACTATGCACCATACTGACGGCGGTCCCTTACTGCATGGGCGGTCCCTTATCTTTTAAAGGACCGTCCCCAGTAGTGGTGTCACGAACTGGTTCACTGCTTTTCCTCTTCTGCAATACTTTGAACCATCCTACATCATGCCTTGTCAAAAACTCACAAAGAAGCATCTTCCTTATAACCTTTCATCACTCCTAACCTCAATCCTCAAGAACACTCATTGTCACCAACATATCCACCTCCAATGACATATCCACCCATGAGAATTCCTTCAAAAACTCCTTTGTAAGAGTCCTTAGTACCATCCCTCTTCCTTTGTCACACTCACCTCTTCATGATTAAGTACCCAGCAAAACTAGGATAGCTTGTATTCCATCGTTCTCTTCGGCGATGCCCTATTAAGGATGATTGTATTCCGTCGATCTCTTCTCTCCAACGTCGATGATGCCCTATTAAGGATGATTGTATTCCGTCGATCTCTTCTCTCCAACATCGACGATTCCCTTTTAAGGATGCTTGTATTCCATTGAATCCTTTCCTCACTCACTGTAAGTGCAAATGTTCCTTTCACTATCCCCACACATACATCTATAACCACCAACTTCAATTATGAAGTCTCCTATCTTCCGTCTCATCTTCACACCATCCTTGCCTAACTTTAACTCAATACATACTCTCTTCATTTCGGTTCATCCCTCTCCACTATTTGAGAGTCATCTTCATCCATATCTAGGAGCATATCATCCTCATCACATATCACCTAGACACTAGACACTTATCTTAGAAGATGCTAGAGAATGGTGTGTTAATCAACTATTATATGTTTAGTTTCAATCCCTCTCATGCCATTCTTTAGAATAATCATATTTGAATCATGCATATCTTGCTATATATATCATTTTTATATATGTACACTTGTCTACTAACTTTGTTTTGTAGCATTACTTCATTGCTCGATTCTTTGGTAGCCAAAACTAGTTTTGAGCATACACCAAAGGGGAGCATTTGCAAGTGTCAAACTAGGGATGCAATGAGCTAGGGGGAGCTCGAAAGTAGTCGGGTACATGATTCGAAGTTGGTTAAACCATGGCGGTAAGAGCAAGGCTTCACTAGGATGATGCACGCTCAATACTTTAAATGATGGCGGTAAGAGCAAGGCTTCTCAAGTTGTTCTCTCACGCTCAAGCTCTACCTCAACATTGACGAAACCTTTTTGCTTCGACAAAAGAGGGAGAGGGGAGTGTAAACTAGTAACTTCTACACTTTACTATGAGTTACGGTTTACATATTAGTCATCATAAAAAAAGGGAGATTGTTAGTGCAAACGTTACGACGTTTAATCCATACAATGTCTTTGTGTTTTAATGGTGACAAACACGTAACTTGTAATACATAACGTAAAGTGCACAAGTTACTCGTTCACATATCAACATCTCTCGACATCACTCAGGTATGTACAAACACTTTACCAACTTTGTTAAGTGATCAAAGAAAAACCTTTTGTCCTTAATCTCTACATTTTATAAATGTCACAAAACATTTTCACAAAAATAAACTAGACAAATTACTTTTGTATTTGTGGAAAACTAGAAGGGGGGGGGGTTGAATAATTTTACGTCAATTTATATTTTAAAAACTTTGTTTGATAAAAACTTCGATTCTTGTTTATGTGAATTTCAACACTTGCACAACTCAAACAATTTAATCTAACTAACTAAATAATTATAACGTAAATATGAAAGTAATGAAAAATTAGAGATAGAGAGATCAAACCACAACACACAATATTTATAGTGGTTCGGCTACGAAGCACCTCTTCGCCCTACTCCACTCCTCGAGTCACCTACTCGAGAGTTTTCTTCACTATGTCAACAAACTCCCTTTTTGGCGGAGAAACCTTACACAACTTTCGCTTACACCAATTAACGACATAAAGCTAGATAACGAGTCCTAATAGTAGCTAGAACCAATCTCACACCACTACACGCCTTCTTCACAACTTATACACACCACTACTTCACAACTACACACTACTACTTCACAACTACACACTACTTCTACTTCACACCACAACTTCTTCAATACTAGATTTACAAACCCACCTAAATCTACCAATTACAATCACTACACAACTTTACAATAATTACAAGCTACACAACTAATCTTCAATACTTCTTGATTTGAGATGAAAGGAGTATTCTTCTCTTGCACTTTGAATGAGGATGGATAGAATTACTTGAAAACAAGAACTAATATGTTTATGATCAAAGGTTTTAGGAAGATGATTTGAGAGAATTAGAACAGAAAGTTTTAGTACAAAAGGTGAGGAAAAAATTCAGATTTGAACCAGTATTTATAGGCAAAGAAATCTGACACAGGAGCGTATGCCGGCCCCCTTAATTGTGTGTCGGCCCCCTTAAAATTAAGGGGGCCACCCCTTATAATTAAGGGGGTCGCCCATTGAAACGACCAGATTTTTTTGTCTTTTCTTGGAAAAGTTTATTTGGTGAAAATTTAACTGAATTTAGTTAAAAATTTGAATTCATTTAATTATTATGAAATAAACATTTTCCTTTAATTACCAAAAATATTTTTCTTAAATATATAAAATGTTTATACCATTTTATGTAATTTGTAATTAGTAAATAAACCTTCCTTTGATCATAAAATGTATTAGGCACTTGTTTATTCATACCTTAAGTGAATTAGTTGGATATAATGATATTTTGTCACTAAATACTTATTTACGTAATAATTTTACGTTTAATGATTTTATATTTTGTGATCGTCAAAAAATAGGGATATCGAAAAATATTAATAACGTTTTTACGCATTATTTATGTAAAACCCAGAATTTCAGAACATGCAAAATACCTAGAGTACCCTTCAATCTAAAACTTATGAAAGAACGAATTATAGTTATAACCTAAGTTTCAAAAACTTTAATACGTGAACACAATACATTATACAATTATATAACCTATGATGACTTAAACTAAAATATAATTGTACACGTTTAACTCATCACACGTTTGGAAGTCCCTAGCCAATTTTTATTTTGTGTACAAATGTATAAAGGCTAGCTTCATGACTAAGTCATAATTCATAAATAAATTGATTTGGTCCTCTATCATATCCCACAAAGGGCGGCACTTTCCCTTTGAAGAAATCCTCCCACACGTTTTTGATATATACCAAACCTTGCACACACATTTTCCATTTAACAAACTTTCAAAACCCTAAACCTAACACAAACACAAAACGGCGGCTGCATACTTTTTATTTGGTCCTTCTGTTTCGAATCGTAGGGTATGCAAAGGAGATGCGTTGTGAGCTATCGTGTTCGTGATCGTGGTTGATATTGCTGGCTCGATTGGTTTGAATGTGGGTTTGATTCTGGTTCGAAATGGAGGTTGTATTCGTGGTTGCTGTTCGAAAAGGAATTATTAGACTCCTTGTTTCGGTTGGATGATTCAACATGAGGGCTCCTTTGATTCTTTCCTGTGTGCGTCTCGGCTCCAAGGTTCACATTTTGCTTTTCTTCCCTTTTATCTGTTACAAACGTATATGTCATATCACATAAAGGATTTCACAGATTGGCTAAAACTAATAACAAACCTAACAAATTAAGATGGAGCATGCATGTTTTATTATTCACGTGAATACAAGGGTTTGAATATGTGTGATGTGTTATGATCATTAAGTTGAGTTGTGTGTGTGTCTCGTTTAGATTTGTTGTGCAAGTTGTATATTTCGAGTGGTCAAAGAGGGTCTAAAACGTATTCACAAACTGTTTGAAGAGGGTATTAAACGTGTGAGTTTGTGTGCGTATATCAGATCTAAAGAGAGTCGAAGAGTAGAGTCGTTTTATTTTCATTATTTCATGATCTGTCACGATATGTTGGTTGTCAAATGATGAGTCGAATGAGGTCTAAATTGTGTTTACAAACTGGTGGAACGAGGGTCAAGGCAGGGGAATTTGGTGTGTTGTGTTTGTGTCACATGCATGCAAATTGAATGGATTAAATATGGATTGTAGTCGTGATAGCTGTCATAGGTCGTGAGATATATCTAAGTGTGTGAGTTCCTAAGGTACCTTATAAGTTATAATCTAGTATATAAATAATGTATGCATTCCACTAATATTAGATTTTAGTTGGATGGTGTTTGATATGTAAGCATGCATGCATGTTGTATACTAAACAAAAGAAAACATGCGTATTATGTATGTTGTGTGTTTGTTTGCTTATGTGTGTGTCGAAGTATATGAAGACGGGTAAATCAGCCGTGGTTGCGAAATTTAGTGGTGTGCGAATATCTTGTGACGTGGTCAAAAGAGTTAAATCGTAATGACTAAATCGTGGTTAAAATATTGGGTCGTCATAGCATAAATATTAAAATCGTGGGTACGTTGATAAATTACATAAATTATGATGACGGGGTCCAAAATTATTATCCTAATATTAATTTATTAAAATAAAGTTTAAAATAAATTTATTTGACTTTTAATATTTAAATTTGATAATTTACCTTTATAACCCTAAACTTTACCAAATTGGCATCTTTAACCCTAGACTATTATATTGGTCATTTTAACCCTTAAAGTTTATTAAATTGACATTTATAACCCTAAAGTATGAAATTTACTAAGTATGGAAACTTACTAATTCGGAAAGCTGCTATAATGGAAAGTTGCTAAATTTGGAAAATTACTTAAAATGGAAAGATAACCAAAAAGGAATAATCTGATTCGAAGTGAGCTATTAAGTAATACTCGGCTTCTAATTCATTTAGGTTCTGTGAAGAAGGAGTGGTTCCTAATTTCCGTTTGACCTTTCTTTTGTCTGCTTTGTCGTCTGGTTGAGGTACAGATATTCTAACCTTTCAGTAAGGTTTCTTATTACTCATGATCCGTTCCATTACCACTATTAAGATTCCTGATCTTTATACGACTGATATCCTTGATTCATTTGATAGTATAATTTCGTATGATGACCCTTTTTAAAAAAAATATAACTTGATGACTTTTGAGAAAAACTATTTTTGAAATGATTTATGTGATTATGATACGATGCCAGTTTTATATGAAGGTTTTATGACTTTTATGAAATGTGTTTTTTTAAAGGAATACTTTTACGATAAAAAGGTTATAAATACTTTTCTAAAGTCCTTAATCTGTTTATTCTCTAAGATTTCTCATGACTTTCTTTAACATCTTTTGATTATTTAACTTCAAATTTTGAACATTTGCTATGAACCATTTTGCTATTATGAACCTTTGATTTGAACCTCATGATATGAATCTTTGATTTGGACATTTGACTTGAGCCATTGCTATGATCCAATTTTGATTGATCCATTTCTGTTATGATTTGCTTTGATATTTGTTGTATGCTATAGTTCTTATTCTTATAGCATTCCTATGCCCTATTTGTTGCCCATTGTTTGATTAATTTGTAGCCAGTCATGGGGAGTCCATGGCCTTGCCACTGATGCACCAGTGGTATTGACACTATCTGTGGAGGTGGGTTTTAGTCCACAGTGTTCCCTTTAAGCTAGCTATTCAGGCCTATATTCATTATTGTATATGTTTACTTAGCCTAGAGCTTTGTGCATATATATTTGTTTTGCAGGGGGCGTATGGATGCATCCTAGGTACTTTGTTTCATTTTGAATTTGGTGAATGGGTATGTGTGTGCGATACACTCCATTTCACATTTGGTACATCGAGCTAGCTACTCTATGTACAATTTGATATATGATTGTTGGGCATTTCTGTTACTTCTACTATATATGTGATCCTTGTTGTTCTAACTTCTTTATTGTTATTGACTTATGCTTTCCTTAGTTCATTTGCTTACACTTATGATTCGTTCCATTTTCCTTTGATTTATTTGATATTCCTTATATGTATTCCCTTTGATCATATTCTGTTGATTCTATCATATGTTCCATATTCTTTGATATTCGTCTCAACAGGTTCGCTTGGATTCATTTCGGATTCACTTTCGTTTTCCTTTTGTTATTAGCTTTTGTTTGTTTATATCTGTTCACTGGGCTTTTTAAGCTCAGCCGCATTTCTTTTCCTGCGGCAGGTTATTTATAAGGAAGCTGGGTTTGAGGGAATAGTGCTTAGGAGCTTTTAGTGGACTACACGGTTGATAGCTCCCCATGGATTAGAGATGGACTTAGAGATTCCTATTTTGGTTCTTAGTTTTTAATTAGTTTGGAAGATGTTATGTTTAGTTTTAGCACCTTATCATTTATTAGATTTGCTTTGTAACCCTTGTATTATTTAATGTATTCTGCTTGCTTATGTTCTGATTCGACCCCGTAATGTTACACTTTAGCCCTTTTGGGTTGGGGTGTTACAATTTATATCAACAATCTCCCCCTTTTTGATGATTACAAAATCTAAAGTCATTAAATCAAAAATTATTATATATGCAAGTATTTAGTGAGTTTTATATCACTTCTCCCCCTTTTTGTGAACATTAAAAAGGTTGTCCCGAAATCAGATGAGCTCCCCCTTTATATGTACTCCCCCTCGTTTTAAGGTTACAAGACAAGTCGAGATATGGAATGCTTGCAAAAATATTTAGAACATACAATATATATGCATGCAACAAATATATATATATATATATATATATATATATATATATATATATATATATATATATATATATATATATATATATACAGATAAGGCAAGCAATATAAGCATGGAAGAAAACACTTCATGAAATAGATAAAAATACAAACATCATACATCTAAGATGCATGAACAATACAACTAATAAACTAAAGCCTTAAGGGCTTACATTCAACCAAAACTCTAATAGAAATGTTTTTCCTAGAGCTTGTCATCAAAATGGTTTAAACAAATTTATTTTTCAACCATGAGTCATGCTTAATTTGGGAGGAGCAATGTTGTAGGTGGAGATGATGGAGTTGATGGAGGTGAAGGTGTGGTTGACGTTGGTGGTGGAGGTGTGGATGTTGTTGGTTGAGGTTGAGGGAACAAGCTTTCAAGGTATGAAAACATGTAGTGAATTTCATCTCTTAATCTAAAGATGATGGTGCGGTTATGGATGCAACAAAGGCAAGTATCACCGTGAGCTTCAAGCAAGCTCCATGGGATGGGATTGTAGTTTGGTGGATTGAGTAGTGATGGTGAAAATTGTGCATCAAGAGGTGTAATGGGTGATAATGAAAGGGTGATGTCTAAGGTTGCATTTTCAAGAGGTGGTGGTGGTGAAATTCTTGGTGGAGGTGATAGGTGAGTGTTGATGTAGTCATTGATGGATGATGATGAAGGTATGGAAGAGGTGGAGGTTCCATGTGTTGATGGTGTTTTGGATGGTGCATTTGGAGCACTAGGAGATGAACATTGAGGTGGTGGTGATGGAGTGGTATTGTCTTCATTTGTAAGATCAATAAAGAGTTGTTTTGGTGGGATGATAACAAGTTTTTGTTTCTTAGCTTTGTTGGAGGTGGTGGTTTTTGGTGATGACATGATGAGTTGGTTGAGGTTGATGATGATAATGGAGTGTGAATGGAAGGTGTATATGGGTTATATAGCATCGAATCATGTTTAGAAGTAGAATTAATTTGAAATTGCATTGTTAGATTACAAAATCAGTTTAGTTTTTAAGAGAAATGGTAGCTGGGACTAGCAAAAGAAGTCACAAGTTGCAAAAGAAAACAGTGTAAAAACTGTTCCAGGTGGCCGGTCCCCTTAATTCTTGGTCGCCCCCCTTAAATTTAAAGGGGCCGCCCGTGTTAATTATGGGGGCCGCTGTAATACTCCGTAAAATCCCAGGTCATTTATTAATGCTAAATTTCGACACTATTCTAAACTAAGCCATTTTTGCGGCCTAATTTGAAACTTTTATATGAGACACCGTTTGTTTGACACCCAATTATTTTGATCACCGTTTGTTTGACACCCGATTATGTTTTGTCACCTGATATCACCCGATTGTCACTCTTGGATGTCACCCAATGAGGTTAACACCGGTAACTCCCACTTGCGACCCGACACCCTATTTGGACACCGAGATATTATTAATATATATATATATATATATATATATATATATATATATATATATATATATATATATATATATATATATATATATATATAATGATATGTATATTAATTATTACAAGTTATTATCACTATGTATATATAAGTATATATATACGTATGACGACACTGTTTATATTTTCATGGTTTTCATGAACCGATACCGATACCGAAAGTAAAGTCACGATTATACTATTCACCGATACCACGTTATATTTTTGGGCCGGACGTCACCCTTAGCCCAAAAGCTATTTTTCTTTTGCCCCACTGCTGGGCCGAGCACCACTTCAAGCCCATCACACGCTTTTCTTTCTTATTTTTCTTTTGGGCCGAGTTTTGCACAAGCCCATGTGGCTGTTTAGTTTCCTTGCGTTTCATATGAATCAAACGAACAAGAAATGTGGGCAATATGAATTTACACACGTTTTGATTTCCTTGTTTCCTACTCACACGACACAAATAAACCACCTCCCCTTTGACTTTGTTTCATGCCACAAGGGAGCCACCATTTGGAGCCGTCCGACCCTTGGTTAGTCACGTTACACGCTAAGTACCCTTTAACCACTAGATCATGTGTTACTTAAACTCCTAACACAAACATTAAACTAAGTTATATATATACCACATGCCTAAAACTCTCTAAGCCCTAGAATTTTAAAATGAACCATAGCCTTCAAACTCTTGCAACCCGATTTGACAACACCCTTGGAAGCTAGACAACCTTGTCGAGTAAAGAAATGACCACTCGGTTGGTGTTGTGTCTCTAGAAACATTCGAACCACCCAAAACTACACTATATAAGTCACATTAAATGCAAGGTTTCACACACTCTCAAGTTCACCAAAATTCTCAAATCACAAACACTCTATTTCTTCCTTTCTTGTTGCTGTCGAGAGGGATCTAGGCGTACAATCAAGGTTTTGGGGTTTGAACGAGTTGGGTAACTCTTGTGGATAAGGGATCGCTAGATGGGAGAGGGTACCACGTTGTTTGTTCACTTGTCTCGTACACACGACATCATCACCACCACTTTGGTGCTGTAAGTTAATCATCACCCATTTCAATTCATACGTCATTCCATGCATGCATATCACATTCATTTATCACACGACACACACTATTTTCTAAGTATAAACATGCGTTACACTTATAGCTATATATAACACATGCCTCGACACCCTTGAGGAAAGGCCTCGTCATTTCGTTTTTACGCGTACAATGCATATATTTTCTTCGACACTCTAATTTACCAACTCGCCCTTAATCAAACTAACATAACATGCAAACCCTACTCGACCTTATACTATGAAATTGAAGCCAAAACCAAATCCTAGTCGAGTATTAATTTTTAAACATGAAAACCCACTTTAGGCCTTAACCGGGCTAACGAGCCCAACACATTTTCCTTGTGAAATTTCGATTAGAAAATCTAAGATTTTCAAAAGGATATTAAATTTATAAAAACTGACTTTTATAAATTTAGGAGATAAAAATGGTAACTTTTATAAAAATAAAAGTTAACTTTTCAAAAACTAGATTTTTGGACTATTTTTGCAAAAGTCCCACGTTAAGGGACTAAAAGTGACAAAATCACAAACTTTCGAACCACATTGGAAACTGTCGAATTTTGGATAAAACGTGGGGTAGAAACTGTAATTTTCCCAAAGATCAAGGTAAAAGTGTAAAAGGTTATGCCAAGGACTAAAATGTAATTATTTTTGACCAAAGGGTAAAAAGTGCAACTTTAATAAAGTTAAGAGTCAAATATGACAAGGTACTTTGTTAACTAATTATTTTGTATAATTTGATTTTTATATATAAACATATATATACTTTTTAACTTAAGAATAAATATATAACTTTACTAAAAATATTTAATTATAAATATTTTCAACAATATTATTTTCACAAAAGAATTAACGTTTATTGTACACCGGTTCGTAACCATGATACAAATAACTACGTAAAGTTATTTTGGAATATAATAAGACACCCGAAGGGATATGACCGTACACAAGAAATATCACACGTCAATTACGAAACGAATCTAAAACACCAATGACAATGTATTATTTAGGTCGCAAGTCGGAGGAATTTCATTGCTAGACGTAGCAGTACACCATCACTTTTGAGCACCGTTGTGATTCACACACACCCGTCAGGTGAGTTCATGGTCCCACGTTTTTAATTGTTTTTAAACTCCGTGGGGAGATACATGCTATAAATCGAACACAAGTATTTTTCTGTATGCTGTTACAACCTGATATTGCCTAAGTTGACACCCGTGCTACAAGTCCCTCATATCACGAACCTTAATCACTTGCGAGTGAGCGCGAATATAGTTGATAGATCTATTGGAAAGGCAGCCCACCTCTGTCAAGGTGATCACTTGGCAGGAGGTGTGCTATATTCGAGGTATTATGGAAATTTGGCACATTTCCTGTCACCGAGGGCCCCTTGTCATTTACATCCGCTGTGGTGTAAGTGATTGTTATTATCTTTATGATATGTCAAATCAATGTTAAGGCTTGCATTTCGTGAGGCTTAGGAGCAATATTTCACCAGTTTAGTCAAGACCTGTCTATCTTGGCTTGTTTATTTCAAATGCTTGACTTGTGTTCACACTATTACTATTTAAACTACTATGGATTCACTCAACCTTTGTGTTGACTTTTTAAGCATGTTTATCTCAAGAAACTAGCAGGCATGGTGGCACGGAGCTGGCAAAAGGGCACACAGGACCTCCCTTGTTATTTCAATAATTATATCATTCTTTACAAACTCATCACTTCTTTTGCGAAACAATTAACATTTGAGTTTTCATGGAATGATATTGACTATCGTTAGTATGACTGTGTGCTAAACTGTAATGACCCCGATTAGACTTCCGCTGCTTATCAAATTTTCGGGGTGTTACAAATTGGCATCAGAGCCATGGTTATAGAGAACCAAATGATTTTTCAAAACATTGGACTATAACCTCACCGGATTTCTAAACAAACTATTTATCACCAAAGTGCCCTCCGTGCTAGCGCTTGCCAACGTTATATTTTAAGGTTTAATTTTAGCACCCATCGCATTTAGCTCACTATGACACTATGATCACTGTGCATATAGCATTATGTAGACTAAATGACTTGTATTACTGCTATTTTTGGGATATTACAGTACCATGTCGCCCCCGATTATTATTTTATCCGACAGTGACGACGTCGTGCCGGCATCATCCACCCACCCTACTATTGACCTATCTGACTATGACACCCATGACACCCGAGACACCCATGATTCTGACCATGACACCCAACCTGTATCACCTGCCATACCATCTCTTGTTCCATCTGGAGACCCATCTGCTGACACTGAGCCCCTTGAGGAGGGTGAGGTTGCTTCTACACCCATTGATTCATTTGCTATTCAGCCTCTTTTTCGTCCTGTCTGTGGACCTATGACACAGGGGCAGTACCTTTATGATCAGTACTTGACGTCTCAGCAGTTTCTTGCGGCTGATGACCGTCCTACACCACCTGCTAGTCACCACACCGGTATAGATGCTGATGACGAGTCTTCTGACTCCGATACTTCTGACACTGCTGCTTCTATTCCACCACCATCCCCGCCTGCACCGATTCGTCGGCGCAAGCGAGTGAGGATTCTTGAGCCCTATGAGCCTGAGCCTTTCGGAGAATTGTTTCGATATCATGAGGGAGACTTTACCCGCAAATGCACGGCTCGGAAACGAGTCTGTATTTTGCCTGCTTCTACTGTTACACCACCTGTACCTACACCTGTACCATCACCCACACCTCCACCATCACCCGTATCACCCCCACCTGAGCCACATCCTTACATGCTACCTACTTACACCGCACCCCACACCTCTGAGGTTTTGCCACCCATGCCACCACCTACAGTTTTCTACTCTCAGACTACTACCGTACCGATACCATCACCTACTTCATCACCTGTTCCATCACCATCACCTGTTCCCACTGAGACCCTCACCTCACCCGGCATTCATAGATTGGTTGATGCTCGCTGGTGTGTATTAATTTATACACCTTTTCATTACCAATTACCCAAAACGACTATTTAAGCTAACAAATGCCAAGAAAACACGTGTTTTTATGTTTGTGATGTGCAGGTACGGATATTACGAAAAATGAACAAAACAAAGCAACACCGAGCACGAGAGTGGAAAAGGATTCAAAAGCCGATACCGGGAAGCATTTTTTAAAGTCCGGATAAATATTTGAGCTCTATTTGTCATAATCTATCCTTGAAGAATCATCATTTTGTCAAGAATAGCCCTTGGATAATATTTCTCAATAATGACAGAAGCAGTCCTTGGATTTTCAAAGTCTACATTATGGGTCCTTGTTATATTTTGAAGATTAGACTTAAACAAGCCTGGTTCAAATTAATAACAAAATCCAACACAATACACAATCAAACCCAAAATTTTAACCCAAGCCCATTCCCTCATATCATAACCCAAGCCCAAAAACTTTACCCACGGTCAAACATTATAAAAAACCGAAACACATAACCAATTTACGCCGCGCCCAAATTTTCCCCTTTTCCCCAATTACCCAGCTCCCATGAACCCTAATACCCAATTCACCCAATTACCGTGAGTAAGGGTATTTTCGTACAATCAATTAGTTCTAGAAGGATGTCAGAAGTGTCAGAGGCTCAAACTAACACACGGGGGGGGGGGGGCTACGTGGCTGCATTTTATTGGGTAGAGCGCGTCATCAGATGCAATCCAAGGGTGGAAATGAAGAGATCAATGATTAGAGGCTATCTAAGGGCTCTGGATGGATTTCAACAAGCACAGGTCACTCGGATTGCCAACATGGCAATCCGAGACCCCTTCTCTCACTTTTATCTATAAATAGGACCCTTTGTAGCTCATTTTTAGTAGTAGTTTTAGTGTAGCGAAGCTCTGCAAAAATCTAGTCTCATTTGTATTTAGTTTAGAATTTGTAATGTTAGCTTAATAGATTTAATAAAATTTCAATTCTCATTTTACTATTTCTGCTTAATTTCTGTTTAAGTTCAAGTTTTCTAGTTATATTTTCAGCTTATATCTCAGCTTCAATTAAGTTTTTACGAATTTTAGTTTCCAGATTAGTCTAAATATAACTTCAAAAGCAAATAAAAAAATTGAAAATAATAAAAAAATTAAAAAAAATGTGTTTCAATTTGATTAGATAAGCTTTGTAACAAGCTGAGTTAGCTTATATACAATCTATACAAGTTATACAGTTGGTTCAGATCTGTTTTAATATCAAATTTCACAAGTAAATTGAATGGTCAATGAAAGTCAAAAGTGTGAAATTCATTGAGATCTGTGGAGTATTGGATAGCTTGGACAGACTTGGAAGGTCCTGCCTATCCTAGAGATAGGCAAGCATAGTGATCCACCTTTGTTCTTGCTGAGGTGGTAGTTACTTTGTAAGTTTTGATTCTAATCTCTTGTATCTAGTCTAGATTGTGATAGTTTGGTTTAAAATTTTGATTTACTGTGCCATTGGTTGAGTTTGTTGATTTAGTAGTAGTTATAGTTTAGAATAAAGCTTGTTATAGTAATTGCTACATCTTTGTTGTTTGAACTGTAGTATATAGTTTAATCAGTATAACTGTATTAGCTTGGATTTGTGATTTTGCTTATTTGTTTGAACTAGTTGAATTAGGTGGTGAAATCAGCTTTATATAGTGATTTGAGAGTTTGATCCTGTGGAATTGAGATTTCTGGTCTGTTTCATATAATTGATAGTTGAAGACTGTCATCATTAGGACTGTTTGGATTTTTGAGGTTTGCTGATATAGACTATTGATCAGAGGTAATTGATAGTTTAGAAACGTACATTAGGTTGCATTTAGGTAAAGCATATCATCAAATTCAGTAGGTAATGTAGTAATAGTCAAATTATCTGTGTTTCATTAAGTCTTTGCATAACTGATTTAGTATTGTAGCTTTAGGACCTTAGTTGTAATTGCATAAGTTGGTAGTATAGCTTTAGTTAGGTTTAAATCAGCTTACAACTTTAGTTTAAATTAGAAGATTGATTAATAATTTCATTTTGGTCAAACTTTGTTCTTAACCCAAAAAGTCAAAAGTAATTGAAGTCAGTTTTGGTATAACAACTTTGATAGCTTGTGCACAATTCAAATCTCTTTGAAAATCCAAAGTAGTTGCTGTTTATTGAAGTTTGTCAGTTTGTGAATCAAAATCAATAAGAAAATTTTTGTTTAAGGTCTGTTTGCTTATTGCAATAGTGAGCTGAAGTTGTCTGTTTAAGCATATATGTACCCTGCACCTCAGGTTTCTGAATAGTTTTCTAGACATAATTTAGGTTAGTGAATTGGATTGTATATCAGCTTTATTGGTGTTTCTTTTATCTCAGTTGGTTAACAAGTGCTTTGCCCCCTATAGCTCACCTTGTACAGCTTATTTGCCCTGCTGTATTGCCTTGTCTAGTTGGTTGGTTAGACTAGTAATCTGTTCAGACTTTGTGGCCTGCAACTGCATATCTGAGCTTGAATATGAGTTTAGTGGATATTCCTGAGTCATACTTGAGTATTACAATACTTGTGATTAGTCTTATTTGCTTCTGGAACTGTTTGTTCATGTACTGCTTCTTCAGTTTAAGCTTATATTGAGCTTATTGCTATAACTTGAACATTCTGTGGTAATTCTGAGCTCAAATTTGAACATATCTTGCATTCTCTGAGTTTATTACAACATATTCTGGTTGTGTCAGAGTTTCATATTGTTTGGGTCTCAAGTGCTTAATAATAAGCACTTGAGATAAGCAGTTTTCCTTAAAAAAAGCAGTTTCCATTTTCATTTTTATTTCAAAATTTTTATTCAAGTTCTTTTTATTATTTTAGATTTTCTGGAATTTTTCCAGATTTTTTCAAAGCTTTTTACTATTTTTCTTATTTTAATTTGAATTTTATTCAATTTTTAAATAGTTTTAAATAGAAAAAAATTAATAAAAAAACAGAAAAAGCTGTGAAAAATACAAAAATATTTTTAGAAATTCTTTTATAATATTGTAGAATTTTTAGAATTTAACTTTCATTTTTCCAAGTTATTTTTCTATTTTTCCTTATTTTTAGTTCATCTTTAATTCCAAAAATAGAAAATTAATTCTAGAAAATAAACAAAAAGTCTAAAAAATATTTTCCTCTTTCTTAAAATTCTTTTAATTAGTTTAAGATTTTAAGAAAATAATTCCAAGTTCGTAGGATCATTTTTCGATATACGTTACGTTATAAATTTTACGGTTGCGTTTCCGTTTTTACGTTTTTCATTTCGGTGCATAATTAGCTTGTAATCTTTGCATATTTCATACTTGTTTGTGATTACGTGAATTATTTGATTGCTATTTTCACTTTCTCACTTTTCAGATCACGATTTCACGAATCGATATTCTCGATTCCATTCGCCTTCGTTGGGAAACGACTCGGGTGATCCGTATTTTACGCGGATCACTTCGATACTATACTATATTATATATAATTGGTTTTCACACGAATCAATTTTTGGCGCCGCTGCCGGGGAAGGCCGAAGTGAATTTTTGAATATCGTTTTTAAAAATCGTGTTTTGTTAAGCCTTCCTCTACTTTGTATATATATCTCTATAAAAATTGAAAAATCAAAAACACTTTTCCTAAAGTGTTTTCAAAAATACAAAAAAAAAAAATAATAAAAGTTACAGCCTCGACTCGATCGAAAGAAAGGGCGTTGTAAACCAAAAATGTCTCACAATATAACAAAAACGTAATTTAGTTGTTTATCGGACTATTTCAATTACTACAACCGAATAAGCGGGAAATACGGATAGCTAAGACATTAAATTGCTAGCTGAAGAGAGATCCATTCTTCTCTCTCGTCCCGTCGCGAGTGGTTTTGAAAGAAACGGTTTTCGATTAACATTACGTTTTAAGAAAAGAAAAACAAAAGAAATAAAAAGTTTTTGTAAAAAAATATAAAAAACAAAAAGATTTTATTTTCTCTTTTCTTTTTCATTTTCTTTTTGATTTTGCTTGTGGTGTATGCACACCCGATCTTCGTTTGAGAGTCTTACATCTCCGTTCTCTAACCCCAAGCGGGTTTTACGACATACGAGTCAGGTTCATTTCCTTGACGACGAGGAGATGAACCAAAACGAACACAATGGACCCCCGCCGATGGGTGGTCCGCAGCACAATGTGATCCCTCCGGTGGGACCACAACCGGCATTTGATCCACGTCCGATGGAAGAACAACTCCAATCACCATTCAATGGTGTGAGGAGAGCTATTGTGATTCCGGACATCAATGCCAATTTTGAAATCAATCACGGATTACTCAATTTAATCACGGGTATATCCTTTCACGGGTTCGATAACGAAGACCCTTATGCTCACATCCGAAATTTCACCGACATCGCTGAGACGATTAGAATGAACCAAGTTCCTCACGATGTGGTGAAATTGAAGTTATTTCCTTTCTCCTTAAAAGGAGAAGCCCGGACTTGGCTGGAAAAGGAACCGCCTAACTCAATCCACACTTGGAATGACCTTGCTTCCAAGTTTGTGAATCATTTGTATCCTCCCTCTAAAACTTCTAATCTCCGTTCCCAAATCTTTCGATTCCAACAAGCTTTTGATGAATCGTTTAGTGAAGTTTGGGATCGTTTCAAAGATTTGTTGGAAAAATGTCCTAACCATGGGTTTACCGACCTTCAGCAGATTGACACTTTCTATAATGGGTTGTTTTATATTGATCAAGATTCACTCAACTCTGCTGCGGGTGGTAACTTGTTGGCTAGGAACACAAATGATGCCTTCACGATAATTGAAAATAAGGCTCGTGTTAGAATGTCAAGAAATAAGCTTCAAATGCCCAATAATGAGAAAAATAATGATGAAGTGAAAAGTATGATATTGGCTTTAACAAAGAAAGTCGATGCAATGTCTATGGAAAAATCAAGTCATCAAGTCAATGTCGTTAATCAAGGTTGTACTACTTGTGGTGGTCCACACCCGTATTATGAATGTCCGACAACCGGCTCTTTTGCTCAAGAGAACGTGTATGCTGCGAATATGGGTGGCAACGGTTACCCACCTCTTCAAGGAGACCGTAATCTCCTCAGCTACCGTCCGAGCCAACATCATGGGCCACCCGGGTTTAATCAACCTAATCAAGTGAATCAGAATAACAATGTGCAAAACCGTAATCATCAATTCAATAACAATCAAAATCACAACCATGGAAATAATGGTTTTCAAGGACAAAATCAGAATTTTCAACAAAATCAAAACCGGGGAAATTTTCACCAAGGCCCGCCTCAAGGGAATAATTTTCAAAACCATGGGCAAAGTTTTAATAATCAAAATCAAGCTGCTGTTCTAAATCCGTCGCCCACGAAAGATTTGATTAAGAAATTGCTTCAAAACCAACAAGCTTTTATGACAAAACAAGAGGAAACAACAAGGTTGTTAGCTAATCAAATCAATGATCTTAACAAGCGTTTAAATGATCGACCCTCGGGCTCTGGAACTTTGCCTAGCAACACGATCGCTAACCCAAGGGGCGATGCAAAAGCGATCATAACAAGGAGTGGTGTTACTTATGATGGACCGACGGCTCCGACTACCTCTTCTTCTCTACCTCCCAAGGTAGTCGCCCGTGAACCCGAGGTGACAACGGATACGGAAATTCCTAGTAATAATGGAAGGACCGAGAACATCCAACCTCCGGTGGTCCCGACGTCTAAAGGAAAAGAAAAGGTTGTTAATGATAATGAAAATGAAACACCCGTTAAAACAAAGTTGCCATATCCGCCACGCTTGAATGAACAAAAGCACCGCGAGAAGGATAAAAACCAAATGGAGAAGTTTTATCAGATTTTTCAAGAATTACATTTTGATATAAATCTCGCGGATGCTATACTTTTGTTAGGTCACCATTATGTAAACACAAGTATGATAATGTAAGAAATGAGATGAGAATGAGAGTGGGATGATTATGAGAAATTTAGAGAATATGAATTGCAAGAGTTTCCTTAATGTTTCAAATAACCAACCAAGTATTACATAGACCTAAGCATGATATATATAGGTAAGGAGCTAGGGCAACATCCTACTCCTTCCCCTTCTTACAAACGTGTGGGCTTTAAAGCCCATGGACCATAAGACTTAAGCCTAGTAAACTTGAAACAATAACATAAATGTAAATTAAGCAACCTATTATTACAAATGACCGAGACTTGATAAAATATTAAAACTTTGGTTCCAACAATCTCCCCCTAAGGGTCGGTCATCATGGTTGCTTGACGTCTTCGTCTTAATCTTTGACTTTCATAGCTTTAGACGTCTTCAGAAATGATTAGAATAATAATGGATATACTTTGCTCTTTGTCTTTGTTCTTTGATGAAGTTGTAGTGATTATGTTATGAAGTAATCTGCCGTTCGTCACTCCTGCGTCTGTGGTGGTTGTCCGCCATTCCAACATACTCATACATCTTTGGACTTAGACTTTCACGTACAAGAAGTTCCTTTTCATGCATTGAGATCTTTGTCTTTATACTTTGTAGATTCATCTTATTGGCGTTGAATCTTTCTTTGAACTTTGTGTTGCTAAGATCTTTGGGGAAGCTTTCTTTGACTTCAAGATGTATGTATGAGCATGTTGGAATCTATGATCATGGAAGTGAGATACCTGCGAGTAAACAGTTAGCAATAAAACAACCGGTACTTACGGATAAGGAATTAGAGCTCATCAACAGCATATTGTGAAGACTCCTTCTAATCCTTATCCAGGCCGTTCCCATATCAGATACTCCCGAAGGAGCTTACGAGACCTACTAAGTAGCTCAATGACTGGGTGAGTCGCTGGGGATCACTCCACGACTGTAGACCGTAATGGAACCACCGCAAATACTAAGCGTAACCCTTGTGGGGTTACCGAAGTGACCTGCTGTCAGGGCTGTTTGATGTTGACCCTGGCAGGATTTCCGTTCAATCATTGAGAAATACTTACGTAATCCTCTCATAAACGTTCTCGGTAGAGTGCTAAGATCTGCGAAGGACTCGATAATTTACAGCTGGTGTCCATTGATGTAGAACACCAGTTGTAGAAATACTAAGTGTTCCTAAGAGATCTTTGATGTATCTCGAGGCTCTAGACTCTATAAGTGCACACCTAGGTTTCCTATGCGGAGACTGGGGAGGTGTCTCCTGCTTCAATATCAACCGTCTCTAAGAGATAGGTCGATAGGTTACGCGGGTTCCCCGTGAGAATGAAACAAGTCCTTTTAAGAGAACTTGAGTGGTTAAGAAGGTTTAGTGCATTGCGTCACTGGGTCCAAGACGACTTTGTCTTCAATACCGGTGTTGTCTTTTGCAACAACCAGTAGCATACGTATTGAACCCGGTGTCTGCCCTAAGGTTGAACATATGGAGGGCTATTTCTTTTCACCCTTTACTTTACTTTTCTTTTTAATTCTTCAACTCCTTATTTCCCTTTCATTCATTTCTCCTTTTTTCGTATCATACCTAAGGACTTCTAATTCTAACTATGGAAGATGTCCTTGGGTAGATCCCTCCGGCTCTGGCGGATCATAGGACGGATATTCCTATCTTAATCACCTTATAACTCCGACAGTAGCCAAGAAACCTTTGATTGAAAATCTCTCAACGTGTTTGTGATAATCAAATATTTTGGTTAACACATTGAGAGTTTTGTGTACACTTTTGAAGGGCTCCCCCTGCACATGTGCTCATAAGTGTTTAATAAATTTGCACATGCGGGAGGAGCAATCACTTTTGAATTGATCCACTTTCCGTGAACAAGACCGATTCGAGACATGCTTACATCACTAGTTAAACTAGCTTGAAGTTATTACCCGGCCTGATCGAGTTCACAGAAAGTTTCTCGAGACGGTACATTTCTACTAAGACATATCTTTTTCGAGACACGCTTACGTGGTTAGATAAAGAGATACATTGTCAGCTTTAAGGTGACAACTAGCTCTAGTAACTAACTTGATGTTATTACCCGTTGAGGATAAGTCTTTTCGATATTACTAACATTTTTTTTTCTCGTCAATTCCTGGGTCAATACTGAGTCTAGCTCGCACATGATACAACTTTTAAGCTTTGACTTCATATATTTTAATCACTTTTACATTTTCTCCCCCTCAAAAATAGCATATAAAATGGTGTTTTTGACAAACTTTTAGATTAAAATATGCCTTTGAGTCTTACGGGGAGATGCACCAAGAACTTATGATTTAGAGCAAAGTATTTTTGTTTTGACAAGTGCTCCCCCTCAACAAGTGATTAGGTCTTATTGAGGTGAAATACTTGTCCTTTTGAGCAGAATTATGAAAAATCATAAATGTTTGATTAATTCTACTCAAAAGTAAGAAGCCTTCGCTCCTTAAATTAGGATTGAGGCACTGAAGCGTACCTCAGGGTCCTTTCTTTACAAGTTCGGGTTGTGCACAGTAATGCGTGCACAAGCCATTGTTTTAATACAAAATTAGTTTTCTTAAAACAAAATACTCCCCCTCAAATAATGAAGTTTATTCGAGAGATAGTCTTCTTGAGCAGAATATCGAATCGTATTAAAAACAATACTTTTGAAAATTCGTGAGATGATTCTGCTCAAGGTTTTAGAAAACACAATCAAGTATTTATACAACAAAGAATGCTTGAATATCAGATCAGATTAGACAACAACCTCGAGACTGAAAACCTTTGTTTACCAAAAATTTGAAATCCATTTGTAGGTTGTGTCAATCCGAAAAAAATGTTGAATTCCAACGAGGATTGAAAAATCTTTGTTTCATTTAGATAAAAGCACTCATCGAATTAATGGAAATTTAAAACTCTTTTACTTTTGAAAGTTGTTTGAGACCCGAAGTCAATCTTTTGAGTTTTAAAATCAGAGTCATTCTTTTATTGTAGCCAAAGCATTCCAGATTTTGAAAATTTGAAAGATTTTAGAAAAACTTTGCTTTGGTCTTCACACTTGCTTTACCGGTGTAAAACAATAGTGTAGAGTTTGGAAAAAATTTGCTTCTCACCATTTTTGAATTCATTTACCAGTTTAGCCTTTAAACGCATTTTGCCCTTTGACCTCAAAATATGTTCCATAAGAACCATTTTGTCGAATGTTGAAATTTTGACTTTCAATGGGATGACATGTACTTGCACACAGAGAAAATGCATCAGGCATAAACAAGTATACAGATGAATCAAGAAACTCATTCTAAATCTACCAAAATGCTCAGAATTCTTAAATTAACACACAAGATCACAGATTAATTCATTCTATCACTCGAGATTTTCCAATTATTATCATGGTTTGAGGTTATGATTTGAGACTTTGCACGCATGTTAGCATCAAAATGCAAGAATATTGTACAAACAAACGCCCTAGTAGTAGCAGCAAAGACATCGGCATCTTAAACCCTAAATCACTTGATTTCAAACCTATGTTGTATCTAATCGTGCAAACACACCAATCGAGCATTCTTTAGTGTTCTCTAAAGTTATATGAAATAATTAAATAGACTAAACACATAAAAAAGAAATGCCCCGATCGATAATTACATGAACCCTAGTTTCTGATTATGCCTTTTTGACCGTTTGAAAACATTTGAAACATTTAGGGAATGATAAGACAACAACAATGAAGAAATTAGAAACTCACAATCGAAAAGAAATCGAGGATAAAAAATCGTTAGTCTGATTCGTTGAGGTTTTTAATTATGTGTGAAACTTTTGAGAACATTTGTGAAAACATTGATTAGAGCCTGTTTTATTTACCAGGCAAGGTCCTTTTACCTAAGTTTAAGACTTTTGTGAACTTTACTCATTAAAGGTTAACTACTTTTCCATTTGAAGTCTAAACATGGTTAAATTGGAATCTTTGCTGAAAAAATTTCTTTTCTCCCCCTCGAATTAGCATTAACTTTGTGAAACGTTTGTGCACATATAATTCGAGAGATCATAGAAGTTTATTTGAAAATGAGTTTATTAATCCGAATGGTGAAGAAACATTTTATTCTTGAAGAATAATGATTAGGTGTACAAACTTCATGATTTTGTGAAAAAAAAATTACTCCCCCTCAAAACATGTTCCATTTTGACAATGTGAAGCAAAAATTGTTTTAATGGAGGAACATAGTTTTGAAGATTAGAAGTTTGTACACAAAGAAAGAAGATTTTTTTTTTTTTTTTTTTTTTTTTTTTTTTTTTTTTTTTTTTTTTTTAAGGTTTATAAAAATAAAGTAAAAGTTATTATACAAAGATAGTAAAATTGTTGATGTTTGACACTTTACTTTTGTTTTAAAAACTTTTGTAAATCGAATGGTGTCAAACATCGCATACCAATTTGGTGAACTAAACTTGCAAACCTTGATGGAGCTAAGGGTTTTGTAAGTAAGTCCGCTAATTGGTACTCAGTACCCACAAAATATAACTCAACTGTACCCTTCTTGACATGCTCTTTAATGAAATGATATCGGAGATTAATGTGTTTGGATTTGCAATGGTGAACTGTGTTGCAGGAGATTGCAATGGCACTCTTAGAATCGCAGTAGATTGGAATCTTGTTGAATAAGTAGCCATAGTCTTTAAGTTGTGATCTCATCCAAATGACTTGAGCGCAACAAGCAAACATAGCTACATATTCAGATTCTGTAGAGGACAGTGATGTGCAATCCTGCTTCTTTGATTGCCAAGACACAAGTTTATCTCCAAGAAACTGTAAGCCACCTGATGTACTTTTACGCGAGTCTAAGCATCCTGCATGGTCAGCGTCTGAAAAAGCTATTAGTACAAAACCAGAATCCTTCGGATACCAGATCCCCAAGTGGATGGTTCCCTTTATGTATCGAAGAATTCTTTTTGCCTCATTGAGGTATTTTTTAGTTGGATTAGCCTGATAGCGAGAACACATAAACACAGCAAATACAATATCAGGTCTACTGGATGTGAGATACATGAGGGACCCAATAATACTTCGGTATTTGGTAGGGTCAACTGGAATCCCATGTAAATCAGCATCTAGTTTAGTAGAGTTGGCCATTGGTGTATTCATAGTATCACTACTTTGCATACCATGTTTCTTTAAAATCTCAAGAGCATATTTGGACTGATTTAGAAAAATTCCACGGGGTGATTTATGAACTTGTAGTCCTAGAAAGAACGTAAGTTCACCCATCATGGACGTTTCAAAATTATCTGTCATTAATTTTGCAAAATCCATTGAGTAAGTTTTGTTGGTTGAAGCAAAAATAATGTCATCGACATAAACTTGAACAATTAATAAGTCCATCCCGTAGGTTTTTGTAAACAGTGTTGGATCCACCGAGCCTAAAGTAAAATCATTAGCCAACAGGAATTTAGAAAGCTTGTCATACCACGCCCTGGGGGATTGCTTAAGACCATAGAGAGATTTCTTAAGCTTGTAGACATGATTGGGACGTTCTGGATCAACGAAACCTTCAGGTTGACTGACATAAACCACTTCTCGGAGTTGACCGTTCAGAAAAGCCGTTTTCACGTCCATTTGGTAAACATTCATATTCCGATGAGCAGCAAATGCTAAGAACATCTGTACAGCTTCAAGTCTAGCCACAGGAGCAAATGATTCTTCAAAATTGATACCTTCTTATTGAGAATAACCTTTTGCTACCAAGCGTGATTTGTTGCGTGTGACTGTGGCTTCTGCATCCAGTTTGTTTTTCCAGATCCATTTTAAACCAATGACAATTATACCTTCTGGTTTTTCAACCAATTCCCAGACTTCTAATCTTTGAAAGGTTTCGAATTCTTCTTGCATAGACTCAATCCAGTTTTCATAAGTCATTGCTTCTTTGACATTTTTAGGTACGGTTTCACAAACTGTGAGTGCATAGATGCAAGTTTCACTGTCTGTATGAAGGCGTTGTCTTGTCATGATAGGTGCATCTGGATGGCCAATAATATGAACTAGTGGATGGTCACGAGTCCATTTGTGTGTTGACGGGTGTAGTTGATACGTATCTCGCATGTTGGCAGGATCCAAGTTGCGTGTTGACGACTCAGCTATATCAGGAACTGTAGTAGCTGGTGCAAACGGATTAAAGAACGCATCAGGATCATGCTCTGCGGGTTGTGGAACTGATTGTGGTGTTGGATCTTCAGCTGGATGGAGGGAAGTAGAACCAGTTTGTTCTGCTGTAGATGGTGATACAATTGGAGGACCGTCTCTCTCAACACTTGTAGAAGTTTGTTGAGGTGAGTCTGGTACTGGAATGTGATCAGGTTGAGCAGCGGAATTAGGTGAGACCTCAGTAGGACGGTATTCAATTGTGTCATCAAATAGTGGAGCAAACAAGGTTTCTAATTCTTTGCGGTTAAGTGGCAATGGTTCAGCTGAAGATGCCGGAGAGTTGAGACGGTTGAATTCGGGTCCTAAGCTGTGTTGCTCAGAAGCCATTTGGGTGAGTTCATCGAAATTAGCGTGAATGGTTTCTTGAATTTCTCTTGTGCGACGATTCCATATCCGAAAACCTTTAGAATTTTCACAATATCCAACGAACACTCCGATGTCAGCTTTAGCTTTGAGTTTACCTAAATCATCACGATCATTTTTCGGATAGCAAAGTGCTCCAAATACATGAAAGTAATCGATGTTCGGTTTCCTTTTGTGAACAATTTGATATGGTGTTTTGCGATGGCATTTTTTGTTATCATGCAACGGTTTTGAGTATAACATGCGGTTGAAACAGCTTCTGCCCACAAGTAATCTGGTAATTGAGCATTAATCAACATAGTTCTAGCAGCTTCCACTAACGTCCTGTTGCGTCTTTCAACCACACCATTCTGTTCTGGGCTTCTAGGAATAGATGTTTGATGTTCAATTCCCACTTTCTCATAATAAGACCTAAGTGTCTGATTTTTGAATTCGGTTCCATTGTCAGTTCTGACGATTCGTACCGTGTTGCGTAGCTGAACTTGAATTTTAGTGAGAAAGGTGATGATCATTGAAGGAGCCTGATCTTTACTTCGTAAGAAATAAACCCAAGTCCATCTGGAGAAGTCATCTACAATTACGAGTATGTAGCGTTTACCGTTGATACTTTGAACACGCATCGGTCCACATAAATCCATGTGAAGCAGTTGTAAAACATGATTCGTACTTTGCTCAGGTTTAGACGGAAATTGAGCACGAGTACTTTTTCCTTGTTCACAGGCTGGACATAAGTGATCTTTGGTAAAACGAAATCTTGGAAATCCATCGACAAGTTTATAACGAGCAAGGTCAGTCATAGTTCTGAAATTCAAGTGCGAAAGACGTTTGTGCCATAACCAAGATTTAGTCAATTCAGCTTTGGAGAGAAGACATATCGGAGATGTTGCAATCATATCTAACATTGAGATTGTATAAAGATTGGAGCCGCGTGAGCCAGACATTAGATCGTTTCCTTGTAAGTCACGAACAAAGCAAGTTTTCTCACGAAATGCAACTTCTAGATCCCCATCACAGAATTGACCAACAGAGAAAAGGTTGTGTCCAAGGCCTTCCACATAGTAAACACGACTGATTTCAATGTTCCCGCTGATAAAGTCACCATATCCCATGATAAGTGCGTAATGATCATTCCCGAATCTGACAGTGCCAATGAACTTTGAGACAAAGTTTTTCAACAGTTTAAGATTGCCTGTCATATGTCGGGTGCATCCGCTATCAACAATCCAGAGAACAATCTGTACCACCTGTATCACAAGAAGAAGACACGGATGGAACAGAAGTAAGGGTGGAACCCAAGGACAATGCGGGTTCCTGTTGGTTAGTAACACATGTAGTTAACAATTTAGGAATCCATTTAAAATCTGGTTTATATTGTAACCAACGTTGCCAGTTCCAACTAGTTTTTGCTTTCTTAATGTTAAATGCACTAGTAGTTGGCTCAGTCCTAGATTTGTTCTCGGCACCTATGGGGGTAACTGGGATATCATTAGAAACCGTAGAAGACGGCTTTCCTAAGTTAGACTTAGAGGCATTAGTGGGCCTAAAAGGAATGTGTGTCCTACGTTTCTTATGACGATTGAGAAAAGAATTAGCTAAACATTTTGTATGATCACCAGATGATACGCTGTTACGACAAAACACACAAGATGCATTAATATTCAAAACATTCAAAGGTTTATCATTCGTTACATTTAAATTTTGATTACAATTTGCCAGATTAGAATCTAAATCTGATGCAACATGAGTTTTATTCAAATTCCTAAGTTGGTCTTCTACTTCTTGAGCTTCTAGGTGTCCTCTCTTACGTTGCAAGATCCTATTCTTCTTTTTACTTTTTCGCTTGGGTCTGCTAACGCTAGAAGTGGAGACTAGTCCTGTAGAAGTGGAGTTATCAACATTAGTGTTTTGAACAACCTTTCCTTTATCAGTTTTGTTTAATTGATACAGTCCTGGTGCTATCACCGTGGTGTCAACTATTTTTCCTTTTTGAAGTAGCTTAACTTTCTCTTTCAAATCAATGATGATGTGATTTTTGTCCTGTATTTCAGACTCAAGTAAACCATTGCAATATTTAATGTCATCGCGGTTTTGTTGCCATTCGGCGTTTTCAATTTTTAAATCCGCAATTTCTTTCTCGTATTGGAAACATCGACCTTTTAAAGACTCGTTGTTTTTGCAAATCTGACAAGAGTTTGAAACATTTTGACTTTGAAACTTCAATTCCCTTTCAAGACTTTTAGCTTGACACCATTCAAGCCTTTGATTGAGTTGACAAATTTCTTTTGAAAATTGTTTTGTCACATCATCATTTTTAATTCTCAACTTATCATTTTCCTGTTTAAGTGTCTCAATTTCCTCATTCAACAAATTATTATCAACACAATGATCATGCTTAAGCATAGAAGTACCAGAATTATAAAGATCATTCATGATAACAGACAAAATATCAGCATTGAGAACTTGTTCCAAGAGTCGATCAGCATCATTTTTTAAAACTCTATTTCTTTGCTTTTGAACCAAAATGTCATTTTCAGTTGCATTGAAAACGTTTATCATATTGTTGACCTCCTTTTGAAGTTCCTGATCCCAACGTGTAGCACATAGACGGAGGTGTTGAACAACTGGCTTCATTTGTTTTTGAAAAATATCTCTCTTTTCTCGCTCGTAAGCGGATTGAAAAGTTTCAATTTTAATTTCAGAATTACGTTCAATTGTTTCCTCCAAAATTTCGATGTCTTCCATAAAAGTTTTGAAATAATTTAAGACACGACACGTTTTCGGTAAAGGTGTAAGTTCACCGGATGATGGTAAAGGACCATTTATTTATGCTACAGTTTGGACAGGGGCCTCATTGTGAGATGAAACATATGACTCTTCGATAAACCATGATTTCTCAGGTAAATCCTTTTGAGTAACAAAAGATTTAGAAAGAGGTGGTGCTTTTGAATAGTCATATGGTGTCCAGTGTTGAACATAACTCATTTTTGATCGACTCTCGTCTTCCAGTTCTTCTTCTTCCTCAGTATCAAAAACAACAGCACGCACAATTGTAGTATCAAACATGTGATCAATACTGTAAACCTTAGGATTTTCTTTGAAAGCTTTGTGAAGAAACATTGATTTAAAATCGCAAAGTGCAAATCCTTTATCGGGTCTCGGTTTTAAAGCAAACTTTTGAATTGTTGTGACAGAGTTCCCGTGTTTGTAAACAATGTGACGAAATTCTTTGAGTTGTTTTTCAAGATCAACAATATCACCAAGTAAATCATCTATATACTTCCTTTTTCGTGTTTTATGTTCACAAAACTCCTTTTTGCAATTAGACAATTCTGTTTCAGTTTTTGAAAGGTCTCTTTGAAGACGTTCAACTTGCATTTTCAATTCACACTTCTCACTTTCAAGTTTCGAAATCAACTTTCCGTTTGACTCAATTAAATCTTGCATTTTACGTTGAAGATCTTGTTCTTTGTTGTAAGAATCTTGAAAAGCTTTTTCAAAACTTTTTGCATATTTAATCTTGTCTTCCTGATTTGAAAGCTGAATTTTATAACACTCAATATCTCTTGCAAGTGACGCATTTTTTTCTTTTAAAACTTTATTTGTCTCGTTGCATTTAATGATTTGCAATTGTTGATCATCCAGTTGTTTAGATAACAATATTAGGTCGGGGTCTGGATCAAATGATGGTTCATGTTGTTCTAAATAATCATGTTTATCATTCTCAATTGGATCATCAAATGAAACAACTGTGTCATCATCAAATATGACAACTGTGCTTATTTGTTCATCTTTTTGAGAGGATGAAGATGATATAGATGGAACAACTTGCGCCATATCTGATTCAGAAGCAGAAGGTGAGACTAATTTATTAATAAAGCATGCATTGAGGTCATGTACCTGAGACAAGCCGTCAGTGTCATACACTGGACCTGAATCATTGAGCTTAAGTTCCTGCATGTTGGCCATAAGCATCACAGCAGCATTGGCTTCCAGATCTTCCATGTCATCATCGTTGTTCACATTTGCCATGAAGTTGTTATCCTGTTCAGGGAAATGTCCATCTTTTTCATCTTGAAGAGCCATGAGTAATGCCTGCTTGTGAAACTTACTACCCCGAGTTCTCGGTTTGGGACATGCTGTAGCTATATGACCTTGTTCATTGCAATTGTAGCACCAAACTGCATTCCCTGAGCTGGAGTTCCTTGTAGCAACTGAGTCAGACCTTTGTTGAGAAGATCCTGAGTTGTTCCTGAACCCCGTATTGTTACTAAACCTCTGACCATTCCCATAATTTCCTGAAGAACTTCCTGAACCGGATCTACCATAGTTGCGATTCTGAATTTCCACTCTTCCATCATTGACAACAGCTTGATTTCTGGTATTAGAAGATGAACGTTGACGGTTGTTTGTTTTGTTGGAGAATTTGCTGAAAGCGCGAGCAATAAGTGCAAGTCCCTGATTCAACGTATTAAAGTCATCATCGTCATCATCATTGCAGTTGGAGTAGTACACAGCATCATTGTTGTTTGACGGAACAAGTTGAGTAGAAGAGTCTTGTGGAGATGAATCATAAGGGACCATTTGGTTCGAGGTGGAAGTTTGTGGATAACTGAAGTAGTTCTGCTCTTGAATATATGCATGATTTGACATTGGTGGTGGAGCATAGGGAGATTGAGCTACGAGAGCCAAAGAATTTGGTGTTGTAGTTGGTGTGTATCCTCCTCGTAGAGCTCGATCTTTTTCCACTTCAGGTTCATGGTGTTTCAGAAAATCATACAACAAACCATATGGAGCATCATGAAGATTCTTCGTTTGACGAACAAATGTCACATATTTATGCCAATCAGGGCCAAGACTACCAACAAATTTGGAGTTCACAGCGATCCTTGGTACTGTGATTTTGTGACGTTCCAGATCATTGACCACATTTGTGAAACGATGATAGTAGGATTCAAGGGACTCTCCTGGTTCAATTGTGATGTCAGTGTATTCCATGTAGAGTTTGGATTCCATATCATCTTTGTTCAATTGAGTGCCTTCCATAAGGAGATGAACGTGGTCCCACATAGCTTTGGCTGTTTTCTGAGCATCGACACTTCGATAGATTGGATTTGGTATACCTTGAAGTATATAAGCCATTGCATATTGATCAGCATCACGATGTAGTTTCTGTTCTTCAGTGAGTGAAGTTTCTGGAAGAGGTCTATCACCAGGAGGACGTGGAGGATCAGCAGTTGGATCACCAGCTTCAAATCGTGTTGGCCACTCAAATGGTCCTTCAAGTATCACTTGTTTCAAGAATTTTCCATGAGGTTGCTTAAGTTCAAGAAATCTTAAGAATCGACTTGACCATTGAACATAGTTCCCAGGTGTTAGCATTGGAGGTGTTTCAAGTGATCCTGCCTCATGTCGGGATTGTTGAGTTGTAATAACTTCACACATTCTGTCAAACCAGTGAGGTTGTTTGGAGGAAAACTGAGTGTTTTGTAGCGGCACTTGATATGGTTGTTGTTGAGGAATGATCTGATGTTGTTGCATCATTAGGTAATGATGTAGTGGATTGTATGTTTGTTTTTGAGAAGGTTGTTGATTCATTATGTGCGGAAGGTAATGTTGTTGCTGATACTGCTGAGGTTGTTGTTGCTGAGGTGAATGTTGTTGAACATGAGGAAAGTAGTGATTAGGTGGTTGAGACATCTTAGAACACTTGTGTAGAAATGGATCTTGTGGAAAGTGTAGAATTAACCAAGTATCGAGAAACTTAGCACAACTGCAGATTGCGAAAATGTGATTGCGATAATAGGGTTTGCGAAACTTGGTAGATTTTCGAGAAACAAGGTTTTCGAAAAAACTTAGTAGATTTTATCGAGAAACAAGATTTCGAAACTTGGCAGGTTATCGAAAAAATTTAAGATTTCGAAAAAATCACAAGTTTTGCGAAACTGTTAGGTTATCGAAATAGTAGATTTCGAAACTTTAATAAGTTTTCGATAACTTTGTGATTTCGAAAAATGTATGTTTTTGCAAAAAAAACACCAAATTGCGAAACACAGTTTTCGAAATTATACAATTTCGAAAACTTTCCCAAAAGTCGAAGTACTTAACTTTCTTATACAAGAAAGAAAATACCGAGTCCACACAAACGAAGTCGAGGTAGTGCACTTAGAGAAGATCTCGAAATTGATGACAAGCAAGTTCTCGATAACTTAGTAGTAGTTGTTTTACAAAGAAAGCAATCCTAAAACTCGTTTTTATTTCAAGATACTTGTACTTTTGTGTATAAAATGAGTAGATCTTAAAGAAAGTAGAAAACTTTAAGAAATTTTTCAAATTTAATAAAAATCTCGATAAAAGTACAAATAAGCAAATCGAATAGATTTGTAAAAATTTGAAACTTTTTGGTTTGTTTTGATTTGAAACACAAGTTTGTAAGCAAAGATGTGAGAAAAACCAAGAAACAAACAAGAAAGTTTAAGATTTTTACAAAAAAAACGATTTTTAAGATAGAAATCAATGAAAACAATAACTACACGTTCCTCTAGCGAATGATACCACTTGTTAGGTCACCATTATGTAAACACAAGTATGATAATGTAAGAAATGAGATGAGAATGAGAGTGGGATGATTATGAGAAATTTAGAGAATATGAATTGCAAGAGTTTCCTTAATGTTTCAAATAACCAACCAAGTATTACATAGACCTAAGCATGATATATATAGGTAAGGAGCTAGGGCAACATCCTACTCCTTCCCCTTCTTACAAACGTGTGGGCTTTAAAGCCCATGGACCATAAGACTTAAGCCTAGTAAACTTGAAACAATAACATAAATGTAAATTAAGCAACCTATTATTACAAATGACCGAGACTTGATAAAATATTAAAACTTTGGTTCCAACAACTTTTGATGCCTAAATTTGCTTCGATGCTAAAAGGTCTTTTGAATAACAAAGAAAAGCTTTTTGAAATGTCAAGGACTCAAATGAACGAGAATTGCTCAGCGGTTCTTCTTAAAAAGCTACCCGAAAAGCTTGAAGACCCTGTCAAGTTTCTTATACCATGCAATTTTCCGGGTATGGTTCAATATTTCGCCTTGGCCAATCTTGGTGCTAGCATTAACCTTATGCCGATGTCGATTTGGAAAAAGTTGTCTCTTCCTAACTTGACACCGACGCTTATGACCCTCGAGCTTGCCGACCGATCAACGTCTCGTCCAATTGGCATAGCTGAGGATATTTTTGTCAATGTTGGGAAATTTCATTTCCCTGCGGATTTTGTGGTTGTTGATTTCGATGCCGATCCACGGGTTCCTCTCATTCTCGGGAGAGGTTTCCTAAGGACCGGTCGTGCCTTAATTGATGTTTATGATGAGGAGATTACTTTACGTGTTGGAAACGAAGCCGTCACTTTTAACCTTGATCAAACCGCGAGATACTCCTCCGATTACGATGTTTCTTCCATCAACCGTATCGATGTTATTGATGAGACTACGGAGGAGTATGCTCAAGAATTTCTTGGTTTTACCGATAATGCTTCGAGTGACAATCGCACTCCTTCTTTTGAACCGATCGTCTCCGATTCTTCTCCTTCCCTCACTCCGTTTGAGGGAAGTGATCTCGCTTGGGAAGAAATCAATGCTTGTCTTGCAAATGAATCATTTTCACCGGAAATTGATAATAACAAATTTGATCCAGAGGGGGACATTTTATTAATTGAAAAATTGTTAAATGAAAAACCGATTGTTTCTTCCCCTCCGGTTGATTTAAAAATGGCAGACGTAAAAGAAGTAAAGCCGTCTATTGAGAATCCTCCGGAGCTCGAGCTCTAGGATTTGCCTCCTCATCTCGAATACGCATACTTGGAAAAAAATGATAAATTACCGGTTATAATATCAAAAGGCCTTAAAGATGAGGAGAAGACACGACTCTTAGATGTGCTTCGGAAGCATAAAAGTGCGATTGCTTGGCAAATATCCGACATTAAGGGAATCGACCCTCGATTTTGTACTCATAAGATTCTTCTTGAGGATAATCACAAAGCTTCCGTCCAGCAACAATGACGGGTTAATCCACAAATCCATGAAGTGATCAAAAAGGAAGTTATAAAACGCCTTGACGCTGGAATGATTTATCCAATCTCGGATAGTTCATGGGTTAGCCCGGTTCATTGTGTGCCAAAGAAGGGCGGAATCACTGTTGTGAAGAATGACGATAATGAGCTTATACCGACTCGACTTGTGACCGGATGGAGAGTTTGTATCGACTATCGCAAGTTGAATGATGCGACACGTAAAGACCATTTCCCGCTTCCTTTTATGGACCAGATGCTTGAACGTTTAGCGGGAAATGAGTTCTATTGTTTTCTGGATGGCTTTTCTGGGTACTTTCAAATTCCCATTGATCCCCAGGATCAAGAAAAGACCACTTTTACTTGTCCGTATGGAACGTTTGCCTATCGTAGAATGCCCTTTGGCTTATGTAACGCTCCAGGCACGTTTCAACGGTGTATGATGGCCATTTTTTCGGATATGATTGAAAAAACCATGGAAGTGTTCATGGACGACTTCTCCGTCTATGGAGATTCTTTCGACTCTTACCTTTCCCATTTGGAAAATATGCTAGTTCGGTGTGAAAACACTAATTTAGTTCTAAATTGGGAAAAGTGCCACTTCATGGTTAAAGAGGGAATAGTCCTCGGCCATAAAATATCCAAATCTGGAATTGAGGTGGATCGGGCAAAAGTCGATGTTATTGCTAAATTACCACACCCGACTACCGTCAAAGGAATCCGAAGTTTCCTTGGTCATGCCGGCTTTTACCGACGTTTTATTCAAGATTTCTCCAAAATAGCTCGGCCTCTGACCCACCTATTAGAAAAAGATGCTTCGTTTAACTTTACGAATGAATGCATCGATGCATTTAATGTTTTAAAGAAAAAGTTAACGGAGGCACCAATCTTAGTTGCCCCCGATTGGGACTTACCATTTGAGCTAATGTGTGATGCTAGTGATTATGCCATTGGTGCGGTTCTGGGGCAACGTAAGAACAAGTATTTTCAGCCGATACACTATGCAAGCAAGACCATGAATGACGCCCTACATCATTACACAACCACCGAAAAGGAGATGTTAGCGGTCGTCTATGCTTTTGAGAAATTTAGACCTTATTTGTTGCTTAAAAAGTGCATAGTGTATACGGACCACTCAGCCCTTAAGTACTTAATGGCGAAGCAAGACGCTAAGCCACGTTTAATGCGGTGGGTCTTTTGCTCCAAGAATTTGATGTCGAAATACGAGACAATAAAGGAGCTAAGAATCTTGCTGCCGACCATCTTTCTAGTCTTGAGAACCCCCACCAAAGTGTTCTAGAAAATAAGGAAATTACGGAAACATTTCCTCTCGAGACACTTGGGAGTGTGACCAAAATTGACCAAAGTACCCCATGGTTCGCCGATTTTGCGAATTACCATGCGGGGAAATTCGTTAGGAAAGGGATGTCGTCCCAACAAAAGAAGAAATTCTTTAAAGATGTCCAACATTATTTTTGGGACGACCCCTACTTGTTCAAAGTCTGTGCGGATCAAGTGATTCGGCGGTGTGTTCACAGTACGGATGCCGTTGAAATACTTAGGGCATGTCATAGTGGACCCACGAGGGGACATCATGGTGCCAATTTCACCGCTAAGAAGGTTTTCGATTCCGGCTTTTATTGGCCGACGATATATCGGGATGCCCATGAATTGGTGAAAACATGTGATTCTTGCCAACGTCAAGGTAAAATATCTCGAAAAGATGAAATGCCGCAAAATGCGATTCAAGTTTGTGAGATCTTCGACGTTTGGGGCATCGATTTCATGGGGCCATTCCCGTCGTCTAGGGGTAACAAATACATTCTCGTGGCCGTCGATTACTTATCAAAATGGGTTAAAGCGAAGGCGCACCCCACCAATGACGCCCGAGTGGTTGTTAAGTTTTTGAAAAGTCTCTTTGCCCGATTTGGTGCACCTCGAGCCATCATAAGCGATCGTGGGACCCATTTTTGCAATGATCAATTTGCGAAAGTTATGCTAAAATATGGTGTCACACATCGTCTTTCCACGGCTTATCATCCACAAACGAGTGGTCAAGTTGAGGTCTCCAATCGTGGTTTAAAACGTATACTTGAAAGGACAGTAGGAGAACACCGTGCCTCTTGGGCCGATAAATTAGAAGATGCACTTTGGGCTTTCCGGACCGCTTACAAAACTCCCATTGGGTGTACACCATATAAGCTGGTTTACGGGAAAGCTTGTCATTTGCCCATCGAACTAGAGCACAAGGCCTACTGGGCCTTAAAACATGCCAATTTTGACTTAAAAACCGCGGGTGATCATAGAAAAAATCAATTGAATGAGTTAGTAGAACTCCGTGATCAAGCTTACGAGAATTCTTTGATTTATAAAGAGAAAACAAAAAGAATTCATGATGCCAAGATCAAAGACCGCGTTTTTAACGTTGGTGATCAAGTGCTACTTTTTAATTCTCGATTAAAGATATTCTCGGGTAAGCTTAAAACCCGTTGGTCTGGACCATTCACAATAACCCAAGTTTTCCCTTATGGAACCATTGAGTTAGCTCAACAAGATGGTCCCAATTTTAAGGTGAATGGTCACCGTTTAAAACACTACTTTGGAGGGGATGTACCGACTATGGTAGTCCCGGATCTCCAAACTTTCCCCAAGGACAATTGAATTCGGGGATCGAGTCAAGCTCATGTGACTCGGTGAACAAAAACAAGCGCTTCGTGGGTGGCAACCCATGCTTATCCAATTTCATCTTCTTATTTTCTATTTTCTAACAAATAACATGAGGAGGGGGTGCCTCTTCTACTCTTGTGTTCCGTGGTTGTTTGTGATGTTTGTTTAGGATTGTCCATGATTTATGATGACTCTCGTGCTCGTTATCTCTTCACTTGGAGTCTCATTCGCCGGTGCTACTTGGAAATCCTATATCCGTTAAATCTTATCGACTAACGTTTTCTTTGGCATAATTAATAAACGGCCTAGAATTTTGTTAGGATTACCTTAACCCATAAAACATTGAGGACAATGTTTCGTTCTAGTCGGGGGGAGGGTGAATCTTCGATTCGATTTTGACCTTGCATGTTTCACATGTCGTGCACTCTTGCAACTCCGTTTTTCCACCTAAAATAAAAAAAAAATGAAAAATGAGAAAATTTCAAAAATTTTGATGAAAAAGCAATGAAAAAGCACCAAAAAAATGAGAAAAAGTTGAAAAATTTGTGCAAAAATATAATAAAGTTTGAATAAGTGTTTTGACACCTTATTGACTTTCTTGCTGGCGAGAGTAGGAATAAATATTTTGACTTGACCGGGCGTGTTGAGCCCTAGCTTGTTCCCTTAACCAATGATAATCATATAAGCTTGTGCTAGTTTTGTACACAAGGAGCTATAAAATGCGAATTTTTTCCTAAGAATCTGCAAGTTCCTGTACTTAACTTTATACATGCGCAGCTTAAAAGCTTTCGCTAGTCTTTTACATCAGGAGCTAGAAAACGCGAATTCTTCTTCTAGAATTTGCAAGTTTCCGTAACTGACTTTATATATGCGTGGCTGATTATCGGCTAAGTATTCACGGGTTTCATTATTTGGAATCTTAAATTGCGAAGAGCGAGAAATGATAGAGTTTATTTAGAAGTTAGATGCTAAACGTGGAGTAGTGGTTCTCTTTAGAGCTCATGAGAGGTATTTGTGGCTTTTTACTCCCATCAGATACGTCACCCATATATAATAGATGTTCTAGGTTAATTAGTGGTATTTCGGTTTGAATAATATTTAGTTATTTGTTTTCTTTAGAGAATTTTTGCTTTAGAAGTTGGGTACATATCAAGGAACACCAAAAATAAGAGCCAAAAAGTGGAAAAATCAAAAGTCAAAAGTTGATTATCTATGTGGTTTTGGAGCTACCCGATAAGCTTCCATTGATGTTATGAAAAAAGTCAAGAAAGAAAGAAAAAAATGAAAAATATGAGAAAATTGAAAAAAAATGAAAAAAAAAAGTGAAAGTTGAAAGTTGTATCGAATAAGAGCTTATGTATGTAAATAAGTTGTTGGCGCGTGAGGTGCATGTGATAAGTGATTAGTAATCAGTCACATGAGGTGCACGTGATCGTACTCCGCAACTTATATCCTTAATATTCTATGTACCCCAAATTCCTTGATGTGGACCGAATTTCTATTGCAGTGGTTCTTAAGAGAAAATGAATAACTACTTATCGTTTTAACTTAGGTATCACTATCGGACTAAAAATTATTGAAACGAGAAAATATGAAGCAATTCATTTCTCAACAAAAATAAAATATTGAGATACAAAACCTAGGAAATGGGAGTAAGAAGTTTCCACAAGTAACTATTATGAGTAGTGTTAGCATTTATTTATAGATAAGCTGTGATCTCGTTTGTACGCTTAGTTTGGGGACTCGTGAAAAATCAAGGATGACGATTTTTATCCGTATGGTCGCTTCTTAAATAGAAATGTTTCTACTCGTTGACCCTAATAATTATTTTCAAAATAATGAAAGTTCAACAAACCGTCACAAGTGTGAAGTATGGAAAAGTACAAAAATAAAATAAACTAGAATAAAAGGAAAATTTTTGGAAAACGGAGCGTTTTCAGGAATAAATGATTTTATTATTTCTTTCGAACTTCTTTGCTACTTTTCAAAGTTAGTAAAAAGAGTTTTGAAATTATTTATCCCAAAAGCGTGAATTGATCACATTGCGTGAGGACACGACAATACTTTAGTCGGGGGAATTTTGGTGTGTATTAATTTACACACCTGTTCATTACCAATTATCGACCCAAAACGACTATTTGAGCTAACAAATGCCAAGAAAACACGTGTTTTTATGTTTGTGATGTGCAGGTACGGATATTACAAAAAATGAACAAAACAAAGCAACACCGAGCACGAGAGTGGAAAAGGATTCAAAAGCCGATACCGGGAAGCATTTTTCAAAGTCCGGATAAATATTTGAGCTCTATTTGTCATAATCTATCCTTGAAGAATCATCATTTTGTCAAGAATAGCCCTTGGATAATATTTCTCAATAATGACAGAAGCAGTCCTTGGATTTTCAAAGTCTACATTATGGGTCCTTGTTATATTTTGAAGATTAGACTTAAACAAGCCTGGTTCAAATTAATAACAAAATCCAACACAATACACCATCAAACCCAAAATTTTAACCCAAGCCCATTCCATCATATCATAACCCGAGCCCAAAAACTTTACCCACGGTCAAACATTATTAAAAACCGGTCAAGCACATAACCAATTTACCCCGCGCCCAAATTTTCCCCTTTTCCCCAATTACCCAGCTCCCATGAACCCTAATACCCAATTTACCCAATTACCGTAAGGGTATTTCCGTACAATCAATTAGTTCTAGAAGGATGTCAGAAGTGTCAGTATGTGTCAGAGGCTCAAACTAACACGCGGGGGGGGGGGGGGGGGGGGGGCTACGTGGCTGCATTTTATTGGGTAGAGCGCGTCATCAGATGCAATCCAAGGGTGGAAATGAAGAGATCAATGATTAGAGGCTATCTAAGGGCTCTGGATGGATTTCAACAAGCACAGGTCACACGGATTTCCAACATGGCAATCCGAGACCCCTATCTCACTTTTATCTATAAATAGGACCCTTTGTAGCTCATTTTTAGTAGTAGTTTTAGTGTAGCGAAGCTCTGCAAAAATCTAGTCTCATTTGTATTTAGTTTAGAATTTGTAATGTTAGCTTAATAGATTTAATAAAATTTCAATTCTCATTTTACTATTTCTGCTTAATTTCTATTTAAGTTCAAGTTTTCTAGTTATATTTTCAGCTTATATCTCAGCTTCAATTAAGTTTTTACGAATTTTAGTTTCCAGATTAGTCTAAATATAACTTCAAAAACAAATAAAAAAAATTGAAAATAATAAAAAAATTAAAAAAAAAAAATGTGTTTCAATTTGATTAGATAAGCTTTGTAACAAGCTGAGTTAGCTTATATACAATCTATACAAGTTATACAGTTGGTTCAGATCTGTTTTAATATCAAATTTCACAAGTAAATTGAATGGTCAATGAAAGTCAAAAGTGGGAAATTCATTGAGATCTGTGGAGTATTGGATAGCTTGGACAGACTTGGAAGGTCCTGCCTATCCTAGAGATAGGCAAGCATAGTGATCCACCTTTGTTCTTGCTGAGGTGGTAGTTACTTTGTAAGTTTTGATTCTAATCTCTTGTATCTAGTCTAGATTGTGATAGTTTGGTTTAAAATTTTGATTTACTGTGCCATTGGTTGAGTTTGTTGATTTAGTAGTAGTTATAGTTTAGAATAAAGCTTGTTATGGTAATTGCTACATCTTTGTTGTTTGAACTGTAGTATATAGTTTAATCAGTATAACTGTATTAGCTTGGATTTGTAATTTTGCTTATTTGTTTGAACTAGTTGAATTAGGTGGTGAAATCAGCTTTATATAGTGATTTGAGAGTTGTTTGATCCTGTGGAATTGAGATTTCTGGTCTGTTTCATATAATTGATAGTTGAAGACAGTCATCATTAGGACTGTTTGTATTTTTGAGGTTTGCTGATATAGACTATTGATCAGAGGTAATTGATAGTTTAGAAACATACATTAGGTTGCATTTAGGTAAGCATGTCATCAAATTTAGTAGGTAATGTAGTAATAGTCAAATTATCTGTGTTTCATTAAGTCTTTGCATAACTGATTTAGTATTGTAGCTTTAGGACCTTAGTTGTAATTGCATAAGTTGGTAGTATAGCTTTAGTTTGGTTTAAATCAGCTTACAACTTTAGTTTAAATTAGAAAATTGATTAATAATTTCATTTTGGTCAAACTTTGTTCTTAATCCAAAAAGTCAAAAGTAATTGAAGTCAGTTTTGGTATAACAACTTTGATAGCTTGTGCACAATTCAAATCTCTTTGAAAATCCAAAGTAGTTGCTGTTTATTGAAGTTTGTCAGTTTGTGAATCAAAATAAATAAGAAAAATTTTGTTTAAGGTCTGTTTGCTTATTGCAATAGTGAGCTGAAGTTGTCTGTTTAAGCATATATGTACCCTGCACCTCAGGTTTCTGAATAGTTTTCTAGACATAATTTAGGTTAGTGAATTGGATTGTATATGAGCTTTATTGGTGTTTCTTTTATATCAGTTGGTTAACAAGTGCTTTGCCCCCTATAGCTCACCTTGTACAGCTTATTTGCCCTGCTGTATTGCCTTGTCTAGTTGGTTGGTTAGACTAGTAATCTTTTCAGACTTTGTGGCCTGCAACTGCATATCTGAGCTTGAATCTGAGTTTAGTGGATATTCCTGAGTCATACTTGAGTATTACAATACTTGTGATTAGTCTTATTTGCTTCTGGAACTGTTTGTTCATGTACTGCTTATTCAGTTTAAGCTTATATTGAGCTTATTGCTATAACTTGAACATTCTGTGGTAATTCTGAGCTCAAATTTGAACATATCTTGCATTCTCTGAGTTTATTACATCATATTCTGGTTGTGTCAGAGTTTCATATTGTTTGGGTCTCAAGTGCTTAATAATAAGCACTTGAGATAAGCAGTTTTCCTTAAAAAAAGTAGTTTCAATTTTCATTTTTATTTCAAATTTTTTATTCAAGTTCGTTTTATTATTTTAGATTTTCTGGAATTTTTCCAGATTTTTCCAAAGCTTTTTACTATTTTTCTTATTTTAATTTGAATTTTTTTCAATTTTTAAATAGAAAATAAAAAAACAGAAAAAGCTGTGAAAAATACAAAAATATTTTTAGAAATTCTTTTATAATATTTTAGAATTTTTAGAATTTAACTTTCATTTTTTCAAGTTATTTTTCTATTTTTCCTTATTTTTAGTTCATCTTTAATTCCAAAAATAGAAAATTAATTCTAGAAAATAAACAAAAAGTCTAAAAAATATTTTCCTTTTTCTTAAAATTCTTTTAATTAGTTAAAGATTTTTAGAAAATAATTCCAAGTTCGTAGGATCATTTTTCGATATACGTTACGTTATAAATTTTACAGTTGCGTTTCCGTTTTTACGTTTTTCATTTCGGTGCATAATTAGCTTGTAATCTTTGCATATTTCATACTTGTTTGTGATTACGTGAACTATTTGATTGCTATTTTCACTTTCTCACTTTTCAAATCACGATTTCACGAATCGATATTCTCGATTCCATTCGCCTTCGTTGGGAAACGACTCGGGTGATCCGTATTTTATGCGGATCACTTCGATACTATACTATATTATATATAATTGGTTTTCACACGAATCACTCGCTGATGGTCGTTTTTGTTAGACTACATTCATAGATGGAGGTTGGTTGAGGGGTCGCCTAGGGCTGCTGAGCTTGGAGATGGCTCTTCAGCAGTGTTACCGGTCACTGGGGAGCCGATACACCATACTATCCCTCTTTTGGCTGCTAGATTAGTTAGACATGAGGATCGCCTTGATGAGCTGTTAGGAGTTATTGAGGATATATCCTTGGAGAGGATTGAGGGTATGCAGGAGGAGGTCGAGAACCTCGTGGTACATAGGACAGCTTTAGAGATGATATTTGAGATGATGGGGATAGAGATCGAGGAGGCACAGGCTACCATCACCGAGTTTGGTCATCGACTAGATGTTCAGAGGCATGAGATAGAGGATTTGAGAGCGATAGCGATCATCACGCAGGAGATGCTGGAGCATCAGACGCAGGAGTTGGCCGCATCTAGTACTACCATCCACACTCTTTCAGCCACTATCGAGGAGATTCAGGCCCGTGAGAGATCCAGGGATTTGGAGATGTTAGAGATGATCAGGATCATCAGAGAGCTGGAGAGGAGATCAGGAGGTGCACCTGGACCTTCATAGATCTATGACATATCATTACATTCAGAGACATCTTAACTTGCCACCTGTGGCATTAATAATGTTGTATCTTATTGTTTTGTAACAATGAATTCAAAATTATTAAAACTTTATGTTGGTTATGATTGTACTGTATTGATATTGATTTATGATGTTCTAGTTGTCTGATCTTTTATTATGCTCCCATATTGAGATTCATTATAATTTCCATGTGTGTTGTTACATGTCGTGATGATTATTTATGAATGATATGGTTTATGTTGATGTATGTATTCATGGTGTGATTGTGATATGTACTTTGTGATGATCTCGACTATTATGAGTTTGGTTGCATTATTTCTCTTGTTATTGATTGATGTTTAGGATTTGTACTTATGCACTTGCGATTTTATAGAGTTATGGCCCCAAGGAAAACCGCTACTGCTACCTCATCACCCGCTATGACCCAGGCTGCTATCAGAAAGTTGGTTGCCGACAGTGTTGTTGCAGCTTTGGAAGAGCAGGCTGCTGCAATGGCATGAACTAGTAGCAATAACCGAGCCACTGCTGAGAGCGAGTCCGCTGCGACTCGGAAGTGCACCTATAAGGACTTCATAGCTTGTAAACCATCTCACTTCAAAGGTACTGAATGAGTGACAGAGCTTGCTCGATGGTTTGAGCGAACTAAGACTGTGTTTGTGAGGAGCGGGTGTGCCGCTGAAAGCATAGTCTCGTTTGTTACTGGAACATTGTTGGAAGACGTGTTGTCTTGGTGGAATGCAACTGCTCAGAAGATAGGTGTGGAAGAGGCCTATCAGATCACCTGGGCTGACTTTAAGGAGAAGATGCTGAAGAAGTTCTGCCCTAGAGGTGAGATCAAGAAGTTAGAAGATGAGTTTCATACGTTGGTTGTGAAAAGAAATGATCTCAGGGCTTATGATAGGAGATTTCAGGAGCTTGCCACACTTTGCCCTTCAAAGGTTCCCGATTTGGAAAAGTTGTTGGAAAGATACATTGAGGGATTACCCATGAGCATTGAGGGAAACGTCACCTCGTCAAAGCCTCAATCTTTGGAAGAAGCAATGACTATTGCCCAAAGACTGCTAGACCGGGCGATTAAGCGTAACTCTGCTCAGGGGAACAACGATCACAAAAGGAAGTTTGATGATCGGAAGACAAACAACAACAACAACAACAACAACCACCGTAACCCCAACCGTAACTATCACCATGACAGAAACACCTACCACAATCAACAAAACCGATGACAGGAAGCTGTCAGAGCTTATGTCGCCGCACCAGTTAAGGATGCTAGGTATGCTGGACCTCTTCCATTCTGTGACAAGTGTAAGATGCATCACATTGGACCCTGCTATGCTAAGTGTGGGAAATGTTCAAGGATTGGACATATGACACAAGATTGCAAGGCTACAGGAGCTAACTTGCAACCCGTGGCTGTGGTATGCCATGCTTATGGAGAGAAAGGACACTACAGGCGTCAGTGCCCAAATAAGGATAACAATGCACGTGGGAGAGCATACGTGCTGGGAGACGGAAATGTCCAACAAGATCCGAACATAGTCACAGGTACGTTCTTTCTAAACAACCGCCTCGTTAAAGTTTTATTTGATTCCGGAGCCGATCAAAGTTTCGTATCTATTTCTCTTGCACCCCTGCTTAATATTACACCGACCAAACTAGACACCACATATGAGATTGAACTAGCCGATGGAAAGCTAGTAAGCACTAACACTATACTCTGAGGTTGCACCCTACGACTACTAGATACCCCATTTGCCATTGACCTTATGCCTATTAGACTTGGTAGTTTCGACGTCGTTGTAGGAATGGATTGGTTATCCGAGAACCGCGCTAAGATCATTTGTGACGAAAAGGTCGTTCACATTCCTCTGAATGACGAAACCCTGGTTGTTCGCGGAGAGCGAAGTAAGACACGTCTGAGCATCGTTTCTTACGTCAAAGTTGTGAAGTACATCGATCGAGGATGTCAAGTCACCGAGAAGAAGTTAGAAGAGAAGCGACTCGAGGATGTGCCAGTAGTCAGGAACTTTCCAGAAGTTTTTCCTGAGGACTTGCCTGGACTTCCGCCGACTCGTCAAGTGGAATTTCAAATTGACTTGATGCCAGGTGCAGCACCCGTAGCACGAGCACCCTATAGACTAGCACCGTCGGAAATGAAGGAGTTATCTCAGCAATTGCAGGAATTGTCAGATAAAGGATTTATTCGCCCTAGTTCGTCACTGTGGGGAGCCCCGGTGTTGTTTGTGAAGAAGAAGGATGGAACCTTCAGGATGTGTATCGATTATCGTGAGTTGAACAAACTTACGGTGAAGAATCGATATCCGTTGCCAAGAATTGACGATTTGTTTGATCAACTGCAAGGATCGAGTGTCTACTCGAAGATTGATTTGAGATCGGGTTATCACCAACTGAGAGTTAGGGAAGAAGACATCCTTAAGACGGCTTTCAGGACAAGATACGGTCACTACGAATTCCAAGTAATGCCATTCGGTCTAACAAATGCACCCGCTGTATTTATGGACTTAATGAACCGAGTGTGCAAACCCTATTTGGATAAGTTTGTAATTGTATTCATTGATGATATCCTTATTTACTCACGTAGTAAGGAAGAGCACGCAGAACACTTGAAGGCTATACTAACACTGCTCAGAGAAGAGAAATTATACGCCAAATTTTCAAAGTGTGATTTTTGGATTGAGAAGGTACAATTTCTTAGGCATGTTATCGACAGTAAGGGTATTCATGTTGATCCCGCCAAGATCAAAGCTGTTAAAAATTGGGCGTCACCTATGAGTCCTACCGAGATACGCCAATTTTTAGGTCTTGCTGGATACTATCGAAGGTTTATTGAAGGTTTTTCAAGGGTTGCTAAAACTTTGACCGAGTTGACACAGAAGAAGAAGAAGTTTGACTGGGGAGATGAGCAAGAATCGGCATTTCAGTTTTTGAAGCAGAACCTTTGTGAAGCACAGATATTAGCATTACCCAAAGGAAGTGAGGACTTCGTGGTATATTGTGACGCATCAATCCAAGGTTTGGGTGCCGTATTGATGCAAAGACTTAAAGTAATCGCTTACGCTTCTAGACAACTTAAACCCCACGAGGAGAACTACACTACTCATGATCTAGAATTAGGAGCGGTAGTATTCGCTCTTAAGATCTGGAGACACTACCTATATGGAACCAAGTGTACGGTTTTCACCGATCACAAGAGTCTTCAGCACATTTTGGATCAAAAGGAGTTGAACATGAGGCAACGTCGATGGCTAGAGTTAGTAAGTGACTATGATTGTGAGATTCATTATCACCCGGGGAAGGCCAACGTTGTAGAAGATGCCTTGATTCGAAAGGAATGACTTAGACCCTTCAGAGTTAGATCATTGGGTATGAGAATTAGATCACCACTTCCGTCTCAAATTCTTGAAGTTCAAGCTGAGGCCCTTAAAGAAGAGAATAGACCACACGAGAAGATTTACGGCATGCCAGAAAGCACGAATGGATTTGTCAGGAAACCAGATGGAAGGCTGTGTTTCAAGGACAGAAGTTGGATTCCATTGTATGGAGGGATACGAGACCTCATTATGCATGGGTCTCATAACTATAAATATTCCATTTATCCTGGTTCGGACAAGATGTATCACGATCTAAAGAAGTTGTATTGGTGGCCAAACATGAAAGCTGACATTGCAGAGTATGTCGGTAAGTGTTTGACCTGCTCAAGAGTAAAGGCTAAACATCAAAAGCCATCCGGTCTTTTGATTCAACCCGAGCTACCAATGTGGAAATGGGAAAGGATTACAATGGACTTCATTACGAAATTACCCAAGACATCGAGTGGGTTGGACACTATTTGGGTTATTGTCGATCGTCTCATGAAGTCAGCGCACTTCTTACCAATCAAAGAGACTGATGATATGGACGTTCTTGCACGTTTGTACCTTAAGGAGATAGTTTCCCGGCATGGAGTGCCGATTTCTATTATCTCCGACCGAGACAGCCGTTTCACGTCTAACTTTTGGCGATCTTTACAGAAAGCATTGGGAACTAAGTTAGATATGAGTAAAGCTTACCATCCACAGACCGATGGTCAAAGTGAAAGGACTATACAGACCCTAGAGGACATGCTTAGGGCATGTGTAATTGATTTTGGAAAAGGCTGGGATAAACACCTACCGTTAGCAGAATTTTCATATAACAACAGTTATCACGCTAGCATTAAGGTTGCATCGTTTGAAGCACTTTATGGAAGAAAGTGTAGATCACCAGTTTGTTGGGCTGAGATTGGAGATGTACAACTCTCAGGTCCCGAGTTGATTCTTGAAACCACCGAGAAAATAGTAAAGATTAGGCAATGATTACAAGCTGCCAGGGATCGGCAAAAGAGCTATGCCGATGTGCGAAGGAAACCAATAGAGTTTCAAGTTGGAGACAAGGTCATGCTTAAAGTATCACCTTGGAAAGGGATGATTAGGTTTGGAAAACGTGGAAAGCTAAACCCAAGATACGTTGGACCCTTCGAGATCATTGAAAGGATCGGTCCCGTGGCATACAAACTTGAACTACCTGAGGAACTCAGTAGAGTACACAACACCTTCCATGTGTCAAATTTGAAAAAGTGTTTATCGGATGAAACACTTGTGATTCCGTTGAAGGAGATCAGAATCGACGATAAGTTGAACTTTATTGAGGATCCCATCGAGATTATGGATAGGGAGGTCAAACGACTTAAGCATAGTCGCATTCCCATTGTTAAGGTCAGATGGAACTCTAAGAGAGGACCCGAGTTCACCTGGGAGCGCGAGGATCAAATGCGTGCCAAATACCCACAACTATTCGATAAGACAACCCCGTGCATCGATTCAACTTTGGATTCCGGGACGAATCCAGTCTAACGGGTGCGTACTGTAATACTCCGTAAAATCCCAGGTCATTTATTAATGCTAAATTTCAACACTATTCTAAACTAAGCCATTTTTGCGGTCTAATTTGAAATTTTTATATGAGACACCGTTTGTTTGACACCCAATTATTTTGATCACCGTATGTTTGACACCCGATTATGTGTTGTCGCCTGATATCACCCGATTGTCACTCTTGGATGTCACCCAATGAGGTTAACACCGGTAACTCCCACTTGCGACCCGACACCCTATTTGGACACCGAGATATTATTAATATATATATATATATATATATATATATATATATATATATATATATATTATATATATATATATATATATATAATGATATGTATATTAATTATTACAAGTTATTATCACTATGTATATATAAGTATATATATATACGTATGACGACACCGTTTATATTTTCATGGTTTTCATGAACCGATACTGAAAGTAAAGTCACGATTATACTATTCACCGATACCTCGTTATATTTTTGGGCCGGACATCACCCTTAGCCCAAAAGCTATTTTTCTTTTGCCCCACTGCTGGGCCGAGCACCACTTCAAGCCCATCACACCCTTTTCTTTCTTATTTTTCTTTTGGGCCGAGTTTTGCACAAGCCCATGTGGCTGTTTAGTTTCCTTGCGTTTCATATGAATCAGACGAACAAGAAATGTGGGCAATATGAATTTACACACGTTTTGATTTCCTTGTTTCCTATTCACACGACACAAATAAACCACCTCCCATTTGACTTTGTTTCATGCGACAAGGGAGCCACCATTTAGAGCCGTCCGACCCTTGGTTAGTCACGTTACACACTAAGTACCCTTTAACCACTAGATCATGTGTTACTTAAACTCCTAACACAAACATTAAACTAAGTTATATATATACCACATGCCTAAAACTCTCTAAGCCCTAGCATTTTAAAATGAACCATAGCCTTCAAACTCTTGCAACCCGATTTGACAACACCCTTGGAAGCTAGACAACCTTGTCGAGTAAAGAAATGACCACTCGGTTGGTGTTGTGTCTCTAGAAACATTCGAACCACCCAAAACTACACTATATAAGTCACATTAAATGCAAGGTTTCACACACTCTCAAGTTCACCAAAATTCTCAAATCACAAACACTCTATTTCTTCCTTTCTTGTTGCTGTCAAGAGGGATCTAGGCGTACAATCAAGGTTTTGGGGTTTGAACGAGGTGGGTAACTTTTGTGGATAAGGGATCGCTAGACGGGAGAGGGTACCACGTTGCTTGTTCACTTGTCTCGTACACACGACATCATCACCACCACTTTGGTGTTGTAAGTTAATCACCACCCATTTCAATTCGTAAATCATTCCATGCATGCATATCACATTCATTTATCACACGACACACACTATTTTCTAAGTATAAACATGCGTTACACTTATAGCTATATATAACAGATGCCTCGACACACTTGAGGAAAGGCCTCGTCATTTCGTTTTTACGCGTACAATGCATATATTTTCTTCGACACTCTAATTTACCAACTCGCCCTTAATCAAACTAACGTAACATGCAAACCCTACTCGACCTTATACTATGAAAGCGAAGCCAAAACCAAATCCTAGTCGAGTATTAATTTTTAAACAAGAAAACCCACTTTGGGCCTTAACCGGGCTAACGAGCCCAACACATTTTCCTTGTGAAATTTCGATTAGAAAATCTAAGATTTTCAAAAGGATATTAAATTTATAAAAACTGATTTTTATAAATTTAGAAGATAAAAATGGTAACTTTTATAAAAATAAAAGTTAACTTTTCAAAAACTAGATTTTTGGACTATTTTTGCAAAAGTCCCACGTTAAGGGACTAAAAGTGACAAAATCACAAACTTTCGGACCACATTGGAAGCTGTCGAATTTTGGATAAAACGTGGGGTAGAAACTGTAATTTTTCCAAAGATCAAGGTAAAAGTGTAAAAGGTTATGCCAAGGACTAAAATGTAATTATTTTTGACCAAAGGGTAAAAAGTGCAACTTTAATAAAGTTAAGAGTCAAATATGACAAGGTACTTTGTTAACTAATTATTTTGTATAATTTGATTTTTATATATAAACATATATATACTTTGTAACTTAAGAATAAATATATAACTTTACTAAAAATATTTAATTATAAATATTTTCAACAATATTATTTTCACAAAAGAATTAACGTTTATTGTACACCGGTTCGTAACAACAATACAAATAACTACGTAAAGTTATTTTGGAATATAATAAGACACCCGAAGGGATATCACTGTACACAAGACATATCACACGTCAATTACGAAACGAATCTAAAACACCGATGACAATGTATTGTTTAGGTCGCAAGTCGGAGGAATTTCATTGCTAGACGTAGCAGTACACCATCACTTTTGAGCACCGTTGTGATTCACACACACCTGTCAGGTGAGTTCATGGTCCCACATTTTTAATTGTTTTAAAACTCCGTGGGGAGATACATGCTATAAATCGAACACAAGTATTTTTCTGTATGCTGTTACAACCTGATATTGCCTAAGTTGACACCCGTGCTACAAGTCCCTCATATCACGAACCTTAATCACTTGCGAGTGAGCGCGAATATAGTTGATAGATCTATTGGAAAGGCAGCCCACCTCTGTCAAGGTGATCACTTGGCAGGAGGTGTGCTATATTCGAGGTATTATGGAAATTTGGCACATTTCCTGTCACCGAGGGCCCCTTGTCATTTACATCCGTTGTGGTGTAAGTGATTGTTATTATCTTTATGATATGTCAAATCAATGTTAAGGCTTGCGTTTCGTGAGGCTTAGGAGCAATATTTCACCAGTTTAGTCAAGACCTGTCTATATTGGCTTGTTTATTTCAAATGCTTGACTTGTGTTCACACTATTACTATTTAAACTACTATGGATTCACTCAACCTTTGTGTTGACTTTTTAAGCATGTTTATCTCAGGAAACTAGCAGGCATGGTGGCACGGAGCTGGCAAAAGGGCACACAGGACCTCCCTTGTTATTTCAATAATTATATCATTCTTTACAAACTCATCACTTCTTTTGCGAAACAATTAACATTTTGGAAAAATGTTTGTAAATCTGACTATTTGAGTTTTCATGGAATGATATTGACTATCGTTTGAATTGTTTTCTATGAGTATGACTATGTACTAAACTGTAATGACCCCGATTAGACTTCTGCTGCTTATCAAATTTTCGGGGTGTTACAGCCGCCCATCTGGTAAAATCCCAGACGACCAAATTTTAAAAAATTTCTAAAAATGGTTTATTTTGGTTTTGTGTTTGCAGCAAGCTCTATTGGAACATTTTATTTTAGTTTTGGTCTATTAGAGAAGCATATAATCATACACAAATCATGCAAGCATGGATTAAAAGCAAGTATAAAACCATACATGCATGTAGAGCAACTAATAATAATAAGTCAACTAATAATTTAGTTCAAGTGTATCTAAAAGCATAGTAACAAATATTAAATTTCGAATACATATATCGGAAATATAGCACATAAGTAACAAATTACAAATTGTTCAAGAAAAATAATAAAGCCAATTTCATAATCATCATCACTACTAGCACCCCATCAAAAGCAGTGGCAAATGACTATAAGTCCTCCTCATCATCATCCTTTAGATAAGAGAACGAAACAAGAATGCTAGGACGATGAGATCTAACCTTATCACTACGAGTTTTGCGGTTTTGAGTAAGAACGAAGGACGGAAGGTCGGATAGATAGATTGATAAATACTATCATTGAGATCGGGATAGTTTTCAATGACGTGCTTGTGGAGACGAGTGAGAAACATACCATACGGAAGAATAGCTTTAGGATTTACTCTTGCACATTCAATATGTTTGATAAAGAAGTAAGCCAAATTGTAAGGTTGCTCGGCAACAATACAATACAACATATGAGCGAGACAAGCCGGGAGATGGTCGGAGTGTCCTTCGGAACCGAACGCATTCTCACGAACTAGTTCTTCCCAATGCTCCATGTCGGGCCTTAATTCTTTAAGAAGAATTTGGTTTTTAGAAATAGAGACATGTTTGGACTTGATGCTTTGGGTGGAAGTTTCACGTTCCAACCCCGAGCATTTGACGAATATCTTCGGGAGATGGAATTTCGGAGACATAAGGACCATGAGTAGGATGAGAATGTTGAAGAGCACAGAGATCCCATTCATTTGTGAATACAGATTGACCAGAAAAAGGAATTTGAAGGATTTGACCAAATTGTGCAAGAGGAAGAGTAATAAATTCATGTTGGATCATGAATGAAATGAAGATGGAACCAAAATCATCGGTTTGAACCGTGACTTGGCTATAGAAGTCAAGAATGAAGCGAGGAATGATGGGTTTATTAATTTGGAAGAGACATTCAAAATGGATATTTGTGAACAAACTTTCGATGAAATCGGATTGATAGTAAGCTTGATCTACGACTCGACCTTCATGAATGTTTCTATCTTCTATATGATGATAGATACGTGCAATGGAGGGAGAGGTAGTGGGAAGTTGAAAGACTTTGGGAATGTAGTTTTTGGTTAAGGAAATATCTTCAGTAATAACTTTGGGCATTTTCACCTAAACACAATAACACCACAATAAAATTAAAATAAAGTCAACGTTAAAATATGATGTTTATATTTTTATGACATATGTGGAACGTAAACGTACTTCGACTTTAAAGACCTTTAACTTAAGAAGTAGTTTACCATGTTCCTTATTTTTATGTTAACTTGTGTTAGATATATTTTACGATGTTTATCAAGTTGTTATGGAATAATCTAAATGCCCCTTTAAACATCTTAATATATCATGAAAATTTGCTAGATGTACATTAGATTGTATAACTAGCTATTTCCAACAAGTTTCTTATACAAATGATTTGTTTCGAAAAGAATGGTTTATAATTTGACTCAAAAATAATATTTTTCTAGTTAAACCAGACGCTTCCTTATCTAGAAAATTTACTATCAAAATGTCAATATATATGAATTATATATCTTAACAACTCTAAAATGCTAGTTTTATACTTATATTCATGATGATGTATTATAGAGGTTATATTGGATAATTTTCGACACTATTTGGACATGATCCAAGCACCCTCTTATCAAATAAGGAAAATATTTTTACTTCACCGAAAAACTTGTTTTTGTGATTAATAAGTTATAAAACCATAATGTGATATGTTTTAGCAAGTTTTTGTAGCGTTATTTAATAATGTATAAGCAAAATTTGAAAATGAGTGTATGAACTATGAGTGTATGAACTCTTTCAAAAAAATTTCGACAAGAGGGTTTGTAATTATTAGTTTCTAATGTTAATTATACATTCTAATCCTAAGGGAAGCATTTAGTTATGGAATTCCTAGACTCAATTTGAAAGAAAAGATGAAATTGAAGAAATTGAAATAAAATGCTAAATCATGATTATGACCAAATTAGATGAAATTAAAAGAAATGTGTAATGAAAAACTTACAATACTTGTTGCTAATCGTGTTATAAGTATTTGCCCTTTGTTAATTGACCTTGATATGAAGATTTAAGAATGGATTTTGGATGGTTTTGGGTTTTTGGTTCGAACAGCAGCAGCAAGGAATGAGTGGGGAAAGAAAAATGGAATGTTTGGTAAGTAGAATAAGAAAGAAAAACGGATGGAATTCGTCAGATGGCCGGCCCCTTTAATCATTAAGGGGGCCGCCCATTTTTGTACTGCCGGTCCCCTTAATTTTAAGGGGGCCGCCCAGTTGATTTTTGGTTTTTCGCGGCTTTGATTCAGAAAATAAAAATAAGTAAATAAATAAATAAATCTCTATATTATATATAACTGGAGGCGTTTGACTATTTTTTGCCACATATTCATGGTCAATGCCCAGTAGGTTTCCACGTCATTGCCCAATCATCACTATTTTTAATAAAATCCGGATTTTTTTTCTTTTTTATATAAAATTCGGTTTTTTTTTTATAAAAAATAATGTCTTTTGTGGGAATCGACCTAAGGTCAATTAATACAAACACAAAGACCTCAACCAGTGGACTAAGCCACAATTTGTGATATTCAATGAAAATCAAATATGTTATGCTTTTTTAAAAAAATATCAGCTATATATGGAAAATATACTGATAATATAATGGTTCATTATTTATCAAATTCAAAAAAAAAAAAAAAAAAAAAAAAAAAAAAAAAAAAAAAAAAAAACCATAATATACTTTTTATAATCCTAATATCTTTTTTCCTCACAATTGTTCATCCATAATATACCTTTTCTTAAAACCCTAATATCTTTTTTTCCTCACAATCTCCTCTAATGATCGGTTTTGTTTTCTTCATCACAGGTTTGCAAGAAAACAACGCTTGTGGATATGCTTATGTAGCAGGAGCTAAGGTATGAACCGACAAAGCTATGGAATTCATCGTATAAGGTTCATTATATTCTTTTATCTTTATTCTGAAGTGACTAACATTTTAGATTTTGGTTAATGGTTATAGCATTGTGGAAAATACCCGTTTACATGGTGTTCCTAGGTAGGGACTAGGACGTTAATCAAATAACATCTTAGGTGATTAGTTAATCGTAATTAGTTAATTAGTTGGGTATCTTATTCATGTATTATGTTAAACAGTATGTAAACAAAGTAGTAGGAAGATGGTGATGGAGGTTCAGGTAATTGATCAGCTACTAACCGGTAGCGGTTGTGGTGATGTGCACAATGGTGGTGGAAGTTCAGGTGATTCTTCTGCTACTAACTGGTAGGTGTATACCTTCCTTACTTGTCCTGGTCTAAAGGCACGACCGATTGCTTGGCGAGTAATAGAAGGGTTTAGACACACATATAGAATTATGATTCTTGAAGCCCAAACAAGAGATATTCCTTCACCAAAATACTTTTTTATCTGATACCTAAATGATGATGATAGTTGTAGTTTTCTCTTGCTTTTTGGAGAACCGTAAGTAGTTGTAGTGTCGCTTATGTCTCCATTTATTTAAGACTATGTGCAACCAGTAATATACTACCTTACTTTCAAAATAGTGCAAGCTTTCTTAGGCAAGATAGGAGCTTATGGTACATTATGATTCTGGAAACTGATTTCAGTTGGATCGTCACATATCCCTCATGTCAACATGAATCTGAAGTAGAAGCAATGTGGTTGTCAATTTTGGGTTCTATACTATTACATATACTATTAATACATCCGCATTTGTTTATTATACTTAATGCTAAAGTAATTATGAAAAAGGCAAAAACTACTGTGAAGGTATTCGTGGTCAACAGCTTACGGGCTGTGGTTCTGCAAAAATGCAATACTTTTTGGCCAAGTCCTCAGGATACCAGCATAGGAAAGTTGGGTATGTAATATCTGGAAACACAGAGCTTACTCAACAGTTTCATGATACATGCATGTACGTCTGCATAAATAACTAAAGACCCGTTAAATATACATGCTCAATGATTTAATTGCTACAATTTGTGGTATTGAATCAAGTCATATTTCTGATACAGGGTAATAAGGTGGACCAAAGAGTTAGCCACCAAAGGTCTTATGCCCAATTGCTGATGGTCATATTATCTTTACACATTCATTTTTTATTTAAACACATGTGTTTGTTTGAATTAGTTAACAGAAGGTGAATATGAATCACTGCTATTAAACAAAAAAATAGCTTTTCTCCTTTGGTTTGTCCAAAACCGATAACGGTTAATCTTTTTTGTTCGGCTGTGAGCGAACATTTAGGATTTACAATGGCAGATATGGTATTACTTTTTACTATTCAAGGGGTGTTTGGATTACCTTATTTTATGCTTTTATCAGCCTAATGATGTCTGCTGTATAGATGGTAACCTCATTTTCTTAGGTTGTCACTTTTTGGCATAAATAATCTATGGACATATGCACCAAGAAAAGCGAGTTAATCATCGCACCAAATTTCAGTAACCTGATGGGGAAAAAAACTACTTTGGAATCCCAATGCATCCTCTATTAAATCTTTGTCTTTAATCTGACATTATATTTTTGTAATCTACTTGCAGCTATCAAAAGGAACAAACCCAAGTCCAATGTTGTCTTCAAGTTTTGACTCCCATTTTGCTGCTCTAGACAACGAAGCTTCTCACACATTGGATGGTGTGGATGTGATTGGTGAGCGAAACTGTTACAAGAGTTACTGTCAATGCATCTATAGCATACGGGTATCCCAGGGTTCATGGGCTCTTTATTGGTTTTTCATTGTTTACTGGGATGAAGAAAAAAGTTAAATTATAACATGAGACTGCCTTTATCTTATTCGTTACATGATCATTGAACTTTATAATTTGAGATCTAAAAAAAACTGAACCATCCATGACTCCACAATGGTACAATATTGTGTCAGGTCCATCTATTATTTATTGGCACCATAACAAACATTTTGTCATAAAACAACGTGCCAATAGTAGTGCTAGATCATCCGATTTGGTCATCGCAACGGAGTCAAAGAATGATATCAGCTATCTTTGACAACAATGCGTTGTTGATGTTTTAATCACCCGTCCTCTTGACAGTGACCACGCGGGATCGGGTCACGTTGCAAAGGAACATGTAGGACCGAGTAATGCCACAGCCCAAGGTGAGCATGATTTTCTTCCTACTTTGTTATATCTACCTGTATTTTTATTCACATGCCTTTTCAGTCTTTTGTATTTTGCATCGTTGGACTCAAGGCAACCCACTTTCGCATTTTTGCTTTTGGGAAACTCGAGTAATATCAATACTACCACGATTGAGGTGAATATTATTCTTTTAATTTTTGTAAGTAAAAATAATACAATGTTCAACTCATTTAATTAATTTTCCTATATATTACCCGTTTGGCCCGTTAGCAATAAATATAACCAACTTGAACCATTTTCATAAAAATGTTGATCGGTTTAGCACCACCTCAGCAAACCTCTGTACCAGAAATGGCCAACTTAGAATTGGCCATGATTCTCAGATACCTGTTGCTTTGCTGGTGTTGTGCAGTTTCCACAGAACTTTGACAACCACTAAACGAAAGAAGACATATTGTTTTCCAGTTAGCAATATTAAACCGTTCAAAAAAAGTATGCAATCGTTTATCTCCCGGGATTAAGCATAGTCGTAATCTTAGACATGTGTGGGGTGGTAATTAAATGACGCATTTGGCTGCAAAATTGGCATCTTCAATTGTACTCGGTTGTAATACAGGTGTAGCACTGCAATTACAACTAGAGCTCCAATGGCACGTCACTATTAAGTTTTGAATAATGAAGACTGATCTTACCATCCTTTGCATATGCTATTGACGAGTATTATAAAAGAATTATTGATAAGCTAGATACATGCGAATGAGCTCTCTCGACAGTTTAAGGTACTAATTCTATTAACCGAATGCTTAGTAATTAAGAAAAAGTCTCATATATTTAAGGTACTAATTCTGTTAACCGAATGCTCAGTAATTAAGAAAAGGGCTCATATCTTTTTGGAAATGAAATGCAGGAGGAAGGTGCAAATATTATAGTAAACTCGGTACACCCAGGATTAATAATGACAAATCTCATTAGGCATTCTTTTTGGCTCATGAGTAAGTGTATGCATGGTGATATTTTAGTTCTCCACTATTACAAAAGAATTATTGATAAGTTAGATACATAAATAAACTTTTGTTTCCAATAAAGGGTGACCAATGAGCATTGGCATCTTTGATCTCAATGTTTTTCAAAAAACAGTTATTCAGATAAAAGGGAATACGACGAATCCAAGTTAGCCAATATTTTACAAGTGAATGAGCTCTCTCGACGCTTAAAGGTACTAATTCTCTTAACCGAATGTTCAATAATTAAGAAAAATATAATGGATGAAAGAAGATCTGAACACATAACGGTTTAAATTACTACAGGTCTTACGTGGTTGGAGCTTTCTCCACTCACTGGTAGAAAACATCATGTAATCTTCGTAACTTTCCACTTTGACTTATGGTGACACTAAGAGGGAGCTTTAAATAATAAGTTTTGCCTAAGATAGTTGTAAGGATTTGTACTTGGATTGTATAGATAGTTGCCAATTTAGTTCTTTCTATGTATGAATGTCAAACCCATTTTGTAAACAAATTGCAAGCTCAGTTCGCCAGCCAAGAAATCCATTTTTCTATCTTGCGAGAGGTTACAAATTTAATTACTTCTATGTTGGGTACATTCTATAGTTTGCTATATTAAAATATAAGATTGATGGCAAAAATGACGGGATTCGAGTTCTTGGATTGTCACAAGTGGTGCTTGCTAAAAGAAATTTGATTAAAGGAGTAAGTGAGTAACAACATACGAGAGTGCAACGGTTCATGTTAGTATTTGAAATTATTAGATGAAAATCCTTTTTTTTCGTCTATTTTTCTTTCTTGCTGAAATATGCTTAAAATCATGCAGGATACTTCTACTTTAGGGATAGTGGTTGTTAGACAAGTTGTTGTGAAAGTTGACGCTGAGGTAAATTGGGATGAAAAACCGGTTCCTCAGGATATTGACATTGAGGACGTACCAACCTGAAGGACACGCTAATGCTTTGAACATGAATAGGTTAGTCTTAAAAAACCTGATTCACATTGTTTGCTTTGTTTTTAATAAAAATTCACCCAAAGGGTTAAAGCAGCCCTTGAAATTTTCTCAAAAAATAAAGCTAATTCATGTACGGAAGGAGACTATGATGCTAAAAACTCCTAAGGTAATAACAAAAGTACTGATTAGAGGTTGCAATTCGGAGCAGTTTACTTATAAATGGGTGAAATACCCGTTACCCGTCTGTTTTACCTATTTTGCCACATGTAATATGTATATGATCTACCCGAGTGAGCTTCATTTATTTTAAAGATACACGATCAAATAAGGGGATTGGATATAATCTTTTACCAAATAGCTTATGAACTAAATCATATCTGAATAGAGTATATATGTAGGAGTTTTGTACGAACTTAACTGTTGGATATTTTGATGCAACTATGTTAATATTGTGAACTGAAACTTCAAAAAAATTTATCACCAACAAAAAAAAATAGATTCTTTCCATCTCCACAGGTTTTTGTGCAATTATGTTAATATTGTGAACTGCAACTTCAAAAAATTTATCACCAACAAAAACTAAGAGATTTTTTCATCTCCACAGGTTGCAAAATAAAATGCTAATGTTGTGATTATGGATGAAAACTTTAAGACAATAGTAGTCGTTCCTAGATGGGGTTGTCCAGTTTTCATAAACGTCCAAAAGTTTGTGTAATTCCAGTTGACAGTTAATGTGGTTGCACTCATGACAAAATTCAGGTAGTTTGTGTGAGTATTTGGAAAGAACTTGGCTTAGTACGCTTATCCTTTATTGCTACAGTTAGGTTGGTCTTTCACAAGAGGCTTAGTAAGACCATGGTACTGTAGTAAAGAGTTATAACTATTAAACATATGGGGAGCAGCCAATTATATATAATTATTAAATCAATGGCACGTACTAATTACTGTGAATCTGATTGTAGGATATGCGGTGGTATACAAAGGGGTGGTGAGCTTTATAGTAAGAGGAGCAGGATACGCAGTCCCAAGTTACAAGCCCGAATCTATAGATGTTTATATAAAGTATTTCAGTTCCTATAAGTTCATTTGATGATGGTCTCATCGGTATGATACCCAAATGATGGGATGAGCTAAAGGAACAAACTTGGAGACGTGCAGCAGATGTTACGTACATGTATTATTGGCATTCAATTCTACAAAGTTTACATTTAGGAGGATGCTTCTTCTCTGTAATTTCCTTTACTATGTGTTCCTTTAGCCTTTTGCTCAACTTATATTGTTTACTTTGTAATTAGGGCTATATGATCAATGAATCAAAAAGCAATTTAATAGTAATTAGTGGAAATGATAGTGCTGGTATAACTGAAACAATGTGCAGACACTCATAAGATTTTTCATTCTAGCAAATCTTCTAACTTTTTTTTTCATCTTTGGTATTTAAGAGTTTTATCTTCTTTATGGTTTTTCAAAGTAACCGTGGGCCGACTTTACTTGAATGTATTTGATTGTAGTGATGGATATTTGATCTTATGATAGGAATATGATTATTTGTTTCTCGTCCAAGGTTGTAATTTGTCAAAACGAGTATATATGATTTTAAGTTCATTGTGGTTCTAAAATGTTACCTATTTCTCATAATGTCTCAATGATGGTGAAAATTGGTCTATAGTTAGTATGGATAATAGCGGAAATATTATATGGGCTAAGCATAATGAGCTCGATTCTATTAACATCAAAGTGTGGGACTCCTACAAAAAAATTATAACATTGTGTACTTATTTGGTTGTATACTTTCTTCTTATCGTACCACTTTGTAACCTTTTTTTCCTCATATTTGTTAAACATTTTTTTTCCTTCTTAAAGCAATCAATAAATAATTTGGTATGTTTATAACTTATTTTTGTTAACTTAAGTTTTTTAATGATATTCATAAGGCTTTCTCGCCCATCGAGCGGGCTTTGCTTTGATACTTTGTTCCTACGTACCACTTTGAAACTTTTTTTCCTCTCATATTCAATAACTATTTAGTTCCTATCTAATGCATTAAATAAAAAATTGGGTATGTTTATAGCTTAATTATCGTTAACTTATTATTCTCAATGATATTCATAACTCAGTTGCTTCTTTGAAAACCACATATGTTTTAAAATGTAATTTTATTACCCTTCTTTCGCTATACACAAATAATGCAACGATATTTATAAGTCATGTCCGCCCATCGGGCGGGCTTCGAAAGCTATATATACATGTCTATTCTATCTTTAAGATAGGATGTTGTGGTCAGTTTTTCTATTCAATCAATAAGATAGAACATCATATAGGTTATGAGGACTCTAATTAACCTTCACTACAATAAGTGTAATGTAGGTTTTATTTATTTATTTAAGACCATGTGAATCTATTACCTTTTATGTCTCTAAATGAACTTAAAGAACATGAAATTCCATGTAGACATATCCAATTAGAACCCGTAAATAAGATGTACATATTTCCATAGCTAATAAGTACACTAAATGAAGGTAATCTCAAACACCCCTTAACACTAAATAAGCATCTTTAGTTAATCCTTGAATGTGGTGTCCAACAATTTAAACAGATGAAATTTATGTGACATAATTATTTAACTGTGCGTATTATTCAATATACAATCGCTCCTTTAAGTGTTATATCCCATTCAAAGGATATTTACTAGAGAACTCTATAGGGATTACAAAAAGGACACACATAGGAATGATGCACTATTTTTTCTTAAGGGCTAATTGACCTTTGGTTGATGGAGAGGTTAGGAGTAACCGGAAACATTTGCATATGTGCAAGTTTGGCCGCTGACCCTGCAGGATATATCATTGCATCATGAGTAACCTACAATAAATGATAGCAAAATCATTACCATCAAACAGGTAAATGAAAATCAAAAGTCATGCCCCCGCCTTTTTTGACAATAGTAAAAATAAGTCAATGATAACCAACATCATTAACCATAATTTCACAATAACTAAAACCATACGAATTATCATTATAAGTCATGCCCGCCCCTTGGGCGGGCTTTGATGTCTAGTGTGTGTGTGTGTATATATATATATATATATATATATATATTAGATTTATTTTTAATCAAAAATACGTTGGAGAGAGTTCGCACGAAGAGAATTACTTGACATTTTATTTGACATCTTGTCAACTAAAATTTCCTTGATAATTTTGGATAAAATTAATCAAGCCATCAAGTTGACGATGGAAAATGTGGAAGGTATATATGTATGTATATATAGAAATATATGTAAATAATATGGGTTTATAGGACGAGAAAAAGAGAGGGAGACTGGTATGTGTTAATTCACATACCTTTTTATGGCCAAATACCGACCCAAATAGACTATTTATGCTAACAAATGCCAAAGAATTTGTGTTTTTATGTTTGTGAACATGCAGGTACGGATATCTCGTTAAAAGACGAAAAACAAGCAAAAACGAGCACGAGAGTAGATGCATGTGCAGTCAGTCAATGATAGTCAATTCAGAGCCGTAGGAGTCCTCAGAGATTTAAGGAATGTCAGTTTTAATCCTTGAATGAAGATTCATGATATTGTCAGAATTGGTCCACCAAGATTCAGACTTTGGCAATTTTAATCCTTGGAAGATACTTATCATATCATGACATCTATGGTCCTTTGAAAATCAGAATGATACATAATCAGCCCTTGGAAAATATCTTGGAATTTTGACAGAAGCAACCTTGAAGTTTTAGAGTATTACAAGTTTGGTCCTTGATTTCTTAATATTTCAAATTGTGAAATACTCAAAACATTAGTCCAAAAATAAACCCAAGTTCAAATATTAACAACCAAAGCCCAAAGCCCAACCATCCCAAGCCCATCCCATAACCTGGTCAAACAGTCAACATTTAAAGCCAACGGGTCAAATAAACATATTAAAAATAAACCCGCCCTTTTATTCATCCCCAAATTCATTTTTACCCAGGTATGAACCCTAACCTTCCAATATCAATAATTACCGCAATTAAGGGAAAAGTTGTCAAATCAAGAGTGCTTCTAGATGGTCAGGAGTGTGTCAGAGCATGTCAGCATCAAAGTAACACAAGGAATGATACGTGGCAGTCTACTATTGGTCTCTACACGTCACTGGGATCTAATCTAATAGATATAATCATTGGGCAATGATTGGATGGCTTGGATGAGCTCTAAAGAAGCACAGCACACGGATTGCCAAGCTGGCAATCCGCGACCTCTCCCATTCTATATGTTTCTCACTTGTAGTATAAATAGAGTGTAGGATAGCTTGTTTAGTGTGGAGTTTTTAGGATAGCTAAACTCTGCCGAAATTTCTTTTGAATGTATTAGTATAGCTTTATTGTAATCCAATTTAATTTTCAATGAAATCATTTCCTTTTTAATCAATTCAGTTTATTATTGTTTACAAGTAATAGATTAGCTTATATTTCTGTTTTAATAGTTTATTTCATCTCAAATTTCTTTGTTATCAAATCAGTTTTAGTTTATTCAAAAAGTTTTGATAAATTCAGAAAATAATAAAAGAAAAATTAGTTTTGTTGAAATCAGTTCCAATTTAGCTAAATTGTTGTTTGAAATTGCTTATGTTAGCTTTGTAATCTCTGTGAGTGAGTATCCAGTTCATTAAGTTTTTATAATCACTTTTTCCATGGTCAAACTAAGTCAACTGTAGTGGTTTATTGGTGATCTGTGGTTGAAGTGACAGGCCAAATCAGAAAGTAGAAGGTTGAGCCTGTCTAAAGACAAGCAAGCAAAGGGAACTCCCTCTGTTCTGCTGAGGGAGAAGAGTTGGTAAATCTGATTTTTAAGCTTTCAATCTATAAGTTCTGGTTTTGATATATGAGATTATTTACTAGTACTGTTTCATTATTTGGATTTATTGAGTAGTTTCTGTTTTAGTTTTTGTAGTTTGTAGTTTATTTGATAATTGATTAGTTAGTTACTTATACCTGTGAACTTAGAGCCTAATTAGTTGCATCTGTTTGAGTATTATTAGCTTAGTAGACCTATTTTGCTTATAGTAGTTTGATCTCTGTCATTTTGAGTATCTGTAGAGTTTTAAATTTAACTGATCTTGTGGTATTTGATATTTTGATTTAGCTTGTTGGAGATAATCTGAAGTTGATTGGATTTGTAGGTTGGTGAATTGTGGGTTAACCAATGGATTCTTAGTTGTGATTGTCACTGAAAGTAGTGTTTGGATTAGGATTTGGCTCTGAGTTCTAGTGATCTGTAGATGTTTAACTTAGTTCAATTAGCTCACATTAAGTCTATTAGGTACAGTTAAGTAACAAAATTGGTAGGATAAATACTAAAAGTCAAAATTTGATCTCAGTAGGATTTTTGTTTACATGTATGCTGATCTGATCCAGCATTATTGTGATTCACTTACATTTTGTGTTTACTTGAGTATTTTAGTGGATAAACATCTTAATCAAACATCTAGTGTAAGATTTAGGCTGCAAAAATTGGGATTGGTCAAACTTAGTAATAAATCAAATAGTCAAAGCTAGTTGTTACACTTGTCCTTATATCATCTGTTCTCAGTTTTCTTAGTGATCCTTTTGGTTTTGAATTTTAAGTTTCTTGCTTTTCTAGATAGCTAATAGTATAGAGAAGCATTTGCCCCATTTAGCTTTCATATCTGAGCTTGTTTGGTCTGCTTATAAGCTGTTGATAATTAGGCTTTTAGAACTAGTAACTGTTTGTTCATTGTGAACTGCTATTGATCATCTGAGCCTTTGTTTGTGATTGGTGGATTAATCTGAGTATTATCTGAGTAGTAATTGTGTTTGGTACCACTACTTTGCTTCTGGAACTGATTGTGCTTATTATGTTAGCTCAGTTAGCTTATTACCTTTTAGATTGAGCTTATTACATTGAATTGGTGATTCAGTGTATTTCTGAGATTGAATTTTGTTCATACTTAACATCTCTAAGCATTTCACATTATCATAAGCTTATTTTCAAAGTTCTAAACAGTTTTGTTCACAAGTGCTTAAAAATAAGCAGTTGTCTATAATAAGCTCTTAAACTGCTTAGTTTCTTTTCAAAAATTTTCTTCAAGTTCTTTTTAATATTTTTGATTTTCCAGAATTTTTCCAAAGAGTTTTAGTATTTTTCTTAATTTTCTTTTGATTTTGTTCATTTTTAAATAGTTTTTATTAAGCAAAAATTAATAAAAAAATCAGAAAAAGCCTTTAAAAATACAAAAATATTTTAGAAAGTTCTTTTATAATATTTTAGATTTTTCAGATTAGATTTTATATTTTTCCCATTATTTTTTACATTTTCTTTTATTTTTAATTACTTTTTAATTCAATAAATTGAAAATAAATCATAGAAAATAAATAAAAAGCCAAAAAAATATTTTTCTTTTTCTCAAAATTCTATTTAGTAGTTTAAGATTTTTAGAAATTTGTTTCACATCTGTAGGATCATTTTTAGTGTAAAAGTCGCGTTTTATTTCGTACGTTACGTTTAAAATTGCGGTTGCATTTCCGTTTTCTAATTTTAGACTTTTGTACATATATAGCTTGTACCTTTTGCATTATTCACTATATCTTTTCATATTTTAAATTTCACAATCACTTCTCACTATTCACTTTTCACTACACGATTCACAATTCGATTATTCGAAATTCCATTCGATTTTCGTTGGGAGAACGACCCGGGAAATACTTTCCTAAGTATTTCTTTGGAAAATAAATATATACTATAATTGAGCACAAATCAGAGACGGATGTAAAAGATGACGGGAGTTTGTTTCATCCATAGGTTTTTCAACTCATTTCTCTACATCAACATGAGTATGTTTGAACGTTAAAGTTCAAGAAGGCCAAAAGAGGGGAAAAGAAAAGGTTCATAAACGAACAATTTCTAGTTCTAGAAAATCAACTAATGTGTTTTCTAGGTTATAAAAGCATATAGTATGTATAATATGTATATGTATATGTATATGTATATGTATATGTATATGTATATGTATATATATATATATATATATAAATGTGTGTGTGTGTGTGTATAGGTATAAATATAAGAAAAATAGTTATGAGGAGTTACAAGACAAGCTATAGTATTTATAAACTAGATACTAAACTAAGTATGCAATCTTGACATGGAAATTTAAAAGAGATGTGTACCTTTTTGTCTTCAACAAGAAAATCTTCAAAGTCTTCAAGAGATTTCATGATCATGTGAAAGCGGATAGAAAACCAAGCTTGCCAAGGTATGACAAATTCATCTTGTTGGTCCCCATTGTCTCATTTGACCAAAGTTGTTTGGTCCAAAGACGTTATGCATTTGACTTGGGTGCATGTATGGTGGAATCATTCCCCAAGGATTGAAGTTCCACATTTGATGATTATTGTGTAAGTTTCGTCTATTTTGGTTTACTCTAGGTTGAGGAGTTTTTGACCTAGGATGAGGACTATTTGGTTTTCTAGGTGGTGGAGTTTTAGATCTTATTTTTTGCTTAGGGGATTCTACTTCGGGTTTTAAAGATGATTTATGAAAGCTTTTAATTTCTTCATCACTTGCAATAGGTACTAATCTATCTTTCAAAAGTATATACTTTGGTTTTAACTCTAAAGGTTTTAGTTCACTAGTTTCACTTTCAAACTTTACATTTTTAGATTTACTAGTTGATGCTTCGGTTGAGTCGTATCCTAAGCCGGTTTTATCTTTGGCAATTCTTTGAGAGCCAATTATTTTACTAAGTGATTGACTACTATTTTCAAATTTCTCAAATCTAATAATTTCTTCCTTAAGTTGTTTGTTCTCATTTTTAATAACTAGACATTCTATAATACTTTCTTTTCCTTTTTCTAGCTTTTGTAGTTTTATTTTTAATTCAAGAATTTCATCCTTTAATTTATTATTAGCGTGTTTTAGTAGTTTATTTTTAGCTATGACTTTTTGTCCTAGTTTGCATAATCTGCTATATTCGCTATCTAAATCTTTTTCATCTAACGATAAATTATCATCACTATAGTATTCGGTTTCTGAACGTACCTCATCAGAAGATCTTGCCATGAAACACTTTTCTTCTTTTGTTGTGTCTTTTTCATCGTTGTCACTATCACTCCATGCTCCTCCTACAAAGGCCTTGTGGTTTAGACTTCTTGATAATTTCAGACATTCTCCAATAAAATGATTTGGATCTCCACATTTGAAGCACTTTCTTTCATTCTTGCTAGTCTTGTCGTCCTTGTTTCTTTGGAATGTTTTTCTTTCATCAAACAGTTGTCTAATGTATCTTCCTCGTATTTTGAAGAATTTCTTGAAGTCTCTTACGGCCATGGCATACTCTTCATCTTCACTTTCGGAGGCTGAGCATTCTTCGTCACTAGAGTCCCTTTTTGCTTTCAATGCGATTGACTTGGTTTGCTCCCTTTTTCCTTTGACCATTTCGGATCTTTCTTTATTATCACCTCATACATTTTCAACTTTCTAATTAGCTCGTCAAGTTGTAGAGTTGATAGATTCTTTGACTCCTCAATAGCCGTCACTTTAGCACGCCACTTCGGATGGCGAGCCCTAAGAAATTCCCTTACAAAATTCTTGCTAGAAAAATTCTCATCAAATGCTTTTAAACTTGTGATGATAGTGTTAAATCTAGCAAAGGCATTATCAATTGATTCCTCTTCCAGAATCGTAAATTGTTCATATTGTTGTACAAGAAGATTTATTTTACTATCTTTGACTTGACTATTACCTTGGTGAGTGATTAGTAAAGAGTTCCAAATATCTTTTGCGGTTTTACACATAAAAATTCTTTCATATTCTTTGCGTGGTAACGCATTATAAATAACCATTTTAGCCTCATTATTTTTAGCAAGTTTCTTTTTCAAATCATTGTTTTGTTTTTCAAAAGGTACAATTTCATCCCTTTTGGTTTCGGGATTATTTTGTATAGGAGGAAAATCACCATTAGTAATAACATGCCAAAGATCTAGATCTTTTGATTTCACATAAGTTTTGAATCGATTTTTCCAATAAATAGTGGTGGTCTTTGCATAGATTGACCTTCTAAATATTTTTCAGATTCCATAGATCGTTTCAAGTTTTAAAATACAATTTATTTTAAAAATCTTGTTTAACGTAGCTCTGATGGCAATTGTGGAAAACTAGAAGGGGGGGTTGAATAGTTTTACGTCAATTTATTTTTTAAAAACTTTGTTTGATAAAAACTTCGATTCTTATTTATATGAATTTCAACACTTGCACAACTCAGACAATTTAATCTAACTAACTATATAATTATAACGTAAATATGAAAGTAATGAAAAGTTAGAGATAGAGAGATCAAACCACAACACACGATATTTATAGTGGTTCGGCTACGAAGCACCTCTTCGCCCTACTCCACTCCTCGAGTCACCTACTCGAGAGTTTTCTTCACTATGTCAACAAACTCCCTTTTTGGCGGAGAAAAATTACACAACTTTCGCTTACACCAATTAACGACACAAAGCTAGATGTCGAGTCCTAATAGTAGCTAGAACCAATCTCACACCATTACACGCCTTCTTCACAACTTATACACACCACTACTTCACAACTACACACTACTACTTCACAACTACACACTACTTCTACTTCACACCACAACTTCTTCAAGACTAGATTTACAAACCCACCTAGATCTACCAATTACAATCACTACACAACTAATCTTCAATACTTCTTGATTTGAGATGAAAGGAGTATTCTTCTCTTGCACTTTGAATGAAGATGGATAGAATCACTTAAAAACAACAACTAATATGTTTATGATCAAAGGTTTTAGGAAGATGATTTGAGAGAATTAGAACAGAAAGTTTTAGTGCAAAAGGTGAGGAAAAAATTTAGATTTGAACCAGTATTTATAGGCAAAGAAATCTGACACGGGAGTGTATGCCGGCCCCCTTAATTGTGTGTCGGCCCCCTTAAAATTAAGGGGGCCGCCCATTGAAACGGCCAGATTTTTTTGTCTTTTCTGAGGAAAGTTTATTTGGTGAAAATTTAACTGAATTTGGTTAAAATTTTGAATTCATTTAATTATTATGAAATAAACATTTTCTTTTAATTACCAAAAATGTTTTTCTTAAATATATAAAATGTTTATACCATTTTATATAATTTGTAATTAGTAAATAAACTTTTCTTTTGATCATAAAATGTATTAGGCACTTGTTTATTCATACCTTAAGTGAATTAGTTGGATATAATGATATTTTGTCACTAAATACTTATTTACGTAATGATTTTATATTTTGTGATCGTCAAAACATAGGGATATCGAAAAATATTAATAACGTTTTTACGCATTATTTATAGCAACAGTATTTATAAAGAAATGTTTTAATAAGAAAAATAAATTTGAATTTGAATTTCAAAATGTCCAAACGGCCTCATTTCCCGCCCAAATCAGATAAAATTTTACCATGTAACATTTCACCACAAAAGGACAAAAACTGTCAGGACGGTCCCTTAAATATAAGAAACCGTGGGACCGTGGCAACTTTAAGGGACCGTCTACGCTCCTCGACCTAGCTATAAATACTGACCCATTTTCATTAGAAAAACTGATCCTCTTTGCACAAAAATTCCCTGGTCTTTCCTTTTCATTCTTTGATCACTATAACTCTTTGGTATGTGTTTATAAGTGACCCCATCATCCACTACATCATGTGCAAGAAAAGAACACTCAAAGTCGTCGAGAATCGAAGTGTTATTGAGTTCACACACTAACTAGTGTTATGATTTCCTATACCTCATGGGTAAGAGAAGAACTCTCGACATAGATAATGATTCTAGATGTTATAGGTGTCCACACACAAACATAACAAGTGTTACGGTGAAAGTTTCTATTAATATTGTCAATGTTTCCGACTTGTGTGTGAGTCGAGGATGGGGTTATTTGTCTGAACTTGGATGGTGATGTAGATCCAAGAAATCTTGTAACTAGAATAGGTCATGTAATTGTTGTATGGTGCGTGGTGTCCTAGTTTGTAAGCTAGGAGTTAGTTGAGTCGGTGCGTGAAGGCTTGGATTGGGTGATGATCTATGTGAGTCTCGTGTGAAGGCTTGGATTGGGTGAAGATCCAAGTGTCTCTTAGTGTGAAGATTCAAGTGAACGTGAGTGCTCGTTCGTGTGAAGGCTTAGATCGTGTGTCGATCTAAGTGGGACAAGAGTGCTTGTTCATGCGGCCATGTGGGCTTTTGTGTAGATTGGTTCTAGCTAGGATTAGGACTCGACATTCCGCTTAGTGTCGTTAAACTTGGTGTAAGCTTGTGTACGGTTTGTTCCACCATAAAGGAGTGTGTTGATTAGTGAAGTAACTCTCGAGTGTGGGACTCGGGGAGTGGAGTAGGACGAAGAGGTGCTTCGTGCCGAACCACTATAAATCATCATGTCCGGTTTGCGTTTTCTCTTCCTTGCTCTTTACTTTCTATGTTTGCATTACATTTATGTTTGCGTGACTTGGTGTGTATATGCTTATGATATCAACTAGTTAACTTAGAAACATAAAACATAAGAAAACTTAATCAGATGAAATGGACACGCCCACTGATGGCGGTCCTTTATACAGGGACGGTTCCCAAACATTTAAGGGACCGTCGGTGTATTTAAAGGACCGTCCACGGTGAAATCAAAATTGGCTAAAAACGTTTAAACCTCACGTTATGTTTAAGTCTATGTGATTGCTTGCATACTTGTTATTATGTGACATATATGTTTGTTATGAATGACATAACCACTATTCATATTTAGTCACACTTGATCGGGAATTAGATACGAAACATTTTAAGTTTTAAAGAGGAACGTATTCACCCCCTCTACGTTTCTACATACTCCAAGTGTTTTGATTATCTTAATTCGAGTCATTAGAATAGTTGATTGTAAAGTATGTAAAAGTTCAAGTGTAAGGGGAATGCAAATTCCCTATGATGTATTATTTTGGATGGCAGGGCAAGAGTGTATGCAAAGAAAAAAATAATAAAAAAAAATTAGAAAAAGAAAAAAAATGATGAGTGTGTAAATACTCATTATTTTTACCTTTTCTGAGCTGCCAAAACATCTAAAAACACTCAATATTGAATCAAAATAGTGAAAATATCCCAGGAAAGTGTTTTACATGTTTCAAATGCAAAATAATCAAAAACAGATGAAAAACACACAAAGTTTGCAAAATTGGCAGTTTCAGTCCCTCAACTTTCAAAAGTTGTCAAATCTAGTCCCTAGTTGTTCCAAAAACTTAAAAAAGTCACCAAAGGTCCTTTTAAATCAAAAAGTTATACAATTAGTCCTTTGGTGCAAAGTTTCACAAAATGTCAAGTTTAGTCCCAGAACTTTGAAAATTGTCAAAAATGGTCCCTGGGATATTGAAAACTTTGAGAAAAACAAGTTTTGTCCTTGCACTAATCTTTTATGGTAGGATTGGTCCTTGGTGGAAAAGTTTGGTGATATTACACAATTGGTCCCTGAAGTTAGAAAGTTTGGCAGAAATAGTCCCTGGTGAAATTAAAATGGAAAAATCATACAAGGACCTCATACTATTCATAACTTGGCAAGAAACACCCCTTGAAATACTTTGGAAGATGGCCAAGTTTAACCCTCCAACTTTCGATGAATTACAAAAATGGTCCTTGTGAAATACTTAAACCAAACCGGACCCTTACTATTACCCCAAAATAATACCAAACCCAATCCACAATAAACACAAGCCCACTACCTCATTTGGCCCACTCCACAAATACCCAGCCCAACCCTTTTTATCAATAAAACGGGGGTCAAAGGGTTTGACCCTTGGTCAAATACGATCAAACAGCCACCCCTCCCAACCTTCCCTCCCCCACACCCCAACTTGCAGCCATCAAATCACCACCACCCCACCATCCTTTTCACTTCCACCGCCCAAACCACTCACCCTACACTCCACACTCACCTCAGCATTTAATGCTTCCCCATCGTATTGTTATATCAGAAGCAAATTGCAAATGATTCCCTTTCCCGCCAAAAACACGTGGCACATGATTAAGGTGTATCAGTGATCCAAGGGCTTGGAATTGGTTGGGAAATGCTCAGAGAAGACAAAGGAACCCTAATCCTTGGCTATAAAAGGGAAAAGAAGCAAGATGAAGAAGCTGTCTCAATTTTTAGTGTAAAAGTAGTCGTATAAGTGTAATAGGCAATTGTAAGTTTAATTAAAAGCTTTTAAGCAGTGTTCTAAGTTAATTCAGTGTACTTTCAATCTTTTCAAAGCAATAAAATCAAGTTTCCTTAATACTAGTTTTTTATGCAATTTTCAGGTTCATATCACCATATTAGATCATATTCTGTTAGTGTTTATGTTTGTATTAAGGACTCTTAAGCTCACTTAGGATCCCTTAAAGCTCATTGAAGCTTATAGAGACCTTAAAAATCAGTATTACTAGAAAAAATCAAAATTATAAAAAAAGTAAACAATAGTCAACTTTGTTTGTCATTAAGTTTGATTGCAGGTTTCTGAGGAATTGAAGGGCAAGAATTGAAGTGGAATAGCCTATCTAAAGATAGGCATCAGTGGAAAACCCCTTGTTCATGGTAGGGGTGATTTGTAAGATTTGCTAATTTTGATTTTCCTCTAAAATTTCAATTCCAGATAATCTTTGTAGTTTGCTTGATATTCTGTGATCTTTGTGTTTATTAGGCATTGTTAGTTAAGCTTGTGTTTTGAAATTAGTAGCTTGTACTTAGTTTTCTTTTATTACTCATAATCTTTGTTATAACTGCCATATTAGCTATAAATTGTTTTCTTGTGCTTTAGTGGTTTTCACTTTTGTTTCTGAGCTTAACTCACTTTTTTAGATCATATTAGAACAATTTGAAACTGAATTGTGGAATAAAAAGGTTAATCTCAATCAAAATCATTAATAACAGTGCTTAAGGGGGTGTTTGGATTTGGTTAATTCACTGTGTTATTAAGGTTCTTGGTTGTCAACTTTGTGTGAAAACTCTTTCTCAGTATCAAATTTTTTCAAACAAACCTTAACATTTGGTGTTATAAAGCAAAAAAGTCAAAATTACAAAGATCCACCCACACAGTCAACTGTGTGAGATTTTGAGTCCCAAAAGCTCTTCATAACTTAGCTTAGAGTGTTATTTCAACTTAAATCAACCTTAGTCTAGCTTATTAACTTATTTTCAGTCACTTAGAATCAAGCAAAAGTTACCAAAGTCAATTTTACAAGTTTTCTCAAAAAGTCAAAGTGGTGTGTTCTCAGATTTTGCAAAACTTCCAAGATTTTTGTAGAATTTAGTACTAAGCTTTAGAGCTTGAAATTTGTTCCTAATCATAGTCTATCAGCTCTACTTTGAGGTCTCACCTTGGTTTGATTTTTGGGAAATTTATTGTGGACCCCACCTTAGGCCAAAGTCACCTGCAGGGAAGGAAACCTCCCCTGCACCAGCATACCACCACAACACCACCACCTTTGGTGGTTGTTGTAGGCCACATTAGTGGGTCCTAGTGACTCATTTTGGTTTTTAACAACCCCCCTCCTACCAGGGATCATAGTTTGACCTTTAGTTTGACCTGGAAACAAGTGGACCCCACCTGGAATCAGCTCAAAAGATTATCTCATTTATGTGTTAAGTTTTAGTTTGCAAAGTGCTTATTTCATTCTTAATAGCTTATCAGTGATCATTGCTTGTTGTTTTCAGCTTATTTAAGTTTATTGTGCTTGTTTGTACCTTGTTTTATCATTGTGGACCCCACATTCAGTCATTTGTGCTTATTTGCCTACTCAGTCAAAGAAAGTCAAACTGTTTTGGTTTAGGGGGTGCACACAGCTTATTTTTATGCTACACAAAAAGTTGTTTCACAAAAGTATCTTATTCTCATCTCATATTTAGCTGTCAAAAAGAAAAACACCAAAAATCCAAATGTAAAATAAGTGATAGTTTCTATTTAATAGAATCCATCTGTTTCATTTTTCACTTTAGCTTATTTATAAGCACTTTTCCATTTTTATAATTTTTTTAATTTCCTAGTACCTTTAAGTATTTAAAATAATTTTCTTAGATTTTTCCTAATCTGTTTACAATTTATTAGATTTAAAAGTAGTTTAATTAATTAAATAGGTAATATTAGTTATTAATTTGTTTTCTTAAATTTTTATTAACAACAGTAGGTTTTTATAATTTTTCTAAGTTCTATAAATTAGTTAAGACTTTTAGAAAATATATTTTTAGTTTCTACTGTTCATTTTCCATTTTTATTATTTTAATGATTTAAATTAGATTTAAATTAATTAAAAGGTAATTAATTAGTGAAATAGCCTATAATATAATTTTTAGAAGTTTTTATAATTTTGTAGGATTCCTGTGATGGTTAAATAGTTTTATAAATTTTCTCATAATTTTCTAAGTTAATTTAGTATTATTAGTAATTTAAAATAGTTTAATTAGTATAATTAATATAATTAGTTTTTAATTAATAAAAAACTCATAAAAAGACAAAAATATTTATTTTTATTTTTTATACTTTCTTGAAGTTCTTTTTAAGGTTTTGAGAATATTTTTGCAAGTTTTTAGTTTAATTTGTAATCCTTGTAATTTTTAGTTAATTAAAATTAGGTTTTAATTAGATTTTAAATAGTTTTATTAATTAAATAATATTTAAATATTAAAATAATCACTTTTATAATTTCATTTTCATTTTAAATTTCTTTTTAATTTTAAATTTGCAAAAGTTTCAATTGCACCCCCTGTAGTTTGTAACTTATCAAAACCCACTTTTTCTGTCTGATTACGTGAATCTTAATTGTGAATTTGTGCATATACCTGTATATCTGTTATTTGTGAATATTATCTCATTGTGTGAATACCAAAATATCAGTAGCAAAATCAATTCCATATCATCTTGGCTACTGTCCTCAGTGCCACTCATTCCTAAACGATTTCCAAAAGCACCATTTCAATCTCGCTGGGACTTAACGACCCGGGGACACATTATATTATCACCGGAGAATTAGGACGAGGTTGTCTTTGACTTATTGACCTTGGTCAATAATATCTGACTGCTTTTACCCCAATCAAAATTTGGCGCCGCTGCCGGGGAGGTTGTTGCGTGTTTTAAAAAATCGTTTTAAGTTTAGTAGTTTCCAAAACCCTCCCTGTACAAATTTCACACAAATTTGTAAAAAGTTTTTGTAAAAATATAATCATATCAAAAAAGTTCATTATCACTTTTCCTGAAGTGTTAACAACACCAAAAAAAAATAACAAAACAAACTGTGAAGTTAAATTACTTCGTTTTCTTTAAGATTACAACCTGAAACAGTTGGTTTAAGGTAAGTTCTGACATTAAATTGCGAACTGAAGAGGAAACCTATTTACTTCCTCCCGCCAGCCTGCGAGTAATCTTAAAAGAATGATTTCGGTTAACGAATCAGTTCCAAAAATATTTTCCCAAGTTTTCTGCACACACACCCATAAGCCTGAAACAGTTTTTCAAATTAATAAATACATAAAATCTTACCACCGCAAACCAAGGCTGAACACCTACCAACTGGGGGTGTGGACATAATAAGTTCCCAAACTTAAGATTAAAACTTGCCTTTATATCCCTGTGAGTGGTGTACCTTTTTCAAAGAAGCCATTCACTTGTGATAATTGGTTTAAGTTCACTATGGTTTTGCCTCGATCTTGTTTTGAAAAATTGTTTTTAGTGCATGCGCACTCGGTTACAAACAAAACGTAAACATCAGAAAAACGTACCCGAGCTACGTTCTGTTATAGAAGAACTAAAAACCGAGATGGCCGTTGGGCCACCACCACCATTACCACCCCCTGACCCTCCCAGGGATGAGCCAGCTCCCGATCTCCGAACGATGGAGGAGCTGTGCCAGCCTACCATGCAGGGAAGGGGCGGGCCTATTGCACCACTCACTATTGAGGCTACGGACTTTGGCCTCAAGCACCACATGATCCAACAAGTCCATAATTCGTGTCAATTTCACGGATTACCGGGTGACGATGCTAACAAGCATCTTGACAAATACCTTACGGTCACCCAAAGCATGAAACAGCATGGTGTCACCGATGATGCCCTCCGGCTGTATCTCTTCCCCTATTCTCTCTCTCATCATGCCACTGCATGGTTTGACCGACTTCCAAAGAATTCTATTCGTACCTTTGATGAAATGGTAACCAAGTTTTTAGCAAAATATTTTCTACCTTTCATGGTTACCAAGTTACGAAATGATATCAGCAACTTCCGGCAACGTCCCGATGAATCTCTTTTTGAGGATTGGGAACGTTATAAGCTAGCTATTGATCGGTGCCCTAACCACAATATGTTACAAGTTACCATCATAGATACCTTCTATAATGGTCTGACATTGAGGCACCGGGATATTCTCAATGCTGCTGCTGGTGGGACCTTTATGAAAAGGCGTCCCGAAGAGTGCTATGACTTGATTGAGAACATGACTGCCCACCATAACTTTTGGGATTCCTCTACGGAGAGGGATGAGTCATGTCATTCAGTTACTCCTTCATCATCATCTCCTGAAATAATTGCTCTTACCAAAAAGATGGATGATATTTCTACGGCTGTGTTGAGAATGAACCAAACGATGCAAAATCAGGTTCAAAATCAACAAGTGAAAGCCGTGGCCCGAAGTTGTGAAACTTGTGGGGGCCCACATCTTTATTCCGAGTGTCCAGCTACTGCTGGCTTTCCTCAAGAGAACGTTTATGCTGCTCACGGTTCCTACAACATGGGGGGTAATTCTTACCAACCATAAGGGGACCGTAATCTCTTAAGCTATCGTTCCAACAATTTTCTCGGACCTCCCGGTTTTAATCAGAATCAAAACCGTAACTCGAATCAGAATTTTAACCAAGGTCAAAACTCAAATTTCTAAAACCCGAACCAAAATCAAGGCCAGTTTAATCAAAACAATTTTCAAAATGGCAATCAAAATCAAGGTTTTCAAGGAAATTTTCAAAGAAACCAGAATCAAGGAAATTACAATCAGGGTAATTTCAATCAGAGAAACAATTTTCAGGGTAACAACAATCAAAATCAAGGGAATTTTCAAAACAACCGTGTTCAAAATCCTCATCAAAACGTTGTTCCACCCTCGTCTTCCTCCGATGAAGTGCTAAAACAATTCATGAAAGCACAAGAGGAAACGAATCGGTTATTGATCAGCAAGATCTCTGAGCTTCAGAAGTCTTTAAATGATCGACCCTCGGGCCCGGGTACACTACCGAGCAACACGATCGCTAACCCAAGGGGCGATGTCAAAGCGATCACTACCCGAAGTGGGGTATCATACAATGGACCCGCGATTCCCTCTACCTCTTCTTCTCCTCCTACTAAGGTAGCGGAACGTGAACCTGAGGTTACCACGGACACGGTACTTCCTACTAATAACGGAGGTACCAACAACGTCCACCCTCAAGTTGTCCCGGTCCCGGCTCGTAAGCCGAAAGTTGTATTTGATCCTCCTGTGAGTTCTGATGAAATTCCAAAGAACGATCCTAAGCCATCAATTCCATATCCTTCACGTATAAATGATCAAAAGAACTGCGAAAAAGCTAACCATCAGATGGAAAAATTTTATCAAATTTTCCAATAATTACACTTTGATATTAGCTTCGCGGATGCTCTTCTTCTCATGCCTAAATTTGCTTCAACAATCAAAAATCTGATAAGCAACAAAGAAAAACTCTGTGAGATGGCAAAAACTCCACTTAATGAGCATTACTCAGCAGTGCTCTTGAAAAAGCTTCCCGAAAAGCTTGGAGATCCTGGGAAATTTCTCATTCCTTGTATTTTCCCTGGGATGGTTGAATGCTTTGCCTTGGCCGATCTTGGTACAAGCATTAACCTGATGCCTTACACAGTCTGGAAAAGACTCTCTCTTCCTGCTCTCACTCCGACCTGCATGACACTCAAGCTTGCAGACCGTACTATATCTCGTCCTCTCGGCATTGCCGAAGATATCTTTGTGAAAGTATGAAAGTTCCATTTTCCGGCAGATTTCGTGATTGTTGATTTCGATGCTGACCCAAGAGTTCATCTCATTCTCGGGAGGGGATTCTTAAGAACGGGTCGTGCTTTAATCGATGTATTCGAAGAAGAAATCACTCTACGTGTTGGTGGTGAAGCCATCACATTCAATCTTGATCAGACTTCAAGATACTCCTCCAACTATGACGCTGAAACAGTTAACCAAATTGACATCATCGATGTTGCGTCTGAGGAGTATTCTCAAGAAGTCCTTGGTTTCTCAGCAAGTGGCAGTACCACTCCTTCTACTGAAACTATCATTTCCGACCCTTCCCCTTCTCTCACTCCGTTTGAGGGAAGTGACTTCCTTCTGGAAGAGGTCGAGGCTTTTCTTGCTCAGGATAGTTCAATCCCAAATGGGGTTGATGAAAACTATCTTGACCCGGAGGGGGACATTCTTCTTCTTGAAAGATTGTTAAATGACGATCCTTCACCCTCTCCGTCTCCAAAAATACTTCATAAAACGGAAGTCAAAAATGTTGAAATAACTGAAGACTTTCCCGAGGTTGGGCTCAAGGACTTGCCTCCTCATCTAGAATATGCATTTCTGGAGGGTGATAATAAATTATCCGTCATTATTGCTAAAGACTTGAAAGATGAGGAAAAGGCTGCACTCCTAAAGGTTCTTAAAGCAAACAAGCAAGCAATTGCTTGTAAACTCTCCAACATTAAAGGCATAAGCCCGAACTTTTGTACTCATAAAATCTTAATGGAGGATGACTTTAAGCCAGCAGTGCAACAACAGAGAAGGGTAAATCCCAAAATCCACGAAGTTATCAAACAAGAGGTTCTAAAACTTCTTGATGCGAGATTGATTTACCCTATATCTGACAGTCCTTGGGTTAGCCTAATTCATTATGTTTCTAAAAAGGGTGGCATAACTGTTGTCACCAATGAGGAAAACGAGTTGATTCCAACTCGTTTGGTCACGGGTTGGCGAGTATGTACTGACTATCGAAAGTTGAATGAAGCCACCCGTAAAGACCATTTTCATCTCCCTTTTATGGACCAGATGCTCGAAAGACTTGCGGGGAATGAATACTACTGCTTCCTCGATGGTTTTTCGGGTTACTTCCAAATCCCCATTGATCCCCAGGATCAAGAGAAGACTACCTTCACATGCCCCTATGGAACTTTTGCATACAGACGTATGCCTTTCGGCTTATGTAATGCACCAGGCATGTTCCAGAGGTGCATGATGTCTATCTTTTCCGACATGATCGGGAAAACTATGGAGGTATTCATGGATGACTTTTCAGTCATCGGGGATTCATTCCAGTCTTGTCTCTCCCACTTGGAACAAATGCTTAAACGTTGTAAAGAAACGAATTTGAGTCTCAACTGGGAGAAGAGTCACTTTATGGTCAAGGAGGGCATTGTCCTCGGCCATAAAATTTCAAAAACGGGATTGAGGTTGACAGAGCCAAAATCGATGTCATTGCTAAATTACCTCATCCCACCACCGTTAAAGGTGTTAGGAGCTTTCTAGGTCATGCCGGCTTCTACCGTAGGTTTATCCAAGATTTCTCTAAGATTGCCCGGCCTATGACCCATCTCCTTGAGAAGGATGCTCCTTTCATCTTCTCTCCTGAGTGCATCGAAGCTTTTCAAACATTAAAGAAAAAGCTTACCGAGGCACCGATTCTTGTTGCCCCCGATTGGGACCTACCTTTTGAGCTTATGTGCGATGCTAGTGATTTTGCCATAGGTGCGGTCTTGGGGCAACGTAAAGCAAAATACTTTCAGCCTATACACTACGCAAGCAAAACTATGATTGAGGCTCAAAGTCATTACACCACCACTGAAAAAGAATTACTAGCTGTGGTGTATGCCTTTGAAAAATTTCGGTCATACTTAATCTTGACTAAATGCGTAGTGTATACGGATCACTCGGCTTTGAAGTACCTATTTGCAAAGCAAGATGCAAAGCCGAGGCTTCTCCGTTGGGTTCTCCTCCTCCAAGAATTTGATATCATTATCCGTGATAAAAAAGGAGCCGAGAACCTTGCTGCTGATCATCTCTCACGATTAGAAAACCCTCATCAGGATGTGTCCGAGAAACAGGAAATAAATGAAACATATCCTCTCGAGACACTCAATGCGGTTGCTTTTCGTGGTGACTCTACTACCCCATGGTTTGCCGACTTTGCAAATTACCATGCGGGTAACTTCATCGTGAAGGGGATGACGTCCCAACAGAAGAAAAGATTCTTCAAAGACGTTAAACATTACTTCTAGGACGACCCCTATCACTTCAAAATCTGTGCCGATCAAGTCATCAGGCGATGTGTATACGGACAGGAAGCCGCTGATATTCTCAAGGCTTGCCATGCTGGACCCACCGGGGGCCACCATAGTCCTAACTACACCACCAAAAAGGTGTTTGATTCCGGTTTCTATTGGCCCACGATCTATAAGGATGCCCACGAGTTAGTCAAAGCTTGTGATGCTTGTCAGCGTCACGGGAATATTTCACAAAAGAATGAAATGCCACAAAATGCCATTCAAGTTTGTGAAATCTTTGACGTCTGGGGCATTGATTTTATGGGGCCATTCCCATCTTCTCGTGGAAAAAAAATACATTATCGTGGCTGTTGACTACTTGTCAAAATGGGTTGAGGCTAAGGCCTTACCCACTAACGATGCCCGAGTTGTTGTGAAATTTTTGAAATCCCTTTTTGCTCGTTTTGGAACTCCCCGTGCCATCATTAGTGATCGCGGTACTCACTTTTGCAATGATCAATTTGCAAAAGTCATGCTTAAGTACGGTGTTACTCATCGTCTTTCTACCGCGTATCACCCACAAACAAGTGGGCAGGTGGAGGTTTCGAACCGTGGTATAAAACGGATTCTTGAGAGGACAGTAGGTGAAAACCGTGCTTCCTGGTCGGATAAACTAGATGATGCACTCTGGGCCTTCCGTACAGCTTACAAAACACCCATCGGGTGTACTCCCTACAAGCTTGTATACGGAAAGGCGTGTCATTGACCGATCGAGCTCGAGCATAAAGCCTACTGGGCCTTGAAACATGCAAACTATGATCTTTATAAAGCGGGTGATGAGTGCTCAAACACTCATCATTTTTGGTATAATCTGAACTGCAAAACATACAAAAACACTCAGAAATGCATCAAAATACTGAAAATATTTCAAAATTGTGTTTTATATGTTTTAGATGCAAAATGAGCAAAAACAAATGAAAAACGTACAAAGTTTGCAAAATTGGCAGTTTCAGTCCCCCAAGCTTCAAAATTTGTCAAAATCAGTCCCTGAGCATATATTTTAAATAAAAAGTCAACCCAAGGCATTTAAAAATCAAAAACGATCCTTGGGTGAAAACTTTGAGAAAATTACAAAAATGGTCCCTGCAGTTTGAAACTTGGCAGTTTTGGTCCCTGGATTTCAAATTTTGGAAAATTGCATCTATGGTCCTTGATAAATAAAACTTGGCATGTTAAGTCCCTTGGATAAGTTTGGGAAAGTTACAACTCAAGTCCCTTGATTTTCAATTTACATTAATAATCCTTGGGCTTAATATTGTTACACATCAAATGGACCATTTGTATTATGTGAGCCATCACCACCCCTGATCCATAAACTCTTGGCCCATATCCCCCAAGCCCAAAACCAAAAATAAAATACAAACACCCCTGGTTTAGTTATTAACCCACCCAAGTCAAACCCCCAGTCAAACCACTCATCTCCCTCCCCACGTGAATCTGCTACACCCTGCCAACCCTAATCATCACCACCTCCCCCCTCCACTGCTACCCCTACTCCAAACAAACCACCCCAGTCCAAACTTATCCAACCTATGCAAATTATCAGAGGAAAAAGCCAATTTGCAAGCATCATTTTGGTGCCAATACTTCCAATTGAAGGGCTGAGATTGTCCACAAGCCATCCTATGGTTGAAATTAATTCAAGAAAAATATCATGGTTCCAGCTCAGCTCTTATCACAAAACAAGCACAAGAAGGAAGCAACCCTAATAATTTTTAGTATAAATAGTTTATTTGTAAGCCAATTGAGGCAGTAGGTAATATAGGATAGAAGTAGTTTTAGTTTAACTTTGATGTATTTTAGTTATTACTCTCAGTTTGTAATCTCTTAAAAAAATCAATGAAAGTCTTATTTTTCACAATCAAAAACTATTCAGCTTTTTACCTTGCTTATTGTCAGCTTAATTTTTAATGCTTATTCACTGTTCTAATTATTGCTTTTTCCTACTTAACATGCCTGGTATGTTATACTTATGCTTAGTGGGTAGTTAAACAAGTATTAGATTAGGTCTGAGTAAGGAAATGCCCATTTTAACTCAACCTAGCTTATTGATATTAGCTTATTAAATGTGCTTATAACCTGGTCAGTACTGCTTATTCAAGCATAATATAGCTCATTTAGTATCTAGTTTGCATTTTCACACGCTTCCTATGCAAGTTATATTGTAAATCCAAAATCAGTTTCCTGTGAAGGTGTGTTTGGCACAAGAGTCTCTTCTTGTCTAAAGCACATTTTTACCCATTTCCAAACTTTAATTAGCTGCAATTAGGTATTTCTAGTAGTTTGTGATCAAAGTTTACTTTTTTCTAATAACATTCTAGATTTTGTACTTGTTCTCCAAGAAGTCCTTGTTTATAACTGTTTTCAATATCAAATAGGGTAGATTTTAGATTTTCACTCTTTACTTGTTTTCTTTGCTTCATAATCAGTAAAGTTTAGGTAATTGCTTGTTTCCATAGTTTAGTGGTAGACTTTTCAGGTCAAATTTCACTACTTTGAAACACTTGAAGCCCTGTATGTCAGATAGCAACGGGTCCCATCAGCCTTTAAACAGGTATTTTTAGTCCTCTCATTTCTTAACTATTAGATCTAAAAGTTGGTTGAGAGCTTATTTGTAAGCTTGTCATGAAGCCTGTGTTTTTATATTATTGTATTAATTTATCTTTAGCAACTTTCAATTGGTCCAAAGTGAGCCCCTAGGTCTGCTAATGCCCTGCACCACCATGCTTGACCCATTTCAACACATCTTTGTCCTGCATCAGTCTACCTGGCTCCTTTTTTTTTAGTGATGTTTATGTTAGGATAGGGCTTTGATTTCTGGTATTCAAGTAGTTGGTAGTATAGGTCTTATTAAGGGTAGGCTTATTTTTGAACTTTGTGCTTATTACCTTGATCCATTTTGCCCCCCTAGCAGCCTGCTGTTGCTACCATTTTGTAGCAGCTAAGCTTGTTGAATTTCCATTCCTGATTGGATATTAGCTTGTTAAGTGTGGTAGTTTGCTGTTATGAACTTGTATAAGGTTGCTTGTGCTATGTTTGCCTATGGTTAGCCTAGTTTTTGCTCTTGTACTTATTATTTTTGTGACTGCTCATTGCGTATCTCATCATTGCACTAAGCCTTGCCACTCAGTAGGATTCATATGCTCTTTGTGAGTGATTACTTGGACTTTTGATATGGGATTTGTTTTCTTGGGCAGCTAGTAGTACCAGCTTTCCATTTCCTGGCTCACTTTTGGGTCTTGAGCTTATTAGCAAGGCTTAATCAAGCCTACTAATTGCCTCTAGAGCCTGTTTGGCTATCAGCTTAGGTATAAGCTTGTTTGAGCTCTTTGGCTTCTGTCAGTTACTACACTTGTTTGTTTTTGCTTAATCCTAGTTTGTTTCATTAATCTTTGCTTATTTTATCCTTCTATTCAGTTTTGAGCTTTTGGAATTAGCTTTCATCATCCACTGATTGGATTAGCCATATCAGTGGATTGGTCCTAGTTCACATGCCTTTCAATTATTGCATACTAAAGCTTATCCTGAGCTTGTGGGCATTTTGGAAAGCCCACTGGGTGAACTTTTAAGCTCCAAGCTTATTTTGGACCTCTGATCAGTTCTGTGGGCCCCACAATAGGCTGCAGTTGCCACATTTTTTCCCTTTTGGCCTTTGTGATTTGGCAAAAGTTCTTATTTGTGTTCCTGGCTTGTTTCATTGTGCTTTTTCAGTCCTTTCAACTTATTTTATGTACATCTTAGTTGGTAGTGGCTTATTTTGCCTCTGGTCATCAGTCTATAGCTTTTTGAATAGCTTTTCAACCCATTTAAGCTCAAAAAGCTAACTGTTATGGACTTAAGCTTGCACATAGCTTATTTTTGATTTTCAGCAAGATTGTTTTTACAAAAGTTTCCTATTTTTAGTTGTTTAATAGATTTGTAAAGGAAAATTTTGAAAAAGCCAAAATTAAATGAAGTGATAGCTTCTATTTAAGAAGCTTATTGCTTATTTGCTTATTTTCCTTAAGCACTTAGTGTTTTTATAATTTTCCTAGGTTCCTGTAGTCATAAAATAATTTCTGTAATGTTTTCATATTTTTCTCTTTTCATTTAGTATTTTTAATAATTAACACTAGTTTTTATTAATTAATAATTAGTTAATAATTAATAATAATTATTTAAAAAGTCTTAAAAATATATTTTCAGTTTTAAAATTAGTTTTATAATATTTTAGATTTTTCCAAATTTAATTTTCAAAATTTTAGTGTATTTTCATAATTAGTTATAATTTAGTGTAATTTAAATAATTAAAAGTAATTAGGAAATTAGTAATTAATTAACAATAATTAATTAAATAGTGTAAAAATTATTTTTTTCTTTTTCTAAAAATTTTATTTTATCATTAGGATTGTAAAAATGTAATTTTCATATTCGTAGGTATTTTATTTCACTAAAACTCGCGTTTTATTTCGTACGTCAACGTAACTTTAATTCAAACGAACGCGTCTTTAGACTTAGCTCACGTTTTTAGGATATCTGATCATCAGTAAATGTTAATATAGTATTTCTAAGTTATTTTCATTCCTCATCTCGTAGTGTAATCATTCACAAACCTTTCTGTCCAAATTCACCCGATCACGAAACCGTTTATTAACCATCAACACCTCGTCGGGACATAACGACCCGGGGAAACACTATACTTCCACGGAGATTGATTCTAGGCTGTTTGACTATTATAGTTGACCATTCACAAGTGGTTGGCCAATAATTATCTGACGGTTTAGCACCAATCAGCGGGTGATCACCGTAAGGTTCAAATCAATGAATTAAACGAACTTCGTGATCAAGCCTACGAGAACTCTTTGATCTACAAAGAAAAGACAAAGAAGATTCACGACTCTAAGATTAAGAACCGCGTTTTCAACGTCGGTGGCAGAGTCCTTCTTTTCAACTCAAGGTTAAAGATCTTCTCGGGGAAATTAAAAACCCGATGGACCGGACCATTCACTGTTGCTAAAGTACATCCATACGGGACTGTTGAGTTATCTCAACCTGAAGGTCCCAACTTCAAAGTGAATGGTCATCGTTTGAAACATTATTTTGGAGAGGACATACCATCCATGGTTGTCCCAGATCTCCAAACTTTCCCCATGGACCAATGAATTCGGGGATCGAGTCAAGCTAGTGACTCGGGGAACAAAAATTAGCAACATATATGGGTTTTCACCCGTATTTCTGACTTCTTTCTACTTTCTACCACTCTAGTGTGGGGGAGTGGCCGTCCCCCACCTTTTGAAAAGTAAATATGTATATAAATTTCAGTTCCTTAAAAAAAATGAAAAAATGAAAAATGTTCATATGTACAGATAAATAAAGTGAAAAATAAAATCGATAATTCCACAGTTAGATTCGAATATTAGCTTTTTCCGTTCAGAGATTCGGCATAATAGCCGGGACTCTGAATATTGAGGACAATATTCAATTCTAATGTGGGGGGGAGGGGGAAATTCTTACGAATTTTATCACAAAATACTTCTAAGTACCCCCATTTTAGGCCTAAATTTTTTAAAATTTTTTCACTTTATTTCAAAATTTTTGTGGTAATCAGTCCGCCAAAGTCTAAATGACAAATGGATTGGCTAATCCAGGAGCAAACGGCTCTTGGTAAAGACATCTCAAACCCGTTGATGGCTTGCAATTTTCCAAAAATTGTATGGTAAATCAACTCGCCATATCCCGTAAAGCGAATGAGTTGGCTAGCCCACAAGATTATGGCTTGTGGTAAAGGCAGTGGAAAATCCATAATTGGTAATCAGCTCACCAAGATGTTAACTTAGTCCATCAAGATGCTGGCTAGTCCAGAAGCAAACGGCTTTTGGTAAAGACTAATCAAATCCGTTGACAACTGGTGGTTTGCTCAAAATCACACGGTTATCAGGTGTGCCACAGTTCTTACACCTGGCTACTCCAGAAGCGATGGATTTTGGAAAAGAGATTTTCAAATCTATCAAGTTTTTCTCAAAAGATTGCTGGGGACTAGCAATATTTTAGTGTGGGGGATTGATAAGTGTGTAAATACTCATCATTTTTACCTTTTCTGAGCTGCCAAAACATCTAAAAACACTCAATATTGAATCAAAATAGTGAAAATATCCCAGGAAAGTGTTTTACATGTTTCAAATGCAAAATAATCAAAAACAGATGAAAAACGCACAAAGTTTGCAAAATTGGCAGTTTCAGTCCCTCAACTTTCAAAAGTTGTCAAATCTAGTCCCTAGTTGTTCCAAAAACTTGAAAAAGTCACCAAAGGTCCTTTTAAATCAAAAAGTTACACAATTAGTCCTTTGGTGCAAAGTTTCACATAATGTCAAGTTTAGTCACTGAACTTTGAAAATTGTCAAAAATGGTCCCTGGGATATTGAAAACTTTAAGAAAAACAAGTTTTGTCCTTGCACTAATCTTTTATGGCAGGATTGGTCCTTGGTGGAAAAGTTTGGTGAAATTACACAATTGGTCCCTGAAGTTCAAAAGTTTGGCAGAAATAGTCCCTGGTGAAATTAAAATGGAAAAATCATACAAGGACCTCATACTATTCATAACTTGGCAAGAAACACCCCTTGAAATACTTTGGAAGATGGCCAAGTTTAACCCTCCAACTTTCGGTGAATTACAAAAATGGTCCTTGTGAAATACTTAAACCAAACCGGACCCTTACTATTACCCCAAAATAATACCAAACCCAATCCACAATAAACACAAGCCCACTACCTCATTTGGCCCACTCCACAAATACCCAGCCCAACCCTTTTTATTAATAAAACGGGGGTCAAAGGGTTTGACCCTTGGTCAAATACGGTCAAAGAGCCACCCCTCCCAACCTTCCCTCCCCCACACCCCAACTTGCAGCCATCAAATCACCACCACCCCACCATCCTTGTCACTTCCACCGCCCAAACCACTCACCCAACACTCCACCCTTACCTCAGCATTTAATGCTTCCCCATCCTATTGTTATATCAAAAGCAAATTGCAAATGATTCCCTTTCCCGCCAAAAACACGTGGCGCATGATTAAGGTGTATCAATGATCCAAGGGCTTGGAATTGGTTGGGAAATGCTCAGAGAAGACAAAGGAACCCTAATCCTTGGCTATAAAAGGGAAAAGAAGCAAGATGAAGAAGTTGTCTCAATTTTTAGTGTAAAAGTAGTCGTATAAGTGTAATAGGCAATTGTAAGTTTAATTAAAAGCTTTTAAGCAGTGTTCTAAGTTAATTCAATGTACTTTCTATCTTTTCAAAGCAATAAAATCAAGTTTCCTTAATACTAGTTGTTTATGCAATTTTCAGGTTCATATCACCATATTAGATCATATTCTGTTAGTGTTTATGTTTGTATTAAGGACTCTTAAGCTCACTTAGGATCCCTTAAAGCTCATTGAAGCTTATAGAGACCTTAAAAATCAGTATTACTAGAAAAAATCAAAATTATAAAACAAAGTCAACAATAGTCAACGTTGTTTGTCATTGAGTTTGATTGCAGGTTTCTAAGGAATTGAAGGGCAAGATTTGAAGTGGAATAGCCTATCTAAAGATAGGCAACAGTGGAAAACCCCTTGTTCATGCTAGGGGTGATTTGTAAGATTTGCTAATTTTGATTTTCCTCTAAAATTTCAATTCCTGATAATCTTTGTTGTTTGCTTGATATTTTGTGATCTTTGTATTTGTTAGGCATTGTTAGTTAAGCTTGTGTTTTGAAATTAGTAGCTTGTACTTAGTTTTCTTTTATTACTCATAATCTTTATTACAACTGCCATATTAGCTATAAATTGTTTTCTTGTGCTTTAGTGGTTTTCACTTTTGTTTCTGAGCTTAACTCACTTTGTTAGATCATATTAGAACAATTTGAAACTGAATTATGGAATAAAAAGGTTAATCTCAATCAAAATCATTAATAACAGTGCTTAAGGGGGTGTTTGGATTTGGTTAATTCACTGTGTTATTAAGGTTTTTGGTTGTCAACTTTGTGTGAAAACTCTTTCTCAGTATCAAATTTGTTCAAACAAACCTTAACATTTGGTGTTATAAAGCAAAAAAGTCAAAATTACAAAGATCCACCCACACAGTCAACTGTGTGAGATTTTGAGTCCCAAAAACTCTTCATAACTTAGCTTAGAGTGTTATTTCAACTTAAATCAACCTTAGTCTAGCTTATTAACTTATTTTCAGTCACTTAGAATCAAGCAAAAGTCACCAAAGTCAGTTTTACAAGTTTTCTCAAAAAGTCAAAGTGGTGTGTTCTCAGATTTTGCAAAACTTCCAAGATTTTTGTAGAATTTAGTACTAAGGTTTAGAGCTTGAAATTTGTTCCTAATCATAGTCTATCAGCTTTACTTTGAGGTCTCACCTTTGGTGGCTGTTGTAGGCCACATCAGTGGGTCCCAGTGACTCATTTTGGTTTTTAACAACCCCCTCCTACCAGGGATCATAGTTTAACCTTTAGTTTGACCTGGAAACAAGTGGACCCCACCTGGAATCAGCTCAAAAGATTATCCCATTTATGTGTTAAGTTTTAGTTTGCAAAGTGCTTATTTCATTCTTAATAGCTTATCAGTGATCATTGCTTGTTGTTTTCAGCTTATTTAAGTTTATTGTGCTTGTTTGTACCTAGTTTTATCATTGTGGACCTCACATTCAGTCATTTGTACTTATTTGCCTACTCAGTCAAAGAAAGTCAAACTGTTTTGGTTTAGGGGGTGCACAAAGCTTAATTTTAAGCTACACAAAAAGTTGTTTCACAAAAGTATCTTATTTTCATCTCATATTTAGCTGTCAAAAAGAAAAACACCAAAAATCCAAATATAAAATAAGTGATAGTTTCTATTTAATAGAATCCATATTTTTCATTTTTCACTTTAGCTTATTTATAAGCACTTTTCCATTTTTATAATTTTATTAATTTCTTAGTACCTTTAAGTATTTAAAATAATTTTCTTAGGTTTTTCCTAATCTGTTTACAATTTATTAGATTTAAAAGTAGTTTAATTAATTAAATAGCTAATATTAGTTATTAATTACGTAGTTTTCTTAAATTTTTATTAACAACAGCAGGTTTTTATAATTTTTCTAAGTTCTATAAATTAGTTAAGACTTTTAGAAAATATATTTTTAGTTTCTACTGTTCATTTTCCATTTTTATTATTTTAATTTTTTAAATTAGATTTAAATTAATTAAAAGGTAATTAATTAGTGAAATAGCCTATAATATAATTTTTAGATGTTTTTATAATTTTGTAGGATTCCTGTGATGGTTAAATAGTTTTATAAATTTTCTCATAATTTTCTAAGTTAATTTAGTATTATTAGTAATTTAAAATAGTTTAATTAGTATAATTAATATAATTATTTTTTAATTAATAAAAAACTCATAAAAAGCCAAAATTAAATGAAGTGATAGCTTCTATTTAAGAAGCTTATTGATTATTTGCTTATTTTCCTTAAGCACTTAGTGTTTTTATAATTTTCCTAGGTTCTTGTAGTCATAAAATAATTTCTGTAATGTTTTCATATTTTTCTCTTTTCATTTAGTATTTTTAATAATTAACACTAGTTTTTATTAATTAATAATTAGTTAATAATTAATAATAATTATTTAAAAAGTCTTAAAAATATATTTTCAGTTTTAAAATTAGTTTTATAATATTTTAGATTTTTCCAAATTTAATTTTCAAATTTTTAGTGTATTTTCATAATTAGTTATAATTTAGTGTAATTTAAATAATTAAAAGTAATTAGGAAATTAGTAATTAATTAACAATAATTAATTAAATAGTGTAAAAATTATTTTTTTTCTTTTTCTAAAAATTTTCTTTTATCATTAGGATTGTAAAAATGTAATTTTCATATTCGTAGGTATTTTATTTCACTAAAACTCGCGTTTTATTTCGTACGTCAACGTAACTTTAATTCAAACGAACGCGTCTTTAGACTTAGCTCACGTTTTTAGGATATCTGATTATCAGTAAATGTTAATATAGTATTTCTAAGTTATTTTCATTCCTCATCTCGTAGTGTAATCATTCACAAACCTTTCTGTCCAAATTCACCCGATCACGAAACCGTTTATTAACCATCCACACCTCGTCGGGACATAACGACCCGGGGAAACACTATACTTCCACGGAGATTGATTCTAGGCTGTTTGACTATTATAGTTGACCATTCACAAGTGGTTGACCAATAATTATCTGACGGTTTAGCACCAATCAGCGGGTGATCACCGTAAGGTTCAAATCAATGAATTAAACGAACTTCGTGATCAAGCCTACGAGAACTCTTTGATCTACAAAGAAAAGACAAAGAAGATTCACGACTCTAAGATTAAGAACCGCGTTTTCAACGTCGGTGGCAGAGTCCTTCTTTTCAACTCAAGGTTAAAGATCTTCTCGGGGAAATTAAAAACCCGATGGACCGGACCATTCACTGTTGCTAAAGTACATCCATACGGGACTGTTGAGTTATCTCAACCTGAAGGTCCCAACTTCAAAGTGAATGGTCATCGTTTGAAACATTATTTTGGAGAGGACATACCATCCATGGTTGTCCCAGATCTCCAAACTTTCCCCATGGACCAATGAATTCGGGGATCGAGTCAAGTTAGTGACTCGGGGAACAAAAATTAGCAACATATATGGGTTTTCACCCGTATTTCTGACTTCTTTCTACTTTCTACCACTCTAGTGTGGGGGAGTGGCCATCCCCCACCTTTTGAAAAGTAAATATGTATATAAATTTCAGTTCCTTAAAAAAAATGAAAAATGTTCATATGTACAGATAAATAAAGTGAAAAATAAAATCGATAATTCCACAGTTAGATTCGAATATTAGCTTTTTCCGTTCAGAGATTCGGCATAATAGCCGGGACTCTGAATATTTAGGACAATATTCAATTCTAGTGTGGGGGGGAGGGGGAAATTCTTACGAATTTTATCACAAAATACTTCTAAGTACCCCCATTTTAGGCCTAAATTTTTTAAAATTTTTTCACTTTATTTCAAAATTTTTGTGGTAATCAGTCCGCCAAAGTCTAAATGACAAATGGATTGGCTAATCCAGGAGCAAACGGCTCTTGGTAAAGACATCTCAAACCCGTTGATGGCTTGCAATTTTCCAAAAATTGTATGGTAAATCAACTCGCCATATCCCGTAAAGCGAATGAGTTGGCTAGCCCACAAGATTATGGCTTGTGGTAAAGGCAGTGGAAAATCCATAATTGGTAATCAGCTCACCAAGATGTTAACTTAGTCCATCAAGATGCTGGCTAGTCCAGAAGCAAACGGCTTTAGGTAAAGACTAATCAAATCCGTTGACAGCTGGTGGTTTGCTCAAAATCACACGGTTATCAGGTGTGCCACAGTTCTTACACCTGGCTACTCCAGAAGCGATGGATTTTGGAAAAGAGATTTTCAAATCTATCAAGTTTTTCTCAAAAGATTGCTGGGGACTAGCAATATTTTAGTGTGGGGGATTGATAAGTGTGTAAATACTCATCATTTTTACCTTTTCTGAGCTGCCAAAACATCTAAAAACACTCAATATTGAATCAAAATAGTGAAAATATCCCAGGAAAGTGTTTTACATGTTTCAAATGCAAAATAATCAAAAACAGATGAAAAACGCACAAAGTTTGCAAAATTGGCAGTTTCAGTCCCTCAACTTTCAAAAGTTGTCAAATCTAGTCCCTAGTTGTTCCAAAAACTTGAAAAAGTCACCAATGGTCCTTTTAAATCAAAAAGTTACACAATTAGTCCTTTGGTGCAAAGTTTCACAAAATGTCAAGTTTAGTCACTGAACTTTGAAAATTGTCAAAAATGGTCCCTGGGATATTGAAAACTTTAAGAAAAACAAGTTTTGTCCTTGCACTAATCTTTTATGGCAGGATTGGTCCTTGGTGGAAAAGTTTGGTGAAATTACACAATTGTCCCTCAAGTTCGAAAGTTTGGCAGAAATAGTCCCTGGTGAAATTAAAATGGAAAAATCATACAAGGACCTCATACTATTCATAACTTGGCAAGAAACACCCCTTGAAATACTTTGGAAGATGGCCAAGTTTAACCCTCCAACTTTCGGTGAATTACAAAAATGGTCCTTGTGAAAAACCAAACCGGACCCTTACTATTACCCCAAAATAATACCAAACCCAATCCACAATAAACACAAGCCCACTACCTCATTCGGCCCACTCCACAAATACCCAGCCCAACCCTTTTTATTAATAGAACGGGGGTCAAAGGGTTTGACCCTTGGTCAAATACGGTCAAAGAGCCACCCCTCCCAACCTTCCCTCCCCCACACCCCAACTTGCAGCCATCAAATCACCACCACCCCACCATCCTTGTCACTTCCACTGCCCAAACCACTCACCCAACACTCCACCCTCACCTCAGCATTTAATGCTTCCCCATCCTATTGTTATATCAAAAGCAAATTGCAAATGATTCCCTTTCCCGCCAAAAACACGTGGCGCATGATTAAGGTGTATCAATGATCCAAGGGCTTGGAATTGGTTGGGAAATGCTCAGAGAAGACAAAGGAACCCTAATCCTTGGCTATAAAAGGGAAAAGAAGCAAGATGAAGAAGTTGTCTTAATTTTTAGTGTAAAAGTAGTCGTATAAGTGTAATAGGCAATTGTAAGTTTAATTAAAAGCTTTTAAGCAGTGTTCTAAGTTAATTCAATGTACTTTCTATCTTTTCAAAGCAATAAAATCAAGTTTCCTTAATACTAGTTGTTTATGCAATTTTCAGGTTCATATCACCATATTAGATCATATTCTGTTAGTGTTTATGTTTGTATTAAGGACTCTTAAGCTCACTTAGGATCCCTTAAAGCTCATTGAAGCTTATAGAGACCTTAAAAATCAGTATTACTAGAAAAAATCAAAATTATAAAAAAAGTCAACAATAGTCAACTTTGTTTGTCATTGAGTTTGATTGCAGGTTTCTAAGGAATTGAAGGGCAAGATTTGAAGTGGAATAGCCTATCTAAAGATAGGCAACAGTGGAAAACCCCTTGTTCATGCTAGGGGTGATTTGTAAGATTTGCTAATTTTGATTTTCCTCTAAAATTTCAATTCCTGATAATCTTTGTTGTTTGCTTGATATTTTGTGATCTTTGTATTTGTTAGGCATTGTTAGTTAAGCTTGTGTTTTGAAATTAGTAGCTTGTACTTAGTTTTCTTTTATTACTCATAATCTTTATTATAACTGCCATATTAGCTATAAATTGTTTTCTTGTGCTTTAGTGGTTTTCACTTTTGTTTCTGAGCTTAACTCACTTTGTTAGATCATATTAGAACAATTTGAAACTGAATTATGGAATAAAAAGGTTAATCTCAATCAAAATCATTAATAACAGTGCTTAAGGGGGTGTTTGGATTTGGTTAATTCACTGTGTTATTAAGGTTTTTGGTTGTCAACTTTGTGTGAAAACTCTTTCTCAGTATCAAATTTGTTCAAACAAACCTTAACATTTGGTGTTATAAAGCAAAAAAGTCAAAATTACAAAGATCCACCCACACAGTTAACTGTGTGAGATTTTGAGTCCCAAAAGCTCTTCATAACTTAGCTTAGAGTGTTATTTCAACTTAAATCAACCATAGTCTAGCTTATTAACTTATTTTCAGTCACTTAGAATCAAGCAAAAGTCACCAAAGTCAATTTTACAAGTTTTCTCAAAAAGTCAAAGTGGTGTGTTCTCAGATTTTGCAAAACTTCCAAGATTTTTGTAGAATTTAGTACTAAGGTTTAGAGCTTGAAATTTGTTCCTAATCATAGTCTATCAGCTCTACTTTGAGGTCTCACCTTTGGTGGCTGTTGTAGGCCACATCAGTGGGTCCCAGTGACTCATTTTGGTTTTTAACAACCCCCCTCCTACCAGGGATCATAGTTTAACCTTTAGTTTGACCTGGAAACAAGTGGACCCCACCTGGAATCAGCTCAAAAGATTATCCCATTTATGTGTTAAGTTTTAGTTTGCAAAGTGCTTATTTCATTCTTAATAGCTTATCAGTGATCATTGCTTGTTGTTTTCAGCTTATTTAAGTTTATTGTGCTTGTTTGTACCTAGTTTTATCATTGTGGACCTCACATTCAGTCATTTGTACTTATTTGCCTACTCAGTCAAAGAAAGTCAAACTGTTTTGGTTTAGGGGGTGCACAAAGCTTATTTTTAAGCTACACAAAAAGTTGTTTCACAAAAGTATCTTATTTTCATCTCATATTTAGCTGTCTAAAAGAAAAACACCAAAAATCCAAATATAAAATAAGTGATAGTTTCTATTTAATAGAATCCATATTTTTCATTTTTCACTTTAGCTTATTTATAAGCACTTTTCCATTTTTATAATTTTTTTAATTTCCTAGTACCTTTAAGTATTTAAAATAATTTTCTTAGGTTTTTCCTAATCTGTTTACAATTTATTAGATTTAAAAGTAGTTTAATTAATTAAATAGGTAATATTAGTTATTAATTACGTAGTTTTCTTAAATTTTTATTAACAATAGTAGGTTTTTATAATTTTTCTAAGTTCTATAAATTAGTTAAGACTTTTAGAAAATATATTTTTAGTTTCTACTGTTCATTTTCCATTTTTATTATTTTAATTATTTAAATTAGATTTAAATTAATTAAAAGGTAATTAATTAGTGAAATAGCCTATAATATAATTTTTAGATGTTTTTATAATTTTGTAGGATTCCTGTGATGGTTAAATAGTTTTATAAATTTTCTCATAATTTTCTAAGTTAATTTAGTATTATTAGTAATTTAAAATAGTTTAATTAGTATAATTAATATAATCATTTTTTAATTAATAAAAAACTCATAAAAAGACAAAAATATTTATTTTTATTTTTTATACTTTCTTCAAGTTCTTTTTAAGGTTTAGAAAATATTTTTGCAAGTTTTTAGTTTAATTTGTAATCCTTGTAATTTTTAGTTAATTAAAATTAGGTTTTAATTAGATTTTAAATAGTTTTATTAATTAAAGAATATTTGAATATTAAAATAATCACTTTTATAATTTCATTTTCATTTTAAATTTCTTTTTAATTTTAAGTTTTCAAAAGTTTCACTTGCACCCCCTGTAGTTTGTAACTTATCAAAACCCACTTTTTCTGTCTGATTACGTGAATCTTAATTGTGAATTTGTGCATATACCTGTATATCTGTTATTTGTGAATATTATCTCATTGTGTGAATACCAAAATATCAGTAGCAAAATCAATTCCATATCATCTTGGCTACTGTCCTCAGTGCCACTCATTCCTAAACGATTTCCAAAAGCACCATTTCAATCTCGCTGGGACTTAACGACCCGGGGACACACTATACTATCACCGGAGAATTGGGACGAGGCTGTCTTTGACTTATTGACCTTGGTCAATAATATCTGACTGCTTTTACCCCAATCAAAAAACATATGAACTACCATCCCGTTTCCTTTTATGTTTATTTTATGTTTTTGTTAGTTTATGATTAGCCCAAGTCGAGTCGAGTCTTGGCTTAGCAACGCCACATTGTACATGTAATTGACCAAGATGATTAACTCGCCACCAGTAAAGATTTCCTTTATCCAACAAAACCGTGTTTATCATATCCCTACACCTCACGTTACAACCCATTAAAAGACCTCTTTGATAGTTTATCCTATGTGCTTACGCCAAGTGGTGGAGGTTTGATCATTTCCCAAGCCTATGGTAATCTATGTGCTATGACATGTAGTGAGAGATATTTTCCATTTCATTTGTGATATATACTTTTATTACACCCGAGAGATGTGAGTATCCAAACACTATTTGTGAGGTGCTAGTGTATAATTTCCGTGCTTGTTTTGGTTGAAGTAGAATAATCATTTGTTGTAATTACTTTTATATTAATGTTAAATGACCCCTAGCTTGTATTTTGATTAGAATAAAAGTGCATTTGCTTGAGGACAAGCAAATCTCAAGTGTAAGGGTATTTGATGAGGCGAAAAGTGTTACGCTTTTAGGGGGTCATTTAAGCCCTAAGTCGTGATTATTTTATCAAATATTACCTCAAATCGTTCCTTTTGTCATTTTAGGTTCTTTGGAGAAGAAATCTGGAAAATGAAGCATTTTTGACGTTTTTGGAGCAAAAAGTGAAGAAAACGACAAAGTCTCCAAAATCAAGCTGGAAACAGTACCTGACGGCGTCACGCTCTACAGGTGATGGCGTCATGTGTTGGCAAAGTGGTGGATATGAAGTTTACACGAGACGCGCCAAAAAGATTTTTGGACTTAAAGAGTGACGGCGTCACCCTTTGTGACGCCTAGGCCGTCAAGAGTAATTTACAAGGTGACGGCCAAGAGAAGAATTACAAGTGATGGCGTCAGATCTGGATCTAGGCAATCCGAGGATAGTATTGGCGGCTAGTTGACGACGTCACATGTATAACGTGACGCCGTCAGATTGTGATCTCTATATATAGTTTTCTAATTTTCATTCATTATGGAGAGAACTTTTGGAGGAACTTTACCACAAACCCTAGGTCGAATTTTCACCTTCTTGTAAGGGTTACAAACCTTTCTTTCACCCATGTTTGATTAAAGATAAGTCTTCCAATAGTCATTCAATATGTGTATGTGTTGTTTGATTCTATCTTATGCTTGTCTTTACATTAACATGCTAGGCTAGGTTTGTTTGTGTTTGCTTAGATATAATGAAACCTAGCTATTGATTATTGGTTGATTGTTTGTTATTCATGATTTCAATGTTAGGCTTAAGAAAACTAGCTAATCTCCAATTAGTAACTTGCTTGAACGTCTTAAGAAACATGAATCGGATGTGTACTACGATTTTAATGGTTGTATGTAATGCATAAGTGACTACTAAGGATGCCATGTTAGGAGCTAGTTATCGGCTCGACATAGGAAGAGGTAGAAGCTTATAGAGTTGGGGAAGATCGTACATGGCCCCACGAATGGTATTAAGGAATATAACCCGTCATCCACGCAATTGTAACAAACTAAGAAATTAATGAAAGATAGCTAGGGAGTAGTGAAATCTAAGTAAACACGTTTCTCTCATTATAAGGTTTTCTCAACATTTATTTTCTTGTTATTTTGTTTTCATTGCATTTGTATTTATTTGGGTTAGTTGACTAGCAACTAATTTCGCCCACTCTTCCAATACCCGAGATTTTCACTTGCTTTCCATAAAATATAAAAATACAAAAAGAATAATCCCTCACCTCTAAACCTAGTTTAATTAAGATTTAATCCTAACGAACACTATTCCCCAAGTTGAACGATCAATCCCCCGGTACTTGCCACTACACTATACTACATCGGTCAGGTACACTGCCTGGTAGGGATTGCAAGCTTCTCGAGATCCCTCGAGAGGTAAAACCTTTTTCAAGGTTGCAAAACCACGCATCAGAAGAAAAGAGGGTTTGAAACCCTAAAATAGCTGCAAAAGTCGACTAGGATTCGTACCCTAAAGTTCTCTACCAAAAGTCCTCCCTTCATGAATGAAAAATTGAAAACTATATATAGATTTACTTAGGTGACGGCGTCCCTTTCTAGTGGCTGACGCCGTCATCTCGCTGCAGATAGGGTTTGTTGTCGTCCAATCCAACTTCTTGACGCCGTCCCTCTTTAGGTCTTCTGGGCCGTCACGCTTGGGTATGATACGTGATGGCCTACTTCATGTAGAACGTGACGCCGTCACGTGTAAAAATCCAATTTGTCTTCTGGCGCGTCAAGTGTAAGTGTAATATCCACCTCTTGTCACACCTCTTGTCACATAAGCTGACGCCGTTTCTTAGAACTGCTTGACGTCGTCAGGTGCAATTTCCAGCATGGATTCTTGACTTTGTCGTTTTCTTCACTTTTTGCTCGAAAAATGTCCAAAATGCTTTATTTTTCAGAATTCTCCTCAAAAGTACCTAAATTGACAAAAGAAACGATTTAAGATAATAATTGATCACATTATCACGACTTAGGGCTTAAATGACCCCTTAAAAGCGTAACAAATTTCTCCTTATCAAATACCCTTACACTTGGGATTTGCTTGTCCTCAAGCAAATGAGCTTTTATTCTAATCAAAATACACGCTAGGGGTCATTTAACATTAATATAAAAGTAATCACAACAAATGATCGTTCCACCTTACTCAAAATAACCACGGAAATTATACACTAGCACCTCACAAATAGTGTTTGGATATTTCACTTCAGTGTTAGTCAGTCAGATTCCTAGTGTTAGTCAGTCAGATTCCTGTTTTTTATATTTCACTTCACCAGATCAGAGATTCGTTGTATTACAGAATTCACACCTCGTTGGGACATAACGACCTAGGAACATTCTATACTCCTCGTTCATAATTGTTTTTCCTCCCGGGCTGTCTGGCTTTTAGTACTGACCATTCACAAGTGGTTGAGAAATAAAGTTGGTTGGTTTGGGAGGAATCAAAATTTGGCGCCGCTGCCGGGGAGGCTGTGCTGCGTATAACGAATTTGTGTTTTGTTGAAATATCTATTATTTGTATATATTACAAAAACATATAAAATACAAAAATATTTTCCTTTTTGTAGCCCACAACTTGCCCAGTTTGATAAACTCCATCAGTTACAACATTTGGTTGTTGGCTGTTTGAACACAATTTGGTAGACGTTACAAACCTAGATTCCCTTTTTAGGGGTGGAAACGCGCAGTTTGTTAACTCCTCTATTGAGAACGTTTGATCGTTCAGTAGTCGGATTCCAGTTGCTGAGCTCTGTCAAGCCCAGATTCCCTTTCGAGGGGCGGTTGTTAGGATTTCCCTACTTTCTTTTCTTTTTAGTATATAATAGTTACGATGACTAACATCCGATATTATAAAATAAAAATACCAAAAAGATTCTCCTTACCTTACTATTTATAATTCTGTGAGTGGACCCCACTCCAATTTCCAATCCAATCATTTCCCCATGGACAATTTAAATTCGGGGTCGAGTCAAGCTAGCGACTCGGTTATCAAAAACAGTAGTTTCCTCATGAACAAATCAATTCGAGGTCGAGTCAAGCTAGCAACTCGGTAATCAAAAACAGTAGCATAAACATTGGTTTTCACCCGTGTGTACCACCCAAGTGTGGGGGTGTGCTCCACATGTTGTATATATCTTGAAAATGAAAGGAAAAATTGTAAGTATAAAAAAATAAAATAATTGTTGTGTTACCCCATTTAGCTTTAAATGTTATCTTTTTACGATCAAGGATTCGGCATAATAGCCGGGACTTTGAATATTGAGGACAATATTCATTTCTAAGTGTGGGGGGGAAATTCTGGCGAATATGATCAAATATGTACCATTTTAATCCCTTTTTCCCCAAAATGGCCAAAAATTTAAAATTTTTCACTTAGTGGAAGTGCTTTGCACTAAACACAACAAATGGTAATCAATCCACCATGTCTAAACCACATAAGGATTGGCTAATCCCGGAGCAAACGGCTCTTGGTAAAGATATATCAAATCCGTTTATGGCTTGCAATTTGCCCAAAATTGTATGGTACCTCAACTCGCCATATTTGGCTAGCCCGCAAGATTATGGCTTGTGGTAAAGGCCGTGGAAAAACCATAATTGGTAATCAGCTCACCAAGATGTTGACTATTCCATCAAGAGTTGGCTAGTCCAGAAGCAAACGGCTTTTGGTAAAGACAAAACAAATCCGTTGACAGCTGGTGGTTTGCTCAAAATCACATGGTTATCAGGTAGACCATAGTTCTTACTTGAATCGATACATCTGGCTACTCCAGAAGTGATGGCTTTTGGTAAAGAGATAAAATCCATTAATTTTTCATAAAAGATTGCTAGGGACTAGCAATAGTTTAGTGTGGGGGATTTGATATGTGTTTAAATGCACATATTTTTTATACTGTTTAAACCCACAAAACGACCAAAAACACACAAATGACCATATAAATGTTACAAATATTATTGAAATGTGTTTTTATGTGATTCAGGTACAAAAAGATTGAAAACAAGTGAAAAGCATGCAAGTTCACACAAATGTCAATTTCAGTCCCTGGAGTTTCATAATTTGGCAAAACTAGTCCCTGAAGTTTTAAAATAAAAGAAAAGTCAACTTAAGTCCTTGGGAAGTCAAACTTATTCACAAATAGTCCCTGAATGAAAGTTTACACAAAATGGCAACTTTTACCCCTCAAGTTTCAAAATTAGCAAAATTAATCCCTGTGTATTTAAAATGGAAATTTACCAAAATATACCCTTGTACTATTCATAAATTACAATTTGGAACCTTTTTGATAACTTTTGGGAATTTACACTTTCACCCCCTTAAAATCTAAAAAATTACACAAAAGATCCTTATAAAGTTTTAAAAATGAAAAATACAACTTTGGTCCTTGTGTTATTATTATATGGCAGGTTTTGGTCCCTTGAAGGAAGTTTGGAATGTTGGCAAATCAGGTCCTTAAAGTTTCTACAGTTTACAAGTTTAGTCCTTGGGCTTTGTTACTACTAAAACCATCCGGACCCTTGTTTATTACAAATCCAAACCCAAAACAAACCTGGCCCAACCCCTTGGCCCATCACTCACCCAGCCCACACCCTTAATAATTTAAACCGGGGTCAAAGAGTCAACCCCCTCCAAAACCATACCACCACCACTGTTCATCCCTTCCACCTCACTACTGCAATACCAAAACCACTCCACCTCTCTGGTTTCACCACCCCAACTTGCTCCCACCTTTCATACCTTGTCCCCTCTACCTCCACAACACTCCACAATGCATTAATTGATTTAAAACCGCCTCAAGCAACCTCAAAGACTTTTGGCGCTAAAAGCAAATTCAAAGGCTAGGATCATTTCTGCTTAACCAATAGACAAGATGAGAAGTGGGATTTATGCAGTGGTCACCAAGGAACTCAGAATGCTATAAAAAAGAGAAGAAGAGCAGAGGAATAAACACTTTTGGGCTAGCCTTAGTCACGTAGTATAATTAATCTTTATTACTTTCTTTAAATTAATTTCATTTACATTTTAAATGTTGTATTAATCCTTAAATTAGTGTAATGGAACTTCATTTACAGTTTTATGTCAAGTTATCTTTCAGTTCAAGTTTCTACTTAATTATCTTTAAATTTCAAAGTCATTTAAATTTCTTGTTGATTATAGATGTTTAATGGACTCTTATAAGCCATATAAGCTCCTGACAAAAGCTTTAAAGCTTTTAGAAACCTTAATTCAGCTTTAGTCTTTTAAAATCAAAAATAGATAAAAATCAAGAAAATTAAATGAAAAATCAAAAATCTGTGTTCATGATGGAACAAACTTGGAGCAGGGTATATTCTTGATGGCCCTTTGGTTTAGAGCTTCATGGGAAGCTTAGGATTAACTTGTGGTCACTTGGTTTTTATGTTCTCAGCTTGATCATCTTGTAAGCCATTTTTACCATTTTATGCATTTTACTGTTTCAATTATGTTCATGCTTCAATTTTCATGTTTTCCTGTTTATTTGTTGTTAGTTGATGATAATTTAGCTTAAAATTAGTTGTATATGTTTTGGATTTGATTGTGCTTGAAAATCTCATTTGACTGCCAATTTGTTCAATTTTGTTAATCCTAGGTCTAGACTTGTTTAACCTACAATTTTATACTGAAAAGGATTGGATATGCATAGGCTAATCCCTGGATATGATAGATTAGGCTTATACAGTCTTTTGAAATGAAAATCTCAATTTAAGTTCATTTAAGGGTTGTTTGGGATTGCTGAATCAGTGGTACTTAACTGAGTCTAGGGTGTTATTTTTGGTTGCTATTTTGTACATGGAGTTCCTAATGGTCAGACAAACCGTTAGTCTATTGTGTATTCATTCAAAAGTCAAAAATCACATCCTGGATCACTCATTTGAACACTATGGCAATTTACAATTCCATATTCACCATATTAGTGTAAAACTTGTTTATCTTTGTTAGTTTCATGTTCTTGTAGCTTAATATATCATGATTAGTTCTTAAATTCAGATCAAAGTTCATGAAAGTCAAACTTTGATCATTAAGTTAAAAAGTCAAAATTCTAGTTTTTCTGTTTTTGAATTAAATGTTTAATTTTCATGTGATCTTATTGTTTAGTTTTAGGACTTGTGCTTGTAGGATATTATAGTCTTTCTGCTTATCTTTCTATATTATTTTTGTTAATTTTTAGTTTAGCTTTTTAATAGCTTAAATCAGTGCTTATTATTGCTTGTTTTTGCCCTGTGTCACAAGTATGATGTCAAGTTCATGAGCTTGCATAAGCTTCATGACTTGACCATACTTTGTGCACTTGGCTTATTTGTGATGCCTATGTGGCTAGTTGTTATATGTATGCTTATTTCTTAATTTGTAGCTTATTTAGGTAGCTTATCACATATACCTTTTTGTTCCATCTTACTCCCTTCACTGAAGCAAACAGTGAAGGTGAGTAGTTTTCATAAGCCCATAAAAAGCTTCTCACTGAGCTTGAAAGTATGAGCTTTGGCTTTTCACAAAGCCAAGCTACCAAACTCAATATCTTAGTGCTTGTTGAGCTATTACAAGCTTATTTGATAAGTTAAATTAGAGCTTGTTGTTAGCCCACTCACAACAATTTCCTGAGTAATCAGGGAATTTACACCATTTCCACAAGCTTCTAAATAGCTCATTAGTGGTCATGAGCTTGTGTGGTTTAGCTTTTTGAGAAGCTCATCCACCCAAATTCATGATCTTGTGCCTAAAATTCACCTTGCAGCCTATTTAATAGGGCTGCAATAAGCTAATAACTTGTCCCATTTTATTGAGTATACTGATTACTCAGTATGCTTAACCAGACTCATGCTTACTCATAAGCTTGCAAAAAGCTCATCTCTTGGACTCAGCTTATGAGATTAGTTTCTTTTAAAAGCTAATCCACTAGTCTATGAGTTCCAGTGCTTAATTTCTATCTTGCAGCTTATTCAATAGGGCTGCAAGTGGCTTTTTGTTTGTCCCATTTCCTAAGTATACTGGAAGCTCAGTGGTATTCAGTGATTTGAAGGCTTTTTCAATGGCTTCTAAAAAGCTCTGCTGTGGACCCCACAGCTTTAGCTTTAGCTTTTTGGAAAGTTAACCACCCCTTGTAACACCCCCAATTCATGGTCGCAGCGGAATTCGAACTGGGTGTTACTTGACGGCACAATAGTCACAATAATAGAAAACGAACTCCAATTGAGTCGTTTTAAAAGATTTATCATTCAAATTATATAAATATCAGAGGTTACAAAATGAGGTCCCAATTGGTTCCATGTTTACAATGTATAATAAATGAGTTTTGAATGATAATATAATTTATAGCCCTCTTGAGTATCCGTGTCCTTCCGTGCCATCCTTGATCGTCATGAACCTGAAATACATGCTTGAGAGGTCAACACAAAGGTTGAGTGGAATTCGTAGAGTTTAGTTAAATCGTTTGAACACAATAATCGTAATGTGAGGTAATTAATCACACATTCATAGTTAGAAAACAAAATCGTTATTTATTTCACTAAGCTCATACAACCAAAGCGTTAACATCGAACCAACAAAATTGGCATTATAGAAGCCCTATCAAGGTACTTTTGCCATTATACCGCTAAATCTCAAATATAGTGCATTTGTGTGAACTCATCGTTGTTCAACACAAATGGGATCCGTCAATCCCAATAGATCTATTCACAATATTCGCGCTCACTAAAGGTAGTGACTAATGGTTCATGATATAGGGACTTCGAACATGGCAATCGTTACTTAGTGATAATAAAACATCGTCGGGTAGCATACAGTAGAAAGCATCGTGTTCGAGTAGAAAAATAATAGCATGTATTCCCCCCATGGGTTTGTAAAATAGTTAAACAATAGAAAGTGGGGCTACGAACTCACCTTAAGGTAGAATAGCAAGTAATGAAGGTGATGGTTGGATCGTGTAGGTTTATACGAGCAACCTATAATATAATGTTGCGACTTAGGATTTGTGTAGAGAATATAACGGAGTGCCTATATATATATCTTGCATTTAGTCCATGATGTGGTATGATGTATATTGTATGTCCTTGAAAGAAAAGATTCATGAACATGTATGTTTTGTATATCGTTTACTACCGTTCGGGCTGACATATTTCAGAAGTCATGTTAGTAAGCGTTCGAGGAGCCAGGACACTTTAACTCGTAAATCCACAACTCAACTCGACGGCTTACATAATGAACTCCTCACATGAGGCTCCCTACTATTGTAGTAGTTGATGAAATATATAGATATAAGTTTTGATCCGAAAGGTTACATGTCCGATATTTGAATAAACTTAGGAAAGTTTATTAGTACATGAAGATTGTTATTAGGGTATGTTTCATAAGTTTTGTATGACCATTTTCTCTTGGTAATATCTCATGGTTCCCTTTTAAGTGAAGTAGATCCAAATTGCTTGTTCAAGTTCTCGTCAACTCTTTGTTTCATGTTTACGCCTATGAAAGTTGGTATGGTCATTTCGTCATGGCCTAGCCATGACCTTTGGTCCTTGTTCCAAGGTCATGAGACACAACCTTGGCTCTAGCCATGGTGGTGGTCTTGATTATAGGTCATAAGACCCCTTTGGTCTTCATAAACCATAACCTATATGTAATGACTTTGTCTAAAAATGGGCTGTTTAGAATTTGAAGAAATTTATCACTCGGAAAGCGTTTTCAGGGCTCGAGCTTCTTTGTTCCTGAACGAAAACGTCGTTCCGGACAACTTTCGTGTTTTAACTTTTTGATGAATCGGATCAGAAGTGGGACTTTCAAAACCCAAATTTGATCAGAATGGTATTTGGCAGTTTTGCCGGAAACTTTGGTAATTTCAAATGGGCGTAACTTTTGACTCGTATACTCGTTTTGGGTGGTTCAAATTGCTATGGTTTCCTTGTTAAGTCCTCTACTGTAATATGTAATGATCCAATATCATAATTTTACCATTTTGGTCGTGGTTTTCCAAGAAAGTCACTAGTTTACTTGTTTTATGAACTTGTCTTATCAATCATGTACAATAACTTGTTTTACTCACTTTTATACATCATGGACATTAATACAAGACATAATATAGCACAAATAATATGTAAATAACATGAACATGATTATTTAACAAGAATCAAGTTAGGGTTTGGCTCACAACTTTTGGCTTTCAAAGATGAAAGGAAGTTAACATGTAAGGATAGGACATTGATAGACTTGCTTCAACCCTTTTTCACTTCATGCAATCTTTCTACCCTTGGTATTCTTGAAAGAGATGTAATGAAAGTTGAGGTGAATTGAGTGGATTTAAACTCAAGAGAAATCACCAATTATATTAGGGTTTGGAAGAGTTTTGATTACTAGAAACTAAGCTAGGGTTTCTATACTTGAACTTCACTTGAATCTTGCTAAAAATTAGAAGGAAATGAACTAAGGATGAGAGGGATTTGGGGTTGGGGATGCACGGCACCAAGAAGGGGGGAGAGGGAGTATTTATAGTCCAAAAATGAGGAGGTTAGGAAAGTGCTAGGAAAGTGTTACAACTTGGTGACCAAGTTGTAAATAAGTGTTGATTTTAAGGGTAAATTCATAAGTTTGAGCCACATAGTGTGAAACCCCCCTCCTAGGGCGGTTCACATGGATAAGGGAGGGTGAGGTGTGCCTTGGATGATATTATCCAAGTTACTAGATGAGTTTTGACTCCGGGAAATGCCAATCGTAAATGATTAAGCCTCAAAACGTAAAACCGGGTGTCGTAAAATTATGGAATTTGAAAGTATTGTTAAACATGTCCATATAGTCCATAATAAAATATAAAATGAGTGGTAGGTTCTATCGGATGCTAAAACCCTGCTAAAAACTGGAAACACGGGTCTAAAACGCGTAATACGTAAAATGTACGAATTTTGCGTAAAACTGAGAAAAGTAAAATGTTACTTTTCTAATATGATATAAATGATTTAAAATGACTTATAATGTCTAGACTGGGCTCAGTCTAGTGTCGGTTGGTATTAAATGTCTTTTAGACATCAAACCGTAAGCCTAAAAATCACGAAATGACTTATAACATCAAGGGATGATTTTTGGTCAATGGAGGAGGGAAAAATATGTTGACTTTTTCTAATAAGTTGAAAACTCAAATCTTCTTAGAAACGCGTTTCGTGGTCTAACGGTTAATCGCCCATTCGGTTAAGCGTGCTCATGTGAGAGTAGTACCGACATGGGTGACCTGCTGGGAAGTCTTTGGTCATGTTTTTCTCAGTCACGATTAATTCTCAAATAAATCATGAGCGTGTCAAACATTTTTCCGATGTGGGGTCACCTGACGGGGTCGAATTTCGTTGTACGTAGAATTTCTGATTGACGTTTTACCCTAAAACGTGTAATTCCGTGTAATTCCTTAATAACTTTCACGAAAATGATCTGATGGATGTCAAACATTTAATTTGCCATGGAAATGATTTATCACTCGAGAATATCAAATAAAAATCAACTTTCGGGAAAGTTTCGGGAAAAATGAATAGTAAAAGTGAATAGTGAAATTTTTCCGGGAATAGTAATTAACCTGAAATTGCGAATTGTTACACCCCTACTTGCTACTCAAACTCTTACTTTGGCCTTTGAAGCTTATTGACTAAGCTGAAATTGCCAAATGAACTAGTTGCAGGGGTGTTTGGATCAGAGTGTATTTGGAATAGCTTATTTGCTTATTCCAAGCTTATGGGTGAAATCCAGTATACAAGCTTGTGTACACTTATCCATTATACATGTACAAACATACTTCTACCTTTTGTTTACACTGTAAAGCTTAAACAAGCTTATTCCAAGCTTATGACTCCACTGTGAGCCTAAAAACTAAACTGAATGAGTCATAAGCCCACGAATGGCTTATTTCTAGTTTGTAAAGTTTCATCTTCATTAAACTTGTATAATATTAGTATTCTAATAGTTTTAGAAAAAGAAAAACATAAAAACAAACTTTAAAGCTAAGTGATAGCTTCTATTTAGAAGCTTATTGCTTATTTGGCCATCTGTGGTGGAAATAAGCTCTCACAGAGCTTATTTCCAAGTTTTGAAAAAGTTGGCTTTATTAAAGTTTCATATTTTAGCTTGTTATACAGTTTTGCAAAAAGAAAATTAAAAAAATAAAATAAATGGCAAAAATGGGGTGTGTAGGATTCGAACCTGAGACCTCTAGGCTAGTATACATGCATAACACACACACCCCCTTCCAACTGCTCTGGGGCACCAGTTCCGTTTATACTTGCAACAATAATATACTTAACATAGTTGTGGTATATTAAGCTTATATGGACTGTTTGGCTTATTCCAGCTTATTGGAATAAGCTGATGACCCCAACTTATTTTTCCCAGCTTCTTTATAAGTAAATATACTTTCTATAATTTTTTCACAATTTTTACTATTCATTTAATAGTTTTTAGATTTAATTTTAATTTAATTAGTTTAAATTAAAAATCAAAAATAAATTAGTTCTAGTATTTAATTTTTAACCTAGATAATTTTTTATAATTTTTCTAACTTTTATAAGTTATTTAGCATATGTAAAAATTACTTTTACAATTTTCACTTTTAATTTTCTAATTTTTAGATTTAAATTAGTATATTTAGCTTTTAATTAACAATTAAGTAATTAAATAAGATATAGCTTAAAAATAAGTTGTAAAAATAATTTTATAATTTCTTAGGATTCCTGTGATGGTTAATAAGATTTATAAAAATCTTCTTAATTATCTAAGTCTTTTTAGTATGTGTAATAATTTAAATCAGTTTAATTAATTAATAAGTAAATAGTTTTTAATTAATAGTAATTACATAAATACTTGTGAAAATCATTTTAATTCATAATTAATTTTCTTATATTATTAGGATCACAAAAATATGAATTTCACATTTGTGAGGTTTGTATTGATCAGTTTTCAGTTTTATTTTGGTACGTAGACGTTTAATTTAATTTAAACGTACATTTTTATTACTTTTCACATTTTTAGGTTTTTAGGTTTTGTTACCTTTTAAATAAGTTTGTAATTAATAAATAAATATTTTAAGTTTGTTTAATTTGCATTTAAGCCGCTAAGGCATGCAAATCCATCTTTTGTTATAATTCCCCCTTTGTTTTTTGTACGTTTACGTTTATTTTAACCTAAACGTACGTTTGTAAATCCTTTTATATTTTAGGGTTTCTGATTGCACATTTTTACTGAAATAGTTGTGACAAGAGCTATTTACTATTCACATTCCTAGTGTTAGTCAGTCAGATTCCTGTTTTTTATATTTCACTTCACCAGATCACAGATTCGTTGTATTACAGAATTCACACCTCGTTGGGACATAACGACCTAGGAACATTCTATACTCCTCGTTCATAATTGTTTTTCCTCCCGGGCTATCTGGCTTTTAGTACTGACCATTTACAAGTGGTTGAGAAATAAAGTTGGTTAGTTTGGGAGGAATCATTCTTCCCCATTACTCCATAACAATAGTACTTTACTCATGAGTTCCAATTGTCCCAAAACAATATGTACAAGATATGACTCGACTTAGCAACCATGTAATCAATTAGACAATTAACAAAGGGTTAAAACAAATGTTCTAACAATAATGCACTAAAGATGAGTGCATACAAGGAAGGCTAAGGCGATTTGGGTGTACATTTGGGGGTAGATTGTAAACAAATTCTTCCTTTAAGTAAAATGCTTAAAGTTATAAATGAAAAATATAGGCTCTGAGGGGTGTACTGGGGTATCGTGTACTAAAAATGAGTATATCGCAAAGGTGTGGAAAAATTAATTGACCAATGAAGTCAATGTAATTGTATAAACAAGCTTAAAAACATGGGTTATCCTAGTGCCTCTTATCATGTAGTAATTCCAAATACACGAATGTAGTCTCACATGTGGTCTTGGAATGAATCACTAACGCAAGTTCTAGAATCTAAATGTTACCGGTACACTCATAAGCACTAAGGCTTTTCCTAACAGATCTAGGGGCGAACCTCACATATTTGGGGTGAAGATTTTTTAGTGGTACGGTTTTTTGTGCTAGTCATATAACTCCTATCCATGAGACGCTTATTAAGACTAAAGTTTCACTCCTATATGTCACAAAAAATTTTAAATTTAGTGCTAAAATTATCCTAACAAGTGTTTCTCTCAGTTTTATTACACATCTACTACTAGACAAGACAAAAAATCAAGGGCAATTGTAATTTCTAAGGAATCTTCATTTACCCCCTTACACTTAAGCTGAACATTGTCCCCAATATTCAATTAAAAAATGCAAAAGTAAAGAAAATGAAAGAATGAAACAAATACTGCCCTGATTCGTTTGGTGTGGATAATGTAGTAACATGGTTAAATCTTCCTCCAAGAAAATGTGAAAACTCCAAGATTAAAGCAGCGCCAAAAGCTTGATTATCTATGTACATCTTCTTGTCCAATATAATCTGTTAATTAGCTGAGAAAACAAACAAGAAAACCTAGCGTAAAATCGGCGGCAAATCTACATAAAATTAAATCCTAGACAGCAAATAAAGATAGAATGCTTGTGGAATGAATGTTTGCAGAATCCTGGATTTTATAAAATACAGATTTTACGAAACTTTACAATTCCGGCAGAAAAACAAAATCTGCAAAATTTCTAGAAAATGACACCTGACGTCGTCAGGTGATGCCTGACGCTGTCAGAATTGATCTGACAGAATTCTTATATTTTGTTTCCGGAAAATTTCTAGAAAAACCCATCTTCTAATTCCTGGAATCCTGCAAAACACTCATTATGACTCGATACAAACATTTCACTCAAACAAATACTAATATGCATGTTTATATCTCATTGTTATCGTTCATGTTCAATCCGTTCTTAAAAACAAATTTAGATTTCCCTTACACTTATCTTTTGCAAAATATCTTTATATGTAATCAATACGAAGTTAAAAACAAAATAAAGCTTTTTCACAAAATGTTTGATACATGAACAATAAACAATAAAAACAAAACATACATACGGAAGCAAATAAAAACAAGCAAACAAACAAATAAACAAATAAAGCTTGGGTTGCCTCCCAAGAAGCGCTCTTATTTATTAACGAGTCTTGTAGCTAAACTCAAAGTCACACCCTACGTTTTCATATTAAACTTATGCACCAACTCAAAACTCTTAATCCATCATTCATCACGTTTGTATTCAGGGCCTAAATTCATGCAACCTGAATAATATGTTCGCTTCCTCTCGTGGTAAACATCATTATAAATTCCATCATCCTTAATCTCATAGGGTCGAATCACATCAACTGGTAAATTCTCGATGTCCCTTAATTCTTCCCTCATGTGAGGCATCATAAAAGTGATCTTTTCTAATCCATCAGTAAACTAAACTATTCCCTTATCATGATCATAACACATCTTAGTTGCCTCAACGAAAGGTTGCCCTAAAACAATTTCACCTAAATAAGGGTCTATAACACCTCTAACATCTTTAAAGATTAGAAAGTCGTTTCCTATAAAGATGTGTACCCCTTCTATTCTCCTAACAAAATTACACAGTCGATTAGGGTTATAACTTTTATGGGGTTCAGCCTTTCGTTCATAATCTAGTCGTAGTAGAGCCTAGACATAATATTCATGGGTGCTTTTACAATCTCAACCAGGCAGTGTACCTGACCGATGTAGTATAGCGAGTTGGCAAGTACTGGGGGATTGATCATTCTCCGCAGGGAATAGTGTTCGTTAGGATTGAAATTAATCTAACTAGGTCTAGAGGTGAGGGATGATTCTTTTTGTATTTTTATATTTTATGGAAAGCAAGTAAAATATATCGGGTATTGGAGGAGTGGGTGGAATTAGTTGCTAGTCAACTAACCCAAATTAACTACTTAAACAAATAAAATAAAATAACAGGAAAATAAAATATGTGAGAACTTCTAATAATGAGAAAAGTGTGTTTACTTAGATTTCACTACTCTCAAATTATCTTTTATTGATTAATTGGTTTGTCACAATTGCATAGGTGAAGGGTTGCATTCCTAAATACTATTCGTGGGCCGTGTATGATCTTCCCCAACTCTATAAGTTTCTATCTCTTCCTATGACGACACATTTAGTATCCTATCATGGCCTCATTAATAGTTACTTATGCATTAAATACAACCAATAAAACCGTAGTGCACATCCGATTACGTTTCTTAAGACGTTCAAGCAAGTTACCGTATAGGATATTAGCAAGTTTTCTTAAGCCTAACGCTAAAATCAATCACCCACAACAATTAATGACAAACCAAAAACCAACAATCAATAACTAGGTTTCATTAGATCTAAGCAAACACAAATAAACTTAAGCTAACATGTTAAAAGAAAGAAAAGCATACGATATAATCAAACAACACATAGCCATATTAAATGATTAAAGGATTACTTTCTTCAATTGAATATGGAAGAAAAGAGTGTTTGAAACCCTAAAATAGCTGCAAAAGTCGATTAGGGTTCGTACCCTAAAGTTCCCTACCAAAAGTCCTCCCTTCATGTATGAAAAATTGAAAACTATATATAGATTTACATAGGTGACGGCGTCCCTTTTTAGTGGCTGATGCCGTCATCTCGCTGCGGCTAGGGTTTCTTGTCATCCAATCCAACTTTTTGACGCCGTCCTTCTTTAGGTCTTCTGGGCCGTCACGCTTGGGCATGATACGTGACGGCCTACTTCATGTAGAACGTGACGCCGTCAAGTGTAAAACTCCAATTTTTCTTCTGGCGCGTCAAGTGTAAGTGTAATATCCACATCTTGTCACATAAGCTGACGCCGTCCCTTAGAACTGCTTGACGCCGTCAGGTGCAATTTCCAGCATGGATTCTTAACTTTGTCGTTTTCTTCACTTTTTGCTCAAAAAACGTCCAAAATGATTCCTTTTCCAAAATTCTCCTCAAAAGCACCTAAATTGACAAAAGAAACGATTTAAGGTAATAATTGATCACATTATCACGACTTAGGGCTTAAATGACCCCTTAAAATCGTAACAAATTTCTCCTTATCATGATGCTAACCCTCGATCCAAAATAACTACCCAATACTAGTATTCAACCCAAGGTCTTTTTGTGTGATTTCTTCTTGGTCTTCGGCAATAGGTAAGGAAGGAAAATGATAGTGATTGTGATTTAAGTGTTGTGACTTGTGAGATTTGAGAGTGTGGTGAGAGTGAATGAATAGTGAGGTATTTATAGAAGAAAGTAAGGAAGTCTTGTGAGTTTTTTGGTGAGAAGTTGTCGAGTGTACCCCTTTGATGGGTCAAGTCGAATGGAACAACATGGTCAAAGGTTTTTGAGAGTGGTCATGTCGAGTAGTAAAACACATGAGGCTATGATGTTTACTTTGATTTGTTTAAGAGTAGGACAAGAGGGGGTTAAGAAACATGTGAATGTACTTAAGGATTAAACTAAGAAAGAAAAGAATCAAATGGACTTTGTTTTAAAGGAACATGAGAACCTTTGGGTAATAGAGTTTAGGAATAAGAAGTATGGTGTTTAGGTTTGTTTATGTATTAGTCTAGGAATATGGTGGCTAAAGGTTTGTTTTTGGTTGGTCTTTCACGCAAAGAGAAGAAAAAAAATATGGTGTTGTCATGTATGTTGGTGTCGAGATATGGGGAAACAAGAAGGAGGTTGAGGGCTTTTGAGGTGACAAGTAAGTGTTTTGGTGGCTTTGGTGTTGTTTTGGTGTCTGGTCGACAAGGTACAAAGAAAGAAAAGAGAGTGTGAGGGTGTTGGGTTGCTTTGGGGTCGGGTTTGAACAAAAGAACAAAAAAGAGTGAAAGAAAATATGTTTTGCCAAGGTTGTGTTTTGTGTTTGTGTCTACTATGGTGTCGAGCAAGGAACAAAAGAAAGAAAATGAACGGAAATCGAATTTGCATGATGGTGTCGAGTTCGAGTCGTGTAAGGGTCAACGAAAGAAGTGAAAATGAATTGTAATTTTGTAAAATTTGATGAAATGTGACTAGTGTTATATTTGTGTTTGTGGATTTGGAAAAAGAAAGGTGGTGTGGGCTTGGTATAGCCGCGGGCCAAAACAAGAGAAGAAAACAAAATGGATTGGTGGGTTTGTGGTGTTGGATCGAAGCCCAAACAGAAATAAAGAAAAAAAAAAGAAATGCATAAGTGGGCTAGTGTCTTGGTAACATCATGTCGGTGTCGGCCCATTTATAAATACGGAAAATAAATGATGGTGATACTTATATATTTACATACATATGTCGTATATTATAAATTACTATTGTAAATATATATATATATATATATATATTACGGTGTCTCTTCTAGGTGTCGCGTCGCAAGTGGGAGTTATTCTAATTAATCTCACGGGTGGACTTTCAAGGGTGACTAAAGGTGATACGGGTGATATTCAAACGGTGACTAAAGGTGATACAGGTGACATTCAAGCGGTGTTTCTAAGTGATACATGTGACATTCAAACGGTGACTCAAAGTGATACATGTGATATATTAAAAAATAAATTGGCCCGCAAAAATGGCTTTGTTATCATTTGATTAAAATTGATTTGGTGATTAGCATTAATAAATGACATGTGAAATTACGAGGTATTACATATATATTCTTTGACAACTACACATTTTCTCTTTTCACTTTTTCTTTCAAACATTTCTTCAAATCCCAATTCAACTCCAATCAAACTTGCAAACTAAAAGGTTAGATCTTCCTCCAAAAAAATGAACAATCAAAGCTTCCCTTCCAGAAATATAAATCATCTTCTTGTCATATGTAACCTGTTAAACCTGAGAAAACAAACAAGGCAACCTCGCGTAAAATCGGCGGCAATCTATATATACTAACAAGTCCTAGAAAACAATGTAAGATATAATGCTTGTGGAATGAATGTTTGCAGATTTCCTGGAGTTTATAATACTAAAGAATTAACAAAAACTTTAAGACTCCGTTAAAAAGACAAAACTAGCAAAATTTTCAGAATTTTACACATGACGCCGTCAGAAGTGACCTGCAGAAATCTTTACATTAAGTTTCCGGAAAATTTCTGGAAAAACTTATGTCCTGCTCCCTGGAAAATCCTGCAAAACATCATTATGACTCGATACAAGCATTTGACTCTAACAAATACTAATACACATGTCCATTTAATATTGTGGAGAATCAAGATCAATTTCGTTCTTAAAAAAAGTTTTGGGGTTTCCCCTTACACTTAGCTTTTGCAAAATACCTTTATATGAAGTTAAGACGAAGTTAAACGACAAAATAAAGCATTTTCACAATTTTAGTTTGAAATATGATCTACCAACAATAAAAATAAAACACGCATACGAAAACAAATAACATCAAACAAACAAACAAACAAATAAAGCTTGGGTTGCCTCCCAATAAACGCTTGTTTTTGTTCGAGTCACGAGCCTGACTCTACCCTTATTTAACGAAAATAGGAAAGGTTTTCCCTACACTTAGGATTAAGTGCGGGTGAAAGTAGCGATACACACCCTTAGGGTGGAAATATGCCACGTGAGGGAAGAGTGGTGGATGAATTATATGCTCAAACGGGTGTGCTCCTATCATCATAACATTACCTAATTCAATTGGGTTAATGGGTGGATTAAGATTTTCTCCTAGAAAGGGATCATTTCCTATCAACTTCGAGAGACTCCTAGTTGGGGATCCATCTTGACCTAATAAACCCGGTTTAAACCCATAATGTTTCTTGTGATCAATTATAAATGGGTGATGTAAGCATGTAAGGTCATTTTCCACTCCTATATTGGCTTCCTCTCTACAAGGCTTAGAGTCCATTACTTTTGTCCTAAGACTACCCGGACTATATGGTTTGATGGGTGGATCGGGACCTATTTCAATTCCTAAAGTTTCATCCAAGGATGGGAGATTAGGTAACGGTTTTGGTTGAGGCTCCGGTTCATCAAAACTACGAACTTCCTTATAACTAAGAGAAAGGTTGTGATTACAAGTATTCAAACCTATTTCATCTAGTTGTGTTTGGTCCAAAGGCTCTACCTCTATTGGGGATCCTATAGTCTCTTCTAATTCATTCGGGTAAGTCACGGGTGGTGTGTATTCCTCAAGTGATGATGGGAGTTGTGGGGTACTTTGTAGGTTTGTGTTATTTACCTCATGCTTCCTTATCTCAATATCATCTATATCCTCATTATGTGTTCCTTGAGATTCAAAGTCATTGATCATAAAATGATAAGGCGAAAAATGAACCACTTTTAGGGGGTCATTTAAGCCCGGAATTGAATTTATTTGATCAAATATTGCCCTAAATCGTTCCTTTTGTGATTTTAGGTACTTTGGGAGAGAAATCTGGAAAAGGAAGCAATTCGGACGTTTTTGGAGCATAAAAGTGAAGAAAACGCCAAAGTCTTAATTTTCCTTGCTAGGAACAGTAGGTGACGGCGTCATGAAGGAAATTCTGACGGCGTCAAGAGTAATTTTCATGACGGCCTAGTACAGAATTGAAGGCGTCACGAAGTAGAGCGTCAAGAGTAAAATACGTGACGCCTTGGAAAATGCTATAACGTGACGGCGTCAAAAGTAGATCAAGGCAGTCCGAGAAGTATTTTGGCGGCGAGATGACGGCGTCACCAATTTGGTCTTGACGCCGTCAGCCTCAATTTCCTATATATAGTTTTCTAATTTTCATTCAAAAAAAGAGAAGTTTTGGAGAAACCCTAAGGCCGAACTTAGTACGAATTTTACAGGTTTTTCAAGGGTTCTCAGCCCTTGATCCCTTTCATGTGTAATTGAGATAAGTATTCTTTTAATTCAATCAATATGTCTATGTGTTGGTTGTCTATATCTTGTTCTTGTCTTAATTCCATCATGCTAGGCTAGATCTATCTTGTGTTTGCTTGGATCTAATGAAACCTAGATGTTAATTATGTGTTGATTACTTGTTTATTGTTGTATTGGATGAATGATTTCGATGTTAGGCTTAAGAAAACTAGCAGATCTCCAAATGGTAACATGCTTGAACGTCTTAGGAAACATGAACTGACGTGCACTAGGTTTTATTGGTTGTATTTAATGCATGAGTAAATTCTAATGATCCCATGTTAGGAGTTTCTTAGCCGGCTCGACATAGGAGTGAAGTAGGCACTCATAGGATTGGGGAATTAAGTGCGCCACCCCATGAATGGTATTAAGGAATACAATCCGTCATCCACGCAACTATAACAAGTAATTAACGTGTAAAAGATATCTAGGGAGTAGTGAAATCTAAGTAAACACAACTTCTCCATTTATTGCTCACAACCTTAGTTTAATTTAGTTTATTTTCATTTCTAGTATTTTATTTTGATTGCATCTTTAGTATTAGGTTAGTTGACTAGCAACTAATTCCGCCCAAATCCTTCAAACCCGAGATTTTTACTTGCTTTCTAAAAAAATATAAAAATACAAAAATAATCATTCCTCATCTTTAGAACTAGTATTTAGGTTTTCTAATCCTAGCGACACTATTCCTAGCTGAACGATCAATCCCCCGGTACTTGTCACTATACTATACTACAACGATCAGATACACTGCCTGGTGGGGGTTGTAAGCTTCTCAAGATCACTTGAGAGGTAAAGCCTGGTGCGATTCCCACGTATCATAAAACCTAGGCCTTTTTGCCCAATATGATCATGCTCGCCTAAATCCTCCATAATTGTTTCCTCAAGTTGTGATGTATACAAACCCATTAATTCATTGAACTCATGGTTCACGATTAGGAGGCTTTCCTCAAAATTTTTCCAAAGGGTCTTACTAAAAGGAATTGATCCTAACAATGATTGTTTAATATATGCCACACATGCGCATAACTCATCAAACCTATCAAACTGTACACCCATCTCTTCTTGTATATATCTAAGATCACTTAAAAATTCATTGGAACAACATGAAGCAAATCTATCCAATAAACTAATTGTTCCTCTATAGTTAATGATCTAAATGGAATTTCATCCGTCATGGAGACAAATGAAAATGGTTTTACAAACAAAGGGCACAAAGAAAAAGATAGACTAAAGAAATCCTATGAAAAAGAAAATAAAAGTCTCACTAGAAAGGAATCTAGTGAGTAGACCTAATAAAAAGAAATCCTAACCTAGACAATAACTATTTCCCCGGCAGCGGCGCCAAAAACTTGATACGTGGGAATCGCACCAGGCTTTACCTTTCAAGGGATCTTGAGAAGCTTACAACCCCCACCAGGTAGTGTACCTGATCGTTGTAGTATAGTATAGTGACAAGTACCGGGGGATTGATCGTTCAACTCAGGAATAGTGTCGCTAGGATTAGAAAGCCTCAAAACTAGATCTAAAGGTGAGAGATGATTCTTTTTGTATTTTTTATATTTTATGAAAGCAATTAAAATCTCGGGTTTTTGGAAGAGTGGCGGAATTAGTTGCTAATCAACTAACCCAATAACTAAGATGCAATCAAAATAAAATAACAGAAATGAAAATAAAGCTAATTAGACTAGTGGTGTGAACAATAATGGGGACAATTGTGTTTACTTAGGTTTAATTACTCCCTAGATATCTTTTACAGGTTGATAGTTTGTTACAATTGCATGGATGACGGGTTATATTCCTTAATACCATTTGTGGGGTGGCGTACGTACTTCCCCAACTCTATAAGCTCCTTCTTCACTCCTATGTCGAGCCTGCAAGAAGCTCCTAACATGGGATCATTAGAATTCGCTCATGCATTAAATACAACCAAAATAACCTAGTACGCATTGGTTCATGTTTCTTAAGACGTTCAAGCATGTTACCCTATGGAAGTCTGCCAGTTTTCTTAAGCCTAACATCGAAATCATTCATCCGTAACAACTATAAACAAACAATCAACCCATAATCAACATCTAGGTTTCACTACATCTAAGCAAACACACAAAAGATCTAGCCTAGCATGTTAAATTCAAGACAAGCGTAAGATATATTCAAACAATACATAGACATATTGAATGAATTGAAAGGATACTTATCTTAATTGAACATGAAAGGTCTCAAAGGGTAAAAACCCTTGAAAGAGCAGTAAAATTCGTGCTAGGGTTTCTCCAAAGTTACCCCCTCTTAAGTTATATATAATGAATGAAAATTGCAAAACTATATATAGATTTTACAAGGTGACGACGTCAAGAAGAAATGTCTGACGCCGTCAACTCGCCGCCCATAATGAGATCAGATTGCCTAGATCCAAGTTTGACGCTGTCATGTGTAATTTAGTTGAAGGCCGTCACCATATCTTGAACCATGACGGCCATACGTGACGCCGTCACGTTTTCTCTGGACCGTCACCACTTCCAACTCTTAACGTCGTCATATGAAGCCTCTTGACGCCGTCAGGTACTGTTTCCAGCAAGGAAAATTAAGATTTTGCCGTTTTCTTCACTTTTATACTCCAAAAACGTCCAAAATGCTTCCTTTTCCAGAATTCACTCCAAAAGTACCTAAAATCACAAAAGAAACGATTTAGGGCAATATTTGATCAAATAAATTCAATTCCGGGTTTAAATGACCCCCTAAAAACGGCTCATTTTTCGCCTCATCAGGAAGCTAAGCCATGTCAGCAACAAAAGCCATAATAGCTACCTCACTTTGCGGGAGAAGGGAATTCTTTTCTCTTGTGAGTTTCGACATCCAAGTCCCGAATTATAAAAGAAGTGAAAGAAATATTTAATTAATAGATAGTTTTTTTTATTGATTGCTGTGTGTGAATATTGGTGTTGATGGTATTTTTAAATAATAATAATAATAATAATAATAATAATAATAATAGTAATAATAATAATAGTAGTAGTAATAATAATAATAATAATGGAAGAAGGAGAGGTGTTGCTCTGGTTGAGAGAAAAGACGTGTTTGTTAAAAGTAGCAGTGCTATGAGCAGTAGCCACAACTAACCGATTCTTAAAGAAACATTGAAAATTTAACATTTATAAAAATTAAGAAAAACTCAACGCTCTTTTGCCATCAACATCCACCCTTAACAGAATGATTTTTTTTTGAATGATGATATGTAAATATACACTTTTACTTTGCACACATAAAATTTATATGTAAAAACAAGTAAATTAATGTGTGAGGATAAAGTAAAATATTTTATATAATAAATGAATTACATCATTTCGGAGTTTTTTTTGACAAAACAATCTTATGGGAAAAAAAATTGGACCAATAGGAAAGCTCGATTTTGACACATAGGCGAAATCGAGCAATATGATTGGCCAATAAAAAGTCAAAATTAAATTTATTTTTGTCAAACTTTAATAAATTTGGTGGAGAATTTGATTGTGGAAAAAAACACATGAAAATATAGGTGTTTAATTTATGAAAATAAAAACTTGAAAAAAGAGGAGGTAATTAATAAAACATTAGTGGTTGAATTTTAAATATACTATATGGATTTAAGTGTAAAATTATAAATCCCATGTTTTTTGATAACTTTATATAATAAACAAATAACCCCTTACACTTTATAATATGAACTTTGTTTACAATTACATGAGTATTAGTATTTACTTGAGACTTCCATCTATTAAACTTACAAAATTTTATAAATATACGAATTAGGTTTAATATAAGTTAAATATTTTTAAAATAAATATTAGTTTTAAACTTTCATCTATTAAAATATTTTTTACTATGTCGTTAAATAAGGACTGATGTTATCCTATTTAAAAGTTTAATCTATGCGTATATGGATTTAAATATTAAATACGGCTAAATTATTATTAATGGTAATATAAATATCAATACTCATGTAATTATAATTTAAAGTTTATATATGGATATCCTGAAAACACTTTTAGAAAACTTTACAAAGTATATTTTAACTTCATCAGCTCATTATGTGCTACTAAACTCGCATATTTCGTACAACATAATACCAATTGTTAAAAGTTAAACAACAACATCGACCATAACATCTATGTCTGCTAAATGAAAGTTTATATACGTATATATTTTAACTTATAACAACGACAACGTTCGTGCTACTAAAATCGCACATTTTATATAACATGATATCAAATATACGCGATTCTACTTATAATAACATGTAATTATTGTTTAAAGTTTATATACGGATATCCATAAAAAGCATTTTAAAAAAACTTTACGGAACATTAGATTATTAAGTGGGTAATCTAACTTAGGTTGATAATTTATAGGTTAAGATTTGACATTAATGAGTTAAAGTAGATGTGAGCTTAATGAGACTATTGTTAGATTTCAGAACACAACTTTTTTTAATTTAAGATTTTGAATTTAAATTAAGCTGAACTGAATTTGGTGCATCATATATATGTGAATTGATGTTTGATGATTAATTTGAAAACCCTAATTTGTTGTTAGAGTAAATTTTGAATTTTGGATTTTAATTAATGTGTTTTACTGATCATTTCGATACTTTAATAATATTTGAGAAGCCAAAACTAATGGGCATCGAATAGGACACTAAATGTTGATGTAAATTGTGGATTTATAAACAAAAGGTTTGAATTTCTAAAGTCAAAATTGTTGATCACATTTGATCTAATTCTTTGTTTAAATCTTGAATATTTATTAAGTTATAAGTTTGATCGGGTTATGGAGATTGGATTGTTTTCATGGGTTTTTTCAGATGATAATTCATCTATTTTGAGGTCATTTGTAAAAGGGTGGGTTATAATATTTTATTAATGTTCCTTGCGTTAATTTTGGACTTTATATAGACCGGTAGTAAACGATGAGTTAAATGCAGGTTTTAACTTGGAATACTGATGTGTGGGCTATGGGACTGGAGCTACATCTTTATACGGTTATACAGTCACATCCTTCTTCCTAATGGAGAGGCATTTGGGAAAGGCACCAGAGCACGTGAAACGACATTCAACATTGAGCAAAATAAGTTTAAATGATCTATGTTATAATGCTAAACGTGTAAAACGAGAATCATATATTGCAATATCTAACAAATAGGGCTTGGAATTTAATTTTTTTGTGTTTTTTTATCGACAGAGGCTGTCATTGCAAAATGATGGTTACGTTGGGATAAGTCGAAAGATGTTCCGCCAAAGGTACTTCTACAAAAGAATACATAAAGCCTTACATTTTACTTGAAGTTGCATTCTTGATGTATCTTAAGTGAAGTGTGAAGTTCAGTATAGTTTGTAAAACTAAATTTAATTTCAAGAGGTGTTATTAGTGAGTTTTTGGAAGTATAATTAATATTTTTCATATATTGTATATTGATATTACAATTTTACAAATCACCATTGGCGAATAAGACCTTATCACTCTATGTCACGAGTCATCAACACTCCCTTTCTATTCATTTGAGTAAAAAACTTATTTCTAAAATTATTAGTTATACAAGAACCCAAGCATAACAAGTTTAACAGACTAACAAATAACCGCACGACTTTTAAAAAGTTACAATCAAATAATATATACATTTGTAATGGTATCATCAAAATGCAAATCGTGTTATGCTATTTGTTTACATCAATAAAAACAACTAACGTGTAAAAAAAAGGAAGATACGAGGGGTGAAAATAGAAGATTCATAAGCAGTGGATCGTAAAAATTTTGTATCAAGTCTTTAGATGCGTCATTGATATACATTATTTAAAAAAATAAATAAATAAATAAATAACGGACAATAACATCTATAGTTAATGCGATCCATCTAAAAGTTCCATGTGTTATACTAGATGAATAAATGTAAAGTTCAATATATTTTAAGACAATATATTCGGTATTAAATACATGATAAAAGTTTTATATCAAAACCCGGTGCGTGCACGGGGTATTATAATTAGTTATGTGTTATGTATGACTTCCTTAAAAAAATGATGATGTGGCGTAAACAATCAACAAAGGGTCCAAAGCCTTCACACTTGGAAGATTAGGTAGCAAGCCCATTGGGCCGGGCCACTTTCCAGTTTCCACCACACACTTGTGTCCACTAAACGTGCAATTATTTCTCAGAATATTCCTATTCCTATCTAACAACTTCCACTAACAGAAAAACAAACAAACAAACAAACCTTCATTTAATTTAATTTTGAAGTTGACCCTTCATTTGTTTCTCAGAATATTTCCAGTTGACCCTTCCTTCACCACATCCTTTCATTTGTTTTCTAAAAACCGTCCTAAATAATGTTTTATTTGGGGTAATCCAATTTTGAAGTTGAATAATGAATTTGAAGATGGAATAAAAGAGTATTGATGTATGATTATGTAATTTGATGCGGGTAAGAATTGGGATTTTTAGTTTGTAGGTTGTAATTGATGAACTGGGTTTAAGAATTAAAAGGTTTTTTTTATGCATTTTGATTGATATTGGGGTTTATTTGGGTTGTAGTCCAAATGTTGATCTTTCTCTTATGGAATAAATTAGATCTATGGTTCATGTTGAATTGATGGGTGGAACTACATAGTAGGTTAGGGTTGTTGTGTTAAATACCACAGCTGCGAGGGTAATATAGTCATTTGCTATATTAAAATGCTTTATTAAGCATAAAAAAGAAACACCATTTGTTGACACACTTTTTGTTACCAACAAGTAACACTTTTAAAAAAAGACACTAGGGGCTATGTAGTTAATCTCCGCGAGATCTCGCCGATATCTCGTCGATATCTCGGATCTCGGCCTTAGAAATAATCTCGTTTCAAAATCTCGGCCCTAAATCTCGGAGCCGATATTCTCGGCGAGATTGGCCGAGATTTTGACGATATTTTGAAATCGGCAAGATTTTCGAGAATTTTCCGAGATTTCTGGGCATGCCGCGTTTGACTTTTCCGTTTATGATATTGTGATTTTCATGGTGATGGTGTTTTCCGGTGAAGCTTTGAGGAGTAATATAAGATACAATGTTTGTGGCCTGCATTTTAGAGATAAGTCTGCATTTTTTAGGAGTAATAAGGAGGAAAGTGTTTGATTTGTGAGATGAAGAAGTTCAGATGTAAAAGATGGAGGCGTGTGTATTTGGAGAAATTAAAACATTAGGGTTTTTATCTTGTTGAGCTGGCATTTTGCTTTTTTTATTGGGCACAAATTAATAAGTTACATGAATGGCCTAACTTAAATTATTCAATTGGACTCAAAAATATTTAAGTGGACTCAAACATACAATTAAATACATACATAATATAAATTTTGCAACATTTATATAAAATATATATTAAAAATATAAAATTCAATAATAAAATTAATAAACACCTATAAGTAGGTATATAAAATATATAAATACTTATTAAAAATATAAAAACCGATATCTCACCGCGATAACCGATATTTCAAATCTCGAACCTTGAACGATACGAGATTTTTGACCGAGATAACTACATAGACTAGGGGTGTTATTTGATTCGGTTAATTCGGTTCGGTTAGTTCGGTTAAAAGTTTTTAGGGTCAAACCGTTAACTAAACCAAACCGAATTCAAATTCGGTTTTCGGTTCGGTTTGGTTGAATTCTAGTTCGGTTTGGTTCGATTCGGTTTTCGGTTTAATCCGAATTACACACTTTATTTATACAAAAAAAGAAAAATATACGAATATATTTAGCCAAAAAAGTTATTTCAAACATAAAAAGTATTTTTTAATATTAGGATAAAATTTTATAATCTTTATATATATATATATAAATATATAAGTTTATATGAATTCGGTTTTCGGTTTTGATTATCAAAACCATATCCAAACCGAGAACCGAATTAAAAGTTCGGTTTGATTCGGTTTTGGCAAATTCGGTTAAGTTATTAGTTCGATTTGATTATTTTCGATTCGATTCGATTTCGATTTTTGATTTATTCGGATTTTTCGGTTTTTTTCTCACCCCTAAAATACCCCCTACTATGGCCGATAGGATTACACAGCAAGCCCATTGGGCCATTACTAACCACTCTCGACTTTCCACGAATCCACGACACACTTCTCTCTTCTCTGGGTCTCTCCACATAACGTGCAATTATTTGACAGAATATTTATAACAACTTCCACAACAGAAAAACAAACAAACCCCTTCATTTAATTTAATATAATCTAGGGTTCAATTCAATTCAATCCCAAATTTTCTCAAAAATGAGAAGACCATGTTGCCACACATTCACAGCATTCATACTCAAATCCCTAATCTTCTTCCAAACATTCATCGGCATCTCAATCATTCTTTACTCCGTTTACATGTTGAGCCAGTGGGATAAACACTTGCCTCCGTCACCGTTACCACCGTCACCGCCGTCGGGTTTAGCTCCGGCGCCGTCGCCTGATTCCGTTGATTCTGGTTTTAATGGTGTTAGGGTTTTTGATCAAGTTATTAGGATGTATTATTATTCTGGTGATGGTGATGGGATGGTTAACGATGGGATTAAGCTCTATTCGGACGCGATACCGACTCCTTGGTAATTGTTGGATATTTCATTTTTATTCAATGTTTATAAAATTGCTAGTTACGGTGTGTTTGGCAAAAATAGCAGTAGGAGTAGTGGTTTTTTTTCTATAAAAACGTTTGTGACGTAGCTGTAGGTGTAATCATAATTTGTAAAACCGCTCCTAAATGCTCAACGCTCCTAAATGCTACTTCATGGAGCATTGAAATATGAGCATTCCGAAAAGATAGATAAAGCTACTTGCTGCTAGCCAAACGAGCATTAAAGATCATAACGCCTCACCACTCCTAAATGCTCCGCGCCAAACATTGGTATCTAAGGGTGTTATGGAGTGCGTTTTTTATATAACAGATTGCGCGTTTGCAAAAAAACACCATCGCCAGTCACTCTGATGTCCTCACTAGATGCACATCTTAGGGGTGGCCAGGGAAAGGGTTGGAAAAATCTCATCATTTACTCAATTAGTCAATTTTTATCACACGTTAAGAAAACATAAAACTTAGATAATTGTGTTTTTTTTTCTTCTCAAAGGGTTTGCCAAATATTGTTTCGTGATTACTTGCGTTTTGCAAATGCTAATAAGATAATCTCCTCCAAAATGTAACCCCAAAGGCCCAAACACTCTTTTGGTCAATTGTGTTGCAATATGTTTAACAATATAATATGAATTAGACACTTAAGTTTTGTTGCTCACCTACTACTTGCTTACATTTGAATAGAACAAAAGCCTGGACGCATTTATTGTTATATTGTAATACTAGTACTCTTGCCATTACTGCATATATCGAGTCGTTGATGGTGTTGGTTATTCTGTGGCAGGTTCATATACGCATTTATGGGATTGGGTGTTATACTGGTTTGTATCTCTTGCATAGGTCATATTGCAGCTGAAGCTATCCATGGATGTTGCCTTTGTTTCGTATCCTTTATTTCTTTCTTCTGTCTCAGTGATGTTCTTAAATATTTGCAATAATCGACGTGATATTCATGTATAGGGGAAGGCCAGTTATGGGTCTTGTATGTCCATTAATCAGGATTATTGTATAGAATTGCGAAAATGGGTTGAAACTGACATCACTAAGTTTTTAGAGCATTTTAGTTTGCCCAGCGGTTGTGTAACTCTCGCATGCTATAAAGCCATCTGAAGTTTATTAGGAATCTATTTCATGCCATGTCTTGTACTTAATCATTTATTTAGTTCAAAACACGCTCATGTACTACCTTAACTTGAAAATTTGGCAGTACACTGTACTGAAAATTATATTAATCCTGCTTGAGGTGGCTTTGGTTGCATTTATTGCCCTTGATCATCGTTGGGAAAAGGTACGATACACAATAAGCATTAGAGATATATATATATGTTGGTCGCAAGAATTCTCACCAAAGTAACTTTATTGGTCAATGATTAGGATTTACCAGAGGACCCAACTGGACAACTCGATAGCATTCGGGAATTCATTGAAGACAATTTGGATATTTGTAAATGGGTTGGCATTGTTATAATTGTTATCCAGGTTAGATGCCTTTCAGATTTGATATTAAGGATATAGTTTGCACACTTGCTATAGCAACTTCTCTTTGGCCTATATGATGCTTCAATCTTACCCATAGCCATTAACCAATCATGTTATTCTGTATTTGGTTAAAAAAGGTTGGCAAAAATGTGACAATTGCCCATTCATGTGATTAGACGGGGATTAAATGGCCCTAATATGAGTAACCTTTGAGCTTTTAGGAAACTGAATGAAAATGATAGGAGGTAGAGGTTAGATGCAACTTTCGTTATTATACTAGTTCTTGGAGTGAGGTGTAGATGAAATTGCTGTTTAATGAAGATGGCTCTGCAAATTAGTTTGATAATTTTAAGCATCTTATGTCTGTGTTGCAAGTCTACGATACTAATCGGTAGCCCTCAATGGACTTGACAACTTCATATCCTGCTGCCATCAGTTGATCAGTTCCTTTTCTTTCTTTTTGCTTGATTGTGTAGTGCTTCTAGTCGTTTACAACCTAAACGATGTTTAGATTGCCAGTTAACTTATAAGGCACTTACATATTTAGAGAACAACAGGAACAAGTTACTTTCTTCTCTATAATACATATACAGCCATGTTGGCACTAGGTTTGAATTGGGTGCCAACACAGCTGGATATGCATTGGGTGGAAACTTTTTGATTAGAGGATAAGATTGTGGGTGATGGTGTGGGTGCTATGTAACTTGTTTTTGTAAGCACTTGGCTCATCATTTCAAGTTGCCGTTTCAAGGCTTCCATAGTCTGACAATAAAAAAGAAAAGACTTATTCGATTAAGCCTAAGGAGGTATTAATTGACTTTTTATCAACTTGTAATTGTCAATCAACTTTTCTCAGTTAGGAGGGAGTATTTCCAATATTTTTTTGGCTATTTGTATCAGTGGAGTGATGAGTCTAGTAATTTAGATAGGTAATTATATTGAAATATGCATTACCATAGGTCCACGATATTAATTATACTTCTTACACACTCAGATAAGCTGAAGAAACATTTTATATATTTAGACGAATCCTTATCTTTTGCTTAATTCACCACTTGAATGGATTAACCGCAAAACCAGTTGGCCCTACCTGATGTTTGTTAGAGCACTTCTAGTATATATGTTTAGTGTTAACAAACATAAATCATTCACGCTGATAGTTAATCGATTGGAGTTTGATGTATTACTATTTATTTTAATTCTATTGAATTTCTTGAGTACACATACTTGTTTCATCTAGTTGTATCTTACATCTTATTTGTTCTGTTATTTCATTACGACTAGGCTTGCTGCGTGTTAGTTTGCTGGAGATGCCATCCCAATATAGTTTAATTAACATATACTTTTGATAAAGTATCTTCGTATTTGTAAAGTTTCTTTGTTTATGTTGGTTTTTATTTTATTTTATGTCTATATTTTCTACCTGTGGCTGTCCTTGTTCTATTATGCGACTAATTGTGGGTTGTGATGTTTTAATACAATATAAAAGCAAAATATTGAATACTAATACAAATAGTGCAAATGCTCATATATTTGTGTTTTTCTTGGGTATAAACTATAAAATGATTTTTTATGCCTTCTTATTAGCAGCTACTATCAGCTGTTGATTTTGCAAGCTTCAAATTTCTAATACTAACTAAAGAATAGAAAAAGCAAATAGTGATAGTCTTCGATAGTGTTTGGACCATACTGTTCACATATCATGGCTCTACACCATTTTTCAAGACGAGTAAAGTAACATTCACATGATGGGTGTCCTGTTTTCAGGTTCTATGTCTACTTCTTGCTGTACTGTTGAGAATGATGGTATCTTCACAGAAGAAAGATGATGATATGGAAGAAGGTAGTTCAAGAGGAAAAGAATGGGAGCCTCTGCTAAACCCAAATTCAAGCCAAGCTTCAGGTTCAACTAGTGGTGTTGGTAAATCTTTTCAGTCCGACATCTGGAGCTCGCGGATGAGAGAAAAGGTAATCCCTTGATTTTCCTATTAGTCGGCTGTTTTACTGTTTAAAATATATGTGATCTGTAGTTTATCTCTTTGTGTTTTCATTTTTTCTTTATTTTTTTTCTGTATATCTTATCATTTTCCAAACTGCTGAAAGCAAGTGTACGGCTCCCTCAAGTGGTGCTATTTTGATCATCCTCCATTAGATGAAATAGGAAAACATGCATGAGGTGGTTTTTAGTTCTTACACCACACATAACAGATTTCGAATTGATTTAAGTTGCCTTATTTAGGGGAAGGGTAACTATTGAAAACATGGCATTATTGAATGTGAAAGTTAGAGACACTACTGGATCAATAACTCTACCGGAATACTGATTTAAGTTACCCCAATATGAGTGAAATTTATGTGGCAACAGGAAATTAGGTAACATCTTTTTATTTAGGTTATGTCGGTTAGGTTTATGTTAGTATGTTTTAGGTTATGTTTTATTTAACAGGACAAGTGAAAAAGATTTTATGAAAAGGAAACATGACAGTTCGGTTAAAATTTAGTGTATGTCTAATGCATATGGCCTAAACTTATAATTATATCTAACATACTTATTTTTAAATCTGAAACTACTGGATAAGATGGTGTTTGCAAGTCAATTCAACCAGATATGTACCATAATAATCGGTTCTGACTTGAATCCGTTTTGACTTGTTACCCAACCCGCTGAAGCTACCCATTTCACCACCTATAGTCATTTTTGGCCCAAACTATCTGTAGTTTGTTGTTGCTTCCTCTTAAGTTTCTTTTCGTTTTGCTCTGGTTGCAGTATGGACTGAATGGAAGTCAATCAAATCAGAGTGCATGAGGTTGACAGGAAAGTCTAAGCAGCGAAATAAACGTCTGAGAAGCCGTGGGTAACCCTGATTTTATTCCATGACATATGCTTTAATTTGTTTGCTTATTGATCGAGTAAGGTGAGGCTGTGACCTTTGTTATAGGTATAGTATTATTCTCTCATCATGTTTGTGCATTTTCTTTGTATAGATAGAAGGCGAGCCGTGTGACCATTTTTCTAGCCCCTTACTTTATTTCAGGCATCACCACCACCCTGAGCTTGATATATACACCCAATAGCTATTGACAAGTTTGTTGTACCATAGGCATTCATAGATGTCCAGTGTGCGGTGATGAACCTTCTAGTTCCCATTCACTTTGTACAGAACTGTTCTGTGTGCATGTGTGTGTTTCGTACCGCTGTAATGCATAATTTTTTGTTATTAATATATTGTATTGAGAAAAGGAACTTGTTTGTTTTTAATCTTTAAGTGTGATCATATTGGAAAAATGGGCCGGCCGGCGGGTTGGGTAACAAGTAATTTATTGGTACATTTTGGATTGGATGACCCGAGGCCCGAAACACTTTTCCGTAATGTGTCAAATATGGTTACTAAACTTATATCTTATCAATAATAATATACTCCGTAGTATTTTGAGTTAAATGATATAGGATGACTTTTGACCCTGTTGATTTATATTAGTAAACGCCTAGTCTATAGTAAAGAAGCTTGTTCAGTTTATATGAAAATGGCATTTTGTATTACGTATGTGGAGTGTATAATACTAAAGAGCCTTTTGTTTAGCGATATGTGAGTTGTCTACTAATTAAGAGTTTTTTAGTTCAAGTTTCAATTAAGACATGGGGTGACGGCGTTATATTCAACTGTGTGAATATCTTCTAAAAAGAAGATGCCAAAAGTGTTGTGATGGGGAAATAATAATGATGCCAACAAATTTGATTGATATTGTCAGAGATTCTATATTTGTGACAAAAATATACAAATATCCGAGATTCTATATTTGTGTCATATATTTATATTTTATAAATTCATTTGGTTTCTTATTTTAGGCAAATGATTCTACAACATGAATTGGTATCTTATGTATTTATAATTTTAGAGCCTTTAATGACTTGTTAAGTTTATTTTTCATATTTGACTTAGTCGACATTTTACAGATAATACATAACCTGAGTCAACTTATTTATTACGTAGTATATATGCTAAATTGTCTCCTTTAGCCTGAGTTTTCTTTGTGTTTGTCGTCTCCTTTAGTTTAGAGGTTTCTTTCATAAGCTAGTTTTTGGTTTATGGGCATGAGAATGTAGTAATGACTTCCATCGCTGATTGAAACATGATTAATTAAGGGTTTGGATTTTATAAATGGGGATCAAACCCGGGAATTTACAATTACCAATCAAACCTACATAAGGACTCATAGTTAAGTTACCAATCAAACAGCCCCTTAAATACTGTTATCGTGTCAAAAGATCCACTACTAGAGCGTCATATTGTTTTGAATTTTGAATTTTTGGGTGACAAGGTTTGTCTCGATGTTGATTTTGTTATTTTCCGCCTTACCCCAATAACCATCTCTATCAAATTTGGCCCCTTCCTACACCAGTAAATATGTTAAAGAACCCAGGAATACTTTCTGATACTGGCAATCTTTTCAGTAACTGTTCATGGTTACTACAACTTTATGGAAGAATCTTTACTTTTTCTCTCATGATGTAAACTTGATTGTTTCTTACATTGGCAACTTTCTCTTGGATCTTTTGCTTATTTTGGCTGAAAGAATTTTTTTCTGAACTGGTAAAAGCCTGTGGTTCATTTGGTTATGCAAGACATGGAGAACCACATTTTGCAGGGTTATTTAGCTGTCTACTACTTGTATTCAGATGTAGGATTTAACAACTTTAAATATGGCTTTTGCTTGCGACATTATCTATGTGATGAACAATATTGTCTTTTTGGTGAGTTCAGTTATCGATGTAATCATTGAGTATGGGTTATGTACCATGTTTAGTCCTGTTTGTTTGATAATATTATTAATCATGCGCAGATAATTATCTGTATCCTATTTTTGTTAGTAACAACTATGGTAAAAAGCATACAGTATATTTGTTAAGAAATCACCTCCCATTTGGGAAGGTGATTTGTACACTCTCATAAATGATTGGGACATTCTAAATTAGAGTGTCTTGACATTTATACCCTCACGTTACTTTTACTTATTCTTATCTTGTGAGGGTATAAATGTTAATGCACTCTTTAGAGTGTCCCAATCATTTATTGGAGTGTGCAAATCACCTTCTATTTGTTAAAAGATGATTCCTGTACAATTAGAGGATTTTTTTATTTTTATTTTTAATTTTTTTATTATTAATTTTTTTTAAGTCTGCATTTTTGCCTTTTTTTCTTCGGGAGAAGTATGAAATTATCGACTAGTTTACATTCTTTATTATTTGAGATTCGGTATAAACGAAACATTGATATATACTTTTCAGTCTATATGTTTCGGTATACGAGTAAGATTGAAAAAGCCTGTACGGCAATTGTAACAATTAGGTAGCAAGTTATAATCAGAAGGTCATAACCATTATAAATTTTTTAGCAAATGAAGTGTGAGGTTGAAATCTGATAGATAATTTATTATTGTTTGTTTCATTTTGTAACTGTTTGTTTGTTTGTTGGTGCAAATTTGAAACTATTGCATTGCTTTTGTCAATAAAAGTTGGCAACTTCCACATGGGGATGAGTTTGTAGTAGTTGGGATTTTCCATAATTGCATCAACTACTATAAATATACTTATTGCAATAGGAGAAAAGATCCATGTAAGAGCACTTACCATGTTTTGAGTTTCACCAAATAATGCTACATTATTATTACCTTCAATTATAACATTCAAAAGTGTCATAATAATTGTACCTTGTGGAGGTGAAAATTGAAATATTATATCAAAAGAAAATTGATATATATCATGATCATTCTCTCAATTTTTGTTTAACTTAACACACTATCCTTTGGATCTCCAACTCTAAAAAGTTTCAACCACATATATACTCTAGATATTTATCAATATATATATCACTTGATACAACTTGGTTTTAGTTAGGGGCGAGCAAAATCGTCCGAGTCCTGACAACCGACCCGATTCCGACATAAACCGATAGTCCCAATACCGAATAATAGTTTCTCGGATCGAGAGTCAGGATGGATTTTTAGCATTTTTGGGATTGGGGACGGGTCGGGACGGGCCAAAAACGGACAAAATACAAGCAAAAACTGACTACTTTCGGGACGGGCCAAAAAACCAACTACTTTCGGGTCGGTATTCGGTTTATGATTTAGGTGACTTTCGGGATCAGGATTAGTCGGGTCAGGTCGGTATCGAGCCCGATGCTCGGCCCTAGTTTTAATTTATGGATATAAATTTCATCATTCATTTCACTATGTATTTTTTGGTCATAGTGTTTTCTCAGTGTAGTTTTTTTCAGTTGTCAGTCCATGTACTTTCAACTCATGTGTCATACTACTCAGTATCTTTGTATGTACAGTTAATACCAAAGAAAGTTGTAACCTTATAGAGAAAAGAAGTTATATTTTTACATTGCTACAAACATTTCCAGAAAAATACATGTTCTCAACAACACTGAAATTTAGAGCATTATTAAAGTCCAACAATCAAAGACACTGACAATTAATGTGAAAACAATATACTCAACTACTTATAAACTAAACTAAGAAAAAAGAGACCCCTCATCGTGGAACCAAAATTGGGACAAAGTATTGTCACCCACAAAATAATGTATGCAATGTCAATTTCTTGTGTGTCATTTGAAGGTTGGCATACTTCGCTAAGAAGCGTAACGAGCAGTCGAAATATTTCTTAGTCGTTTCTTATGCCAATGTTAATGTATCACACATAAGATCGTATTGATCAAAAGGCGTGTGCTAATATAGTTAGATTGTTATCTTGACTAGTTAAACTTTAAGAGTATATCGAAGTGACATACCTGATCTTTGAGTTGAGGCAGGTACAACTGTACAAGTCACTTCAGTTCCAACCCCTCAAAACATTTTGTGGTATTCTTTTTGTGTGTGTCATTGTCTAATGTAACAACTCATAATTAATAAGGTCCGGGGTTTCGCTCTTTTGATAACCTACATTTTAACCTTGAATTTAATAACATGGAATTAAGATATAGAGCATGTATTAGACATAATAGTTGTCGGCGGGGAGACAAAGGAGATGGTGAGAAGCTTGTGACGTATATACAAGTATACAACGACAGGCTAATTAACGTTCACCGAATATTCCATCTTGACACGAACACATAATCCAATAAGTGCTTAACATAAATCTACACACGCTTATACTTCAATACTTGTGATACAGTACATGAGGGCGCATGTTATTACTTCACGAAGCAATGTATGTCAATTTGTATGTTAAATGATTTGGACCGATACATAATCTAATCACAAGTTTCTGTGCTAAACTTGCAAAATTTTATATAGATCATTTTGATCCATATGTGTGGGTTTTAACTATGATGAACGCTATTTCTAGGTAAGTTCAGTGATTCATGACAAGCCAACGACGACTTTTATTAGTCTTATTGGCGCATATCAGTATGTGGTTTGTTGTCATTTAAGTGATACCAAGTCTTTCTTTCAGCTTGAAGAGAAGCAATGGCCATCAAAGCAAAGATCTCATATGAAAGACCCAGAATAAATAGATATCTGTTTTATTATTATTATTTTTTTATTAAATTTAATAGTAGTACACATTACTATAAATTAATATACTATTCTAGGATCTTAATAAAATCTTGTGACACCCCCATCTAACAGTGATAATAATTTTATGTGAGGGGACCAATACACTCATAAAAGCCCTTTGGTACCAATCAAACCACCTTGGCATATGATGATGTTTTTGTGTAAGCAATGAATATTTAAGGGGCTATAAGTGTATGATTTATGGGTGAACCATGAATAGGTAGGGGTTTAAGAGTCTTAATTTATGGTTGAACCATGAATAGGGAGGGGCTACAACCATGTTTATGCAATTATTATTGTATCTTCTTTACAATCATTTTTGTTAGTACAGAAAGTTTTAATGGGTTTTCACTTTTGAAGGTAGATTATAATGTTCAATTATTTCAAATGTTAATTAAGAAGATTCGAAAACAAGATGATTATTGTAAACATCTAACGTTCGTCGACATGCTACTTAACACATAAACATGGTTTGAATCTTACGCTTGTTTCTTATGTCACGGAACAACGTAAAAGAAACAACCTTAAAGGAGCGTTAACACATAAAAGCGGATCACACTGTAAACCATGATGCATCAATAAACAAAAACAATTCTCCTTATACATGATCCAATGTATTATCAAACTGCATGAGTAAAATAGATCACCATTCATCATTGGTTTACTCATTTGTTAGGTCTTAGAAAATTGTTAGGTGTTTTGTCCCTAAAATGACACACAAAGATCACAAAAGAAATGTAAAAAAATGAGATCTTGAAACATTGGGAAAAGAACAAGAAACTCAATTATGTACTAGTCTAAATATATGACAGCAAAATAAGTACCATTTTTTGGAAACTTGCAGGACATTATAATAGTGTTTAAATGGTACACAAATAATTGTGTTATAATTCAGGAGTAGACCCAAAAGAAAGATTAAAAAAAATCATCCTCTATCAAGCTCTACCAGTCAACTCCAACACAGACTCTTGCACCAACTCATCAAGCAACTTCCCTTCTATTTCCTTTCTTGTATTATCAATTTCTAATCTTAAACCTTCCAACCACCCCCTCCCCACCACCTCTTTACTCACCACTCTCTCAACCACCATGCTTCCGCCGTCCCCGTCATCCCATTCACACCTTTCCTCCCCAGATATCCATTCCTTTACGTGAGCCCACACACGGTCTGTCAAGACCGTTGATGACGTTGTCATGTCATCTAGGCTGCCGTGGGCCCAACTGCAGGGTCCACGGTTTGCAATATCTATTAAGGCTTCGTTAACGCAGTCAAACACAAGTTTTGCTATTGATATGTGATCTCTACGTTTTGGTTGAATTTGCAACGGCTCCTTTTCACTTAGGTCCGTGTACTTGTCTCTTAAGGATGGGTCTAGAGGGCTTTCGGGTGAATGCCACTTGTTTAAAAATGAGCTAGGCCGTACTTTTTTGAAACCTGATACTGATAGTAAGGTTTGAACATAGAACAAACATTCTTGCTCCTCTTCCTCTGGATTTAGGGGTGCAGATGAGGGTTTACCTACGTAAGGTGTGGACGACCCCACAGAATCATCCCAAGATAGAGTCCGGGCTATGGATCCAATGGGCGGAGATTTATCAATCAAATTGTATCTCATAGGATCTATTCCTGTCAATACAGCATGAAACGTTAATAGTCTAATAATTTACTAGACAATATACATAGACGATATAAATTGGTTGCTTTAGGGTATGCTTTATCTCTAAGGGGTAACAACTAACAAGTTTTAGCCAAAGGATTTGGCCAAAAAGAAAACGGGTCAAATGGGTCGAAATGAAAAATGGGTGAAATCAATCCAACGAAGATTAGTTTTGTAATCATATTAGCACATCGTAAATCATAAAATCAAAAAACAAGGATTAAACTATGTGTTTGTGGGTCTAACCTAACCCAACCCACCCATTTTTGCCACTTCTAATGAGAAAATACAACCGAATTGTTTACGAGTATTACCATGTGCAATCAGCTTGGAACTGCGATGACAGTCTGTCGTACGATCATCCTCTTCAAATGGGGGTTCCAAGACAGAAATAGGACTTGGTTCGTCTTGGTTCTCGCGAATTTCACTCTTTGTAAACGGAAATCCTGCCTGCAATAATCAACAATGAATCAGATGAAAATAATGAATACCAAATCGAGCAGTTAGCTAAAGCAATGAGATTTTATTTATTTCAGTACTCTGGTAATATTCATCTTGTATGTATCTATCAGCTTATAGCTCAAACACAAAGTTTAAAAGTAACAAAAAAGTCAAATTTGAACAAATTATGTTCTTATCTTGATAACAGATGCACCTAAATACGCACATATAAGTAAAATAAGATATTAACATGATAAGAAGAAGCCACACCTCGGGTAAATTTATGCGATGTTTCAATCCTGAACATGATTCGTCTTCCACTCTCGTGTCATTAACACATTGAGATCCTTCATTAGCAGCATTTCTCGACGACTGAGGCGCATCCTTAGACTGGTGGGACTTTTCTTTGCTAGATTTTTTACTCTTGGAGAAAAATAAACTTGAAACTCTCCCCTTAAACGACAATGATTTCACAAGCTTCTCTTTTCCGACATCTGTAGTCTCATCTTTGCCTTTCAAAGAACCCGGAACTTCTAATGGTGTAGCAGATGCTGGAACAGATTTTGATCTCAAAAGATTCCTAAGGTTTTGATCAGTGTCTTCTTTAATTTCATTACTTTCCTCGGTTTTTACTGGTTGTTTCACGTCAGATAGAGCAAGCATATCACCTAATGTACTTGAGCTTCTTTGTATTTGCCGTTGTTCTTGAATAACTTTATTTGTATTTGCCCATCTTTCAGAAAGTCGTTTCTTAGCTTCCCTACATACAGATGACTCTCGAGAATAAGATGTACGGCTGGATGAGGCAGTATAGTGACTATTAAACCGATTAATATAGTCCCACGAATGTCTTGAAGCCGGCGACACAACTTCTGAATCGCTAAGGTTCCCTGCCGCATAATCAATCTCCGATTTACAATATGAACTATCGTCACCAATATAACCATTTGAAAAGACAGAAGATAAGAGGGTCTCGTCTCTTCTAAGCCCACTATCAGACATCTCGTTTTCAATCTCTTCAACTACTTCCGGATCCCGATCAAATACATCATCATGCGATGAAGAAAGCGGTGAAGAAGCAACTTTTATGTTATTCGGTTTCACAGAGCTCGGTTTCAGCACCACAATCCTAGTTGGTGGGTTAACATCACCATCAGTTTTACAACATTCAGGAGATAATATAAAATCAGAACTGCTTTTGTCCCATGCCTTCTGTACCGTTTCCTTTACCTGCTTTTCGTTTTTCTTATCCACCAACTTAGAAGGTCTAAGAACCGTGATACGCCTAGAGTCCGGAGGTGGAGGAAGAGACTCTGAATCGTATATATGTTGTGAAAACAACGAATTAGGCTCTTGCAAAAACTTCAAAAACAAATCTTTATGCGAACTTAAAACTTCCAAAGCATCTTGAAACTGCTTCGACTGGCGATGTTTTTCGTCAGTAGATAACCGTTTCGCTTCCAAGAATTTTTCACGTACAAGGGCCATCTTCTGCTTTTCATTACATCGTCCCTTCTGCGGTGAATCGTCTCTCACACATTCATACACGTCTTTGTATTCCCCGTGTTCTTGATACCGACTAATCTCATGTTCTTGCTGCAAAAATTCCAAGGACCCCGATTGGCTCCTTCGTGAACCAGGTTGGTGTTGCTGCGGTATAGCCTCAAGCCCCATTAGCTTGGCGACTAAATTGGACGGACTTTGCTTACTATCCTCTTCCTTCGACATTTCGTGTGCAATAAGCATTTTTATAGGTGTTCCATTTGATTTCCTACTTGACGGAGACTTAACAATCTACATATAATATTAAACATAAATCAAGTCTTGCTACAATAAACACGTCTAAAAACAACTTAATTTACTAATAACAAAAGTAATTACCACATTATCATCCATTTCATCAACTAGACTTGTCTTCGACGCATCTGATAGCCTCCCAGAGAACGACGAACCTGTTCAAAATTGCATTTTTTTCATAAAAATGGGAAAACATAATGAAGATGACATAAAAGTAATGAAGTAAAGAAAATTACCATCATGATGCGGTTTATCAGTAAGTAGCTTTTTCCCTCCTGTACCATTACTCAAATCAAACATATTAACCATTCTTCCTAAACATCCCGAGATAGGCTTCTCGGGATGTCGATTTTTTCCACTTTGAATCCAACTCATTCTTCTACCTATGAATACAACAACACAACAAATAAGTCCCACATAAAACAACAAAAAAAAATCTAATCTTAAGTGTCTTTATATATCAAATCCTAACAAATCAATTAGAAACTTATAAATGTATGTTACACACCAAACCTTTAAACCTCAAAACAGTAAAAAAAAAAAAAAAAAAAAAAAAAAAAAAAACCCACAATTTTCAAATTTTTTAATTAGCAACTTTAACTGAAATTAGCTATAAAAAAACAGAAAATTAAAGAAAACTAACCTTAATTACTAGTAATATTCTTCAAAATTAAAGCTTCATACTTTATGATTCCAACTGCAAATAAAAAAGGATAACACATTATTATCCAAAACATATAAAAAAACAACAAAGATATTTTTTTATATATAATTATAATAAAATCACACATAAGAAAACAAAATCACACCATACTTTCAAATTAACATCATTTTTTAATCAATACTAATAAAACAAAAATAACCCAAAAAAACCCTATTTTTCTTTTTTTCTTTTTTAATACATAAAACAAAATCTTTAAAAAAAAGTACATAATCACAAGATCATTGTAACATCAAAAAGCTGCAATTTTTACATAAAACAACTCAAAAAAACAGAATCTTATACCACTTTCACCTTTTTTAAAAACCCTTTTATAAAAAATCACTATTTTTTATTTTTTTTTAATAAAAAAAAATAGCTTTTTTAAAGAGAGAAAGTAAGAGATCAGTTAAACCTTTTATAATGAAACAGTAACTGAATGTTGGCCGGAATCTGGCATTCCGGTACCGGAGATTCTGTGTTCCAGATCAGTGAATTCACACACACAAACACACACTGGAAGGTGAGAGAGAAAATGTTTTTAGTGAGAGAGAGATTTTTGTTTTTGTGAATGTGTATTAAAACTGGATATATTGTGATCCTGGAAATAAACATAAATATATAAATAATATTTGGTTTTTTGCACTTTAGTCCTTGTGCTTTTTTATTTATTTGTTTGTTTTATGTGAGGACATGAAACGGTGAGATTAGGTTGGTTAGGTTATAAATAAAAAGGTTAGTGTTCCCTTTTGTTTACTAGTGAAGTGGTTATGGGATTATAGTTTATTTTATACTCCTTTTTAAGGTTAAAATGAGCTGAGTTTGAGCTTGTCAGAGCTTTATGAAGTTTGAGCTGGTTTTAAGCTTTATATATTTAGCTCAAGCTTGACTTTGTAAAATTTCATAAAAATCGGGCTCTTTCCATCTTTCCATGACAAGCCAAATTAACTAAATGTTGAATGAAATTTGGCTTGTTAAACACACTAGGTTTGTGCATGTTTAGTAATTCTAACTTGTCACGGCTTGCATAGGCAAGCCTAGTCAATCTCAAAATATAAAGCATAGGCTCGAGCTCGGTTATCAAATGAGCCCCAACTTAGACTTAAGCTCGGCTCGTAACAATCTTTAGTTACTAATACCTTCTTGAGATTTTCACAAGCAACTTGGCTTGTTCTTAGGTTACGACTTTAGGGTCCGGAGTTTTTACGAGTTTATTATTTCACTATTAGCTAAACTGCACAAATTGCATACAAAAATATAAAGTAAAGATTTAGTTTGAAATGCAAGACGTGTTTTTGTTTCTTGTCTTTAATATCCTTTTAAGTTGACTTTTTATCAATACAAACAATTCTTAAAGAGTAATGAATATAGACCCACTCAGTTTTGTAACATTTACGTGACTAATGAATATAGATCCACTTTTTTTTCTTTTTTTTTTTATTTTCCCTTAACATTTCTTGTTTAGTTTCGGTAATAGTTGTTAAGATTTCGATCCTGATCTTAGGATCTTACGATTTTACAATGCTGCAAAACAAAAATGATTCGAATCCTACATAGAATCTTACCAAGCTTAAGATCTTATAGGATCCCGATCTTGACAATACGATCTTAAGATTTAATCCGACCAGATCTTACTTTCTCGGATTACAAACTAAAAAACTATAATTTATGAATTTTTTTTTCTAAAATTCAAAAAACAAAATGTTAATCTTCTTAAAAATTTCATAATCATAATTTAAGACAACATTTTTATAAAACATTCATATTATTTTGTGTTTATGATATATAATAATTTGTAAATTTGTATAATATTACAAAAACTATTAAGAAATTGACATTATAGTAGGATCTTAAGATCCTGACCCGATCTTACGATCACGATCTTGCAAAGATAAAAACGATCCTGTGATACCGATCTTGAAAACCTTGGTTTCAGTCTCATCAAATGATTACGGTCACTCTTAATTGAATAATTGTTATCATACCGGAAGTTCGTATCAGTTTACATGCAAATAGAGTTTATTTGTTCAAAGGCAAATAAGCTACTTAGAACGAAAGGTCGATAAACCACATTTCTAACAGTTCAAACCAAACGTATAAAATAAATTTATAAGTTACAATTTGTGTTATTAATAACCTTTTATATAATAACTGCTCATATGTTACAACTTATCTTAAAATTTATTACTCGTATTTGCAATTTCATCAAATAACTATGTTAGTGCAAAAAAGTGTGATGAGTATGGATTGGGCTTAGTTTGCGTATTGGGCTATCTGGGTAGGTCGCCGCATGGGTGAAGTCTGCACTAATTCAAGTGATGGATTGATTCACTGCACAAAAGAAAGTAAAACATTAGCCTTACCATGGGGACGGACCCCACGATTAAGCTCCGGCGTGAGAGTAAGTATTCATGTCTTTGTCAGAGAATGTATATGTATCGGGATATCTGAGAAAGTCATACCAATAAGTGTGTTGAAAGGTTGCCTTTTATAGGTGAGCTCAATTACTAGGGTTTCGTAATATTTCGCTTATTTGCTGTTAGTGACCGGAGTGGGCCCTTGTCGGGCAAGGATCCGTAACTTAATCATGATTGCGGATACAGATTACCTTCCGCGGTCGGGCAAGGATCCGTAACTTAATCATGATTGCGGATACAGATTACCTTTCGCGGTCGGGCAAGGATCCGTAACTTAATCATGATTGCAGATACAGATTACCTTCCGCGGTCGTGGGTTGGTCCGCAAGCGTGCTACCGGTGTAACATCCCCGCCTACTCAGACCACAATATTATCCGCTTTGCCCGCAGGCTCACGGCTTTGCTTTGTGACCCTTATGTGAGACTTCCCGGCAGGTCACCCATACCAGTGCTACTCTTACATGAGCATGCTTAACTGCCAGTTTCTAAGAACCCCACCCGCAGTAGACCACAAAACGAGTTGTGTCTAGTAAGACCAAGATATTACTTATGTACCTAGCATCACTCCATGCCACATCCGATATGGGATTTGCCTAGGGTGTTACAATCACCCCCCGTTAGGGACTCATCGTCCTCGATGAGGTTTGCCCCACTATCCTGAACGGTTCTGATATCACTTGTAACATCCCGCCTACTCATACCACAATATTGTCCACTTTGCCTGCAGGCTCACGGCTTTGCTTTGTGACCCTCATGTGAGACTTCTCGACGGGTCACCCATACCAGTGCTACTCTCACATGAGCATGCTTAGCTGTCAGTTCCTAAGAACCCTACCCGAAGTACACCACAAAAAGCGTTGTGTCTAGTAAGGCCAAGATATTACTTATATACCCAACATCACTCCATGCCACAGCTGATGTGGAATTTGCCTAGGGTTTGCCATATAAAAAGAGAAAATACTGTAAGAGCAACCCTTGGTCGGATGTCAGGGTGTGTGGCGCCACTCAACGAGAACATTGAGTTCTATTGAGGGGGTGAGAAGAGTGGTGTATCATAGAGATAGCCATCCACACATCGGCTGGCACACAAGGGTGATGCTATGGACATAAGATAACATTCACCTTATAATGACACAACGCGTTTTGTGGTCTACTGCGAGTGAGGTTCTTAGGAACTGGCAGTTAAGCGTGCTCATGTGAGAGTAGTACTGGCTTGGGTGACCTGCCAGGAAATCTTCACATGAGGCCATAAAAGCAAAGCCGTGAGCCTGCAGGCAAAACGGATAATATTGTTGTCTAAGTAGGCGGGATGTTACAACCGGAGTATTGCTTAGATGATATGTGTGCGTCTTTGTAGGTCTGGGCCATACCCACTTGTTATTGGGCTTGGCGGTAGTCCAATACACCTGCTTGTTTGCTATGTTTTGTTGTGTTGAGTCGGAGCGCAAATGTATATAACGCAGTCCAGGCCTAATAGTCCTGCTATATTTATTTAGAAGATTTTTGGATTAGGAAATTGTGATATGAAGCTAACTTTTAAAGAACTTGAAACTTTACATATACTCAAAGGATCATTAATGCAAGTTATTAGTTAGTTACGTAGTAATAATCATCACCTAAAAGTGTTTAGAACCGTTGAGAGAGGTGACGTTGACCCCAAAACACTTGATTATGGGGGTCTAATTGTAATCTATTAAAAGACAAGGGACCCACCATCAACAACCACACCATTTTTGCAACGTTTATAAATGTTACTTTGTGTCTTTTTTTTTTAAAAAAAAAAGTGATTTTTGATTGCATGTCCAAACAAGAAATTGTCAATTTATAATATGTTGTCTTTATATGTGTTTAATTTTTTAGTCGGTTTGATTATTTGTATTAGTCGGTTGATTAAAATAAAATATTACGTAGTATAGTCATTGTGAAATTGTGATCGTAATATTATGACTTATTAACATGCGATGCAACAAAAGGAAAAGAAATGTGGCAATCATCGTTTAATTTAATACATGATTTTTTATTATAAATCGCAACTAGTTATAATACCCGCACACACGCGGGTTTTTTAAAATTTTTTGAATCACATATTTTTTATTTATTTAAAAATAAATAATTTAATATTTGTTTTATTTGATTTATGATGTTTAATTATAGTTTTTTATTATTAAAGATAATTATTTAAAAATTTTAATCCAATTATTAATTGCATCTTATCTATATTTTTTGTATTTATTTTCTACTTGTGTTATAGATAAATATAAAATGTTACCTAATAAGAAAATAATTTTTTTTTAAATAAAATTACTACTAAATAAGGTATGAATGCATTTTTTTGAAATGAAAAATTCCCAATAGGGGTTTTGTTTTATTATATAAAAGATATATAACAACATACTCTTATAAATACAATACATATAAACGTAATTATCCATATAATACATTACCCGTGGTTGTACGGGGTATTTTTTTATTAGCTCCTTTTTGGGTCTCCAAGGCCCAAACCCGACCTTTTGCTAATTTGGGCACTGGGTCTTCTATCTCACAACAAACATCGCACTGTGAGTGCCACCGGTGAAACCATCGGGTGCAATAAAACCCGGCCGGTCAAGAACAACCCGATCCGATCTCAGCCTGCTATAGTAACTTTGTGAGAGAGCTACAGTAACATATGATATTTTAATGGGTAGTAGGTTGATTTGTGAGATGAAGTGCAAGGATCCATTTTTTTATTGGATGTTGGGGTTAGATTGGTGTCATATGTTCTTATATACAGTGGTAAATATTATCACACCCACACATTTATCATAAACTTATCTTTTAGGCTCCCATTTGCATGATCTGACTTTGGTGCCGTTCGTTGGCTTTTGGATTTGCTTTGTTGTGTTTGCTCATCATTGTTGGTAGGGTTTTTTTTTTTTTTTTTTTTTTTTTTTTTTTTTTTTTTTTTTTTTGTGAGTTAGGATCTAGGGTGGAAGATAAACATAAAGGAAGGTAAAATTAGGGTTTTGCTTTGATTAGGTTTTTTTATGGTTTCTTTTTTGCACATTGAATAATCGATTTCAAACATGGTCCATGAGGTATATTCTTCTTTAGATATTGTTTTGAATTTTTGGGATGGAAATAATTATTATTTTGATATGGGTTTTTGGTTTGCTGAAATGGATTATAGTCTTTTTATGTTGTTAGGTGATTATAATCTTTTCTCTTTGGGGGTGTTTCTGTTTATTTCAGTTTTTATGTGAAATTATTGATTTCATTATTCTTAAAAAAATCCCAGGCATAGTTGTTTATGTGTTCGCCATTCGGATTACACTATCAAAACAGAAATTTTTTATTTTAGGGGTTTTTTTGTATGAATTTATTGCTTTTGCATAGGTTATATGATTTGGTTATGTGGGTGTTGATTGAATTTTCGTTTTTGATTTTTAGGATTATATGGTGGTTGGCAGATATGCATACTTGATATGGAACCATCTCTGTGATGAATGCAGGCAGCGTTGACTAAAAGTTGTGTGTGTCGGTGTCTTGGCTAGGTAAACTCTTATGTTTGCAGCCATGGCGGATGAGCACTTTTTTTTGGCTTCTTAAGCTTTTACTGTCAGCCTCATGCTTGCTATGAATTTCATATGCTAGACTCACCGCTCACGGGTTGTCGACAACCTTTCGTTTGCAGCAAGTGTGCACACCTTATATGGCATCTAGGCTGTGATGAATGCAAGCAAAGTTGAATAAGGTTGCGTGCGTCCGTGTCTTGGCTAGGTAAATTGCTATGTTTGCAGCCATGGCGGACGACCACCTTTTTTGATTATTAACCTTTATTCTGAGCCTGATACTCGCTTTCAATTTGATATGCTGGGGTCATGGGTTGTCGATAACCTTTTGTCCATGATGTGTTCCTTTTCGCCATGCCTTACAAATCAGGCTATGATGAACTAATTTCTGAGCCTTTTAATCAACATCAGGGAATGTATGTGTTCACATTGACAAAGGAAGCACAGTACTCACGGTTACAGTAGATCGGAAACAACACCACCATCGACGCATGAAGTACAACAGCACGCTCCAAAAGTGCGCACCATGTTATCTTTCAGGTATGCATGTTTCATAGATTCGACATTTTTATCAAACATGCATACATGAAAGATAAACCCTGACCGAAGAGGCTTTGAATGCCTGCCGATTTGCAGGTATGAACTGGTTGTGCCTTTTTAAATATTTTAGTTGCGGTAGCTGTTTAAATTATGTAGAACTCTATGCTTAGGGTGTTGTTTACAACTTGGTTTTAAGGGTGGTGTTTAGGCGCTGTATAGTACACCAGCGAATGCACACATTTTAAAGTGTATCCGATTTGAATTTTATGAGTTTATTTAATATTTCAGCTAATTTAATTAAACCATAATCACACCGTTAACTAATGTAGCTTTTTGGTTTAGGAGTTTTGCTTCAGGGGATTGGTGAGTGTGCTACCTGATTCATACACCTAGATGATTCATCAGTGTGGTATTCAACCGGTGAGTGAGTGTGGTGTTTGCATATAGTGAGTGAGTCAGTATGGTAACTTATTGTGGCGGTCTCATGTGCTGTTGCGACGTCTCGGTTGGAAGTAGCACATACAATATATTCATAGGTATGTAGTTGTGAGCAATAAGTAATCGTTCATATTTAGTTGTGACCAATATGTAGTTGTGAGCAAGAAGTAACCTTTTTAAATGATTATGCAGGGTAAAAGACCAAATGAACATGACACAACCAAGTTCATCTCAGCAATCGCAGCAGGAGAATTTCGTCCCTGTGGTGAGCACTTGAACTTTTTATACTTTGTAATACTCTTTTGTAGTCACTAAGAATCACAAGAAGTAATGACATGCAATGTAGTGCATATATGTGTAATCAGTTAGATGATTTGTGTCTGCACCGATAACGAGATTTAGACCATATTTGAGCGAGTCAATCTCTTGCCTACACATAAGGGGTGCACTTACTTTTGGCATACATGTGTTGTATTAAAATAATGTAGGAGGTTTTGTTAAATGCTGCAACAAAAGTCAGTTATCAGATGATTTGTTATATTGAGTCTTTGGCAAATCTGACTATTTAAGGATTTAAGGAGATTAGGTAATCAGAAGCTCTAATTAGTTTCAATGTTTTATACAAATCTATAACATAAACAAGCTATTGATTTAATTTGGGTTTTCTTTAATTTTTATAAACTGAGATTTTCTCATGAGTTTAGCAATGTTAGTTTCTTTTACGACTGAATTACATGATATTAGAAGATGAAGTTATGAAATTTGGGCTTGCTAATAGACCCATAAACAAGGTTCCAAGGTATATATTCTGAAGTGCGATACTTTTTTTCATTTGAGTTGACTTTACTCAAGTCACATGAGCTTCTGAAAATGGGTCTGGAATCACAGTATTTTTTTTTGTCTTTTGAAATTCTACTAAATTGAATGAGGCTATTATGAGCCACTTGGTTCAAGATGTGTTGTCTAGCATTAAATCCTAAAGTGAGAGGTGTCACAGGTAAGTATTTTTCTGATACTTATTTAACAGAACCATCCACAATTGCCAAAGATCAAGAGTTAGCCAAGGAATTGTGGAATTTTTGGATGGGTCGAATGCGTAAAAGGAATTAGTTTGTTTAGTAGGAAATTAATGAGCATGTTTTCTTAACTTAATGATTAAAGTATTCTTTTTTTAATCTTTCAGAAAGGTAGGTAAAAGAAAAGCTCCAACTAAAGTTGCTGGCAAAAGCAAAGCTGCTCAGCGAAAGATCCTAACAAGCCAAAGAGACCTCCCATCGCTTTCTTTGTCTTCCTGTATCATAAAAAAGAGGCTTTTTTATTGTTCTAATATGAACTTATCATGTATTGGGCTGCTGATTAGTGTTGTCTTATTGTTACAGTGCGGACTTCCGCAAGACATTCAAGAAAGAAAATCCAACTATCAAAGTTGTTTAAGCTGTAAGTGCTACATAATTAGATATTACACGACTATTTCCAAGTTTTCTTATTCTTATTACTTTTTAAAATCTTATGCATTTGTTTGCTCATATTGGTCGGAAAAGCTGGTGGAGAGAAGTGGAAATCCATGAGTACAGCGGTAACTAAGCTGAGTGTGTCTCAAAATATGGCTTTTGTGTCCAATATTGGTTATCTTGCAGCGTTGGGTTTGCGATTTCTCTATTGGTATGTCTTCGATTTCCTGATCATTTGTTACCGGTGTTGAAAGAACGGGGAATGTAAATATTACAAAACTCGATAATTCAACAAAACTAAACAATAAAATGCTACTATTAAATCAGAACTTTTTACTGATATAATGATCATACCTTCGTTTTCCTTAAGATCTGTGTTTATTAGGGGATCATTTTGAGATGCAAGTGCATAAATATCTCCTATTTACCACCTAGAAAGCATTTTCCTTTGACATTTAAATTCAAATAATAACTTTATATAACAATAGGGTACCCTGCATATTACAAATATAAGCCCATGGAAAGGTACATGCACTATTTTATATCTTGATTTTGTTGTCGGTTGGCAGTCAAGGAAAGTAAAGAAACGAGAGACATGTTACATAATTTCTTAGGGTCAGAGACGTTTTAAAGGAAAATAGTTAGCCACTTAGAAATTATGACTTACAGCAAATTGTAATTCTTTAGCTAAAATATTTAACGTTGCCTTAAAGATCGAATCTTTATGTTACAGCATTTGAGTTAATGGTGATATTTCTTGGTAACAGTCCTTACAAGCCGTTAAGAAGATATCTCAAAAGGACCCAACTGCCTGCTTGCAAGGTGGGCCAGTGCACATTGAGAGATCCATTGAGTCAGGTTCTAGGCTTCACAAAAGGCCAGCCAAACGAACGCATTCCAGCATGCTAACCTCCATTCAAGGTAGTGCACGGAATGTGAGGAGACATGTTAGAAACGACCAGGTTGACGCACATTATTTTCTTTAACATTATTTTGGATATATAAAGCGAGAGAATTGAAAAACTATATTGGTATTTTTTGCAATTAAAGCCTCTGCAATATGTGTCTATTCCCTTATTCCCACTGTTACGAATATCTATCTATCGCATATTCTTCCCAATATAACAGTTTATAGAACTTATATAAAAAGGATAATGTTTACTATTCAATGACGAAACAAAATAAAAAACAACATAAACTTATAATTGATTTGTAATAATTGACGATACAGATGTGTGGGGTTGAAGGTTAGTAGCTGTGTTCGTTTCACTAAACTACCTGACTTATGAGGTTTATGTTTGTATGATTGTTGGATTTTGTTTGTTAATAGGATGAAGATGTAGTATCATAACCATGCCGAGGAATCGCAAAAAGGAGCTGGCAACCAGGATGTCGAGGGATGGGAGAGGATCATGATATGAGAAGCATCCAAGGATGTTACAAGACATCACTTACTACCTACAGCTGCTTCTCAAGGTAATCTTTTTTTGCCTAAAGTGCAGTTCGGGCTGCCTCTTTTTTTTCCCCTTATGGAATATAAGTTGACAACCTTAGGAATTAATAAGCAGGGAGTGTTTGTTTAAGCTTACTAATTGCGCTTCAGCTTCTATTTAATAAATATTATATGGTTTAATGGTTTATGATGAAAACGCTTATAAAAGGTTATATGGAGTGTTTAGATTAGCGTACGGTGAAAAGGGGATAAAAAGCTTATAGACTTACTTAACCTTGCAAGTTCGACCTTACAAGCTTAGCTAAACACTCTAATAGTTCATTTTTTTTGTTTCAACTTATAAGCCCCATAGAAAGCTAAAACAAATGCCCCTGTAATGTTAGGATTTATTTATTTTATTCTAGATGGTGAATAGATAAATCAAGTTGATATCAAGTTCACAATAGATAAATCTGAACCTGATTATTGACGGGTTTAAGCGCAATGTCAAACACCCTTTTTGATATGTTTCGTTACACAACTGAAATATGTTAGGCACTTCATATTTGTTTGCTGGATTAATTGGGACTATATAGCACCTACCGTTGACTCAGATTTACTGAGTATATGACTATTGTATCAATTGAACGTGTATGCAAATTATATCCCAATATCTGATTCTGTGAATTTTGTCTGTAGATAAGAATTTTTTTTTCGTGAAACTGCTATGATTTGTACAACTGATATTAAGTATAATAAAACTACATCTATTTTTAATCTCAAGAATTTGGACCAGAAATTTGTTGACATCGTGTTTTTTTGCAGGGAATGTTTTCGGTAGACGGTCAACTGTTAGTTTGCGAGTTACGTCGCCAAATGAAGCACTATGAAATAGGTAGGTTAGGGCGCTGAAATGGATCAATGTCGAGGCTGAAATGGGTGTGGGATTGGATATTGAAATGGAGGCTAAAACGAGTGCGTTTGGGTGGTGAAATAGGGGCTAAAACAGGTGCGTTTGGTGGCTGATATCGGTGGGTTTGGCTGATGAAATAGGGATCAAACGGGTGTGTTTGAGGGCTGAACTAGGGGCTAAATTGGGTCAGTTTAGGAACTGAAATGAGTGTTGGGTTCGGGGCTGAAATGGGTGCGTCCGGCTACTGAAATGGGGTCCGATGTGGTTGTGTTTAAATGTTGAAGTAGAGTCAGCACATACTAGGTCATTTTGTGTTGGGTCACTGAATTCCCCAATCTTCTTCTAACAAGGATTTGAACGTAAAATAACCTAAGTATAAACAAGTCACTGAGTGAACAGTAACTCAGTGAGTCATCTTCAGGATGCTAAGACCGAGCCTAAGAAGAAAGGTTCTCCATTGAGTGAGGCGGAACTCAGTGAAGTGTGATCTAAGCCAAGAAGAAGGTGATGGGTTCAGTGAGGATGACAATAACTCACTGAACCCCATGACTCCTCAACAACTTCATGGCACTGAAGACTGATGACTAGAAGACTGAAGTTTTGGCGGGACTGGGCGGGAAAGTTTGATCTGTTTCACTAAAGTGCTTTATCACTTTAAGGTCAAACTTTCCTCAAATGGCTAAAACCAGGCTGTCATCAGAAAGTGCCTTTTGGACTTAACCCAAAGAAGTTTCCCTTGCCAGAGAATAAAATCTATCAAGATTTTATTGAGGAACACTTAGGTCCATTGTATAATAGAGTTGTTCACATTTGTGTATAAATAGGTAGCATAAGAGAGGAGTAAAAGTTGACAAGTTTGTGCAATTAATGCAAAGCATTCACAAACCACTTTTACTCCTCCAAAGAACAACACAACCCCTGAGATAGCTCAGTGGGTCCTGAAAGTTGTTACTCAACATTGATTGAGTTTAGTGAGGAGTCTATACCATACTTGTCGTTTTCAATCCCAAGTGTTATTCCGCAAGCACTTGGGTACGATTCTTTTTGATTAACTTCTAATAAAGAATTAAACGTTGGAAAATATTGTCTCTTATGTTTACGTTTCTTTATTGTTAATCTTTTTATACGTCTTTGTTTAAAGTCATAGAACTTGGTTACTTTAGCTTTGTAGTTATAGTTAACCAAGTAAAAAGGGACCAACAAGTGGTATCAGAGCCTCTGATTTGTAAAACTTAAACCTGTTTTCAAAACTTTAAGAGTGCTCAAGTTTTTAAAATCAAGATCCACTATGACTGACATAGATGTTCCCCAACTTGTCGACAAAAAGGGTGGAAGTTATTCAGCAACTGCCGCTCGACTAGAAGTTGGCAAATTTAATAAGTGGAAAAAGCGAATGCTTTGCTACTTAACTGGGATGGAACCATATTACATTAAGTTGATTAATGATGGTCCATATGTCCCAACAACTGCCCAAGGTTTAATTAAACCTGAAGCTCAGTGGACCCCAGATGAAAGGAGGGTGGTCAATCAAGACCAGCGCCTGAAAAGCATCATTATATCATGCCTCCCTGATGATATAATGGAATCAGTGATCATTTGTCCCACTGCCCAGCAGACATGGACTGACCTGGTTCATAGCTATGAAGGGCCTTCTGATACCAAAGAGAATAGAATCATGGACCTGAAGCTTGAATTCAATACCTTCAGGGCCAAGGATTCTGAAAGTCTCTCTGAGACTTATACTCGGTATAAGACCCTCCTGAAAGAGCTGACCAATGATGGTGTTATACTGTCAAAACATGAGATCAATGTTGGTTTTGTCAACAGTCTCCCTGAGAAGTGGTTAAACTTCTCTCAGGGATTGAGAAATGCAAACCACATTCAGAACCTTGAGCTCCCTGCCATCTATGGGAAGTTTGTCTATGAAGACAATCTTATCACCAGGAGATACCCTGGTAAAGCTCAGGAGACCAAAAAGGCCTTGACAATTTCACCCATATCAACTGCTTTCTATTCAAAAGGTGTTGTGCAGGATTTTCAGGATGGATCTGATGGTGAGGTTGACCAAAGAACCAGTGAGGAGTACCTAAATGATCTTCAAATTGAATTTCATGAAAGAGCACTCCTTGCTAATTCAAAAAGGTTTTTTAAGAAAAACAAATTTCCTTCAAAAGCAAATGATAACACTGAATGCTTTAAATGTGGCAAAATGGGCCATTTTGCTAAAGATTGTTTTTCAAAAACAACCTCAGAACCTTCCTTCAAATTTTCAGGAAATAACTCTTTTTCAGGCCCCAACAAAAGTTCAACCAAAAATGCTTCAGTCTAGTCAAAGATTTGAAAAAGTCCCTCAAATTGACTTTGAAGCCAAGTACAGAAAGGCAAAAGCTAAACTTGCCCTTCTTGAATCATCCTCAACAGTCTCTCAGCCTCCTCAGGCTCCAAAGCCTTCTCAAGCCAAGAACAAAGGGCTTGTTGCTGAAACATATGACTGGGATGAGGTTGAAGTGTCCTCTGATGATGATGAAGTTCACATCAGTGCCCTGATGGCTCTGTCAGATGACAACAAACTTGCTGTGGGGAAGAGTCATGCAAGAAATGGTGAATGGGTTAACATCACTATGAGGAAGGTAAATCTTTTACTTTCTATGGATGATAATGATGATTGGAAATCTTACTTAGATTATATTAATGTTGATCTTAAGTATGTTGAAGAGCAAAGACTTAATTTATTTTCAAAATTTAACAAACTGAGTTTTGAATTAAATCATTGTAGAGATGAATTACTTACTTTAAAACAAGCCAAACTTGAAAATGTTACACTTCAAATTCAAAACTCTGAACTTGTAAAACAAAATCAAGCTCTTCAGGAAGAACTTAAGAAAGAAAAGGAAATTATTTGGAAATGGACTCAGAAAAACCCCAAACTTTATGAAACACTGAGTCTCACACCCAGCCCCAATAAGGCAGGTCTGGGTGATGATCAACTCACTGAAGTTTCTGGGGAGAGTTGCCATTCTACAACTTTTCTATTAACCAACATACTCTCTAGCAAAGAACTTGCTCCTAAACCCAGTGATTGGATTGAAAGAAACAATCCTGATAGTAAAATGCCAAATTTTAATACTGGAAGAATTCTGGAGCCTGAAAGTCAGGCTATCAAGGAGCTGCTAGGAGTCACTGATGAACTTAGTCCTACTGAGTCCATCACTGAGTCTAAGTCTGATTCACCACTCCCTCCACTGAAACAACTTCAGGGAGCGGAACCCAATTCTGACCTTGCACCATTAGTCTATCAACCACATTCTCCCAAAGAGAAATCAGGGTTAGGAAAGACTATTCTGAAAAGACCTACTCCTGCACCCACTGAACACCAAAAACCTTCAGTACCCACTGAAGTGAAGCATGAAAGCACTGATTCAAAGGTTGATCAGCTTACTGAACTTGTTAGGATGCTGAGTGAGAAAATTGAGTCCACTGAGAAAAACTCTGACTCAAAATCAACAAAGCCCTCAGTATCCTCAGGTTCTTCCAAACCAAAAACCACACCCAGACCCTCAGGGAGATGTGAACTGTGCAATTATCCAAATCACAGCACTGATAAATGCTACAGAGTCCTGTTTTGCATGATATGCAAACAAGAGGACCACAGAACTTGTGATCACATCCCCCACACTGCTTCTTTAAAAGCAAGAGGTCTACACAAAAACCAAGGCTATCAGTATGCCACACCTTCCAAACAAAGACTGAAGGCTAAGCCTTTCTCACCATGTCCTCACTGTGGTTTCAATGATCATCTTCCTGATGATTGTATGATGAAAGATTGCTGTGACATCTGTGGAAATCCCTCCCATGAAACCAGGGGACATGACAAAGTTATTCAGTCCAGAAGGAAAAACCAGACCAACACTTCTAAGTCACCTGAGGCATCAACCTCCACAAAATGTAAAACATGTGGAAGCTCAGGTCACACAACTTCAGACCATGATTCACTAACTGAGTTCAAAAAGTCCTTGAGGACCAAGCCCACTAGAAAGTGGGTCAACAAGAAAAACTAACCTAGTTTACTGTTTGTGCAGAAACACATCAAGGATCCTACTTGGCATCTAGACAGTGGATGCTCTAGAAGCATGACTGGTGTGAAAAGTTTTCTGCACAAATATGTGGAAGAACCAGGACCCAAAGTAGTATTTGGTGATAACTCATCAGCTCCCACTGAAGGTTATGGTTCAGTAAACTGCAATGGTATAGTTTTTACAAGAATAGCTTATGTTAATGGTCTCAAGTACAACCTGATAAGTGTTTCCCAACTATGTGATGCTAAATACATAGTTCAGTTTGATGACAAGAGAGGGACCATCTTTAATGCCAATAAGGAAGTTGTGTTGATTGCCCCTAGGAGAGATGATGTATATGTCCTTGACATGTCATCCCTGACTCATAATGGGACTTGTCTATTCTCAAAGGCAAGTGAGACAATCAACTGGCTATGGCATAGGAGACTCTCTCATCTCAACTTCAATAGCATCAACAACCTGGCCAAACAGAACAAGGTTTTGGGCCGTCCATCCCTGGTGTATACCAAAGACAAGCCTTGTTCTGCTTGTGAAAAAGGAAAACACCACAGGGCATCATTCAAAAGCAAACAAACCTTTTCCATCAAAAGCTGCCTACATCTTCTTCATATGGACCTTTTTGGACCTGTCAGTCCAATGTCCATTCACCATGAGAAGTATACTCTGGTCATTGTGGATGAATACTCAAGATACACTTGGGTTTACTTCCTGACCAAGAAGAGTCAGGCAGCTGATAGCATCATGTCATTTGTCAGGAACATTGAAAATCAAAATGATGTCAAAGTTAAACAGATCAGGACTGACAATGGTACTGAATTCAAAAACCAAGACCTTGAGTGTTTTTGTGATGAGAAAGGAATTTCTCAAAATTTCACTTCTCCCTATACTCCTGAACAAAATGGAGTAGCTGAAAGGAGAAATAGAACACTCATTGAGGCAGCAAGAACAATGTTAAATGGCTCAGTCCTCTCAAAAAAATTTTGGACTGAGGCAGTTAAAACAGTCTGCTACACTCAAAATAGGTCAATCATTGTGAAAAGGCATAACAAGACTCCTTATGAAATATTCAAAGGAAGGATTCCTGACATCAGCTATTTTCATGTATTTGGGTGTCCTGTGTTTTTACATAATCACAAGGATCACTTGGGTAAATTTGATGCCAAAGTTGATGATGGATACTTCCTGGGATATTCCCTGGTTTCTAAAGCCTTCAGGGTGTTCAACACAAGGAGACAACAAACTGAGGAAACTTATCACATTACTGTTGCTGAGAGCACTGAATCCATCAGGTTCTCAAATTCCTCAGTAGAAGAAATTGGTATTGATGACTCATCAAGGTATCCTCGTGATGAGTATCATCCTGAGAACAATCCCTCAAACCAATACCAAGCTGATGCTGACGTCTCCTATTACATCATCCCTCACAACCTTCCCCAACCACCTATCAGTGAGTTCATTGAAACTCAGCCTGTCTCAAATGAGACTGACACCACTGAACAAATTGTTCAGGAACCCTCAGAACAAATTTTTCCTACAATTGTCACTGAAGCACATAATGATGAGTTACCTCATGTTCCTGAGTCTGAACCTAATCAGGCTCCTTCAAGCTCAAATTCTTATCCCAAACCTCCGGATAGCTGGACTAGATCCAAAATCATTGAGCTTGTGAACATCATTGGTGAACCCACTGAAGGCATGCTCACAAGAAGCAAGGCTGCTAAACTCAAGGTTGCCACTGCCAATATATGTCTTTATGCTGACTAACTCTCAGAGATTGAGCCTAAAAATGTCAAAGAAGCCCTGACTTATGAAAGTTGGGTTCAGGCCATGAGAGATGAATTGGAAAAATTTGACAGAAATGATGTCATGACCCTTGTTGAATGCCCCAAGGGTGTTTTAATCATTGGTATGAAATGGGTCTTTAAGAACAAGACTGATGAGAATGGCACAGTCATAAAAAACAAAGCAAGACTGGTTGCCAAAGGATATAATCAACAGAAAGGTATAGACTATGAGGAAACCTTTGCACCTGTTGCTAGATTGGAAGCCATCAGGATCTTCCTTGCCTATGCAACTTACATGAACTTCAAAGTTTACCAAATGGATGTTAAAAGTGCATTCCTGAATGGTAACATCAAAGAAGATGTTTATGTGCAACAGCGTCCTGGTTTCGAGAGTAGTGAATACCCCAACCATGTCTAAAAGCTTAACAAAGCCCTTTATGGACTGAAACAAGCACCCAGGGCATGGTATGAAACTCTTTTCAGCCTTCCTGATCCAAAACAAGTTTGTCAGAGGAAGAATTGACAACATACTGTTCATCTACAGAACAAAGGATGATGTCATTCTTGTCCAGGTATATGTTGATGACATCATCTTTGGCTCAACAAGTTACAAACTTTGCAAACAGTTTGAGAAACTGATGACCACAAAGTTTGAAATGAGCATGATGGGTGAACTCACATACTTTCTTTGACTCCAAATTAAACAAACTGAAAAAGGAATATTCATTTGCCAAGAAAAATACCTCAGGAACCTACTGAAGAAGTATGAGCTCACTGACTGCTCTTCAGTAAAAACTCCTATGGTTCCTCCAAACAACCTTGGCCCTGATCTTACTGGAAAATCAGTGAATCAAACCCAATACAGAGGAATGATTGGCTCCATGATGTACTTACTTGCCTCAAGGCCTGATATCCAATTCTCAGTCTGCCTGTGTGCAAGATACCAGGCTGACCTTAAAGAATCACATCTCACTGCTGTCAAGAGAATCATCAGGTACCTGAAGGGTACTCCAAACCTTGGTTTGTATTACCCAAAATGCTCAGGATTTGATCTCAAAAGGTACACTGACTCTGACTATGCAGGATGTAATATGGATAGGAAAAGTACTTCAGGATCCTGCCAATTTCTTGGTGGTAAACTTGTGTGTTGGAGTACAAAGAAACAACAGTCAGTGGCCATGTCCTCAGCTGAAGCTGAATATATGGCTGCTGCAGGATGTTGTGCAAATGTACTATGGATGAAGAGCCAACTGAGTGACTATGGCATTCAGTATAAGATGGTACCTATCTTTTGTGATAATACAAGTGCCATAGCCATCTCAAACAATCCAGTACTTCATCAAAGAACCAAACACATTGACATCAGATACCACTTCATCAGGGACCACATCACTAATGGTGAAATTGAACTACACTTCATCCCCACTGGATATCAGCTAGCTGATATCTTCACAAAACCTTTGGATGAACCCACTTTCAAAAGATTGAAAGCTGAATTGGGCATGTTGGACATAGAATCAGGAAACTGATCAAAAGTTTTCCAACCTGATGTAAATTCTCTAGGTCCCTGATCACACCCTTCCTAAAAACTTTTTTTTGAATGAAAATTCATTCATGGGGCTCAGGATGAAAAATGGCATTGAATACCCTAACTAAATGCTCTAAGTACTTAGTTAGTTAATGTCCCAGGTAGGTAACTGAATCCTATTAAATATAGGAATATATGTCACTTACACAACTGGCATCCACTCCTTGGGCCCCCACATCTCTCTCACCAAACACCACTAAGCATTAAATGCTCCCTCACACACAAAAGTTGTGATGATTTTTACTCTGCAAAAGTGCATTATTTGCAGAGCCGTACAACTGTTCACCCATGATGTGAGAGAAAATAGGGTAATGGGAATCGTGATATTTAATGCGGATATCAAACCAACATTATTATGCCGTTTCGGTTAAATAAATTAAACCTTTGGTATCCGCAACATCACTACCCTAATTCCCACCCTATAAATACCCCCACAAAGAAGAACACACACACGCTTTAAAATCTTAACAAAACTCTTGCAAAATTATTTCAAGAACTTTTTGCTTTCAAAAATTTGTGTGTGCTTCTTCTTTATTCAAAACCAGACCTTTTTTAAAAACTATAATGGCATCTTCTAAGGTCATAAAATACGCACCAAATGTGGAATTCCAAATGGAAAGCGTAGACCTTACCAAAAACAATGTGGTGGGAAACTTTGCCTACCCTGAAGGGTTCCCTGCTTACAGGGATGTGGTGAAGTTTCTACAAAACTGTTTTCTCACCACCACATTCACAAAGACCCCCTCAGTCATCTATCATGACTACTTGAGGGAATTTTGGTGCTCAGCGGTGGTTGAAAACCCTGATGCACCAAAGGAGGCCAAAATTAAGTTCTCAGTGAAGAATGGGACAAAGTCCCTTGTTCTTGACTATAAAACCTTTGTCAAAGCCACTGGCCTTGACTACACTGAGACTTTTGTTACCCCACCCACTGAAGAGGAGGTTAAACAACTCCTCTTAGAACTAGGGTCATATGATAAGAATCATCCTGATGTTGCTCCAGGGGCCCTACTGAATAAAGCCCCCATCATCAAAACATGGTTCCCTGCCCCTTGGAGGATCCTGATGACATTCGTTATTCAGGTCCTTGGGGGAATAAGTCCTCAACTGAGCAACTGAACACTACTCAATCAATGATAGTGTACTGTCTCATTGAGGGTAAAAAGGTTGACCTTGGAGAAATTATCTTCAGAGACCTCATAGGCAAATTGGGTGGGAAGTCTAGGCAAAAACACATGTCTTACCCTAGATTCATTTCCTGCGCCCTGAATGACCTACTAGGGTCTGAGTACTTCAAGCCTGGCAGTGTCGGCTTTGAACCTGATGTCTTGCATAAGGCAAACTACTCATGTGACCCTAATGAGGTTACACCTGTCGCCCTGACCACATATATGATGACTGCTATCCAGGGTGACAACATTGTTTCACCAATTCCCTCTCCCACAAAAAAGGTGAAGAGGAAGAAGGGACAGGGGTCCAGGAAGGTGGCTCAACCCAAGCCACTCGCCACTGAGACCTCTGCCTCTAAGCTTGACAAAAGGGGGCAACAACAACAGACCCTGACTACTGACACCCTCAGGATCATAAGCCAATCTTTGGCCCCAAAACAACGGCCAACGGAGGGCACTGAGACATCACACTCAGTGTCCTCGGGCCAACCTGTTCCCAAAGGCCCTGCTGGCATAAACAAGTCAATAGGGTCGGAACCAACTAAACGTTCACATCCTGCTAAAGACTCTGGCAAATCACAACCAGAGTATCAGGGAGTAAGGGGTCCTATACCCTCGGTGGGGCAGCACTACTCCACTGAGAATGGGACCCACAAACAATCACATCCTGCCAAAGGCTCGGGTAAATCACAACCCAAGCAACAGGGAGTTCTCACCCCTAAATCTTCGACAGGCCAGTGATTCGTGGTAAACACAATATCAATATTATAGTATAGATGTAAGCTCAAGAAATCCGCAAAGAAATACGGATAATCCGAGGTCGTATTCCGTGTGAAGGGTGAATGGAATTCCGAATTTCCGATTCGGAAAACGCGTCGTGAAAAGTGTTAAAAAGTGATATGAATGAGATTACACTAATGAAATATTAAATGAAGCACAAATAATCAATTAAGCACGTAATTCAACTAAACAAACCAAAAACGTACGTAGAAACGAAAAACGTAAATTAAAACGTGAAAATAAACGTAACCGTACAAAATAAAACGCGACTTTTAAGCTACGCGACTCCTACGGACTTGAAAACAATTTCTAAAAATCAAAAATGATAAAAGAAAATTTTGAGAAAAAGAAAAATATTTTTTTGACTTTTTATGTATTTTTTATGAATTAAAAACTATTTTAAGTAATTAAAAATTAAAAGAAATTGAAAATAAAGTGAGAAAAATAAAAATTAAATTTTGAAAATTATAAAATAACTAAAAAGAAATTTTAAAATTTAAAAACTAATTTTTTTGGCTTTTTATGTAATTTCTAGGAATTAAAATGTATTAAATCTAATTAAAAATTATTAAAAATTCAAAAGAAATTCAAATTAAATGAGAAAAATATAAAATAAATTTCTAAAAATCTAAAATAACTAAAAATAATTTTCTAATATTTTTTTGGATTTTTCTGGACTTTTTCTGATTTTTTTGGAGTTTTTAATAATTAAAATGTATTTAAAAATGATTAAAAATGAAAATAAAATAGGAAAAATAGCAAATAAGCTTGGAAAAATCTGAAAATTTCAGGAAAATTCTAAAATATTAATTAAAAGCTAGAAAAAATAAAAAAAATGGAAAAATAAGCAGTGAAACTGCTGATTAGCTCAAAACTGCTTAATAAGAAGTGCTTATTTATAAGCAAACTTTGATTATTTTGACCAAAACTTTTACCAATTGATTTTGAGAACAAAATGAGCTTAATGAAACAGTACTCAAACCAATAGAAGCTCAGAAACACAGTTAAGCAAACCAAACAGTTAAAATAAGCTCAACGAAATAAGCAATAAGCTATGACAGAATAAGCAAAGAGCAAAACTCAACTTGAAACAGTAACTATAGGTATAAATGAGCTCAGACAACCAATAAAACTAAACTTATAATGACCAAAACTAATTTGCAGCCTTGATTTAGAACTCAGAAACTAGATTAAACCTAGCTACTTGATAAGCAAATTGAATAGTGAAAATAAGCTGATTAAGCTGAGCTTATGGGTGCAAAACTCTCACTACCAACCTGAGAACTTAGAAACACCAAAAGTCCTTACTCTAAGACTCTAAAGCTGATCTAAATAATCCTTAGAATCTAAGTTGAAACTGATGGTGCAGGGGACAAGCAGGCTCAAACAGTCCACTTCCACAAGCTTTTCAGATAAGCTAAAAAGCTCCAATCCTCAAAATTCTTTTTGATACTTATCACTCTACTACCAAGCTATTTAAAACAGCAAACCAAATTAATTTTGAACCAAATTTGAGGGCTGTGCACCTCTGAGAATTTTGACCAAAACAGATCACCAAAAACCTTTTTGACTTTTAAGATGAACCCCAAACTTTGACCAATTTGAATTTAGAATGCACTTTACTGATTACTAAATTGATGTTAAACTAATTTAAAAGTGAATTATCCTAAATGCACCTAAGATCTACCAGATTGCAAATCAAGTAGCTGCTATTTTAAACTGATAATAGATAGTGATTGATGTTTGACTTTTACCTTTAAACCAACTGAGCTTGATGCTCAATCTAATTCTAAAAGACCTAGAGTTACTATTTGCTCAGCAAGTTCAGCAATTAAACCTCAGGTATAGGTGAAACAGACCTCAACCAAACACCCTAGAATGACACAGTCACTACCACAAATCTCCTCAGATTATCAAATCTAAACCCAATCTCACACTTATGAACTAGATATTATCCAAAAAAAACTCTAATAAAAGCACAATATCAGATCTAAGAAGCTAGTTATGCAGAAATAAGATCCACAGATGATAATGACAATGGAAAAATAATGAACCTCAAACTACAACTTAATCACTAAACCACTAGCCAAACAGATGAAACAAACAACTAAACTCGATAATCAGATCTAAACTAAGTAAAAAAAACAGATAAGCTAAATTCTAATTTGCTTTATACTACGGATTCAAAAGTAATACGAAAAATGAAAAATGAAACTTACTATCCCCTCAGCCAAACAGAGGGGTCTCCCTCACAGCCTGTCTTTAGACAGGCCAATAAGCATCCAATTGGCTGCCTCAATTCCCAAATAAGCTGTAGCTTATTGCAATAAGCTTTCACAGTTTGACCTCTTTTGCTATTGCTTATACGTTGTGAAATTTCTTTTGAATTTGATGAAACAGTAAGCTTATAACAACAATAATAAACTATTTGAAGCTGAATTCAGATGTGTCAAAACTAATTTGAAATAATTTTTTTTTTTATTTTATTTTATTTTATTTTATTTTTATAAGAGATGAACAGAAATAAATGGTACTAATAAGCAAATTAACACTAAAATAAAAGCAATAAAATGGAATTGAAATAAGGAGACAATTAACTGAAAGTAATTTTATTAAAATAAAAATGCTGAGTACAATAAGCTGGAAAGAAAATAAAAAAATACAATGCTTAATTTCAAAAACCTACACTCTACTACTGATGTGAGGGGGGGGGGGGGGTTTATAGCCACTGAGGTGAGGTGAGGCTTGGTCCAAGCTGGCAATCCGCGTCATTTGTGCTTTCTCTGAGCTCTTATCAGCCGTGTGATCACGCTCTAGATACTTCCACTCATCTTAAGCCGTTGGATTGATTGATGCGACTTGATTGATCCTGCGTGTGTGATGCTATTGGTCCACGCGTCCCTATCTGACATGTGCTGACATTCCCCTGACACGTGACTACTCTTCTAGAAGACCAATCATGGGTTAATTATTACCAAATCGAGGTAATTTTGGTGGGAGGGTAATTAGGGTTCGTGGAACAGTAGGTTTTTCTGGGTAATTGGGGGTAAAAGGGCGGGGTGTGTGATTTGGGGGTTTTTGTTAGTTTTTAGTGTTGACCGGGTTTTGGGTGGTGTTGACTTGGGTAGAAGTTAGGCAGGCCGGGTTGAGGGTGTTGGGCTGATGGGGTTGTACTGGGCTAGGTTGGGTTTTGTGTTAACTTGGGCTTAGGGATTAAATAAGTTTAAAGGTCCGGTTGTGGTTTAGTGTTTAGGATAGTAAATTATTACAAGGACCTTTGTTGTAAATTTGCAAACCTCAAGGGCCAAAACTGTAATTCTCCATAAATGTAATCCAAGGGCCAAAGTTGTCAATTTCCTGAATCATGAGGGACCAATTTTTATTTTTCTCCGAAGAATCTTCAAGGGATTATTTATGACAAACTTTCAAAGTTTAGGGACTAAAGTCGTCAATTCTTCAAATTTTATCCAAGGACTAATTATGCCACATTCTGAGGACTTTTCTGACAATTTTGAGCTTTCCTTTATCATTTTGCTTCCCCGGCTCCGGCTTTTGACCTTTTTCCAATCTCGTGCTCGTTTTTGTCGGTTTTGCTGTGTTTTTGTCCATTTTTCTCATATCCTTACCTGCACATACACAAATACAAAAACATGCATTCTCTTGGCATTTTTTGTTAGTATTTGGTATTTTTGGTCTGATTTAAGGTCTAAAAAGGATGAGTGAATAAGCACTCATCAGCCAGCACAAGCCTGTTAGAACGGGGGGCATAACCACTCAGGTGCCTGATGAGGACATTCGCCAATCAAAGCTTTTGTCTGAGGGCACAACAACTCATCCCAAAGACTCAGAGGGAAACATACAACCCGCTGATAGGGACACAACAATCACGGCTCCTAGTGATGGTACTGAGAAACACCCATCAGTGCCTGAAGGGGTCACGAGGGACAAAGACTTAGAGGGAAACATACCACCCCGAAGGTGCGCATAACTCGGGAACTGACCCTGAAGACCAGGTAGGTAAAACCCAACCTACTGGATTTGAGGGGTCAGGACCTGGCCAAAACAAAGGCGAGTCTTCTTATGAAGAGGAGCCGGCTAACCCCATTTTGCAGATTCAGTCCCTAGCTGAAGCTCAGGCTGTTTTGTACTCTGATGATGGATTCAACAGTGATGAGGAAGTCTTCAAGGCCGGAGATGATATGGAGCCTGAAGAGACAGTCCCTGAATCAATTCATCAGTCTCCTCAATCTTCAAACCATGACGATGCTGACACTCAGTCCGAGCCAGAGTCCTCAGGAGATGATCAGGCTCCTCTCACTGTGAAGACCTTCACCAAATTCATCAAAAAGATTACTAACATTTTGTACAGGGGGATCACTGATGAGGTCTTTGACATGCACACTGAACAGGCGGTTCACTTTCACAATCTCAAAGATGCTGTCGAAGACTTCGATGAAGATGTCAGGGAACAAAATTCCTCAGTCAATCATTCCCTGACACAGATGATCACTCGCCTGAACCAGTTTTTGATAACCCTCAACCAGCTGAATGTAGGGGTTCAGTCGGTTCAAGAATCAGTCAAGGATGATCCTGAACTCACCAGGAAGCTACTTCAGGCATCCGAGACGTATCAGGTAAATTCAGTGGCTCTCACTGAATTACTTGACTTGCTGAAGGGTTATAATCTTCAGGGTCTCACCACCAATGTGGAGTCTCTCAAATCTTCCTTCATCAAAATGGAGGAATCAGTGACAGCTCAGTCCCAAAGGTCTACTTCTCTGGCATGGACCTTGGGCTCCAGGATGACAGCTCTTGAAAATGCACAGGCTACACTTGACTCCAGGGTGTCCATCATTCAGTAGGATACTCAGGAGATCAAGTCTATGATGACCGAAATTTTTCAAGCCTTCAAGGGTGCATCTACTTCTTCAGTACAACCAACACTTGCCATCACTGACATTCAGGCAAATGTTGAGGGGGAGAATGCTACTGAAGCCCCTAATACTGTTGAACAAGAAGCTGGACAGCCCTCTCACACTGAGGGGGAGCATGTCACTGAAGCAACACCAATCACTGAAGTTCCACCACAGAAGGAACCAGTCTCCTCTTCTCTCGGACAGGACAGAGGCAAAAGTATTGCTACCACCTCTAGGCCTGAAAATGTTCTCAAGCCAGCCTCAACCATGGTCAGATTTGACCCTGATGCACCTATCAAGGTCCCGTTTGAAATCAATGGGGTAGTACATCTTCTCACTCATGACGAAATTCAAGCTCACATGGAAAGGACTGAGACACTACTCAAGGTGGTTGAGGAAGAGAGAATGAGCAAGCCTGCTATCATTAAGGTTGTTCATGAGGAAGCTGAAAAGATTGGTTTGAATACTGAGCCACTAGCAACTGTACAAGTTGGTGCTGTCTTTAAAAAGGCTCAGGAAGAAGAGCTAAATTCTCTCAAAATGGAAAGGGAAAACAAGTTCAGGAAGGATGCTCAAATCAGAAAACACAAGATCGAAAAGTATACTTGGGTGATGAAAGAAAGGTTAAGACCTGAAACCATCACTGACGTTCAAATCCACAGAAACACTGATCCTGCAATGGTCACCGTCTTCAGGGGACGTGATAAAAGAATAATGGACATCCATAAGCCTTTCAAGTTTGCAGACTTTGGCATCACTGAACTTGATGAGCTTCGATCAATCATTGCCAAAAAGAACAATGTTATAGTACCTAAACTTCTCGAATCACTGAAGGATAGGTACGACAGACTGAGAGCAATGCCTGAGGCTCTTAACATTCCCTTACTTTTTCCTGACTCAGTAGAAGAGACTGCTCCATCTAAGGCCTCAAGAGGAAAAGGAAGCAAATAGAATTGGAGCCTGAGATCAAGGTACCAGGGTTAGAGTGTGACAGGTCGCTTCCTGAAGGGATCACGTTCGTGAACAATGCGGTCCTTGAAGCTCCTGAAAGAGGCTTGTGCTTCACTGATGAATATGGAAGCTTGGCTTTCCAAAGGTGGTCTGATATGAATAAGGCAGGAATCAAAGCAATGCTCATGTACCTCATGTTGGCGTCCCCCATTCAGAGTGATGAGAACAAAAGATTCTGCCAGGACTTGGAAGCAATGATCAATGAACATCCTGAAAGACACCTACTCAAATCAAAGAAAGCAAAGCTTGAAAACCTTGGATACCACATGAACATCTGATCTGCAACAACTATCTTTTTTTTTTTTTTTTTTTTTTTTTTTTTTTTTTTTTTTTTGTAATTTGTAGGACTTGTAATAACAATGAATAAACTTTGATGTTTTGTTTAAAAATATGTATCCTACTTATAATTACAACAACATTCAGTAAGAGATGAAGACCCCTACCAACTCACACTGAATCAAGAAACACTTAGGCTATTTGTATGTTCAAATAGGGGGAGATTGTTGGGTCACTGAATTCCCCAATCTTCTTCTAACAAGGATTTGAACGTAAAATAACCTAAGTATAAACAAGTCACTGAGTGAACAGTAACTCAGTGAGTCATCTTCAGGATGCTAAGACCGAGCCTAAGAAGAAAGGTTCTCCATTCAGTGAGGCGGAACTCAGTGAAGTGTGATCTAAGCCAAGAAGAAGGTGATGGGTTCAGTGAGGATGACAATAACTCACTGAACCCCATGACTCCTCAACAACTTCATGGTACTGAAGACTGATGACTAGAAGACTGAAGTTTTGGCGGGACTGGGCAGAAAAGTTTGATCTGTTTCACTAAAGTGCTTTATCACTTTAAGGTCAAACTTTCCTCAAATGGCTAAAACCAGGCTGTCATCAGAAAGTCCCTTTTGGACTTAACCCAAAGAAGTTTCCCTTGCCAGAGAATAAAATCTATCAAGATTTTATTGAGGAACACTTAGGTCCATTGTATAATAGAGTTGTTCACATTTGTGTATAAATAGGTAGCATAAGAGAGGAGTAAAAGTTGACAAGTTTGTGCAATTAATGCAAAGCATTCACAAACCACTTTTACTCCTCCAAAGAACAACACAACCCCTGAGATAGCTCAGTGGGTCCTGAAAGTTGTTACTCAATATTGATTGAGTTTAGTGAGGAGTCTATACCATACTTGTCGTTTTCAATCCCAAGTGTTATTCCGCAAACACTTGGGTACGATTCTTTTTTATTAACTTCTAATAAAGAATTAAACGTTGGAAAATATTGTCTCTTATGTTTACGTTTCTTTATTGTTAATCTTTTTATACATCTTTGTTTAAAGTCATAGAACTTGGTTACTTTAGCTTTGTAGTTATAGTTAACCAAGTAAAAAGGGACCAACATTTTGACACTTGATAGTATCAGTGGTATAGCTTAAGGTGGTGGACACAGGATGTCAGGAACACAGATGCAGAAAAAGAGAGCACCAGACCTACTGAAAAGAAGAAACAAAACTGAACAATGTCTTGCCGATGTAAATAGTTAAACGGTATCCTGCCATTGTTAAAAACTAACATGTTTTGCAACATATTTATGCTACGGCTGCAGAAATATGTAGCAAAACATCACTCATCTTTTGTATGAAGCTGTCCTAGAAATATGCAGCAAAACATAACTTATCTTTTGTATGAACCTGTAGTATCAAACTCTGACAATCTTTTGTATCAGCTTGGAATACACAACCACTTTTCATGTACAACTAAATGCAGCTAAAACTTCCTGCTTTAAACCTTATTTGCTTACTTGACACTGTAACATGCACTTTGCATGGACACTTTGAATCTGCACCTTTACATAACACGATGCCCCGCAGCAACGCGCGGGCAAGCACCCTAGTTATAATATAAAACATGAAAGGTATTCGTGCTTCATATTCTTTTAAAAAGAGTAATATTTTAAATAGCAGTGATTGAGACTATTTGAGATGTGTAAAATATGTGAATAAATTCATGTCTAAGTTTACGTGTTATTATCTTAGTGTATTAGGTGTAGTAAACAAGTCTCTCCTCCTCATTCGGGTCTCACGTGTGCCACATCACCCAACACCTCTTCACAACAAACCCCCTTCTCACCAAACAACAAACCTCAACTTCTTCATTAAGGCCCTACCACTTACATCTTTATTTTTTTATTCATTTCATTAAATAAATTAAATTATTTCACAAATACTTAAAAATAACACAACACACTAATTTTATTTTATCAAATAAAAAAGTTACAATACGAAAAAAAATACGATACAAAAAAAATACAACACATACGACACTAAAAAAAACGAACCTAATTATTCCTATTTCGTTGAATTTCTTCCCATTGTTGTTGTTGCCAAACATGCTCGATAAGACATCGTTGAAGCCTTGTGTGTGTGCGTTTATCGTGTCGGAGGAATATACATTTCGGCAGCTTCGGATATCGCAAAATTTTGATCTTTCAAAATCATGTTATGCATTATGATGCACGAGTACATGATTCTCCGTAACTTGCCCACAGTAAATGCACGCGCCGGTTGGGCAATAATATGCCAACGTCCTTAGGGGACACCAAAAGCTCTTTCTATATTTTTAGAGCACTTTCTTGTTTCGCTTTCTATGTGGCGTTTTTTGGGTTACTTGCAACAGTAAAGGATTTGACAAACGATGCCCACTGTGGGTAAATTTCATCTGCTAGATAATACCCATTTTTAAATGTACGTCCGTATACTTCAAACGGAACTTGAGGGCCAATATTATCAATCAGGTCTTCGAATAATGGAGAATTATATAAAACGGTCAAATCGTTATTCGCACCTGCCACACCAAAAAATGCATGCCAAATCCACAAATCATACGACGCAACAGCTTCAAGCATTATAGTTGGATACTTTTTATCACCTCTGTGAAATTGCCCTTGCCATTCTTTTGGACAATTCTTCCATTATCAGTGCATACAATCGATGCTTCCCAACATTCCCGGAATCTTATGAACCATGCTATGTACTTGGTATAAGTTACGAACGTCATCCTCAGTTGGTTTTCTTAAAAAATCCTTCCCAAACAAATGGATTATGCACATAGTAAAAAAATCTAAACAATCGCGTGCACAGTGTTCACCTATTTGTAAATACTCATCTAATAAATTAGGTGATATCCCGTACGCCAATTGGCGTAGGGCACATGTGCATTTCATAATTACACTAAAACTCATTAGACCCGTAGCATTGGGTCGTTGTCTAAAGAAATCAAAATGCGCATGAAGAGGATGATGAGTTTCAATATATGTTTCAATACCTTCGACTATTTCTAAAAATAGTTTACGGCTCATACGGTAACGACGTCAAAAATTTTCTTCAAGATATTTTGGTTGCTCACCAAAATAGTCGGCCAGTAGACGTGCTTCAGCAACTTCATGTTCACGCCGAATGTATCTACGGCGATGTGAAGGACCGGCTTCTTGATTTTGCAACGCTTGCTCGTGTTCAAACTCTTAGATAATCAGCTCTAGCTCCTCTAACTCTTCAAAGTCACTAACTTCGGAATAAGATGATTCACTCATAGTTTTTGCAAAAAAAAAGAAAAGGACCAACGTTTATTTTTTAAACGTTATACAACGTTTATAATTTCAGAAAAGCTGCAACCTCCTCCTTTTCATTCTCGCCGTGACCACGAAGATGTACCCAACAACGAGCAACGGCGAGGCACTCCTGGTGTAGCAGCGAGCTTCGGCTCGCCGTTGGCTTATACACGTCGGACGACGAGGTGCAACGAAGAGACCACACCAGGTGCTCTTAATGGTTGCAACCAGGAGACTTACTTTTTCACAAACCATCAAGATAATGACACATATGTTTAGACATGAATTTAAGCACATAATTTAGGTCTTTTAATAATTTTCGAGTCTTAAAATTAAATAAGTAGCGATAAACATGCAAACAATTTTTACGAACGACATTAAAAACTATCAAAATTTTATTCTAGATAAATTTATAAACATATTGTAAAACGCTAGAAATGGTACATGCGCATGTGGTGGCGGGTACCTATTACTAATTTTGTGTTATTCGATTATTTGGTTACACATTTAGTTGTTTTTATGCTTTATAAGTAGAGATTGTAAAGATGGTTAAGCCAAATAATTTTAGTTTGAACAACCAACTTGCTTCATAACTAATTTTCTATTGCTTCCTAACTAACTTTCTAACCAACTTGTTTCCTAACCAACTTGCTTCCTAAATTCTTTCATAATAAACAAGTAAAAGTCTGAATTTTAAGTCTTTCTAACTATAAAATAGTCTCAAATATATTATATAGTAGTATAGATAAAGCTAAATAACACCAATTAGCTATTTTGCCTTTATGAATATAGTTAATTATTAACATATTTTTATTATGTTTCTATATTATAAATTGTTAATTAATATAGTTAATTACTATTACTAAATCTATAATGGACAATTAATTTGCATCTATTTAGAGAAAAAATGTGGACAATAAATTTGAAACGGAATGAGCATTATTAAATTGTCATATATAAGTGATCTAAGAATAAAAGAAAATGTATTATTTTATAATTTTATAAATAATTTACACACAAATAATCGAAAGACAATTGGACAAAAGTTGTGTTAATTATCATATATTATTCATGTTAATTATAAATTGTTTTATTATACAAATAATTTGGAACCATGGCACAAAATGGTACTCAAAAGTCCAAAACTTAGCTAATTATATAACGACCACGTTCTTTTTTATTCACAATTGACCAAGTTGTTCAAAAACTTTTGGTTATAAAAAGGTCATTCATCAAATATGTGTGAAAATGTAAAAAAAATCATTGTAAATCTTTTTTGTAGGAGATTTTATATTATATAATATCTATTTGATGCGAGAGGAGATAGCTTCGAGTTTTTGCTTCAAGACTTCCGCATGCGTAAGTCATTGGTAAAATGCTTTGTTCTTCGATGAAAAAAGCTATTAAATGAATAACTTGAATAAAAAAACATCATTCATCTAACTTGCATTATTGATGATAAAAACATCTACAATACATCAAATTTTGTAAAAACTTTATGTACCCTAAGCCAACCGATCGAGCTTGGGCCATTCATCAATATAGCGGCTAATACTTTTTCACAGTTCGAGCGGCGAAATCACGACGCTCGGACTGGAGATACATAAACCAATAAAGCTATAACTATTCTTGTTGACGAAGACATCCACATCAAGCGAAAGCAAAGCAAACAAAGAAAACGATACTTGTCGAAGAACTTGTATATATTCATCAATGATGTGCATTAAGACATCAAAATGTTGCACATTAATTCTTGAAGAAGTAACCTCATGCGTCTTATAAGTAACACCATTGACCGAGCTTTAGTCGACGTTAGGTGGAGATAAGTCGAGATTTAGTCGACTTTAAGTGAAAAGAAGGAAAAAAATAATAAAAACATAAAACAAACACTGAAGAATGAAGGTCGAACTTTTTTTTTTTTTTTTTTTTTTTTTTTTCGGGTGATATGGAAGCAAGCAAGTAGGCGTGCAAAGGTTTTGATGGGGTTAAGGATAAGGTGAGCAACAAAACAACAAAAAACGCTTTAGAGTTGACTGATTGATCGAATGCCTTTTTTTTTTTTTTTTTTTTTTTTTTTTTTTTTTTTTTTTTAAGGGTTTTGGAGGATGAAGGGAACGACAATAGGGTATTGGAGGTGGTAGAAGGAGATCATCATTAGTCATTATGATGGTGAATAAGAGGCTGAGCTATGATAGAAGAGGTGAGTGAAGAAGTTGTGCAGCAGTAGGGTTGTAGAAGGACACTGGTGTGTGATAAAGACGTGGATACAAGGGTTTGCAACATGCAATGAAAAGTATTGGTTTCATGCAAGAATTACATGTACGTGAATGCAAGGAGAAAACAAATGAGAATTAATGATAATGGACGGTAGGCATGCAACGAGAAAGATTAAAAATAAAACAATAGCAGTAGTATATATTAATAGTTTTGGGTTTTGTATGGCACGTGAAGCAATGTAATATAGATGATCTAAGGAATTCATTAAGCAAGCAAGCAACACTTGATGCTTTGGGATGAAAAATTGATTGACGGCAAAAAAATAAGAAATGGTTTGTAGAGAGAGGTTGGGAAACGATGGTGGTGTTTTTATGGTTTTAGAGGATCGGTATAACCCTCTGATACCATGTTGAACTGTATATTTACATTGAAACTGTGTGTTATTGATAACCAATATTTGTATATTACAATAAACCGTAATGTACCCTAAACCCAAAGATCGGGCTTAGGCCGTTCATCAATTATATCGGCTAATATTAATTTGGTGGGAGGAGGATGCGTTTCAAGTTTTAAATACTTGAGGATGCTCAAGTTTTTGATGAAAGAAGATATTTCTTATAATGATTAAAAAATAAAAATAAAAAAAAAATAATAAAAAATAAAATCTTTGCATGTCTATTGAAGATGCTACAAGACCATGCGTGGTAGGGAGGTTATGACCGCGGTTACCCTCATCATGACCGAGTTCTCCCTTATGATGTGACTTTGGGCCCAGACATCTTCAAGAGGTAAAGGCCAAAGACTTGGTTGACTACACGACCGAGTCGTGTCACGTTTAAGGTTATTGTTTGTGTGTGTTAGGGCGGGGGGGGGGGGGGGGGGGGGGGGTGTTTTTATTAAATGGTTTTTGTGAAGTATATTTGAGTTTAAGTGAAGTATATTTGAGTGATGACCGATGTCGTCTTATTTCCCTAAGTTGATTGTGAAGAAATTTGTAAAGAGAAAAAACCGAGTTGACACTGATTGACAATAATGACCGCGGTGATTAAACTCTCTTATTACACTTAGTCTAAGAACCAGGGGCGGATCTAGTGCTTGGCTACGTGTGGCACGTGCTACACATGAAAAATTCTAGCGAGCGACAGAGCTTACGATTTTAGACCTAAAAGCTGATTTTAATTTGATTTCTGGCATTAAATTAATAAGATAGTGTGTTAAAAAACGCATCTTTATATGATTTTTACGAAGAAAATAAGATGGAAGATAAAGAGGCCTGCAAGTCTGTAACGTTTAGATCTATATCGGTAGGGAAGATGATGTTTTGGTTTATATACACTTTAGCCCCCTAATGTTTATAGCTTTTACAACTTTGCCCTAAGTGTATAGTTTCATTTTCAAATAAGTGTAAGGAGTTTACAACTTTAATAGTTTAAGCCCTCATTAGTTGTCTTAACTAGGAATGGGTCAACTACATTTTATAAGGTTAATGCAATACGATAATGATTTGGTGGTTACACATAGAGCTCTAATATCAAAAGTGTTTGAATGTCAGTTTCTCTCTTTTTCCTTGTCCAAGCTAGTTGATCTATTCTCACTTAACTTTGTAAGTATAGAATTATAAGCTCAACTTTGCAAAAACGACCATAATACTAAATTGTACTCCCTCCGTCCCTAATTATAAGTCCATTTTCAATTTGCACAAAGTTTAATAATTTTTTTACTAATAATCTATCTACCAATCAAATATCTTCTCTCTCCACTAAGGTGTGTTTTAATTGGTTGAAAAAGAAAATGAACTAGTATTTTGGGACAACCAAAAAGTGGAAAATAGACTTATAATTTGGGACGGAGAGAGTACTTTTTATATTTCAAGAATTATCCATCATTGTTTTTACAGTTTAAAACACTTTGAATTACTTTATTTTTTTAGAATACTCATGTATTTTTTTAAGGCAATTTTTTTCAAATAATATACCACTGTCTCATATATGTCACCAACGACACTTGAACCACAACATCTTAATCGATACGCGTCTTGATCGATACGTGTGTCACCTATCTTTGGTTTTAACTTTAAGCAACTCAAATACTTATTTTTTTGTTTATACACTAGTTTCGGTGAAGTACACCGACCCACATATTTTTTTGTGCTACATACAATTAAAAATCCTGGATCCGTCACTGCTAAGAACTAAACTTAAGTACCATAGATAATCTAAAAGCCAAAAATGTCTAGAGTTAAAAGTTAATACAACAAGTACAACAGATGGCAATTAGAGGGGAAGGTGTGGTAACTAGGCAAAATTACTCATTTGAGGCCACCACCTTAACACCTCTTTACAACTAACCTTCTCCTCACTCAAAACTAACCTCAACTTACTCATTTGAGGCCACCACTTACAACTTTATTTTTTTATTTATTTCATCAAATAAATTAAATTCATTTAAAAAATAATTAAAAATAATACAACATACTAATTTTATTTCATCAAATAAAAAAGATACGATACGAAAAAAAAACACGATACGGAAAAAAAAATACAACGCATACTACTAATATGAAGATTAAACATTTTATTCGCTATCGTCGTCATCGAGACTTTGGTATTTCTTGGTTATTCTTGCTTGTCTCCTGCGAATGATTTCGGCTTTCACCGGGTCAGTAACCAAGTTGGCATCTAGCATGAGCATCTGCATTTCCTGCATTTCCAACGCCTTTGCTTCTTTCTCCAACACCTTTTCTTCCCTCTTCCTCCTCGCCTCGTAACAAGTCGTTTGAGCGTCTTTTGCTTGCGTATACTTTTCGGATAATTGTCCCGAAAAAGTACTTGTTTGACTCCCACCTTAGCTCGCTGTGCTCGACGTTTCCGTCGACTTTTGTTTCTTTCCAGGTCGTTTATTGTTTCTTTCGGGACGAGGTCGTTTGTCCGGGCCGTATATGTCCTCGAGAAATGAAATGTCTATCGGTTCCTCGACATCCCATTTCGGGTAATTTTTCAAGACCTCCCAAACATGCTCATACGTGAAACCCCTTGTACAAAAGCGTTCTTCGAAGTTCTCCTTGGCATTGTTGATATGATCGTGCTCATTTTCACCACTTCGACGCTTGATATGCTTATAAACAGCGTTGAATTTTTGGTAGTCGCCGTTAAGCCTCATCCATTTACCGGTTAGCATATTTTTGGTACGAGGGTCCTCCAAAGTTTGCTCATTGAACGCCTCAGTAATTTCGTTCCAAAAGAAGTCGTCGCTTTTGTCTTGGGAAATTCATATCCAAGTTTCCGCAAGAAGCTTTTCTTCGTCCTTAGACCATTTTCGATTCACACGCGTTTGACCTGCTACTTCCAAGTCATCGTCATCGTCGGCGTCTAAATCTACGACTCTTTTTGCTTTTTGGGCCTTGGTTTTTTTGCCTATACCTTTGGCCGGTGACCGTGCTTTTGGTACTTTAAATTGTGGACCGGATGGTTGTGATTCGAATGCTTGTTGTGGTTCGACTTGGGGTTGTGATTAATGAGTAGGAAACGAGGATGGTTGAGACGGGTTATAAAATTGTGGTGCTAACATTCGTTGAGAATGAGTTGCGAATCCTTGTTGAAACGCAAGTTGTTGGTTAGCATAAACCTCCACCGGATTGAATGGTTGTGAACCATATGACGATGAAGAATGTGGGGAACTTTACGACGAGGGAGTAGAAGAGTTTGACGATCCCTCGTATTGTCGTTGGTTTGAAGTTAGAAGGTTCGTGAAATAGCCTCATTCGTTCGGGTTTTGAGACATTTTTTTGGTCGAATCGGAGTTGAGATATAGAAGTTTTTATTTTTTGGTTGAATTGTAGTGAGAAAATTGTGTGTAAATGATTTGGTATTTATAGAGTTTGTTAAGTTAGGTATTTTTTTTTTTTTTTTTTTTTTTTTTTTGAAAAAAAGGACCGTTTATATTAAACGGTAATATAACCGTTTGAAAATAACTTTTGCAACGTTCCCTTTTCACTTTTTGTCAGATCATTTCCTCGTCGTGCAGACGAGTAGCTCCCAAGTGGCGAAGGAAGGCGAGGGGGGTGGGGGGTGTCGCAACGAGCTGTGGCGAGGGAAGGCTCTTGTCCACGTAGGAGTGGTGAGCTGCAACAACAAACCACACTTCCCCTCTTAGGTTGATACGTGCATACATTTTACTAAATTTTCTTTTTAGCTATTTTAGCGACTATAGGCAAGTTCTAACTCGACCCTTGTTATCAAACAAACTACAAAATTAAAAAAGTTGATAACACAACCTATTAAGTAAATACAAACCAGCAAGTTTGTATGAAAGTATGATAAGTGTTATATCCAAGATGAAAAAATTAATACTCTCTTCGTCTTAAAATTATTGTTAGGAGACAAAAATTATAAAGTTTAATAAAAATGTGACTACTATAATTTTCATCTACTCAAATAGAATACTCTCTCACTAAATTTTATTTTTTTTTTAAAAAAATAAAAAGTGAAAAATTAATTTGAAATATCCATAAAAGAAAATATTGACAATATGAGACTTAATTTAATAGGTAGTACGTAGTATATTTTTATAAATTTGAATCCAATAGTCAAACTGCAATTATCCACTAATAAAATAGAACACTATAAAACAAAAAACAGGATTTGATAAGCCAACACTGTTGAAATTCCTTTACTTTTACGAAAAAAAAGTTATTTCTATATAATTTTTTTGTTTGTTCTTGCGCATGTTTTGTTGTTTAGCAACTTCTTTTCTGACTAAGGATCAAATGAGAAGAAAACTTAAAATGAGAAGGATGAGAAATAATTATAACTACATATTTGAGATGCATCGACTTGAATTAGATGCATCTCTAGTCTTTTAGATGCACCATAATATATTTTCTAGCAAAAAATTAGATGCATATACATATATTAGATGCATTTCATCAAGTTAGACGAATCCTATACATTTTTCGTCCTCTGCGGGTCAAATTAGTTGTTAGTACTACTTTGTATCGTTTTCACTTTAAAATCACTTTCGAAACTAATTGGGATGCATCTAAATGAATAGAGATGCATCTAAATCAAGTCGATGCATCTCAAATGTGTGGTTATAATTATTTCTCATCCTTCTCATTTTAAGTTTTCTTCTCACTGGATCCTTACCCCTTGTTTTCTATCTAAAAGTACCAAAAATCTATCTTCTTCAAACTTTAGTGTATTAGATACCACTTTATTACGGAGTGGCATTTAAAAGGTTATCCTAACATGGGTAGGGTAACATCCATTTAATTTGCAAGTATACAAACACACGAGTAAATGTACATGTTCAATACTTAACTTCTTATCATTTAGCGTGTTTATGAAGAAATGAATATTTTCTTAAATTAGGTATAAAAAAAAGATAGAGCTGTGATTAAAATTTACATGTTCAAAGCTCACATTTTGTTTGTCACGACTTTAAATAGATATTCCTTAAGAGATAAAATTGCTACAATTAGAGATAACAATCATGTGATATGATTCAATAGTTAAAGCAACATTTATAGGCATACCTAATTAAGTTACCAAGTATTAGATAACTATGACGCGTCTATTTTTGTGTCACTTCAGCGTTACAACTCTATTTATCTACATTTATAATAAAAACATTCATTAATTAAAACAAGCATTTATATAAATAAAAGAAACATTACATGTAATAAAAATAATACTAAAATTAGTAGACTACTCCTCGTCTTCGTCTTCATTTTGTCCCGAGCCTGAACCAAATGAATCACCGTACCCTCGTGACATATTTTCTCGTGTTTTTTTTCCGCATTTTTCTTTCTTTTTTTACTCAAACCCTTGGGAATTGGTGTTGCAAGAAACTTGAACGCTTTGGACAATAGCTTTTTCTTTAACGCTTCTTGGATAGTCTTCAAGGTTTCTTGTTGAATTGTCACGGTTTCGCAAGCTGTTCACGGGTTTCACCATTCGAATCCGTGACGAAGTCACATATGATGAACATGCACTCGTTTGACTATTTCGGCTAGTGTCACGACCTGATGGTCAGTGAATTCGGTCGTCTCGAAATAGTGATTCCTATTCGGGTTCGGTTTGGGTGGATTGGAGTCTCGTCTTCTTCAAGATTTATTGGGTCCAGGATGTCATCAAATAACCGTTTCTGGCTCATGACACTGGACTCAAATCACAACTTCGGGTAATCTTTGAGTACATGCCAACAATCTTCGTAAATGAAGTTTCTTTTAACTTGTTGTTTGAAGTACCGCTTGGTGGCATCGAAAACGGCTTTGTCGTGCGCATCGCTTTGTCACGGGTGTCATACTTTTTGTAGATGGCCCCGAATGTCTTGACGCCTTTTTTCTATTTTGGTTCCGGTTTTCGTTAGTTGATTTTTTTGGTGCGTTTAAATTAACTAACTTTTTGTATGCCACACCTACGGTAGCTAGGGCTGTAAACGGACCGGACGAACATGAATGGAGCCTTATTCACGTTTGTTTGTTTAATTTTAACTGGACAAATAAACGGACACGAAACTCTTAAACGGACAAATTTTCTTGTTCGTATTCGTTTATTAAGAAAATGAGTTGTTCATGTTCGTTTATTTTTATTCATTAAGACACTAAACGATGGAATGCAAATGAACATAGACAAACAAACATAAACTTTATTAAATTATTCACAATGTATTGTTTTAGTGTTGTTTTGTTTAAACAAACCAATTTTAAAAAATTATACAATTAAAAGATATAATATATGAACATAATTAAATAAATAAACATAAACAAACGTTAATGAACGCATAGTCGGACGTTCACGAACATAAATGAACAGACGCAACTTTTGTTCATATTCGTTCATTTAACTAAACGAATGTAAAAGATTGTTCATGTTTGTTTATTTAATAAATAAACGAACATAAACGAACTTTTTACCAAACGGTTAATGAAATGCTCTCTGAACGTTCAGTTCGTTTACAACCCTAATGGTAGCCTAAATACGTTTGTCCGGTTTTTAATTTCCTTGGAGAAAATTTTCGGAAGCGCCTACCCACCGTTCTGACATAATCTCGCACTCTTCATTGGACCATCTAATTTACTTTTTATTTTTATTTATTTTTTGTTCTGGCCTCGTCCTCGCTGTAACAATTCGCATTTTTCAGGATAATTACTATTCCCGGAAAATTTCACTATTCACTTTTACTATTCATTTTTCCCGAAAATTTTCCCGAAATTTGATTTTTTATTTCTTGGGCTCAAGTGATAAATCATTTCCATGGCAAATTAAAAGTTTGACATTCATAAGCTCATTTTCGTGAAAGTTATTAAGGAATTACACGGAATTACACGTTTTAGGGTAAAACGTCATTCAGAAATTCTACGTACAACGAAATTCGGTCGCGTTAATTTTCCCCGTATCAGAAAAATATTTGACACACTCATGATTTATTTGAGAATAAATCATGACTGAGAAAAACATGACCAAAATAAACCTCGGCCGTGAAAAACTGGAATTTTCAGTTTTAAGCGTTTTTACTCAGCCGTAACCTTAGCCTATACCTGCACCGCATTTCTAAGACTATTTGAGTTTTCAACTTATTAGAAAAAGTCAACATATTTTTCCCTCCTCCATTGACCAAAAATCATTCCTTGATTTTATAAGTCATTCCTTGATTTTTAGGCTTACGGTTTGATGTCTAAAAGACATTTAATACCAACCGACACTGGACTGAGCCCAGTCTAGACATTCTAAGTCTTTTTAAATCAATTATATCATATTAGAAAAGTACCATTTTACTTTTCTCAATTTTACGCAATATTCGTATGTTTTACGTATTACGCGTTTTAGACCCGTGTTTTCAGTTTTAGCAGGGTTTTACCACCCCAATGGAACCTACCACTCATTTTATATTTTATTATGGAGTATTTTGACAAGTTTAACCATTCTTCCAAGTTTCGTATTTTTACGATACCCGATTTTACGTTTCGAGGCTTAATCATTTACGATTGGCATTTCCCGGAGTCAAAACTAACCAAGTATCTTGGATAATATCATCAAAAGTCCACACCTTGTTCCCCAAGTATATGAACCGACCTAGGAGGGGGGGAGTCATCCCATAGGTGGCTTCATCTCATGAAATTAGCCATGGATCATTACTTAATTACAACTTGGTCTCCAAGTGTTGACAAGTCAACATTGTAACCTCCTCATTTTTGGTATAAAAGAGAGCTCATTCTCTTCCTTTCTCTTGCAATACCAACGACCCAAAACCATATAAATGCACCATTTTGATCATTGATCTTGCTCATTCAATCCATCACAAGTTCAAGTCATAGTTCCTAGTTGATCCTTAACACCTTTCAACCATAAAACTCTATAAAAACACAACAAAAACTCATCAAATTTCCAAGTGTTCTTAGTGAAGATTTTTACTAAGGCTTGTTTTTGTGATAGATTAGTGTTTATCAAGGGATTATAAGATAGGGTTTTTGATATGGAAGCTTGGCTATGGTTAGAAAATATTTGGAAGATTAAGTAGTGGTTCTTGGTCTTGATCTTGGTTCTAGTTAGTTTCTTCACAAGTTGTAAGCAAACCCTAACTTGCTTCTTGTTAAATAATCATGTTCATGTTATTTACATACTATTCTTGCTATATTATGTCTTGTATGCATGTCCATGATGTATAAAAATGAGTAAAACATGTTATAATTGATTGTTAAGATAAGTTACTAAAACAAGTAAACTAGTGACTTTCTTGGTAAGACCTGATCAAAATGGTAAAATTATGATATTGGATCATTACATATTGTAGTAGAGGACCTAACAAGGAAAACATAGCAATTTGAACCACCTAAAACGAGTACACGAGTCAAAAGTTATGACGATTTGAAGTTACCAAAACTTTGCGGCAAAGCTGCCAAATACCTTCTGTTACAGAAACCTTAAACACGCAAAAAGAGGCATTTCTGGTCCGATTCATCAAAAAGTTAAAACACGAAAGTTGTCCGGAATCACGTTTTCGTTCAGGAATAAAGAAGCTCGAGCCTTGAAAACGCTTTCTGAGTGAGATATTTCTCAGTTTCTTAACAGCTATTTACATATATATAAGTCACTATATTATGGTTATACTTTAAAAGGAACAAGAGGTCTTATGACCTATAATCAAGACCACCACCATGGCTAGAGCCAAGGTTGTGTCTCATGACCTTGGAACAAGGACCAAAGGTCATGGCTAGGCCATGACGAAATGACCATACCAACTTACATAGGCGTAAATATGAAACAAGGAATTGGCGAGAACTTGAACAAACAATTTGGATCTACTTCACTTAAAGGAACCATGAGATATTACAAAGAGAAAATGGTCATACAAAACTTATGAAACATACCCTAATAACAATCTTCATGTACTAATAAACTTTCCTAAGTTTATTCCAAATATCGGACATGTAACTTTTCGGATCAAAACTTATATCTATATACTTTATCAACTACTACAATAGTAGGGAGCCTCATGTGAGGAGTTCATTATGTAAGCCGTCGAGATGAGTTGTGGATTTACGAATTAAAGTGTCCTGGCTCCTCGAACGCTTACTAACATGACTTCTGAATTATGTCGGCCCGAACGGTAGTAAACGATATATCCAAACATACATGTTTCATGAATCTTTTCTTTCAAAGACTTACATTATACATCATACCACATCATGGACTAGATGCAAGATATATATATTGGCATGTTTATGTTTCCTTAGACATTATTCCAAACCTAAGTTACAACAATTATTCTAGGTTGCTCGTAGAAGTTCTTACGACATATCCATCATTCTCATTATACATCATCCAACTCAAGGTGAGTTCATAGCCCCACTTTACATTATTTCAATGTTTTACAAACCCTTGGGGGGAATACATGCTATTATTCTTCTACTCGAACACAATGCTTTCTACTGTATGCTATTCGACTATGTTTTATTATCACTAAGTAACATCCTTGCCAAACCAAGATCCCTTATTATGAACCATTTAATCACTTGCGAGGGTTACTTGCGAGTGAGCGCGAATATTGTGAATAGGCCTATTGGGATTGACGAATCCCATTTGTTTTGACTAAGTTCAAACAAATGCATTAATATTTGAGACATTAGGTATGACGGCAAAGTACCTACCGGGATAAATCTGCCGATCGATATTGGTACACGTTAACGTTTTGGTTTCATAAGCTTAGTGTATAATACATTTTATGGGCGTATAACAACGTAGCCTTCCTGTTTTGTTTTCCAAACATTGGTGTGAGTATATAGCTCACACTACGATTATTGTGTTCAAACGATTTAACTACAAACACTACGATTATTGTGTTCAAACGATTTAACTACAAACACTACGATTATTGTGTTCAAACGATTTAACTACAAACACTACGATTATTGTGTTCAAACGATTTAACTACAAACACTACGATTATTGTGTTCAACGATTTACTACCAACACATTGTGTTCAAACATAAACTCTATGAATATCACTCAACCTTTGTGTTGACCTCTCAAGCATGTATTTCAGGTTCATGACGATCAAGGATGGCACGGAAGAGCACGGATACTCAAGAGGGCTATAAATTTTATTATCATCCAAAAACTCATTTATTATACATTGTAAACATGGAACCATTTGGGACCTCATTTTGTAATCTCTAATATTTATACAATTTGAATGATAAATCCTTTAAAACGACTCAATTGGAGTTCGTTTTCTATTATTGTGACTATTGTGCCGTCGAGTAACACCCAGTTTGAATTCCGCTGCAACCATGAATTGGGGGTGTTACAGATTGGTACCAGAGCCATGGTTATAGAGAAACGGGTCTAAGTGAGACCTAAACTATAACTACAATCACAAACAAAAACATTTTATAGCCTTCCGCTCTTCGTGCCTTCCATCCTCCAGACGATTATGGACTTAGTAAGCATGTTATCCTACACAAACATATTAGCATATTCATATATACCCATTTTGAGCATTTCCCCGTAGACATTTTTATGCTACACAAACATAATTGCATATTAGTATATGTACCCTTAACATAATTGAGCATTTTCCCGTAAGCATTTTATACTACATGAACATATTAGTATATTGATATATAAACTCGGTTTATTTTCAATCATTTATCTAAACAATGGACTAAACATATCTGTGTATGCCTATTCTAAGGCATTTCGGCACAGCCACACTCTCCCAATCATGTTCCTACTCCAACATTATATGTCCAAGACATTGTAACTGATTGCAATGGTCTTTCTTATTTTCCAAGACATTGTGAGATACAATGGTCTCATTCATTTTCCAAGACATTGTGAGATACAATGGTCTCATTCATTTTTCAAGACATTGTGAGATACAATGGTCTCATCACTTTTCAAGACATTGTGAGATACAATGGCCTCATTCATTTTCCAAGACATTGTGAGATACAATGGTCTCATTCATTTTCCAAGACATTGTATGATACAATGGTCTTAATCATTTCTCAAATGTTTTGAGTCACATAATGGTTTAACCTACTTCCCAGACATTGTGAATTGCACAATGGTCTAACCTACTTCCGAGACATTATGAATTACACAATGGTCTAACCTACTTCCGAGACATTGTGTTTTGTGCAATGGTCTCTGGCATTATTCCATCGCATCATCAATATCATTTCTTATGATATCAAAAACCCGTCACAACCTATCGATTTCTAAATAAGAAATATGAGATTTCTAAAGGACAAACAAATCCATTACCTACAAAAGCTGAAGTTCAGCTCTACATTCATCAAAGTTTTCTTATGAAACCTTCATTATTAAAAGTTCGTGATCCTGGCCAAGTATGTTCTATTTTAGAACTACTTAAAACTTCCTTTCCATACGTACCTACCCTTACTATCTTCTATGCAATGGAATATGAAAACATACGTTACAAATTTTGTATGGACGGGACTTGCAACTTAAGGTTTGACATCGCCTTTGTTTAGTGGACAGTTTCTCAAAAACAACGGACATATCACAAGTATACCTAATTTAGGTATTTGAAAATTTTATCGAACCTCGGCTAAATATAGACTAGTCACATATATTTAACCTAGGGACAGTGGAATATAGTCTGACTAACTATATTCGACTTAAAATTTTCAAATACTGAGAGTAGTTGTACTAGGGTTATGTTTAGATTGATTTCCTACTTGAACTCGATAAACCACCAGAATACATTAAAACGATCTAGAGACACGATAGTGCCTTACCACTCAGCGAAATCTTAAACACCTTATTTGTACTACCTAATTTCATTCTTGAAAGTTTTCATTTATGAGATAATCCGAACTACTATCTTGGGATAGTTATCAATTCTTCTCTTCATCCTGTAGAAGTACTATCTTGTTTAGGTCCTAAGGATACCATCCCGTCATAAACCTTTAAAATTTCTTAAAATTTTAAAGCAAACTTGACATCTCTACCAAATATTAACATTGAGCATACACTACGCACTTTTGTTCATCAACATTATCTTCACAACCGTGGCAAACACCAGCTCATTAACAGATCTTGATGCACTTTTAAAGCTCAAATCATCCATAGTTACACCACAAGCACGCTCATCAGCTTTACAAGATTGAATATTCATCTTGTACTTTTGGAACACCAGTATCATCTCGTAATACACTACCTTGTAACTCACCGGCTAAGTATGAATGTTGGGTTGGGAATTCTTAAGTAGTATGATTTATAATTATTTGAATGGATTGGGATGCCTTTTCATTTAAATAAAGAAATTGTAAATCACCGAACCATAAATTTATATTTCCCTATTTACATTGTTTGGGATGCCTCTCTATGTAAATAAAGAATTATAAACAAGTGGGCTTATTTGTATCCGAAATAACATAAGTATGAAGTCAATAAACACTAGGTACAACAACCAATTACCTACTAGGCTATGATTGCAATTACTATCTCAATTCCTATTAATATTCGACTGCTATATCAATTTCCTTTGATATTCGACTATTACCATACCTTTCCTACATAAAAGCAAGCCTCATCCTACACCATACACTGAAACGACAAATCAAACTACATCACTGGTAACCCCAGACTTTAGTCCTCATAAGTAACAACACCTGTTCATCGACACCACTCCAACATATAACACACATAGAACTTCGGGACGAAGTTCTCCGTAAGGGGTAGAGACTGTAACAATTCGCATTTTTCAGGATAATTACTATTCCCGGAAAATTTCACTATTCACTTTTACTATTCATTTTCCCGAAATTTGATTTTTTATTTCTTGGGCTCAAGTGATAAATCATTTCCATGGAAAATTAAAAGTTTGACATTCATAAGCTCATTTTCGTGAAAGTTATTAAGGAATTACACGGAATTACACGTTTTAGGGTAAAACGTCATTCAGAAATTCTACGTACAACAAAATTCGGTCGCGTTAATTTTCCCCGTATCAGAAAAATGTTTGACACACTCATGATTTATTTGAGAATAAATCATGACTGAGAAAAACATGACCAAAATAAACCTCGGCCGTGAAAAACTGGAATTTTCAGTTTTAAGCGTTTTTACTCAGCCGTAACCTTAGCCTATACCTGCACCGCATTTCAAAGACTATTTGAGTTTTCAACTTATTAGAAAAAGTCAACATATTTTTCCCTCCTCCATTGACCAAAAATCATTCTTTGATTTTATAAGTCATTCCTTGATTTTTAGGCTTACGGTTTGATGTCTAAAAGACATTTAATACCAACCGACACTGGACTGAGCCCAGTCTAGACATTCTAAGTCTTTTTAAATCAATTATATCATATTATAAAAGTACCATTTTACTTTTCTCAATTTTACGCAATATTCGTACGCTTTACGTATTACGCGTTTTAGACCCGTGTTTCCAGTTTTAGCAGGGTTTTACCACCCCAATGGAACCTACCACTCATTTTATATTTTATTATGGAGTATTTTGACAAGTTTAACCATTCTTCCAAGTTTCGTATTTTTACGATACCCGGTTTTACGTTTTGAGGCTTAATCATTTACGATTGGCATTTCCCGGAGTCAAAATTAACCAAGTATCTTGGATAATATCATCAAAAGTCCACACCTTGTTCCCCAAGTATATGAACCGACCTAGGAGGGGGGGAGTCATCCCATAGGTGGCTTCATCTCATGAAATTAGCCATGGATCATTACTTAATTACAACTTGGTCTCCAAGTGTTGACAAGTCAACATTGTAACCTCCTCATTTTTGGTATAAAAGAGAGCTCATTCTCTTCCTTTCTCTTGCAATACCAACGACCCAAAACCATATAAATGCACCATTTTGATCATTGATCTTGCTCATTCAATCTATCACAAGTTCAAGTCATAGTTCCTAGTTGATCCTTAACACCTTTCAACCATAAAACTCTATAAAAACACCACAAAAACTCATCAAATTTCCAAGTGTTCTTAGTGAAGATTTTTACTAAGGCTTGTTTTTGTGATAGATTAGTGTTTATCAAGGGATTATAAGATAGGGTTTTTGATATGGAAGCTTGGCTATGGTTGGAAAATATTTGGAAGATTAAGTAGTGGTTCTTGGTCTTGATCTTGGTTCTAGTTAGTTTCTTCACAAGTTGTAAGCAAACCCTAACTTGCTTCTTGTTAAATAATCATGTTCATGTTATTTACATACTATTCTTGCTATATTATGTCTTGTATGCATGTCCATGATGTATAAAAATGAGTAAAACATGTTGTTATAATTGATTGTTAAAATAAGTTACTAAAACAAGTAAACTAGTGACTTTCTTGGTAAGACCTGATCAAAATGGTAAAATTATGATATTGGATCATTACATATTGTAGTAGAGGACCTAACAAGGAAAACATAGCAATTTGAACCACCTAAAACGAGTACACGAGTCAAAAGTTATGACGATTTGAAGTTACCAAAACTTTGCGGCAAAGCTGCCAAATACCTTCTGTTACAGAAACCTTAAACACGCAAAAAGAGGCATTTCTGGTCCGATTCATCAAAAAGTTAAAACACGAAAGTTGTCCGGAATCACGTTTTCGTTCAGGATTAAAGAAGCTCGAGCCTTGAAAATGCTTTCTGAGTGAGATATTTCTCAGTTTCTTAACAGCTATTTACATATATATAAGTCACTATATTATGGTTATACTTTAAAAGGAACAAGAGGTCTTATGACCTATAATCAAGACCACCACCATGGCTAGAGCCAAGGTTGTGTCTCATGACCTTGGAACAAGGACCAAAGGTCATGGCTAGGCCATGACGAAATGACCATACCAACTTACATAGGCGTAAACATGAAACAAGGAATTGTCGAGAACTTGAACAAACAATTTGGATCTACTTCACTTAAAGGAACCATGAGATATTACAAAGAGAAAATGGTCATACAAAACTTATGAAACATACCCTAATAACAATCTTCATGTACTAATAAACTTTCCTAAGTTTATTCCAAATATCGGACATGTAACTTTTCGGATCAAAACTTATATCTATATACTTTATCAACTACTACAATAGTAGGGAGCCTCATGTGAGGAGTTCATTATGTAAGCCGTCGAGATGAGTTGTGGATTTACGAATTAAAGTGTCCTGGCTCCTCGAACGCTTACTAACATGACTTCTGAATTATGTCGGCCCGAACGGTAGTAAACGATATATCCAAACATACATGTTTCATGAATCTTTTCTTTCAAAGACTTACATTATACATCATACCACATCATGGACTAGATGCAAGATATATATTGGCATGTTTATGTTTCCTTAGACATTATTCCAAACCTAAGTTATAACAATTATTCTAGGTTGCTCGTAGAAGTTCTTACGGCATATCCATCATTCTCATTATACATCATCCAACTCAAGGTGAATTCATAGCCCCACTTTACATTATTTCAATGTTTTACAAACCCTTGGGGGGAATACATGCTATTATTCTTCTACTCGAACACAATGCTTTCTACTGTATGCTATTCGACTATGTTTTATTATCACTAAGTAACATCCTTGCCAAACCAAGATCCCTTATTATGAACCATTTAATCACTTGCGATGGTTACTTGCGAGTGAGCGCGAATATTGTGAATAGGCCTATTGGGATTGACGAATCCCATTTGTTTTGACTAAGTTCAAACAAATGCATTAATATTTGAGACATTAGGTATGACGGCAAAGTACCTACCGGGATAAATCTGCCGATCGATATTGGTACACGTTAACGTTTTGGTTTCATAAGCTTAGTGTATAATACATTTTATGGGCGTATAACAACGTAGCCTACCTGTTTTGTTTTCCAAACATTGGTGTGAGTATATAGCTCACACTACGATTATTGTGTTCAAACGATTTAACTACAAACACTACGATTATTGTGTTCAAACGATTTAACTACAAACACTACGATTATTGTGTTCAAACGATTTAACTACAAACACTACGATTATTGTGTTCAACGATTTACTACCAACACATTGTGTTCAAACATAAACTCTATGAATATCACTCAACCTTTGTGTTGACCTCTCAAGCATGTATTTCAGGTTCATGACGATCAAGGATGGCACGGAAGGGCACGGATACTCAAGAGGGCTATAAATTTTATTATCATCCAAAAACTCATTTATTATACATTGTAAACATGGAACCATTTGGGACCTCATTTTGTAATCTCTGATATTTATACAATTTGAATGATAAATCCTTTAAAACGACTCAATTGGAGTTCGTTTTTTATTATTGTGACTATTGTGCCGTCGAGTAACACCCAGTTTGAATTCCGCTGCAACCATGAATTGGGGGTGTTACACTCGCCTTCTTCTTCGACTTAGAAATCGGGTGGTGTTTCAATATTTAGGTATTGAGATTGGATTTTTGGATGTTGTTGATTTTAAGAGTATGGTGACGCGTATTAGGAATATGGAGACGGGAATAGACAATAGTGGTTTTGTTGATAAAATGGTTGTAAATAAGGATTGACATACGCATTCGCTGAACTCCGAAGTCATATTGCTTGGTGAGGGATTGCTTGAGCGAGGAGCGGATGAGGAATTGTCCGGTGAAGGCATGGTATTGTTGAGTAAATTTTGAAAGAAATCACTCGATTGTGATTGAGAGGGGTTTTTTCTAGGCATTGCTGTAAAAAAATTATTGAAAAATTAAGCGAACTTTATATAAAGATGGTGAAAATATATAAATTGTTTTCGTAGTTGTAGAAGTGTGAAAAAAGGGGATATAGATGTATTTAGTAAAAGGATAAGAGTAAAAAAGAAAATAAAAGAAACTAAAAACTCAAATGGTAATATTACGTTTATAAAAAGAAAAGCAAATGGGCCTAGCTTCTTTGCCCCTTGCTTGTCGCAAAACCCAAGAACACCAAACAGACACACCACCGATGAGGTGGTGCCATCGGTGCCTGTAAACCGAAGGTCGTCGGTTTGTAAACCTACGAGACCGTTGAGAGTGGTCTTAGTGTTGCAAATTGGTAGATGAAAAATATTAGTACTATATTTTTCAGAACGATTATTATTTTCAATCTTTTGACAGTCGCTAGGGCCTAACGTACGTCCCTATTATTTTTTCTTCTTCTTTCTATTATTAATTAAATCACAAGCTGAAAATGATGGTTTTCGTAGCCGAAACTTGGACTAATTAACCAATTTGTCGGCGAATTAATTAATATATGAAAACTAGGAAAAAAGAAAAGAAAATCTTTGACTTAGCTTCTTCAGTGACATCATATAACATGCATGCATACAAAATATTCATGCAATTTATGTAAACTATCAAGTAGTATCAACTAGACAACCACTCCCTTTATATTAAAACTTACAAAATACAAATGTATTATTGAGAAACAGCTTAAACGAGGTTGGTTTTACAATCTAAAAAGCCAACATGACTCAAAATGAGTTTCTTTTGCAAATTGCAATACAAATATTTTATAATCTTTTCAAATATCAAAAATGGTAAAAAGTAATCAAATTTGACCATCCTTTTATAAATAGAATTATATGTATACGGTATACCTGTATTTATTCCTTAATGGCAGGGTGGATGGACTTTGGCATAGTAATGTCTTTATCATATAAGGTTTGGTTTGAGTAGTCAATCCAGAAAATAGGGTACCATGTCCGTTTATGATTTATTGAAATTATGAGCAGTTAGGAATATAGTAGGGTGAGTAACAAATTTTTATTAGCAACAATTTAATTATATCTTGCATAAAAATAAGGTTTACACATTTACACGACTAGAATCATACCAATTAATCATTACCAAAGATATATGTGAGCAAAATAGACACGAATGTATGCTTGCGGATAATATCCGTAAGTAACAAATGAGAGAGATTGCTTGCAACAAATTATTCTTAGCACCAAAGTGCAACAAAACCAAAGGACTCCCCGTCTCGTGATAAATCATAAGAAAGTAAATAGGCAAAATAAGTTGTTTATCACCATTAGTGCATTGCTTCAGTAAATATGACTCGCATCCTGAACGTTCAGTTGACCAGTTAAGTCGTGGTTTGAGGAAAAATAAGTTACCCATCATAATGTTTATTTGAGTGAATATTGCTTCTTTCTAGTGAAGAAACAAAACATATCAAGTGAGAACCAAATCTTCAAAAATGTTAAACGAGAACCAAAGAACTCATACAAGTTGGGAGAACTAAACTAACACAAACAACATTTTTTGCTAACATTGTTAACTAAATGTATATTTTTATTGAATATAATGATCTTCTATTAAAATAAAAAATCACTAAAAATACCAATTACTTAACGGTCATTTTCGGTTTTCTCTAATCCCTACGTTATATCTGTTGCTTCTATATTACTCCATCAAAATATTTTCAGACAGCTTTTTAACTCATTGATAAAATAAGATTTACTGTATAGTTATAGAAGATATGTTTTATAACAAGACAAATACGTTAAATACTTTTTGCTAAATAATTGTTCAGTTAGCTATATTTTAAACATTCTCTGGTATGCTTAATTCATACAAATTTGTATGTGTGTTGTTTTTTTTAGGGTCCAATGATTCTTTTTATCTATACTAGATAAATGGACAAAGTCTACAATCAAACCCAATAATTTATAAATAAATGGAAAAAGAGCCATGCTATACCCACATAAATAATTCACAAAAAAAAAAAAAAAAAAAAAAAAAATCAACTCGTTAATGTGTTAGCGGGTGATTAGTGTATTTTGTGGCAGTTTCTCTTTCCTTTTTATGATTACACCAATCACCGGATGACATGTCAATTTATGAAATTTTATTGTGGATTCTAGCATGGCTCGTGTAAAAAACAGCCTCAATCAAGGTTCATAACTGCATTCCATTTTAAAAATGTTTTAATTGGCAATAATGTTATGCTAACGTATTTAATGGCAATTAATATAAAACTTTCAATGCTATATTAATTCTCCATTCAATTTTTGGATCATGATCTCTGTTTATCTTATCTAACATTCACTATAACACGCATCTCTGACCCAATGGGCCAATATCAGTTATTTTTTGAACCAAAGATCAGTTATATATAAATTGAAATGAGCCTGGTTCATAGACCTTTGGGGCCAGTCCAAACCCATGTCTCACACTTCTTTATTACACAACTTCAATGAAGCACTATTCTTTTGCTCAAATAATAATAATAATAATAATAATAATAATAATAATAATAATAAAATAAAATGTGAGAAAAACGGGTACAAGTTTATACAATTTGCTTTCTCTACTTTCGGGGAACTCGATGCCGAGGCTTTGGACACACTTTCTCGCATTAAATCTATTGCTATTAGCCACTCAAATAATGCTAAGAGTGGAGTTTTTATTTATCATAGATTAAGCTTTTGTATTCAGAAAGGAATGGGAGCGCAACTTGTGTCTAGACTCCCATCCAACTTTATGTAAATTATTTATGGTTCTAATAAAGTGATGGTTCATAAAAAAAAAAAAAAAAAAAAAAAAAAAAAAAAAAAAAAAAACTATTTTATTCACTCTTAACGACAGCCTTTTGCGAACGTCTACAAAACTAGAAAAATCATAAAGAGTCATTTGTAATACCTCTTGAGCCAATAAAGATTTATCATGTTCTCGAACCTTTTAACCGGTCTCCGTCCATACTAGTCTAGTTATTGTTCTTGAGTCTTTTAACCACCTTTACAAAGTTAAGAATAAGACTTATGCTAGTTATTGTTCTTGAGTCTTTTAACCACCTTTACAAAGTTATGAATAAGACTTACTAACTTTGTAAAGGTGGTTAAAAGGCTTGAGAACATGCTAAATCTTTATTCGCTTAAGAGGTATTACAAATGACTCTTTATGATTTTTCTAGTTTTGTAAACGTTCGCAAAAGGTTGTCTTTATGTGTGAATATAAAATAGTGTATCATTGAAGACTATGTAATAAAGATGTATAAGGCATGGGTTTGGACTGGTCCCAAAAGTCCATTAACCAGACGCAATTTAATTATATAACTGATCTTTGGTCCAAATAATAACTGATATTGACCCATTAGGTCCAAATAATCAGTGCTTAGTTTTAGGTGTGTTATCAATACTCAAACCGAATTTGTAATAAATCCAAATTTTATGAAACCGAATTGAATTAAATATTCGGTTTTCAATGTAAATATAGTTTTGACAAAATGTACACGGAACTGAAAACCGAATTCATAAAAACATATATATTTATGTAGATACAAAAACCATTAAAACTCTTTCCTAATATAAATATAACATTTTTTAAGCTTTAATATATATTTTTTTTTGCTAAAAACCTATATAGCTAAATGATATAAATTATGTAATTCGGGTATTTGGGTCAATTAAAAAACCAAACCTAATTCAATATGAGTTCGGTTTAATCTAATTTGAATTCGGTTCGGTTTTGTTCGTTTTGTTTTACTATTTTTTTAACCAAATAAACAAAAACCCCAATAACCGAACCGATAAACACTCCTACTTAGTTTTGTCATTTGTGTCTTTTATTCTGTATTCGATTAGCTCAAATAGAAAAGAAAAACTTTAATTCTATTGTTCAAAGTATTTACTATCTTTTTTTATCTTACTCATAAACTGTGAAATAAATTACGACACAAATCAAAAATATATATTAAACTTCAATTTTTTTTTAAATCATGCGTACGGTAAAAAGAATATCAATATTGTGCTCGTTTTGTTCGTAATTCAAAGGCCTTCTCGTCGGTATATTTTTTATTAAAGAAATCGCTAAATATTTGTTAATATTTGATAAATAATGCTTGTTATATAAAAAAAGTCGTAAATAGTGTGAATTTTAAGGCATTTTTTGTATCTCGTTGCATAGCTTGGGGCTCTTTAGGAGCTTTCGACCAAAATGTACATTTGTAAAATAAAATCTAACAAGAGACATTTATATTGAGGATTATTGCATTTATTGGTTACAATTTAGAAGATACTTCCAAAACAATAGCAAAAAAGTCTTTGAAAAAAGCTGTTGCATGAGGATGCCCCAAGTTCTAAATTTAACTGGTTGTCAAGGACGGAGCATAATAGGGGCAGGAAGGGGTTGTGGCCCCCCAAAGATTTGACCAGTTACTACAACTTTTATGCTATATCAGTGAAAGTTCAATATATTTATTTGCCAATTTTCATTTTGGCCCCCCAAATTCTAGAAAAGTATATTCAGCACTAGATAGAGCAATTGAAAAGTCACAGTCACAATAGAAACTATATTTTGTGTTAGGGATACTTTATACATTAGAAACTATATTTTGTGTTCGAATGATTTCAGCCCCCCAATTTATTTGGCCAAGCTCCGTCCCTGCTGGTTGTGTCATCTAATTTGTTAGTAACATTTACTTAAGACAACAACATACAAGCTTTTAACAATACCATAGACATAAAAATTTAATGAGACTTTAATACTACGTATTAAACTTGTCAACGTGATACACATTTTTCATGTCTTCAATATTGCTTTAAATTCAAACCTAAATCTAAAATTTGGGTGGTAATGGTGTAACCACAATAGAAAACAAATTAAATGCCATGAATAGAACCATATATTTTTGTGTATATCTGGCTAACGTGTGGAGATAAACTATTTATGTAAAGTTACATCTCATGTCAGCATAGTATTAAAAAAAAAAAAAAAAAAGGAATAAATGTTGAGAGTGGGATTTGAACCCACGCCCTTTCGGACCAGAACCTTAATCTGGCGCCTTAGACCAACTCGGCCATCTCAACATATGTTGCTAAATTTTCCACAACTATATAAATAAACATAAAGAGTCTAAATCCTATAAACAAATATAAATTTTTACGAATGTTAGCAACATATGTTGAGATGGCCGAGTTGGTCTAAGGCGCCAGATTAAGGTTCTGGTCCGAAAGGGCGTGGGTTCAAATCCCACTCTCAACATTTATTCTTTTTTTTTTTTTTTTTTTTTTTTTTTTTTTTTTTTTTTTTGAACTTTTTTACTTGAACAGAAAATGAAAACATGTGGTAGAGATACAATGAACTGTGCTTTATTTATTGAAGTTTTAGTTAAAGTAAAAAGGTTTAAGCTATATGATCAAATATTATGTTAATCGTATGTTATATGTACCTATAACAAGTAGGGTTGGATCAGTTGGAAAACCCCTTGCCTCTTAACCTAGAGGTCAAGGGTTCGATCCTCACTCCCTACAAAAGGCCGGAGGTCCTTTTCTACCTTAGGTAGAACCGGAAGCAGCCTCTCTACCTTCTTTAGGGGTATGGTTGTCTACGTCTCAACCTCTCCCATACACCGTGAAAGACGGTATTAGGACCCATAACCCGTGGAAGACGGCATTGGGAGTTACTTTACTTTATTTTTTTTTTGTATGTTATATGTACCTAAAATATTACTGTACTACGTAGTGATTTTCTAGTAGATGGACTTGCTGTTTTGTTTTAATATGATTACTTATTGAATATTAAAAGACGGTAATTTTTCAAAATGTTTTATTGGATACGTATATACTCAGTTATACACGGGCATATTAGTACAAAATAATAGGTTTACGTACCAATCGAGTAATATTTTGGATACACATGCCATAACGAAACATTTGACTATAATTTGTTGCATAACTTAGACCAATGTAAAAACGACGGCGCATTTAACTATAATTTGTTGGTTTATGTTGGTAAATTATTTTTAAGTTAACGCATAAGATAAAAAATAAATAAAGTGAATTTTTTTAAAACAAAGCCACAAAGAGATAGATTTATATAGGTCACTGAATAACCAAAATGCAGTTTTATCAAAGAATTATTGTTGCAGACCAAATTTAGATCAGCAAAGTAGTGTTAATGTAAGGTACAAAATACATATGACTCACTGAGTCAACTCCAATAGCCTTACTTAACAAAGGAAATGATGTGGGATAACATTATCCAACTAAAGGATATGTGTGTCCACATGGCAATCCTTAAGTGGCTGGAGCAATTGAAATCACTCATCACCAAGAAAAAGATACCCTTCTCAAATTAACTAAAAAAGCCTCTGAATTTCACTTAAACAGTAGTTTATCATCAAACCAATCTTCAAAAAATATAAACACTATTCATATTTCATACTGCAGTAAGACATAATGGCAAGCTGCAGCATGGCGTCTGCTGCTATTGGATTTATGGTGTCACCAAATGTGACATCTAACACAAGCACAGTTAAGAGCAGCATGGTTATGTTTTCTTCCAAGAACAAGAGATGTTCTAGACTGGTTGTAAGGGCTGAAGAGCAGCCAGCTGCAACACCGGCTGCAGCCGAAGCTGAAAAACCGGCTGCAGCAGAAGCTGAAGCACCAAAGAAAGAAGCTGCACCTAAACCACCTCCAATTGGACCCAAGAGAGGAGCTAAGGTAAATGGTCTCTATATATCATAGTATATGCTATTTAGAGGGTGTTTGCAATTGTGCTTTAAGAGTTATTATCTGACTATCGCGTTTTCAAGGCGCACATAATCAGTTTCTAGACTTAGCGCATACGAAACTGATAATCTTGCTTTTTTAGCTTGCTTATTTTAAAATTCTTATTTGATTTTTAAGTGCCTATCCGCTCAAATAATTCTTAAGAAAATAAGCAGTTTAGTCCAAACACTCAAAATACCGCTTGAGCAGATAAGCACTTGAATAAGCCATCCCAGACACCAGTTGCCAAAAAACTGATCTGTTTTTTGCCAAACACGTACACAACTATCCAAAATTCGCGAATCCTTAAAATATCCAAAATTTTCCAAACACGCACACAACTATCTCATTATCACAAACTTCACAAAACGAAATCCTTAAAACATTTTAGAAAAAATATACGTATCACAAAACTTACAAAACACAATGGAAAATGCATGCATCTGCGGGAGCCAGAATATATATGAAGATAGGAGAACCTATACAAATCACTCGTGATTGTATTTATACAAGAAGTGCAGTGAAAATTGTTTAACTTATGACTTTCAACTATGCAGGTGAGAATTCTGAGGAAAGAGTCCTACTGGTTTAAAGGTGTAGGATCGGTTGTGACAGTTGATCAGGTAAAGCTTAATACCTATATCAACCATGGTTAGTTATTTCTGTTAAGGCATCAATGTTAATATTATATGTGGTGCAGGATCCCAAGACTCGTTATCCAGTTGTCGTGCGGTTCAACAAAGTCAACTACGCAGGTGTATCGACAAACAACTATGCATTGGATGAGATTGAGGAAGTCTAAATGAGCTCCATGTTCATGTTGCCATTGTAGAATATCTTCCATTACAATCTTTTGCTACATTTTTTTGTCAATGAATTTGTAAAATAGTTTATCAGCTTATAATTGTGTGCCTAAATGATCAAAATATATGCTCTACCAGTTCTTAATTTGATTAGAAACTAATTATCATATTACGCATATACCACCTAGCCGAAACCAAATGAGATATAGTCCATGAAACGTATATACCGGAAGAAGATACTATTTTATGTAATTAAATATAGGGTTATTCGCATAAAATACTTGTTTCTCCCATTTTCGTCATTCTTTTTGGTCCATTTCAGTAATTAAGAAATGAATTTGTGTTCATCAAAAAAGAAAAAGAAGAGATTTTGTGTTCCATTTGGGCCTAACCTGTAATCTTAACATTTTGATATACATTTAAGGATGATATGGAAAATTTTTACTTAGTATAAGAAAATCATTTAGGAAACCTGGCCTTTAAGGTTGTCCTGGTTACAAAATAACCCAAACGGGACATAAACCCATCAGAAAGGGACAAGTGCAAACTATGCTGGTATTTAAGGCAAATAATACTCAAATATCCGAAAAGAATGGCTGACATTTTAATGATGCACTTTGAGTTACGAGGTTGCTACATTATAAACATATCATATAATCATAAGAAATATGTATATACATTGTCATCTGAATTGTTAGTATAATAATGTGGTATCAATATAATAGTTGTCCAGAAAATTCAGATGGTAATCTATATGTCACCTGCTATACAAAATCACATACTGAAAAAGTTGGAACGAGTCACGAACACGCATCTTAGTCGATATCTTTTTTGATTGAAAATGCTTTTGTGTGCGTATTTTCATACTTGTAATCTTTTGTGGCTGATCAAAGAATTGAAGTCCTGCAAAATAAATCAGCAACTGTATGAGAGTTCTATTTGATCCAACTCCAGCTACAATGTGGTGAATTATAGAAAGATGAACCACCTTTTGTTTGTTCATATGAAGCAAAACCCAAGCAACAAATGAACCTAACTGTCTTGAATATTAACGAGTGCCACCAACTATTGTAATAAACTGGAATAATGGGTGAAAACTCAAGTAAAGAAAAAAGATGATCAAATTAAATTATCTTTCATGATAACTAAGGGTAGAAGATGAGACAAACCTTTATAAGTAACTAGCTTATTTTCAAAGGACTCTTCCATCCATGCCATCAAGAAGGCCGGACCACATTCCTTTAACTGGAGGTAACTGTGCTACAAAAGCATTCCACGGTGGGTAACCGACACCACTTCCACGTACACGGCCATCCAACCTCAGAGATAAATACCTTTAAATGAAGAGATATACAATTTCAAGATCCAAGTGTTTAAATATTAGATTTCCAAAACAGGTGAAATACATGGGCATAACCCCTAGTCATAAGTAAGCAAAACAGGTGAACTACAAAGTTTTTATGAAGGTTTATTTAGATATTACTCCACCAAAACAAGTTTAATTATCTAAGCAACCAAAATGCTTTCAGAGTTGATATTCTAGGAAAACAACCTAAAAATTGTGAACGAGATAATGAATAATGACTTCCCCCAAAGTGGGTACATGAAAATTCAAAAGGGCTAACCCAAACGCGTCTCTTTCTGTGTCAGTTGTGCCACCTCAGCAGTCAACGCCACATCAACACTTTCTAAACTGACACACCCCTGCCAATGGAGGTGTGTCTCTTTGTGTGTCACTTATACACAAATATGCCTCACAAAACATTGACACACACGCACAAAACACAAATATATCCCACCCAGTCTCGTCCCTTTCCTCGTCGCCAAACCGACGGACATCAAACCGACGCACCACCGACGAGGTGGTGCCATCGGTCTCACAAAACCGACGCTCGCCGGTTTGTAAACTGACGCAGCCGTTGGGAGTAGTCTAACTAGCCCATTTTAACAAAGAACTACAATAACCAAACTAGCCATTTTTGGCTGAGATGACTCCCCAAGTCACCTTTCTTACTGTCTAATCTGGTTGCATGTCCACTAAATCATCAAAACGCGCCACCAACTTAAATACATTGCTAACCCAATTCAAAATATAGGTTGAGGCTGCACAAGTCATAAACAGAAAGTAAAAGATAAAAGAGCTTACACTGGAGATTCAGGTGATACATTAGCCAGTTTCTTCTGCTCATCCAACCACCTGTTATACACGAAAAATATGTCAAATCATATCTACTTTTTTATATAAAAGTTCGCGCTATTTTAATAAGTTTAGGCACATACTCGGACCAATCTGGCGTAAGGACAGGTATTAGCTGCCAAAGCCTTCTTCTTTTATTCGTAAACTGCTTAAGATCTTCACTCTCATCGAACTCAAAATTAAGTTCATTCCCATCAGTAGAAAAAGGCACCACAAGCACCCCTCTTTCAATAAGTTGCTCAGTAAATGTCTCACTAAGTTTGAAAGCCTCATTTATAAACGATGAAGGTCCAGCAAGTATCACAAGACGAGCAAGTCCTCTAAATTCTCCAACAGTAATAATCTTCCTTTCATCTACACGCAACTTAAGGTTTGATAGGTTTTCTTCTCGTGATAACTTGGCCATTTGGGCATTCTTTATTTTGTTCTCACGATAATAAAGAAAGGCAAAGAGAGCTGCAGCTCCAATGTCGATGCCAAGGCCTTTGGCTATATCGACAACTGTGTCTGCTCTTGAAGGATTAGCGAGAGCACCAATGAGTTGTGTAGTCGCTATCAGTCCACCGAGAGAAGCTTGTGCTATGAAAGCTATATAGAAGAACATCCTCACTGATCTAAAAGGTGTAAGAACTTCGCTCCTAATCCTGGCTGATGAACTGAAGAGCAAACAAACCAATAACTTTATCGTCATACAGTTGTTATAAAATCCCCAGCATTTGAAATCTAATGAGTTCAGGAAGTATAGGTATATTGAATTTTTTTTAAAGGTTTTTTTGCTGTGTTGTAACAGAAGGGTTCTCGCATATGCCATAAATGAATAGACAAGTTTTTCACTTTTGAGCAATCTACATTTGCCACTGCAGATTGCTTCTGCACAAGAATGTAAGTAGGCAATCCAAGTGATACATGCTGGATTTTCTTAAAGCATACCGCATTCGCAAATGTGACATTGTCAAAGGTAAAGTTTTTTGTCAATCCCACGTTGAGCATATTCAGGACGTAGGAGTCATTTTCCTTATATAACACCGCAAGAAAAACAGGCCCCTTCTGATTATGTCAATCATTTTAGCACTATTTTATAAAATAGAAAAACTATTACTTTTACTTCGGAAACTTATAGCTGAAATTATACAAACGGAAATTTTCCAAATTATCTTATAATATCCGTTGCCTCTACTGTCATGTTGGTTCGCAAAGTACTAAAAATCAAATAATTTTGAGAAAAACGTGGAATGCAGAGAGGATGATAAAGTAGTTGTTAGAGTAATATCCAAGTGATTTGAAAAAATAGAAATGAGTATCGATTCATTCAGAGCAGTAGCTTGTCTGGTATAACAAAGTGCTAAGCACTCATCTCTAATGCACATCATTCCTTACAAAAGGTCTATTAGAAAACTAGATTACTTTTCAATAGGTAAAGTTGATTTTAATAAACCTAATAGGTTAATATATTTGCTAAAAAAGATAAGGCCGAAATTTGTAGCTTCATACTACCTCAATGTGCACCCATTAATAAATTGTATAAATATAAGGCAATGAACAACATTATAGTTCAAATACTATAACTATAACGGATAGATATAAAAAAATAAAAAATAAAATTCAACACTAATGCAAACGCCACAATTCAAGGGGTGTTTGGCATTAGCATAACAAATATAAGGTTGAGTTTAAATTGCTTTTCATGTTATGTATTGTTAAAAACTGGGGTTAGGGTGTGATGATAATGTTAGATAGTTAAATGAATGCGTATGATACACTTTTCAAATTTTCAAATTTTCAAATGAATAGTGTATTTCGACCCTAATTGCCTAGGTGATACGAAATCTCTATTGGATAAGACAATCAATGCACTTTGTTTCTAGGCACAGAAAACAAAGCGAAAAAGAGAATTCTTATTTTTCGTAAGTTTCATGTGAGACCAAACCTATTGGCGGTTAACAACAAAATTATTGGCCAAGAGTTTCAACTTTCGGAATCATAACAGCACAAACGAGTGTGGACCTATCCTAACCCGTATCCAAGCTTAATATGAAATCTTGTTGGTTAGACTCTAGTAAATTAGAATCACATGATAACACTTAAATCACCAGCCGTTGCTATCTCTTCTCTATCTCTTCTACTTATAATGCACATATGCATTCCTTAAACTTAAAAATGACCTAAAATTGAGTAATGTAAGTGGACTATGATATCCTTGATTGAAAATGGTAACATCTTCTACAACTAAATTAATATTTTAAATATTTTTAATCCTTAAACTTTTATTATTTTTTATTTTTAACCCTTGCAATAACTAAAAATTGAATCACGTTCGCAAGTATACTTATTTGCCGTTATACACCGTCTCATCTAGTTAAATAATACAATGGGGAAGGAAAGTCATCTACTAAATAAAGTTGTGACAATGTTACCTGATTTCGGTGGATGAAGAGGGTTTAGCAGTGGAGCAAGTGACTAATAAACAAGTGTTTCTTCTTCTGTTGTTGTTCCTAATTGTACATGTGGCTCTGGTGACTGAGGTCAATTTGTGACTGTCAATATGGTAGGAGAAACCAAACCGTTTATAAGTTTGATGGTAGTAGTTACTGTGACCGCTGGTAACTATAGTCACCGTAGACATGACGTGCAATAGCTGGTGTTGGAGTACTACCACCGTCACTGGTTTTGTTTAGTTATTTTATTAAGAGTATTATGTTTTTTTTTTTTTTTTGGATGATTGGTATAGTGCGACGTGTAACTATTGAGACCAGTTCAATGCAAACACATATATTTTGAAGTTTTAGTGACCGAACTTTGCTTGTGACACAATAAGCTGATGAGCAGTTTCCAAGTGTGACAAATTCGGATATCAAAAGAAATGTGAATTTTTTTCTTGGATCGATAAGGTCAAGTATAATACGAATAACATTTTGGAAATAGGGTGCGATTGACAAAAGTAGTGGTAGCCGTTTTTTCTATAAAAACATTTGGTGACATAGTTGTAGGTGTAATTATAATGTGTAAAACAACTCTTAAATGCTTAACGCTCAAACAATCATTAAATATCACTAGTACAACGCTCACCGCTCTTCGCTCCTAAATGTTCTTAAATGCTTCGTGCCAAACACAATATAAGCTGATAAGCAAAAGCTGTGACATCTCAAGCCTATTTAATAAGTGAATCATATATTTCACTTGTATATCTAGATGAGTATTTTTGTCAATTATATATTTTCAACTCATATCATAGCAATTTATTATATATTGATACAAATCAACAAAGTTAAATCAAGATTAATCCTAGTTTATTGAGTCGACAAAAATGAAAAAAACTATCATCATTCATGAACTAAAACAATTTAGCGTTTAAATTTGTAAAGGATCAGATGGTTCATTTATTATTAATACAAACAATGTCGAGTTCTACATAAAGATGGACACATCTCATTCGAAAAGAATATTGCCTCAAGGTTTATGTCTTCTTCGCCTCGGCCAGCATAGTTTCGAGCTCCCCTTTCCTATGTAACTTGACGGTATCTGTACCAAATCACAAAACATCTTTATACAACCAAAATTTTGGCAAACGACTAAACTGGTTTATCGTATCATCATTTTTTTTCTTCCAGTCACACATACATTAAAAGAAAAGATTTAATCCACTATGTATTCACACTTTAGAAAGAAAAAGAAAAAAACCATATCATTTTGATCCATTACAATCAACTCAACTATCACAGAGGTCATCCATTTCGGACAAAGAATGAAACTAGGAACACTGAAAAACTATATATCTAAACAGACACGGGTCAGACATGTCCAAAGTGTATTTTAATCTTGCCTCCTAAATCGCTCTATTTATAGATTTGATTATCATGGCCTCATTGCAATAACAGATCTGATTATCATTGCATAGAATAGTTCTAGCAATCATATTTTAGTATTTTACCCCAGCAAATTATTTATAGACAATCAAAAGTGTTCGGTAAGGCATATATAAGATCAACCCAACTCAGCACATCCCGTTTGAAACCATTACTTAACCTGCCCGACCAGCCCAATTTGCCAGCCCAAGCCCTACAGTTCTATTTAGAGCTCAATCTTATGCATGAATTAGATTTGGTCGCAACATGAATTGGAGTTGGTGAAAACTCTAGTAATTGGAGTCGGAGTACTTACTATGGTTAGAATATTCAAACTTTTCAAGTGAAGAATCTCAGTTCAAGAAATGTAACATTCATTTTGGAACATCTAGAAGGATTGTATGAGTAAAAGTGAGCATTGAACACCGTTACACCAATACTAATTCAAGCTAATCCACAAACTTACAAATGGCGGTTAAGTTTATGTGAATTTAGCCTCTAAATGCTGTCAGCCTCTAAAGTTTGCCTCTGGTGAAATTCATAATCATATATATACAAATTCCACCAAAGTTTATGGATGCAAACAAATTGTCATCACTGGTATACCATATATGATTGTTTTGGTTTCATTTGATTACTGATCCCAACACAAACAAACTTTTCCCACAAACAGATTTCACAGAATCAAGTATAATGAGAACAGATATCTAGAAAGTGTGGAAACAAAACGAAAGAATATTAGACAAGTAGCAAAAAGAAAATGGTAAACAGGATACCTGTACAACCGCCTATGTGCTTTCCCCCTGTTGATGAAGAGCAATAGAAATGACCAAATTAGAATTTCGATGACAAACAATAATTAAACTTAAACAAAAAAGGCCCAAAAAAGCAGCCCGGAAAATTTGGCGGGAAAAGCCTAGTGTAAGCGACGTTGTTTGCACAAAAATACATATACTAATTAACAAAATATACTTCTTGAATATTGATAATGTATAAGAGACTGGAATTTCAGCAATTACTGCATAATCTTTGTACATGACGGGAGAGTGTGGCTAGTTTGGTACAAGTCGGCAAGTTGAACCCAAAACCATTTCTGTCTATTGTTTAACCGTTATATCAAACAATTAACTAATTAAACATAATTACAATAAAAAGTATATCATGGCGACAAATTTTTACATTTTCTAATAAACCTATAAGTTGTATGCACGTACACTTGGTGGACTTTGACCCTTTAACCTGTTTGTAATAACTGATAACCCAAACCGGCCTGGCGGCCCATTCAATGAAAAAGGGTCAAAATTGTCACCTCTAGTACGTTTTAGACCATGCACACTGGGTGCTTGCAACTGTAAATTTGTACAGTCATGGCTTATGACTGAGTCATAGGGTAAGTTTATTTGAAATGAGAGCATGCTTAATTTTCACGCGAAAAATAAGCAAAACTACTAAACAATTAAATGACATTCCTAATGTATCTCCTACATACCGATAAAAACATTTGGGACAGTGTGCTGCCCTGTAAGCCGTTCAAGAACCTTCTGCAGTTGTGGTCCTTGTGCACCTGAAAGAAAATCATATTATCATTCAGTATTTCCAACCAAAACAACTTGATCGCAGTCGTTACATCATTAATTCATAAGTGACATCAGTAGAATACTGTGTACTTTATTAACTGTCGCACAATAAACGCAATTACGAACCCTTCAGAGGTATAGAGATACTTGTGTTTCTTTACATGTGATGTAGGCTCCTAAACAACATGCATATGTCATATGGAGTTGGTAGGAACTTGTGTGCACGATACAATGCATAACTAATACTACTAATCAAATCATGGGCCTATGGGGTCACACACAAACAAACTCTTAGAAGCCGTATTAAGTATATATATGAAGTACATATATTATCACGAGTAAACATTCACTGGACTAGTACTTGGTTAGTTAAACTATTTTTTTTTGGGTAAAAGGTTAGTTAAACTATTGAGATCAACTAAACAAGAACTTAACGGAAGGACAATCTCTACCTCAAACCAAACACTTTGAACAACACATTGTATCGAACTATCGATGGTGGCACAGCAAAAAGTAGAGATGGTTGTCGAAAAAGAATTCATGATTATAAGACAATCATATGCTGAAACAACTTTGAACCTTGCCGAGACACTTCAAACCATAACTGGTTTTGTTATATACGAACCAAAACACAATGGCAAAACACCCCTTAACCGATTTTGTAATACTAATAATTCAACCCCCGAAGATCAATCCCAAAGCCTACATATTTTTTACTCTGAGATCTATTCCAACATTTCGAGAAGAAACCATTAAGCTTTGGTTGAAAGATGCAACGTAACTACAAAGATATATTAGATTCAACCCTAAATTTCCTAGAAAATCAACTTCTAGAACTAATACATATTTAGCTCCAAATAAAAAACAATTTAACCTTATCACAAATAAACCACCCCCAAATGTCCTAGTGGTAAGACACTTCTCCTCACATCTTAAGGTGGCTAGGGAAAGGGTCAAAAACGGTCACCAGGATACCCCGGTTAGGCCGTGTACATCTTAGTCAAAGACTCGCCCTCCTCGGGTAACCTAAACAGGGAAAACCTCATCCGTTTGACGGTTTAAGCTATTAACAAAAACAAAAACATACCCATTTGATCCAATTCAACAACAAGTGGCTGCACACCAAGCCTATTAAACAACGACTTCACCTCCATCGAATACCTTCACAAAAACCAAACATCAAAACTCATTTCCAATAAATAAAAAACTAATAAAAACAACTTACGAGCACCAAGTCTTGGAATAAACAACAACAGGATTATCAGAAACAGTTTTCTTAATAGTGTCTTCTAATCTAGACCCAAAAGAAGTTGTCTCAGCATGGATCCTACAAACCCCATGTTTTTTTAATGTTTTTAAGGATGTCTTTTTGTGTATGAATGAAAGTGAGTTTGTGTTGGAGAAATGAGTGAAAGGAAGTGATGATGTTAAGGTTCTTGTCAGATGTGCAGAAGTTGTACTTGTTGTTAAGGCTGCCATTTTTGAAAGGTGTTTGTGTTTGGTCTGTGTTTTGGTTTTTTAGATTAAGGTGTGTTTGTGTTTGTGTTTTGGGGTTGGATTTTGTTAAACGTTTTCTTTTCTTTGCGTGAAAGAAACAAAAAGTGATCGAGGTTGTTATAAAAGTTGAATTAATTTGGGGGAGTGTGAACCCCTGAAGGTCGTGTGATATTAATACAGGGTGTAGTGGTCGGTCAAAATCTCGGTCGGTCGGTTAGTTTTGCTGACGCGTCGCACTTTACGACATAGTTTGATAGGGAACGTGTGTCACATAGACGATTTGGTTGAATCGATCGTATACTCGACCTCCGTCTTGACACAAACAACACCCTGACGGCTACAAAATGTACCGTTTGAGGATATTTAAAAAAATGGAAGACTAAAGATGCTCTACTTACTTATTCAAAATAAATTAATAACAAACGAGAAAAAAGACTTATTTTGTGTTGTATATTACGTGTATATTGCTATTAGAAACAAATAAACCATAACATATAATCATAAAAGTGTAGATGATGATACCTTAAACCTTTTGATTGTTGAGACACAAAAAACACAAGTAAAATGTTGAGGCGTGTGATGCTTACACTTTCCTTAAGACAGATTCGTCATCTCCATGGTGCTTGAGAATCGTGAACGTCTATCTCCCAGGATACAACAACGGATAACTCCGTTAGCACAAACGGGTTATCAAGGCGAACCAAAATCGTGCATTCCCTCTATTACAAACCGGATATACAAGAAATATGATTGATAACAAAAAGGAGAGGAGTAGTGTATTTCTTGGTGTGTTTTCTCGTCAGTATCGAAATGAGAGGAGATGTCTCAATTTAAAGAAGCAGGGATGGAAGGAAAAAAAGGTCACAATAATTAACAAAAATTAATATTACTAATGTCTCATGAATTAACATAAAACTACAAATTAATTTTGATTTTAATTCACATTAGTATACATAATGACATTCACTAATGTCTCATGAATCAAAATAAACCACAAATTAATTTTGATTTCAATTCACATTAGTATACATAATGACATTATCAATTGTCATTCAAACATTTGACCAATATTTCCAACAATCCCCCACATGAATGACATTGATGACGGGAAACAAAATTTCAACGACTCGATGTTGTAATAGAGTTTTGCAGTTGATATTTGCATAGGATAGGTAGGTGTTACCCTTTGAACCTTCCCTCGTGAAATATACTTAGCCTCCTAGCAGCCAGTAGAACTTGATGTCTTTGAACTGTCCGTTGTTTGTGAAGACGACAATATATATTCACACAAAAATCTCCTTGACACTTTTTGGTTCTCATAGTTATGTTCGTTGTGGTCATGAACATTAGCCTGGTTCTGCGAGAGCTGTTAAGAATTGCGCCCCCACAATTCCTTCAGAAGCGACCCAACTTCTCTCTCACATAGGTGATTCTTGATTAATCATTAAAAGCAATATGCTTAACCTCATATTGTCACTGTTATAGGAATGGACTAGGAAATTTACTAACTCCCTTAAATAAATGTGGAGTTTATTACTCTCCCACAGTGACATCAGTTTATACAAGTAGGTTGTCCTATTGAACCCAGATCTTGGGATCTCCAGTCAGCTGGGTTAGGTTTTCCTTCGTATAAACTTTTCAAGGGCTTTAGTCACATTCCTATTCACGACTTTATAACTAACTCTCACATTTAGCATTTCGCAAGCGGATCCACATTGTTATTCTATGACTTCACATTGTCAATAGGGATAATTCATACTGAGAGTAGTTGTCGTATCGACATAATATGTCTATACAAATTCGAGTTTCGTTCAACTCTTTAAGTATATCATGCTCCAAGTAATTCTTGAGTATTCCAAATAGGCAAGAACTTTATATTTGTTGATGTCCTTTTGAACTCTAGCTAGGCCGGAATCCCCCACATGGAATTTATCTCAAGAATTATATAGAAATGTTCTCCTTTTCAATATATTAATCTTGTTTATAAGATTTTTCTCACATGGATATGACACCAAGATCATTAGTAATTTGTCACCTCACAAGTTTCATACTAGTGTATGCAAACTTTTTTGATTGTCTTATGTTAATTATTTTCCGTATCATAATTAACAGATTCCAAATCTAGCATGCTATAGACCAAGGAATCAAGCATATGACAGAAGATGCATCATTCTGATTACTCATAGCTTCATCTACTAACATTCTTCTTTTAGACAAATCACCACCTTGAAACACACATGTTTTAGGAGGATCCCAATTATATGTGTAAGTCCTACACTTAACGTATCATTCCAATTCACTTGTGATTATATATATATAATCACATTTAATCTCTTTACCATTATGTGATTATCACAATTTATTGCGTGATTATAATCACATAAAATCAACGTGTAATCCTTTTACACAATCAAAATATGTCCAACTTATCGAATGGACAATAGCTCACATTTGATGACAATCACACTGTTCAAGTTAGTTACATAAAACCAACGTTATTCATTGTCATCTATATGTGTGTTCTTTCTTGACATTTCACAATGTCCTACACGGTTATATTCAATACATCGTCATTTCGTAAATATGACAAACCGTTCGATTGTTAGCAATCTGAGTTATAACAAGTCTTGACAATTATTCATCTTTCTAGAATAGAAAGTAATTTGATTATTTGCAACAATATTCACAATAGAATATTTTGCAACATCCAAAATTCCCAATACTAGGTACAAAACCGATAGACTCGTTTCTTCTCATGTTACAAAATTAGTTGAATATTGCCAAACAACATCGCATCGAACAATCTTAAATATGCACTTATTTGCCACAACATTTGAAAGAAAATAACAACAAACAATTTGTGTTGAACATCGCACAAAACATCACATAATTCTGCATAAAACAACTCGATGATGTTGTATCACACAACTCAAATGTATGCACCAAAATAAATTTCAAAACAAGACAAATTAAACCGCTTGAAAAAAAATTTGTACTAAATTACAAACTGCAATTAATTGATTCTTCCGTTTTAGCACAAAATTTTTTCAGAAATTAAATTTACGATTTTACAAATCATTGTAATGAATTGGGTGTAAAATTTATTTATTTACCATGCAAACGATGCATTTTATCATGACTGCGTAGTTGTGACAACAAATATTTTGGATTTCAAATTGCACCAAAATTCGCATTCCACTGAGTTTAATAATATGTTGTCATGAAATAATACTAGTTACACAAACCAGTATCATGACGAGATTTCAGCCAACATGCACCAACCAGATTCTTTTACAAAAAGATCACATTAGTCCAGGTTAAACTCACCCTAAACTATGTATGTCAAATTTCTTTTTCCTTCGTGAAATGCATATTGTGGCCCAAATTACACCTATGCTCACATTCCACACGAATGAGTTTTATTTCAATTAACCATTTACGTGACTTATATCATTTACACAAATCGATATAGTGCCACAATATCAACCCGGTAAAATGGGTGCGAACTTTGTTGATTTACTGAATAAAACAAATGAATCAAATCTCATTGGGCCTACCTTTCCATTCAATAAATTGATTATGCCACTTAATTCATACATAAAGTAGAGCGTTATCAATCAATTATAAAAACCCACATGTTTTATTCCCAACATAAACTTCAACATACTAGGCCCAACAAATTTGTTATTGCCAGCAGTGATCACAAATCAAGCAATTTATTTTACATCTGTTATAAATTGCATAACATATCATTTGTTTATTTCCAACAGTTAACATGCAAAACATGATTGAAATTCATCAATTTGTCTCACTAAATTCGGTTAATCATAGCATGTATATACTAATAGATAACAGCACAACATCATACACTTGCGGCCTCACAAGATAATTTTCAAATTAAGAAAACTCCTTGATTTCTGTAATGCAAGGATTAGTACTTTATCCATATTCACATAATTAATTAAAACATCAACTGTCGGAGTGCTCATGCTCAAGACATACAAACTCATATAATTATGTATGCATATATTCTTTTACAATACTAATCATTTATTAGCAATAAAAGAAAACAATATATCCAACGATACAACATTGTAAATCCCTTACAGAAAAGATAAAATTATCTAGCATGAACTTGCCCCAAATTATATGTTACTTGTCATTTGTCAATATTATTATTTATTTGGTTAACTTATTGCAACGGTTATGCAATAGACGATACAAGATGACAATTAAGTGTCTTGGTTACAGTATATATTAATTAATTAATGAGAGAACTAGAACTTTTCTACCCATTAAAATACCAAAACAAAACCGTCTAGGCATTCAACACCTAATTAATCATATACAATTTATTCATCTATTATCATTAGCAATAGAATATACTTCATATAATATTCATTTGGCAATCCAACTAAGAAGACAAATACTGTTTAAATTTTCTTCATCGAAACAACATCAAAATAATCTTCAATTTAATATGCTTTACATATATTATTATTCTAGTCTCATGTGAACATGCAAATATCAAACTTAACCAACAAGAAGCTGTCGAAGCACAACAATATCAAATGATTTCAAATCATTGTTTCGGATAGTATTCTCGTGATTCTAATAGCAAACAAAAATATGTCTTAAGATTGTTGTATATTACGTCTATATTGCTATTAGAAACAAATAAACCATAACATATAATCATAAAAGTGTAGATGATCATACCTTAAACTTTTTGATTGTTGAGACACAAAAAACACAAGTAAAATGTTGAGGCGTATGATGCTCACACTTTCTTTAAGACAAATTCGTCCTCTCCATGGTGCTTGAGAATCGTGAACGTCTATCTCCCAGGATACAACAACAACGGATAACTCCGTTAGCACAAACGGGTTATCAAGGCGAACCAAAATCGTGCATTCCCTCTATTACAAACCGGATATACAAGAAATATGATTGATAACAAAAAGGAGAGCAGTAATCTATTTCTTGGTGTGTTTTCTCGTCAGTATTGAAATGAGAGGAGATGTCTCAATTTAAAGAAGTAGGGATGGAAGGAAAAAAAGGTCACAATAATGAACAAAAATTAATATTACTAATGTCTCATGAATTAACATAAAACCACAAATTAATTTTGATTTTAATTCACATTAGTATACATAATGACATTCACTAATGTCTCATGAATCAAAATAAACCACAAATTAATTTTGATTTCAATTAACATTAGTATACATAATGACATTATCAATTGTCATTCAAACATTTGACCAATATTTCCAACATTTTTGAACTATTTGACCGGTTCATGGACGGTTATAAAAAGTGTTAATTACAAACTTCGTCCTTGTAGTTGTTCAAAAATTGCACCTTTCATCTTTCACACCAATAATTTCACCAAACATCCTTTAGTAGTTAACCTCCGTTAGTTTCCATTTCCCTCTCATTACTATTAAACTAACCTTAGTAACATTTAACTTAACCTAACACATGTTAAATTTAACATAACCTAACTAAAGTCAAATAACATCTTTTTATTCTTAAGCCAAACTAAAGTCAAATAACATCTTTTTGCACTCAACTAAAGTCAAACACAACACAAACTAGAGTCAAATGATCCAAAATAAGAGATAACACAACAAAAAAAAAAAAATATAGCAATCGTGCAATTCCATATCAATTTGTTAACAATACCAAATGGCAAATGATATCAATTTGTTAACAATACCAAAAAAAGTACATACAAGAGGCTTAGAGGACATGCCTAAACAACCTTAAGAAGCTAGAAAAGTACATACAAACAGACATACAATCAAGAACAGAAGAAGTTCAAGTAGTACAAACACCCATCTTCACATTACAGACACACACACCACTAAGACAGATTAGCATCATCATATGTGCAGACCATCACCTATCCTCCATAAGAATATCCCAAATAGCTTAGACTATATTTCCCTCAAGATACTTATGTGTAGATCAATGTTGCTTCCTCACCACATTAGACTAGATATCAAGCATCTATTAGGCATCATTCAAACTAAAGGGATACCCATGGGCAATATTAGTTAACCACTAAATCATATGAAGCACATGATCTCACAGGTAGCCATTTTGTTGCTCACATGAAGCACATGATCTCACAGGTATCCATTTAAAGCATGCACATTTAATTGATTTAGCACATGGTATCTTTTAGTTATGGTGTTTGACAAATGGCTTGTTGGGATTTACATTTAAAATAACATGTATAATTATATATAACACAATGGATAAAGGTTCTAAAATGGTGGATCCGTATGATGTATAGTGATTAAATTCATAACAATGTTGTTACCTCTTGCAGCATGATTGGTTGGACAAACGGAGAAAGGAACAGATCTTGTTTAACCCTTGAAACGCACGAAACACTCCTAATCACTGAAGTAGGCGATCTCTATAATATGTCCACATTACACATCCTCGTGTATTACATGAATTCTAGTTCCTTTATACCTACGGTCCAAGCATGAACACCGTTTGTTTGCTTGTGTAAATATCGAACTAACAAAACCCTAACAGGTTTGTTGGCCGATTGGTTCTAACGAGAGGGGAGGGAGTAGAATATCTTGTGCATTTTTTTTTTCTTTCCAATAGTCATGATTATGATTAGATACAATCCAAATATAACTCTATACAAAACTTAAGCAACAAGTTAGGCTCTCCTCCCTTTCTTTTCCCCCTATGGCCGGCCACCCTACACAATATTTCCCATATTGGTTTTGGGTTAAGTCCATTTAACTGGTCCATTAGCCGGTAAATAGTAGCCTTTAGTTAGTTAACGCGTCGAATAGATTAATTAACGATCATGGATTATTTAACTAATATAAATAACATATTTACTATAAATATAATAAATACATATAATTGATTATACCTCGGTGTATACGTATATGACCCCATAGGCTCACGTATTTCCAGTCGGATAATTATTTAATATGATATGAGCATATCCCAATAGCTTCCACTTACGAATGTCATAATCACAAATAATTATACAAGCAAATGTTAGCGTCTAGCAACACGCCAATGCTCCTAGAAATACCTGAGTGCGGTTTCGTAAAACTTCGCAGTGTAAATGCTTTATTATTAATCATCATTTTGTTTCAGATACTTGTTAAATTATAGGTATGGATCAAGATCATTCTAAATGTTTAACCATTCTATTTCTCGATATAGATATTGAACAAGATTACCAAATTAATCAAGCATCTTAATTACCTTTGGGTACGGCCGTACACACATCTGATCAATTCATCGAGGGGCCCAATAGTATCTAACTCCAGTAACATGTGGAGGAACAAATCCTATTTTGACTGCATGTGTCATTCATGTTCTTCACACCACTCCTGAAAATGGCCTTTATAACTACCTTATGCAGGATGTCGTTTAACCATATCAAATAATGATATTCTACACATGCAAAACCTACTTGCATCTCAAGTTTAAGGACGAGTAAAATACAACCACTTGCGAGATTCACTATTGACGTCGATCAGTTGATTTTGTTTGTTGAATAAGTTGTTGTTGCATATATTGTTAGTAAGTTGATTTAGTATGGTATATTGATAGAGAAAGAGAATGAATTATGCAAGCTGAGTGCTATCAGCAATACAGAGAACTTATTTGATAAATTAAATTCAATTGAAGAAATGATCCTAAAATAAATCCTCAATAGTTAGTAACTAATTCATAAGATAACTACTTGATTTCGTTACATTAAAAAAACACAGAGAATTAATGAATGAATCTTTGATTTATGTCAAATCTTGGAAAAATATTTCAGTGTTAGTATACTTGTTTCTATGGTATTTGTGATTGCCTGAAGACGTCCAATGGCTATGTGTTTAGTGAATACTGACGAGATGATCAAGGATATGTTCCCAACCAATGGGATAACACTAAAACACAAAGATAAAATTCGACGAAAAAAATGTCCTAACTGTTGAAGCATGAAATGGCATCTCGTAGAAAGATTATTTTAGGAAGTTGTTTGTTAGCAGTTTAGACAAGATTACAGTAAGACACTACTACATAACTGGCCTTCAGCGACAGAATTTTCCGTCAAATATCCGTCGGTAACAGTTGTTTTCAACAGATTTGTGACGGAAATAGGCTGTCGGTGAATCATGGTCGGTAATTGCTATCCGTCGGAAATCTGTTGGAAACAGCGAATGAGAAAACGTGTCAGAAATCTGTTGGTAACTTTGTCGTCGGAAGTCTGTCAGTAAAATTTCTGTCGGAAAATCGTCGAAAATAAGTCTGTCGGAAATCTGTCAGAAATTGTAGTCAATAAAGGGTCACAATTCTATCAGAAAAATACAAACTAGTTTCACTCGCTAAAGCTCGCATATATTTAATACCTGCATCTAAAATAACTAAAAACGGCTAATAAATAAAATGGGTAATTCAAAACTAAATATTTTATCATTACGGAGATTTAACATTCAAATCAAAATGAAATCTGAAGCATTCAAAACATTCAAGATGAAATTGGAGGTATTTAACCCAAATATTCAAAATAATATGACATTATTCAACTAAGGCAGAGGGCGTGAATCTATAAACTTCTAAGTTAATGTCATTCATCATTTGTTGTCATTCTCTCTCTGGAGCTTGTTCACGAGCATTCGCCTCCAATTCTCGTTGTTGCATGTGTTCTTTTGAATTGTGATCTCATTTGTGTGTCGTCCTCTTGCAATATTCTTATTGTCTCTTCCAACGTTTGTACCTACATTGTAATAAGTCCTATTTAATATCTGAACTACGATATTAAGAAAAGTCCCATTAAACTACACTGAATAAATAAAAGTCCCATGGTAGAATGTTGCAACATTTACAATCACATAAAATGCATATTGTAGGATGAAAATTTTAATTTTGGTATACCTTTTGCATTTAACATGATGAATTGATTAAGGGTATATCCTAAGGAACATGAGATGCATCCCTATTATAGCGAATCTATACATATTAAGTTATAATAGGTAGATGTTCTACACATATTAAGTTTGTAAGTACATCATAATTCAAGGTAAAAAAAAGTGTTTTAGATGCTTTCTTTAGTACAGGTAGATATGAACAGTTCTACACCATTAGTATAGAAGTTATTTCACTTGGTTCTTTATTTGAACTACTTGATCTACAACCATCTCGTCCTAGGCAAGGAATACCAAGCGACAACAAGCATTTCTACCCATTTTAAGCCTGAATGAATTGTGTGCTATACATGGTTTGTATGGATTCACCAACTTTTATAGATACGTACAACTGTTACCTAAACTAATAACTAGTTCCAGCCACTAAAAATATTTCTAGCAGATACAATAGTAACAAACTAACAATTACAATTACAGCTATATCCTATAAGACTTCAAATTTTAAATATCTTATGTATAAAACATGTTGAACAAAATTTTTTTTTTTTTTTTATAAATAAACCTGTTTCCTAGATGTTGATCCTGTTTGATGAGCAAATGACGAACTGGAACTTGATGTTGCTGATGTACGGGTCACCATAACCCTCAAATATCTTCCAGTACAACTCATTCCGTTGATCTAGAACATTTCGGCCCATCCTTGCAAACTATGGATCAACATGTTTCGGGTCTTAGAGTGCATCATGACTTTCAGTTGGCTCTCAATCTGAATATCTCCTTGGCGGTCCTCTTTCTAAAATATGGCATATCATCCTACATTAAAATGTCAATAAGTATAAGATATATATACTACACATTAACGTCTTCAATATATAGTTCTTTTTGAAGAAAGTATGTTCCAGGTGAACTGAAAAGGCAAAAAGAACTAAAACATTATATGTGTTCACACAAGCCCATTACCGAACTCGCCAGCCCACCCATTTACCTCTACTCGGATTTTTTACAACTATAAATTCATATAGACTTGAAAACACTGTAAACCTATGATGGGTCACAAAAGAAGTTCATTTAGGAAAACAATCCCACCCTCCACAAAGAAAGAAGAGTTGTACATGTAACATTGTACCTGGCTGAAGCATAGTCCTATGTCCCTACTATAGAAGTCTATATATTTGATCATGAACATAACACATTCATACCTGCCCCAAAAAAAAAAAACGACAATCAAAATCAGTGATATATTATACAAATACCCAAAACAGTAAGATCAATCATTCCTTTAAAATGTTAACCAGAAAATAATCAAATATTTTTAAATTAGTAAAGCATTATAATCACATTTGACGCTAGTTAATTTGAAAGCAACAATAACACTAGAGCACTTTTCTAAGGCCTGATCCAGTCGGCTAATGTGCATGACCTAGAATTACACATTGATCTAAAGAAGTAAAGAGACTATGAGTACACCTTTCTAAGTTGAGTTCTTTATTTCTACTTCAAGACACATTTAGAAAACAATGGTTGAGGTGCTCCATCACTGAATCAACATATGCACCAGCCACATAACTAGTATTAGGTGTAAAATGATGTTCAGGTAAAAAATCGTTAACCAATCAATCAACACACTCCTAATCGTTGTGTTTAATACTCAAGTCAGTCAGTCTTATATGCAAACTCTATAAATAATCATGGCATACATATGGAATAGAACCCTTACACCCATGATATGAAGTGCAAGAGATGAACTAAACCCCCATGGATAAGGAACATCATATCCTTAAACAAAACAAGACATAGGATACGGCGTCTCTTACCTTTCACACAAATGCTATAAGCTTCAAAAAGGTTAAGAAAATAAAGTACAATCTAAATGGTTTTGTGTCAATTGTTCTACACAAATAAGCGAAGGGCTACACAAATAAAGGGGAATATATATTAAAGAGTTAGTCCCCTGTAGCAAGAGTTTTAATCACAAACTTTTCAATTGTTCTAACAACTCAATACAGTAAAGTAGAGCAACGACGTGTCAGTAACACCTTCTAGCATGACTACGTATATAATGCAGCATACATGACTCTCCCTCAAAGCCATACAAACTGAAATGACTAGACTTACGGGTTACATCTTCCTATGTTCTCAGGAAAGCATCAAAGCAGTGGTTATATCATTGTAACCCACAATTAAGTACACAAGTTATTTGTCTGTGCCATCTATCACCCCAATTATTTCATATACAAGTGCGTAAATTAGTTGGTAAGAGCTCTACATATTATACATCTTCTTCTTCTATGAAACGAATATCTAATGAAACATCATAAGCAATAATATCACAATCAAGGTCACACGTCATCCGTAAGTAACTAAACTTATTTATAGGTGCTCTACCTAGTTATAATTCATCTTCGTCTAGTAAGCTCATCTCGTAATTACTACTAACATACATTATACTAACACACTCCTAATCGTTGGTTGTCCATAGTGCTTGCCGATATATGGCTAGAGACATTGACCATTCAAATACACAAAACCTCATCCGAAGCTTATCGAGTAACATCAAAGTACTCATTCAACCAACCAACCAATCAATCAATCTAGCTTATGCAAATCAATCTCATCAAAACACTTAAAATAACTCAGTCAGGCATTTCGTCGACCACTTGGTCTACACGTGCAATTTGTATAAACCAATCAATCAATCAGTCAGGCATTTCGTCAATCACTTGGTCTACACATACACTCCAAACAACACATAAGCTATATTAGGGTAAAAATTAGGGCAGAAACAATCATTATAACATTATAACAACACATACAACAGAAACAAGTAAAAATTAGGGCAAAAACAAGTTATAATGCCTGACTTGAAGACTTGAAAGTAATCGGACGGCGGTGGACGGCGGATGGCGGTGGAGGGCAGTGGTGGGCGGCGGATGGCGGATGGATGGAACAATGAAATCCTTTTAGAGGGAATAATGAAAGTGTGTTTATAAGTTTTTTAAAAGAAGTGAAAGTTTTAATTGTAATAAGTGTGCGTGTATTTTTATAAGTTTATTTTAAAAAGTGAAGTTTTAATTGTAATAAAATTGAAGTTTGAAAATTTTTGAAGATTTTAATAAGTTTTTGATAATAAGTTAATAATAAATGGGATTGGGATTGGGTTTTTAGTTGAACTGGTCGAGTCAACGGGTCATCGGGTTACCAGTTCAACCGGTTGAACCCCGCCCGATCAAACCGGTATTATGACAAATGAAAAAATAACCAAATTTGAAGAGTTCGTAGAGAAAAACAAATAAAACCGCTGGGTTAAACCAGTATTATATTCCTCTAGATTTTTTTATAGTTCTAGCCAAATACGAGTAATGTAACAATTAACAAATTTAGAAAAATAGAAAACGGTTTTAACACTATTAGATTATAACTAGTACTCGTAATTTGATTTGAATTTACACCGAATAGTGTAATCCCCAAAATGGTTAAGTTGAAACACGAGTCGACATAGTTTAACAAAACATATATGTACATAATAAATTTTAATATTTCCGTCGGAAATCCGTCAGAAATATTATTTATTTCCGACGGAAATATTAAAAGATAAAAAATCATTATTAAAAGATAAAAAATCATTAGAAATTAAAACATTTCCAACGGATTAGCGACGAATAAATATAGATGTAGGAATGGCGTCGGAAATTCGACGGTAGGTTATGTGAATTACTGACGGATTTCCGACAACAATCGAATCTCTTGGAATTCCGTCAGAAGTTACTCGGAAAAGCACACTTGTCGCTGTTTCGTCGGAATATGGTCGGTAAATTAGCGACGAAAAAGTATCTGTCGGAAAATCTGTCGCTGAAAGTCCACTTTCTAGTAGTGAGACTTCTCTTGAAGGGAGTGAGATGTCTGGTAAAATAGTGAACCATGATGTACCCATGTATTACTTCTATAAGAAGAAGCTTTGAGAGGATGCAAATTTTGAGAAGTGTGTCCCATAATTCTACAAGGATGATGGAGATATGTACATGATCTTCACCGAGTTTATGAGGGACAAAGTTACATTTGGAGCGAATTAAGAGAAGAGACATGCAGACTGATTGGATGTTTTGAATAATATATCTTGTCTGGAGTTTTCAAGTTTAAACATCGTAGTACTTTTCATATTTGGCTCCGTTCTTCTTACTCACTGCATTTTAAAGATTGGTTGCTCAAGAAGAATGTTACCGTTGAAATTTACAAATTCATTATTTTCTGAGCAGCCAAGACCAAACAATTTAGAAATCTACCATTTTCATTGCACAATCGCTAAGAACAATCACATATTGTCGTTGTTACCCGTTTCTTTTATGTTTACTTCCTGGGCATAATAAGTTTGATAACATGACAGTAGTATAACATCCAACCATTTACACAATCATAATAAGCACAAGTAGTCTGGAAGCTACTATTTGCTATATCTTGATCGAGTATTTGTTTAGTGTTGACATTTTACCTTTGAAGAAACTAATAAAAATAGCATAAGAGTGGACAAGGGTCTTTCGTATGACACTTAGTCTTGACTAAGTCAGTCTTGCTCGAACACTCAACGATTTAGGCAACCAATGAAAGCTTAGGAACAAGGGAAATGGAGAAATACTTTGTATTGCTTGAGATAATTTACAAGAAAATATTAAAAGTGAATTGAGAGATGATTTAACGAAATGAGGCCTCCCCTATTTATACTACTCAAACTAGGATAACTATATACATTTTCCAATGTGCGATTTTCTAGAATATTTAGAGTTTTCATGACCTTCTTAGGGTTTTTAGGAGCTTCCAACACCTTCCATATAATTTTTTGAGTCTTTCAGGTTAGTGTAGAATAATCTGGAATCTCGGTTAACTCGTGAACAACCCTATCTTTCTTGCGAGTCATTACAAAAGCCTTTAATAATTTGCTATATATGTCACAAATATTTTGTTAATTTCAAGCTTGTTTTATTTGCTAACTTCTTATAGTCTAGTAATTAATCCTCAACTATTGTGGCGCTTAATTTGCACAGCTTTACAATTCATGATTCTAATGTTGCTTCTCTTCAACTACTATGATGAGTTGGTACCCATACATGGTATACAAAAAATGAGACTCACTACTACATTTTTGACTACAGATGTAGTCGCTAAAATCCCCTATGTGGTCGCTAAAGTTATAGCGACCACACATGGTCTCTTTAAATGAAGTCACATTAAACTCGTCACTAAAAGTTATAGCGACCACCTTTTTACTTTTAGCAACTATGGGTTTGAATCGACTTTTGACTTTTTAACTTTCGGCTAACTTTTGTGATAAAACCTTTAGCGACTACATGTATTTGCTATAAGCTCGTTGACTTTTTTGACCAAAATCTTCAGCGACTACATGTGTTCTCTAAAAGTCCCTTGATTTATTTGACCAAAACCGTTAGCGACCATAATTAACGAACACAAGTGGTCGCTAAAGGTCCTTGACTATTTTGACCAAACAAAAAATGACCACCACCTTTAGCAACGACATGTGGTCGCTAAAGGTGTCTGCAGATTTTTAATCTGCATGCTTTTTCCAGCTGTTTTCTTAGGTCTTCCGACCCATTTCCGCAACCAATTTTTCAGAATTTCCAAATCAATACAAACAATAACTAAAACATACAAATCACATTCCAAATTGATAAATGTTTAAACTTGTTCAATGACAAAAACTTAAACATAAAGTGTTCATCAATAAAGTTCAAAACCAAAAATTGTTCAAAAAACCAACCTTAACAAGTACATCCCAACCTACTCATCTCTGGGAACGTCGTCATCATCTTCAACATCATTGATGAACTGAGTGGGGTCTTCGAGGGGGGGGGGGGGGGGTTAAAACGCCCCTTTTCTTGATTTCACCAAAAATTTCGTGCAACGACATGACCGGAAAAGACCTTTTGTTACAAATCAAGGACCCTGATATATTTTTATTTAGAACCAACTACTAGAAGTATTTTTAAATGAAAGTAGACTTAAATACCTTTAAAATAATAGGTGACACGACGCCTACGGACTTAAGGTTTATTTTCTACAAAATTTAGAAAATGACCGAAATCTGAAAGCCCTTATTACAATTCTGACGCAACCATATGATCATATGCTGAAATTTCACATGATCATATACCCACTGCAGAAATTTGTGAGATGAGTATACATCCATATGATAAATTAGCATATGACCATACAACACGTGTAGAAAATTTTACATGAAAAGTATATTTTACTCTATCATTGGAAAACCAACTTTCAAGACTCGAAGTTTAACGAAACTTTCTAGAATACTTCAAAACAATATATAGCTTCATTTTCATGAATATTCATGGTCTAAATGACCATGAAAATATACTTTACGGGGTTTTCCAAACACACGACCACTTTACATATAACTCTTACACATACTATAACAAATGACTTCGACGTACTTTAACTTCAACAATTACAAACTGCTTTGACACTTGACAACGACATTAACAAACCATTGAAGACACTTGGGGATTCAATATCGATTGGCCTAGGTATCTAGAGCTAAGCTCCTAAACATATTCCAATATATAATAAGGAGAAAAAAGTTAGAAAATTCATCATTAGCATCAAATAATAAAAGAAAATGAAAGAAACATGTCGACCAAAGTCACAAAAACATATATCAATACATGCTTGTGTTCATCATTTAGGAATTAGGATTATAGACTTTGTACATGCTCGTGTAATCGTGTTCATGATTTCCTTATACGACTTGTTTACGAAATGAGCTTTGCACACATCAAAGTAAAAAAAAAAAAAAAAAAAAAAAAAGTCTAAATACATTTCGATATCGTTTAGGAGTTTCAAGCTCTTTAAAAATCATGTTCAGCGTCTACAAATGTATAAAAAAAAAATCTATTAAGCTTTCTACCTTTTTTTTAAAAATGCAAAAATTTACATAAAAAAAGTCCTTTTACTATACTATTTACACTATACGGGATGCATGTGATCTTTATAAATAAAAGAAGTTAAGATTTAACATACAAGGTTTCGTGGTGTAGTTGGTTATCACGTCAGTCTAACACACTGAAGGTCTCCGGTTCGAACCCGGGCGAAGCCATTTCGTTTTTCTGTTTTTTTGGGTAACAATAATTTTCAATATTTTAGCCGACTAATCAACAGTTTCATATTTACTCCGTATTTATTTTATTCGATTGTTCCCGTGTTGAATTATATTGTAGAACAGTAGAAGTGTATGTGCATAAGTCGAACTAGCTATAACAAAATGGCATGTTGATGTTTTCTATTATAACTAAATTCACTACGTTCTAAGTTTTTATTTAATCACAGTAGATCAACAATTTATTTAAGCATAATTGTCTTAGAGTGCTGTAAGTTTTGGCTAAAAGTACTACTCGTAAAATAGTACTCGTAAGGAAGTCCTTTCAACATTCAAGAGCATAATACATTCCCACATAGATGAAAGTGAAAATATTATTGTTGGTTATATATGAGAATGTACTGGAATCATATGTTTTAAGATTAGTATAAAGTTTTCACTTAGCTTGTTGCAACCGTTAAAATTAACGGACATGACATGCTATTTGGAAAGTTTATATGAATTCTTAACATTTTGTTTTTTTCCCCAATATTGCATATTCTTTTTAACCAAGATTTGGAAAATTTTCTTTACGAAGTCGAGGTATAGCTGTTATTACAAGAAATTAAATGACGGACTCTAACTTGCGTAACACATCGTCTCGGGGAACCTGAGGCGCTTATGCCATATATCATAATTGAAAGAAAGTACATGGGGAATATGGTGGTGTTTGTTGACGAATAGGATAGAGATCTCCAGTGCTATCACTACCAAGAAGAAGTTTGTGAGTTTGGTATTCCTTCACACAAAAATCAAATTCTTCAAATTTAACGGAAACTTTATTCTCTTGTAAATTTACGAACATAAATTAAATTGGTTATAATATTAAAAGTAAATGCATTGTGAAGATCAAGAGGTTTTGTGGTGTAAGCAATAAACTATGTCGTTTCTAGCGGGAATAGATTGGCCATTGCCAACTAGTACAGAATAGCAAATGCTTTTATTGCAAACTGTAGTGAGAGTACTTATGTTGTCCGCCAAGTGTGAAGAAGCCGTTGTGTCCATATGCCATTGCGAATCTTGAAGAGTCATCAGTTGAAACGCTTGAGGAAGCAAAGTAATTTGAGTGAGAAAACCTATAGGCGAGGCATATGCATACGAGAAATCTCCCAAAACTTTGTACCTAGTCCATTAATGGCATAAGTAACAAGGCTCGTGTCACTTACTGGAGACCCAAGGTTGGCAAGACGGTCCGCTTTATTCTTGATCGCTTGAAAGTAGTCGGTTATAGATTAATTACCAATCTTCATATTTCGAATATCGTTGTCGAGTTGAATAACACACATCTTTATTATCATGGAAAATCTTTTGAAGATGAGCTCGAATGCTAAAGTTTGTGCACGAGAGTCAATCACAATGTCAACGAGCTTAGGTGATATTGTGGCAGAAAGCTATTGATGAGGTATAGGTCATTCGGATAACTCCGAAGGACTTAACCACTCTTAATCGAGCATTTTCTCATAAAGTGAGGAAATTATTGTTAAATGTTACGTATAAACATTAATAGGTAAATGTCTAGGATCGAACCCGAGACCTCGGGATTGCACACTTTACAAACAAGAATAATGTAAAATAAATATATATATATTAAATGTATCGAATATATATATTTATAACACTTAATGGACTAAACGGTCGTTAGTTATTAACCGTATGGACTAATTATCGTTAAGGACGAAAGATATGGACTAGAGTGTAACTTGGGAGTCAAGAAGGATCTAGAAACACCCTTGTGGGTGTTAGGCCGGTCGAACCCAACCCAAAGGGTCGATCCACCCTTGCTTGTGCTCCAAGAAATCACCTAGTATATATACAAGGCCAAGGGTAAGACTTTCACATCTTTTGTGCACACACTCTAACCCTAAAACTTTGTTTCTTCTCTTTGTTTTCCTAGGCCGATCGGTTCACAACCCCACCTAAGGGTTTGGGTCGATTTTGGTTCTTCCAAAATATAAGTGTTTTGTTTACTTGCAACAAACATTTATTCGTTGGTAGTTTGTGTGTACAAGAACGAGGTAATTACTTACTTTAGTAATTATCAAGAGATCGATAAACAAAACGGTAAGGAGTTTATCATTGATCTAATTATCCAAGAATCAAGGTTTATTTGAAGTGCATCGGGTACGTTTACTATTTATGTTTTAGTTAATATTTATGTGTTATACTTGATCCTAGCTTCCGCAATATGTGTTATTTGATTGTCAAACTCTAACAGTGGCATCACGAGCCATGTATAACATGTAATTGATTACTAAAACGTAATAAAAACCGGATCTTTAATTGTTTTAGATACATGTTTTTTTGATCTAGGGTTTTTCCTATATTTTTTTTCTAAAAATTTCGAAACCCTAACCCTAATTTTGGGGGTGGGGGGGGGGGGGCGATTTTTCCATGAAACCCTAATTAGGGTTTTGTGGTTTTCTAAGATTATGTGTAATCACTAGAAACCCTAGGTCATTAACCGGTTAATTGAACGTATCTTGTGACCTAATTGCTAATTGTTAGGTTTTAATCCGTGACTTACATCCATGTTTGTCATGGATCTTGTTTTTTTATCACATGATAAGATAGATCTTAAATTGGGGAAGACTCCAATACTTATTAAAATCAATTTTATATGCTATGTGGTGTGTTTTTAGCTTTGGCCTACGCAATTGATTCGTCAATGTATGTGACTCACCTCCATTAAGAGGGGAAGGCCTTAGTTGATTACATGCATAATTATACCTAGAATTGATTTTATTAGGATCTTTTCTAATACGGATTGCATGTGGCTAATTGTTTCACTTATTTATTATTGGTTGTTTTGATTTTCTTTGATACTTGTTTTATTGTTTTTAGTTGGACTTGACGTAAGCAATAAAAGGGTTGTTTTTATAAAGAAAATTAATACAGACTAATAATTGTGAAACCCTAAAGTGATAAAGTAAGAATCTTGCAAGGTCTTATTGCCAATCGTGGTCCGATTCGCACGGTAATCAGCTCCCAGGCGAGACTAGCAAAATTCAAACTTTGTTACTATTTTGAGATTGAATCCATAAACTTTTACTTGAATGATGTTTTGTGCAAATATGCTTTTAAAATTAAGTCTTTTAAGATGATATTCATAACCGTGATTTGAAGGCTTAGAAAAGAGCCTTAGAGTCTGCCTTGGTTATCACAATCTTGAATATGTCTTAAACGAATTACTTTTAAAATCATATGTTGTAGAAAGTCATCTTAGGGTTTTGGCATAAACCTCAAGTAAAACTTTGTGTATTAATTTCACGAATTGGATATAAAAAGTTTTTATGAAAACTTATGTTATAAAGATGAGTGCATGCATCTTTGTACATATTTTTGATTGACATATCAAAAATTAATACCCTTAATAATTTAAGTTACGTGCCATCTATCTATAAGAAACACTTGGAATTTTAATTTAGTAAACGTGAGACCTAGGCTAAATTACTATAACAAGGTAAAATTCTTTTAACGCGTGAGACCATAATTGTAATTTTACAGTTTCTAAGGTAGACGACTTAATTAAGTTGTGCGTGAGACCTAGAACTTAAGGCATGAGATGGGATAAAACATGCTTACAAGGCAAATTGATGAATCAATTTGATGTAAATCCCATAATGATCTAGGAATTGGAAATCTTGTTTGCCAATTATTGTTCGACAGATTACCAACTTTTGTACTTTCACCACTAGCAGATCAACTGATGTGGTGGAATCTATGTAAAGTTGGATCATAGATTTTCAAGAAAATTAGTTGGTTATATGAATATAGCCTTGGGTATTTTATTTTTCTTGAAGATATTGATTATCGAAAATACTAATATTTGAACTTTATCTGTAGATATGGCTCAACCCGATAACCAAACTGTGATTTCTGCTTTCAAGAGTCATCTTGAGAGGGAAAAACTGACTGGAAAGAATTTCAATGACTGGTACCGTTCGCTCAGAATTGTCTTGAGGGCGTCTGGTAAGATTGATTATGTGACCGAGGAATGCCCTGCTGAACCTGCTGCTACTGCAACACCAGAAGCAAAGGCAGAATGGAAGGTGACTAATGCTAAGTATAATGAGGTTGCTTGTTTAATGCTCACTAGCATGAGTGCTCAATTACAAAAGAAGTATGAGTACTCGTCTCCTAAGAATATGCTTGATAACCTCAGGCAATCTTATGAGAAGTCACCTGCAGTTGAATTGTATGATGAACTTGACAAGCTACACAACTGCAAGCATGGTGATGGTAAACCAGTAGCCGATTATGTAGATGAGATGAAAGATTCCTTTGATCAACTTCACAGAATTGGTTTTGGTTACCCCGAAAATGTGCAAGTGCACTTGATCAACAGATCCCTCAACAGGGATTTTGCTGGTTTTGTGCAGAACTTCAACATGCATTGCTCGGGGAAGACAGTCTCAGAATTACTATTGCTTGTTGATTATGAGAAAAGTCTACCAGCCAAGGTCAAGACTCCTACCCCACAAGTGTTGGCAATTCATGGGGGGAGAATCCAGAAGAAATCGCATGTGAACAAAGGCAAAGGTAAAGGTGATAAAGGCAAGTAGGTCATGGCCTATCAACCTCAACCCAAGATGAAGCAACATCAGCCTAAGCAGAACAAGGTGAATCCACCAAACAAGAAGGATCAGGCTTGTCACCATTGTCATGAAAAGGGCCATTGGAAGCGCAATTGCCCTCTTTACATTCATGACTTGCGACTCAAGAAGCAGGGGAATGATGCTGGTAACCCCAGCACATCAGGTGCGTTCTTTATGATTGAATTATTCACTCTTACTCCTAAATTGAATTCATGGGTATATGATACGGGATGTGGCATTCATATTTGCAATACCTTGCAGGGGTTTAGAGTTGAGAGAAAGCTGGCCTATGGACAACAATTCTTGCACGTTGGTAACGGAGCGCATGCAGGAGTTGAAGCTATAGGAGTTTTTAATTTATTGTTGCCTTCGGGCCTAGTACTATCTTTAAATAATTGTCATTATGCACCGTCAATTGTTAGAGGTGTAATTTCATTTTCATGTTTGTTAAACCTTGGTTTTCATCATACTATTTCAAGCAATGGAATTTTAGTTTCTTTAAATAATGTTTTTTATTTTAATGCTATTGCTGTGAATGGTGTATTTGAAATTGATATGAATGATAATGATAATGCTTTTGTTAAAAATAATTCAATGTATAGCATCAACAATAAGAGAATCAAGAAAGGTCTGGATTCATCTTATCTTTGGCATTGTCGACTTGCTCACATTGGCAAAGATCGCATGAAAAAGCTGCAACATGATGGGCTTTTAAATAAGATCAATGATGAATCATTTGATAAATGCGAATCTTGCATTGCTGGGAAGATGACTAAGAAACCCTTTAAAAATAGGATTGAAAGGGCGAATGATCTACTTGGTCTTATTCACACAGATGTGTGTGGACCACTTAGACATGTGTCAAGGAGGGGTGCTAGCTACTTCTTAACATTTACGGATGATTACAGCCGTTATGGTTATGTTTATTTACTTAAACATAAACATGAGGTGTTTGAAACATTCAAAGTGTTTAAAGCAGAAGTAGAGTTGCAACTTGGAAAGAAGATTAAAGCTCTTCGATCCGATAGAGGTGGTGAATACCTGAGTCAGGAGTTCATAGATTATCTAGCAAAGGAGGGAATTGTCCAGCACCTTACTTCTCCATATACTCCACAACAAAATGGTGTATCTGAAAGAAGGAATCGTACATTGCAAGACATGATACGATCTATGTTTAATCTAACAACTCTTCCTTTCTCATTTTGGGATTATGCCTTAGAATCTGCGGTTCGCATTCTAAATATGGTTCCAACAAAGAAGGTTGATAAGACACCATATGAGGTATGGACTGGAAAAGCTCCTAACCTGTCTTATCTAAAGGTCTGGGGTTGTGAGGCGTATGTTAAACGTGACTCAGCAGACAAACTCCAACAAAGATCTGTGAAGTGCATCTTCGTAGGATACCCTAAGGAAACTATGGGATACTACTTTTATTACCCACCTGAAAACAAAGTATTTGTTGCAAGGTATGGAGACTTCCTTGAAAGGGAGCTCATATCTCAAGAATTCAGTGGGAGAGTATATGATCTGGAAGACGGTCAACAAGATGTAGAACCTTCTGAAAACACTAACCAACTTCCGGTAGAACCTGAAAGTTTAGGTCCTCCACCTGAAGCTGAAGTGATTCTCATTCGTAGGTCAACAAGACCAGTAAAAGCTCCTACTCGTCTATGTCTTAATGTAGAGAGTGATGAGAATATACTGGGTGATCTTGATGAGCCTACAAGTTATAAAGCTGCCATGAATGGACCTGAAAAGGCCAAATGGAAAGAAGCTATGGATGGGGAAATGCAATCCATGGAAGACAATGATGTCTGGGAAGAAGTAGACCTACCTCCGGGTGCCAAACTAGTTGGGAGTAAATGGCTCTACAAGAAAAAGACTGACATGGATGGCGTTGTACACACCTATAAGGCCCGTTGTGTAGCTAAAGGCTATACACAAACTTTTGGTGTTGACTATGAGGAGACCTTTTCTCCTGTGGCTGACATAAGGGCAATTAGGATTCTTATAGCCATAGCCGCTTACTATGACTATGAGATTTGGCAAATGGATGTAAAAACCGCCTTCTTAAATGGTCGCCTAGATGAAGACATCTATATGGCGCAGTGGTGTGTAGTAATTACACACCTTTTTATTACCAAATATCAACCCAAAAATGACTATTTGAGCTAACAAATGCCAAGAAAACACGTGTTTTTATATTTGTGATGTGCAGGTACGGATATTACGAAAATCAAGCAAAAACCCGGAAAAACGGGCACGAGAGTATGAAAGGTTCAAAAGCCGGTGCCGGGAAGCAGTTTTCAAGCATGGATGAATATTTGAGCTCAATTTGTCAAAAGTCAACCTTGAAGATTATCAAATGACAAGAATGGTCCTTGGATAATATTTCAGAAATGGCAGAATTGGCCCTCAAAGTTTCACAAAATACAATATTGGTCCTTGTACATTTCAATATGAAAATCTGCCTAAGTCCATGGTCCAACCATAAACCAAAAGCCCAATCCACCTATTAAACCAAAGCCCAACCTAATAATCTTGACCCGGCCCCAAAGTTAAACAAATATAAAATATTTACCCGCCCCCCTTTTACCCCGTATACCCAGAATCCACTATTCATCAAACAGTGCCCATGAACCCTAAATCCTATTTACCCTCAATTACCCCAATCCCTCCATAATTTACCCAATTAAGGGTATAATGGTCTTATCCCTGACACCTCTGACACCTCCTGACAAGGAATGCCACGTTTAAGCTACTTATTGGACCGAACACCTCACCACAAGGATTTGAAGGCTGTGATTGGTCTATGGGTGTCACAAGGATCTAAGGAGTATATTCGTGAGAGATGCTGTTTCTAGGACCTTCTGAAGCCTACCTCACCACAGATGCTATATAAGGCCACTCTCCTCCATCATTTGGAGGTGTTAGACTAGGAGTAGGAGTAGTATAATATAGCTTATTAGTGTAATTCTTTAGCTTATTTAGCATTTAAGGTTGTATTCAGTTTAATGTTTTTAATAAAAGTTTTGTTCTTTAAATTAATCTCAGCTTATTTTGTTTTCATTATTGCTTATCCTGTTTTCAATTCAGCTTCTATCTAGCTTATTATTATCTTTACTCAAGCTTATTTTGTTTACTCTTCTTATTATTCTACTTAATTTGTTGAAAGTTAGTTCATTCCAGTACTCTTATTTAGATTTTACCTTTAATTCTCATAAAAATAAAAACAAATAAAAAATCAGAAAAATAAAAAAATACAATGTTAGTTGTTAGTATAAGCTCACAGTAAGAGCCTATTTTCTTTTATTCATCTCATTTAAGCTTTAATAGCTTATTGTGAGGTGCTTTTTGAGTCTTGGTTCATAAATCAGTCAAGTGCAAGAACAAAGATTCATTGTAGCTGAGGTGTTGATAAGCTGAGACAGACCCAATTGAACTCAGCCTATCATAAAGATAGGCTAGCTCAGTGAATCCCCCTTGTTTTGAGCTGAGGGGGAAGCTTGTTTGTAAGTCCATTTCTTTTTTTTTTTCATTCTTGAAACAGTTTTAGTAGCAATAATCTAGGTAAAGTGCTCATTTGTGTTTCTAGTTGTGTAAATCTTAGTTAAATAGCTTTAATAATTGTTATTCAGTATCTTAGATGTAATGGTTTGCTTAAATTGGTAGGATGTAAGCTTAAAAATAGTTTTATAGATTATAGTACCTGTTAAGGGGGTGTTTGGATTAAGGTTTTATGCTGAGTTTTTGTAGTTTATGATAGTTAATACTGGTTCATACAGTCCACTATAGATACTAATAGGTTAAATAAGTCATAATAATAATAGGTAGTTTAATAAAAAAGTCAAAATTAGTTTTCAAAGATCTTAACTGTTAGTAAATTGGTGAAACAGTTAGTATGATTGTTAGGGTAGTTGCATAATAAGGTAACCTAGCTTAAAGTAGCTTAATATTAGCTTAATATTAAACCTATGGTTAGTTATGATAATCTGAAATTGGATTTAGTCAAAGTTCTTGTGCAATAAAATAGTCAATACTAGTAGTAACTCAGTTTTTGGTACACTTTTTGAGAGATCATGTAGGGTTCATTAGTTGTTAGAATTAGATAAAGCTTGTTGATTTGCATTCTCTATTACCTATTCTACCAATATCAATCAATAAATTTAATGCTCAGGTCTTATTTGCTTATTTGGAATGTGCCTTAAAGTTGCCTGTGTGGGGGCTTATGTGCCCTGCACCACAGTTGAGGCCTCATGTTCATGGCACCATTAGACCTAGTAGATAATGGTTTTAGGAAGTGATTTTTGTTTTATAGCTTCTCTGGTTAGTAGACTTTAAGATTCCATCATTAGTTTCTTCTAATCAGCTTATTAGTACTGCTTAATCTGCCTAGCTTATTGGTAGTGTAACCTTAATTTCTGTTTGATACTATAGGGCTGCTAGTGTTGTATTGAACTTGCTATTGTGCTTTTCTGGCTTATTAGAGTTCATTTATGGTTGTTCTAGTATAGTGCATAGTCTGCTTATCTCATAGCTTATTCTGCATTGGTTTTTGCTTATTTAGCTTATCTTAGGTAGCTTATTTGCTTACTGTTGGTAATTCTGTGTTTCTTATGATCATTTCTTGGTTAATTTGAGCTTATAGTAGTATAATACAGTAGTGGTGTTAATTTGGTAAAGTTTTGTGGCAAGTGCTTATTAATAAGCACTTGCCATAAGCTGTTTTGCTCTGTTTAAGCACTTCTGCTTATTTGTTCTATTCCAAAATTTTTCTGCAAGCTTTATATATTATTTTAGAATTTCTGTAAAATTTTCAGATTTTTCTGAGTCCATTTGGTACTTTTCTCAATTTCTTTTAGATTATAATCATTTTTAAATCAATTTTAAATTCCAAAAATCCATAAAAAATAGAAAAAAGTCCTGAAAAATACAAAAATAGTTTTTAAAATTCTTTTATATTATTCTAGGTTTTCTAAAATAGTTTTCATAATTTTCCCATTGTTTTTCATAATTTCTTTTATTTTTAATTACTTTTTAATTCATTAAATAGATAATTAATTCTAGAAAATAAATAAAAAGTCAAAAAAATATTTTTCTTTTTCTAGAAATTTTCTTTTATCATTTAAGATTTTTAGAAAATATTTTCAAGTTCGTAGGATTATTTTTCGTTATACGTTACGTTTTAAATAACGCGTGTGCGTTTCCGTTTTCATGTTTTTAACAATTGTACATACTTAGCTTGTAAATTCTGCTTATTTCACTATTACTTATCACAACTTGAATTCCTAAATCATATTTTTCATTTCACCGCTTTTCACGACACGATTTCGCGATTCGATTATTCACGATTCCATTTTACCTTCGCTGGGAGAACGACCCGGGAAATACTTTCACCGGTATTTCTTCGGAATAATTATATACTACGATAAGACTTTATCAAAATGGCGCCGTTGCCGGGGAAGGTGGACGTGAGTTTTGAATATTCGTGTTGAAAAATCGTGTTGCGTTAAGTTTTTCTACTATCTTGTGTATACTTTCTATAAAAACATAAAAATTTGAAAAATCAAAAACAAAAATAATCTTCTTATCCTCTTATCCGTATAATTCTTCTTCTCACACCTTCTATCTATTTAATTCTCATTTATGTCTTCGATTTATCATCGTGGGAGATTTCATTATATTCCACCCGTCGTAGATGATGGAACCAAAAGTATGGAAGAATTGTTCTTGGAGGGCCATAGGCAGATTATAAACGCGTTATTTTGTAAACATGGCATCGATTCTTCGAGTGGCAATCCCACTCCGTCTTCTGAATCTATCTTCCCTGACTCTTCCCGTCCTTCTCTCACACCGGTTGAGGGAAGCGACCCCGATTTGGAAGATGTCGATATTTCTCTTAATGATTCTATTTCGACTGAGATTGTTACGCCGTCAGATCCTTTGGAGCCCGAGCTTGAAGAATTTTTACCTGACTTTGAGAGTTTTACATTCGATACGACTGAGGAGATAAGTGGCAATCCCATTTATCATCCGGATTTTTCTTATCCGACTTATGAAGCTTTTCATTTTGATCTCGATCACTCGGAAGAGACGAGTCGTGGCAGTACCACTTCTCATGCTCTTATCTCTCTTCCGGAGTATGAGTCGTTTTGTTTTGACGAACTTGAATGTGAAATTGAAAAGTTTTCTAAACCGGAATTTGAAAGTTTTAGATTTGATATTGATGTTGATCATGATCCGGGTGGAGTTCTTAAGAATGAGAGTTTTAATGAAAAGTTTTTACCATCCCTCCCACCCGGAAAAGATTTTCAAATGAGCTTAATTGATAAGAATCATAATTCTATAATTATGAAGTTTTCTTTTGATGAAGATGAGTTTTTCAAGATTGTTATTATGACGTTCTTACCATTCGTAACGTTTGGTGTGGTTTCTCTTATCCATCACTCCACCGGGAGTGAGGATACCATATTTGACCCTGGCATCTTAATCTTTTGTGCCAAGTGTCCGTTTCATTTGCTCTCCCCAAGGACGAATTAATTCGGGGATCGAGTCAAGCTCATGTGACTCGGTGAACAAAAACAAGCGCTTCGTGGGTGGCAACCCATGCTTATCCAATTTCATCTTCTTATTTTCTATTTTCTAACACCTAACGTGAGGAGGGGTGCCTCTTCTACTCTTGTGTTTCATGGTTGTTTGTGATGTTTGTTCAGGATTGTCCATGATTTATGATGACTCTCGTGCTCGTTATCTCTTCACTTAGAGTCTCATTCATCGGTGCTACTTGGAAATCCTATATCCGTTAAATCTTATCGACTAACGTTTTCTTTGGCATAATTAATAAACGGCCTAGAATTTTGTTAGGATTACCTTAACCCATAAAACATTGAGGACAATGTTTCGTTCTAGTCGGGGGGAGGGTGAATCTTCGATTCGATTTTGACCTTGCATGTTTCACATGTCGTGTACTCTTGCAACTCCGTTTTTCCACCAAAAATAAAAAAATTGAAAAAATGAGAAAATTTCAAAAATTTTGATGAAAAAGTAATGAAAAAGCACAAAAAAGATGTGAAAAAGTTGAAAAAGTTGTGCAAAAATAGAATAAAGTTTGAATAAGTGTTTTGACACCTTGTTGATTTTCTTGCTGGCGAGAGTAGGAATAATTATTTTGACTTGACCGGGCGTGTTGAGCCCTAGCTTGTTCCCTTAACCAATGATGATCACATAAGCTTGTGCTAGTTTTGTACACAAGGAGCTATAAAATGCGAATTCTTTCTTAAGAATCTGCAAGTTCCCGTACTTGACTTTATACATGCGCAGCTTAAAAGCTTTCGCTAGTCTTTTACATCAGGAGCTAGAAAACGCGAATTCTTCTTCTAGAGTTTGCAAGTTTCCGTAACTGACTTTATATATGCGTGGCTGATTATCGGCTAAGTATTCGCTGGTTTCATTATTTGGAATCTTAAATTGCGAAGAGCGAGAAATGATAGAGTTTATTTAGAAGTTAGATGCTAAACGTGGAGTAGTGGTTCTCTTTAGAGCTCATGAGAGGTACTTGTGGCTTTTTACTCCCATCAGATACGTCACCAAATATATAAATTAGATGTTCTAGGTTAATTAGTGGTATTTCGGTTTGAATAATATTTAGTTCTTTATTTTCTTAAGAGAATTTTTGCTTTAGAAATTGGGTACATATCAAGGAACACCAAAAATAAGAGCGAAAAGTGAAAAAATCAAAAGTCAAAAGTTGATTATCTATGTGGTTTTGGAGCTACCCGATAAGCTTCCATTGATGTTATGAGGAAAAAAAAAGTTAGAAAGAAAAAAAAGTATCAAAAGTATGAAAAAAGTGAAAAGTGAAAAAAGTGAAAGTTGAAGTATTGTAGAATAAGAGCTATGTATGTATCAATAAGTTGTTGGCGCGTGAGTTGCATGTGATAAGTGATTAGTAATCAGTCACATGAGGTGCACGTGATCGTACTCCGCAACTTATATTCTTGATATTGTATGTACCCCTAATTCCTTGAAATGGACCGAATTTCTATTGCAGTGGTTCTTAAGAGAAAATGAATAACTATTTATCGTTTTAACTTAGGTGTCACTATCGGACTTAAAAATTATCGAAACGAGGAAATATGAAGCAATTCATTTCTCAACAAAATAAAATATTGAGATACAAAACCTAGGAAATGGGAGTAAGAAGTTTCCACAAGTAACTGTTATGAGTAGTGTTAGCATCTAATTTGTAGATAAGTTATGATCTCGTTTGTAAGCTTAGTTTGGGGACTCGTGAAAAATCAAGGATGACGAATTTTAACCGTTTGGTCGCTTCTTAATTAGAAGTGTTTCTACTTGTCGACCCTAATAATTATTGCATAATAATGAAAGTTCAACAAACCGTCACAAGTTTGAAGTATGAAAAGTCCAAAAATAGAATAAAGTGGAATAAATGAAAAAATTTGGAAAACGGGGCGTTTTCGGGAATAAATGATTTTGTAATCTCTTTTGAACCTCCTTGCTACTTTTCAAAGTTAGTAGGAAGAGTTATGAAATTATTTATCTCGTGAGCGTGAATTGATCACATTGCGTGAGGACACGGCAATACTTTAGTCGGGGGGATTTTGGTGTGTAGTAATTACACACCTTTTTATTACCAAATATCAACCCAAAAATGACTATTTGAGCTAACAAATGCCAAGAAAACACGTGTTTTTATATTTGTGATGTGCAGGTACGGATATTACGAAAATCAAGCAAAAACCCGGAAAAACGGGCACGAGAGTATGAAAGGTTCAAAAGCCGGTGCCGGGAAGCAGTTTTCAAGCATGGATGAATATTTGAGCTCAATTTGTCAAAAGTCAACCTTGAAGATTATCAAATGACAAGAATGGTCCTTGGATAATATTTCAGAAATGGCAGAATTGGCCCTCAAAGTTTCACAAAATACAATATTGGTCCTTGTACATTTCAATATGAAAATCTGCCTAAGTCCATGGTCCAACCATAAACCAAAAGCCCAATCCACCTATTAAACCAAAGCCCAACCTAATAATCTTGACCCGGCCCCAAAGTTAAACAAATATAAAATATTTACCCGCCCCCCTTTTACCCCGTATACCCAGAATCCACTATTCATCAAACAGTGCCCATGAACCCTAAATCCTATTTACCCTCAATTACCCCAATCCCTCCATAATTTACCCAATTAAGGGTATAATGGTCTTATCCCTGACACCTCTGACACCTCCTGACAAGGAATGCCACGTTTAAGCTACTTATTGGACCGAACACCTCACCACAAGGATTTGAAGGCTGTGATTGGTCTATGGGTGTCACAAGGATCTAAGGAGTATATTCGTGAGAGATGCTGTTTCTAGGACCTTCTGAAGCCTACCTCACCACAGATGCTATATAAGGCCACTCTCCTCCATCATTTGGAGGTGTTAGACTAGGAGTAGGAGTAGTATAATATAGCTTATTAGTGTAATTCTTTAGCTTATTTAGCATTTAAGGTTGTATTCAGTTTAATGTTTTTAATAAAAGTTTTGTTCTTTAAATTAATCTCAGCTTATTTTGTTTTCATTATTGCTTATCCTGTTTTCAATTCAGCTTCTATCTAGCTTATTATTATCTTTACTCAAGCTTATTTTGTTTACTCTTCTTATTATTCTACTTAATTTGTTGAAAGTTAGTTCATTCCAGTACTCTTATTTAGATTTTACCTTTAATTCTCATAAAAATAAAAACAAATAAAAAATCAGAAAAATAAAAAAATACAATGTTAGTTGTTAGTATAAGCTCACAGTAAGAGCCTATTTTCTTTTATTCATCTCATTTAAGCTTTAATAGCTTATTGTGAGGTGCTTTTTGAGTCTTGGTTCATAAATCAGTCAAGTGCAAGAACAAAGATTCATTGTAGCTGAGGTGTTGATAAGCTGAGACAGACCCAATTGAACTCAGCCTATCATAAAGATAGGCTAGCTCAGTGAATCCCCCTTGTTTTGAGCTGAGGGGGAAGCTTGTTTGTAAGTCCATTTCTTTTTTTTTTTTCATTCTTGAAACAGTTTTAGTAGCAATAATCTAGGTAAAGTGCTCATTTGTGTTTCTAGTTGTGTAAATCTTAGTTAAATAGCTTTAATAATTGTTATTCAGTATCTTAGATGTAATGGTTTGCTTAAATTGGTAGGATGTAAGCTTAAAAATAGTTTTATAGATTATAGTACCTGTTAAGGGGGTGTTTGGATTAAGGTTTTATGCTGAGTTTTTGTAGTTTATGATAGTTAATACTGGTTCATACAGTCCACTATAGATACTAATAGGTTAAATAAGTCATAATAATAATAGGTAGTTTAATAAAAAAGTCAAAATTAGTTTTCAAAGATCTTAACTGTTAGTAAATTGGTGAAACAGTTAGTATGATTGTTAGGGTAGTTGCATAATAAGGTAACCTAGCTTAAAGTAGCTTAATATTAGCTTAATATTAAACCTATGGTTAGTTATGATAATCTGAAATTGGATTTAGTCAAAGTTCTTGTGCAATAAAATAGTCAATACTAGTAGTAACTCAGTTTTTGGTACACTTTTTGAGAGATCATGTAGGGTTCATTAGTTGTTAGAATTAGATAAAGCTTGTTGATTTGCATTCTCTATTACCTATTCTACCAATATCAATCAATAAATTTAATGCTCAGGTCTTATTTGCTTATTTGGAATGTGCCTTAAAGTTGCCTGTGTGGGGGCTTATGTGCCCTGCACCACAGTTGAGGCCTCATGTTCATGGCACCATTAGACCTAGTAGATAATGGTTTTAGGAAGTGATTTTTGTTTTATAGCTTCTCTGGTTAGTAGACTTTAAGATTCCATCATTAGTTTCTTCTAATCAGCTTATTAGTACTGCTTAATCTGCCTAGCTTATTGGTAGTGTAACCTTAATTTCTGTTTGATACTATAGGGCTGCTAGTGTTGTATTGAACTTGCTATTGTGCTTTTCTGGCTTATTAGAGTTCATTTATGGTTGTTCTAGTATAGTGCATAGTCTGCTTATCTCATAGCTTATTCTGCATTGGTTTTTGCTTATTTAGCTTATCTTAGGTAGCTTATTTGCTTACTGTTGGTAATTCTGTGTTTCTTATGATCATTTCTTGGTTAATTTGAGCTTATAGTAGTATAATACAGTAGTGGTGTTAATTTGGTAAAGTTTTGTGGCAAGTGCTTATTAATAAGCACTTGCCATAAGCTGTTTTGCTCTGTTTAAGCACTTCTGCTTATTTGTTCTATTCCAAAATTTTTCTGCAAGCTTTATATATTATTTTAGAATTTCTGTAAAATTTTCAGATTTTTCTGAGTCCATTTGGTACTTTTCTCAATTTCTTTTAGATTATAATCATTTTTAAATCAATTTTAAATTCCAAAAATCCATAAAAAATAGAAAAAAGTCCTGAAAAATACAAAAATAGTTTTTAAAATTCTTTTATATTATTCTAGGTTTTCTAAAATAGTTTTCATAATTTTCCCATTGTTTTTCATAATTTCTTTTATTTTTAATTACTTTTTAATTCATTAAATAGATAATTAATTCTAGAAAATAAATAAAAAGTCAAAAAAATATTTTTCTTTTTCTAGAAATTTTCTTTTATCATTTAAGATTTTTAGAAAATATTTTCAAGTTCGTAGGATTATTTTTCGTTATACGTTACGTTTTAAATAACGCGTGTGCGTTTCCGTTTTCATGTTTTTAACAATTGTACATACTTAGCTTGTAAATTCTGCTTATTTCACTATTACTTATCACAACTTGAATTCCTAAATCATATTTTTCATTTCACCGCTTTTCACGACACGATTTCGCGATTCGATTATTCACGATTCCATTTTACCTTCGCTGGGAGAACGACCCGGGAAATACTTTCACCGGTATTTCTTCGGAATAATTATATACTACGATAAGACTATATCACGCAGCCTGAGGGGTATGTAAATCCAGAATTCCCAAATCGTGTATGCAAGCTTAAAAGATCCATTTATGGATTAAAGCAAGCATCACGACAATGGAATAAGAGATTTGATGGTGAAATTAAAAAGTATGGATTCACTCAAAATCTTGATGAGCCATGTGTATATCACAAAGTTAGTGGGAGTAATGTAATTTTCCTTATATTATATGTTGATGACATATTGATCATGGGAAACGACATTCCAAGTTTGCAAAAGGTTAAGGCATATCTTGGAAAGTGTTTTTCTATGAAAGATTTAGGGGAAGCTGCATTTATTCTGGGAATCAAGATATATAGAGATAGATCTCAGCGATTAATTGGATTAAGCCAAAGTGCTTACATTGATAAAATATTGAAGAGATTCAGTATGCAAAATTCCAAGAAAGGATATTTGCCAATGCAAGAACAACATGGCTTGAGTAACAAGGTTTGTGCTTCAACACCTGCAGAGGTGCAACGCATGAAGAGAGTCCCTTATGCTTCGGCTGTGGGATCTATAATGTATGCGGTGAAAAGTACAAGACCTGATGTAGCATTTGCTCAGAATTTAACCAGTCGATATCAGCAAAATCCAGGTGTAGCTCACTGGACTGCTGTTAAGAATATTCTTAAGTACCTTAGGGCTACTAAAGAGATGTTCTTGGTTTATGGGGGAAATCCATCAGCAGAACTTGATGTTACAGGTTACTGCGATGCTTCTTGGAAAGGTGATAAGGATGATACGAAGTCTCAGACGGGTTATGTCTTTGTCATTAATGGAGGAGCTGTGGATTGGAGGAGCAGAAAGCAGAGTGTACTAGCGATGTCTGCTACAGAAAGTGAGTATATAGCTGCTTCAGAAGCTGCAATGGAAGCTGTTTGGATTAGGAAGTTTGTTTCAGGGCTTGGAGTTATGCCTTCGATTCAAAGACCTATTAAAATGTATTGTGACAATTCAGCTGCAATTACATTTGCCAATGAGCCTGGAATCATGAAAAGCACCAGAAATTTCCCGATTAAGCATCACTATGTTCGAGAACAAGTCGAAATAGGCGAAATCGAAATGCTCAAAGTTCACACAGATGATAACTTGGCAGATCAATTAACAAAGCCTCTACCTGGCACTAAGCTTTACAAGCATGCTGAAGGTGTAGGACTTAGATTAGCTGAAAGCTTCATGCCCATTTGTGATTAGTGTTTGGATAAAGGATGTAATGTACAATTATTATTTTAATAGAATAAAATATGTTTTGTGTTTATTTATCATTGTCTTAATAATATATCCTATATTTGCATGTTTAAGATCCATGAATAATTTATTATTCTAAATGTCCATTGTCGATTAATGATATGGGAATATCATTAAACTAAGACAAATTTGAGTATTGGTTTAGGATATACTTGAAAGTATATTGATGCGTAGTCATACCAATTTCACATGATATTCGATGAATTGAATATTGGACTTATCCCAACAATATGATTTAATATTTAATGTGAGAATCATATTTAAAGTTATCCTCAGACTTGAGATACCAGATAAGTGTCATGGATGTAGTGCATTTTTGTGAAGCAATCTACCGCTCACCGTAACAGGGAGTTATAAGGGTTGTTTTCAGAAGTGTTGCAAAGTTCATGGGTTATTCTTGTAGTCAAGAAAGAATTTATTCCTTCTGATTTGTTTAGAAGTTTAATACTGCTGGGCCCCTCGTAGGGTTGACAAAATGTTTGCATGGCCATGCCCAAAGTCTATCTGGAATACGTTCAGATGTTTTGGTAATTTTGTTCAATCATAAAGAAACGAGAAACATAAATTTAATAAAGGAACTCACATCTTTATTAATGTGGTATTAGTAATGAAAGGATAATTATAATGATGAATCATTAAAGGTTTTTCCAGGAAACCTAGCTCGGATTGAACTAGGGGCATTGGAGTGTTGCAAGACGCTAACCAATGTCATTTTACTATTAATGGATATACGAGTGGGAGCTGTTAAATGTTACGTATAAACATTAATAGGTAAATGTCTAGGATCGAACCCGAGACCTCGGGATTGCACACTTTACAAACAAGAATAATGTAAAATATATATATATATATATATATATATTAAATGTATCGAATATATATATTTATAACACTTAATGGACTAAACGGTCGTTAGTTATTAACCGTATGGACTAATTATCGTTAGGGACGAAAGATATGGACTAGAGTGTAACTTGGGAGTCAAGAAGGATCTAGAAACACCCTTGTGGGTGTTAGGCCGGTCGAACCCAACCCAAAGGGTCGATCCACCCTTGCTTGTGCTCCAAGAAATCACCTAGTATATATACAAGGCCAAGGGTAAGACTTTCACATCTTTTGTGCACACACTCTAACCCTAAAACTTTGTTTCTTCTCTTTGTTTTCCTGGGCCGATCGGTTCACAACCCCACCTAAGGGTTTGGGTCGATTTTGGTTCTTCCAAAATATAAGTGTTTTGTTTACTTGCAACAAACCTTTATTCATTGGTAGTTTGTGTGTACAAGAACGAGGTAATTACTTACTTTAGTAATTATCAAGAGATCGATAAACAAAACGGTAAGGGGTTTAACATTGATCTAATTATCCAAGAATCAAGGTTTATTTGAAGTGCATCGGGTACGTTTACTATTTATGTTTTAGTTAATATTTATGTGTTATACTTGATCCTAGCTTCCGCAATATGTGTTATTTGATTGTCAAACTCTAACAATTATTACTTCACGCTGGAACAGTACTCCGGAGTAGCTAGGGTAATGAAGGTTACCTTAGGTCTGGAGGCAGTAGCGAAGGAGGTAATGTTCCCTCCGAAGCTCGATACACGATACACAAACACTGACAACAAACGTACGATGAGGTACGGATGGAACAGTGCCTGTACTACAGTAGCCGATGAGTAGGTAACGACAACCTGAGCCCTGAAAGCACAGGCTCGTGCCCAATAGCAATTTTCACGCTTTATCAAAACGACAATTGCGTATCCACAATCCTCGTGTTGTGAAGCATGGATCACATAGTATAAATAGAGTCATTCACCTCAATGAACGACAAAATCTACACACTCTACTCCTTACTCTTCTTTCTCTCTTTACTTTATCTCACTAAATCATACAAAGCATATACTTATTCTCACACCGGAGTTTGATCTCAGTTTCAACACCCGGGGCGAGCTAATGGTGCTTTGTCTTATTTCAGTTAAGGGAGGCACTGAGGCAGGAGGAAGCCTTATACTTCGGAGGACCGAAGCTAAGATCACTTACAAGAAATTGCTTAAACGACCACATAACGACAAGATAGTTGATGGATGCAAATTCAAGATTAGTTGAGCTCGATCTGGCTGTTTGTGTAAGGTTGTTCTCAACATTATAGGTTTTGCAAAAACGCATAAGCAACTCACTCCTAGAGTTTTGTAATTGAGTTTGTCTAGTGCGCATGATTTTATGATTGCAATGGTATAAGCTTTGTCTATTGGTTGTTTAGAGGGTTGAGTATCACAATGATAAGTGAATATTATTGGTTGGATTTATTTGGCAGCGAGGCAAAAAAAAAAAAAAAAAAAAAAAAAAAAAAAAAAACGGTTGTGACATAAAAAGCAAGTAATGTGCAGTGGCGTTTTATGTTTAGGCGTGTGATGTAGGAGAGAAAAAAAGAATAAACTCTGATCACCATAGTATATTTGGAAAATGGTTGAGTGATCTAAAACTTGTGCCTAATTGTGTGTCTAACATATGTGGAGTTATCTTATTGAATTGTGAAACGGTGGTGGCCTTATTGTTACAACAAATGAATTATTGACATGCAATTTTAGACATAAAATTAAGTCTCTTAATCACTACTCATTATATTTTGTAATTCCCCATAATCAACAATTATCATTAAGCCAATATAAATAATGTACATTAAGGGTGTTCATCGGTTTGGCTATCGGGTTGGTCTATTTAATCGGGTTTTTTTTTTTTTTTTTTTTTTTTTTTTTTTTGGTAAACAAAAAACCGACACCGAATTCAAGTTGTATTAGATCGAAACGAAATCCGAATTTGAATTCGTTTCGGTTTCGGGTTAACCCAAATACATAAATTTTTATATATATTCATTTAATTATATAGTTTTCTAGTAAAAAAAATATTTTCAAACTTACAAAATGTTATATTTATATTAGAAAAGAGTTTTAATGGTCTTTTTATGTATACAAAGATATATATATATATATATATATATATATATATATATATATATATATATATATATATATATATATATATATATATATTGTGTGAATTCGGTTTTTGGCTCGTTTCGGTTTACATTTTGCCAAAACATTATCCAGATCGAAAATCGAATATATAATTCGGTTCGGTTTTGACAAATATGATTCGGTTACACATTCGGTTGACTTTTCTCAGGTTCGATTTGGTTTCGGTTTTCAATTCATTTGGGTATTGCCCGATATGTGAACACCCTTAAAACCTAACAAACATGGGCTAAGCCCGTAAATAACTAATAAACAATAATGGCCCATAGGAGAATAATCAATCAACTACGGAGTAATATTTTATTGTATCGTGTACTCAAATCAGTTTTTAGAAATAACGAGGGTATAAGCCCGCGCGTTGCCGCGGGATTTTTGTATTCGTAAGTTAGCTAAACAAAAAAGAGGGACGAAGTTACTATATTGCGTTAGAGTGTAGAATGGACAGTTTGTTATAATTGTTAATAAACGGAGTGAAAATAGAGGACCTCATACAATGTGCAACAACAGTATTAGTAAAATATCACCCATCTAAATAGAACAAATACAAAGAGAAATGCTTTCATGTTCTTCCTGTAACAACTCATGGAAACATGGTTTCAAACCTTAATAGTATGTATCAAATAAATGTACATACTACATACCACAAACATTTAGCATCATAGTATACTATTCATTATCATAGCACAACCTATATCAATCTTATACATAGTTGTAGCCCATATACAGATTGTGGTCAAAGTGCATTTCACTATACCAATCTTATAAAAAGCCGGAGTGTTACCTTTTTGTGGTTGCTATTCCAAGATCTGGAAGTCTTCATCCTCTCTCACGCTAGATTTCCTTATTAGTTGAAATGCAAGAAAACTTTGAAAGATTACGGCATCAATTCTTCCTTCCTCAAGTCCTTAACTGTCAGAATTTAGTAAACGCTTAAGTTTGGTTATTATAACTCCGAACTACAATAGCTTCTAAAAAAATTGTTAAATATAGGCGAAAATCATTATACTTATGTACAATGAAGAAAAGACCTTACCTTTGTAGTATCTTCAAGTAAGGTTTTTCAATGCTACTGGGGCAGGGCATGAGTAAATTGTCTATGTTAACTTATTTTATCGCTGATTTATTTGTTCCGAAACGCCGAGAAAATGATCCAACTGCATAAGATTTTGTTGCTTCAAGTCAGTAGCAAAAGCAAGTTTGAAAAGCATGTGCAAACAAAACACCATCTTCTCTGGTGTTGAATATCCTATTATTTAGTCATAGAGGTTCACTTGTAGTGTGGACATGTCAGTGCGGTCAATGCAAGAATTGTACATGAGCGGGCCATCATTAGCATGGTGTCGTTTACAATAATCGCTTGCAAGTTCAACTTCAGGTGCCACACGTGAAACTATTGTTGATACAACGGTGCAGGTGCAAATTGCAAAAGTAAGGTAAAAAAAAGTCTTAAAAAGCATATGAAAAAAAGAAGATTAATGCATAACAAAATATAAAGAAAAGCATACGACCCTTGTTTTTTTCCAACACGCATCAACACTTGTTCACTGTGAAAATGACTTACGCCGGCTTGATGGTCTGTAACAGATTTTCTATCAAACGTAAAAGAAGGGTCTTCGGCTTCTGCAAATACATTTTGAAAATATCTTTTATTCTTTGTCAATTCTACCTGTATGTTTCTGTAAAACGACCACAACACTTTCTACAAAGTATAATATACTTGATTACTTAGCAAAAGTGAAGCCAAGAGTACCTATCAACGCCTTGCTGTAAATAACAATAGAAACCGACGAATCTCAATCCTAACACTCCAACTGTCTCTAACTAAAACACATGTCCTTCCGCCATCCTCCAACCTCGCTTACAATATCACTTCAATCTTCCTATCAATCTCAAACTATGCACATCAAAATAATCGAACAATCAGGGTCTCAACTCATTACGATATAGCAGAATTCAGCAATTGAAACTTTCAATCTGACACTCTACAAATCACGTCATTTTAAAAAAAGGTGACTCACAAACAGGGCAAATGCAGACTGATTCAAACCTATGGTTTCAGTTAAACCGCTAACTGTAACTAACATCAAAATTCAGATCTAACCATCTACAGTCACTATAACACGTCATGTAACAATCTCGAAAATATAACAAAAGAAATAATATACAAAGAGCGATGCTATTTTTCTAAAGCTACAGTTTTTATGGTCACTTAGGTATAATAAATTGTAAATTTCTGAAGGAGTTACCTTATAAAATCATTTCAGTTTAAGTACAAACTGCATTGGACTTTGATAAGCATGATTTAGTACTGAATTAGAGATTGAGTACAATAGATTATCAAAAGCTCTTACTGCATCTTTTATTAAACTAATGACCGGTATTAACATTGTCTAAAATTTCCTACTTATTTCACCAATTAAAGGTCACGCAATTAAGATAAAATCAATATTACCTTAGTTGTATCCTCATGAGTTAATCCCTTATAATCTCATTTACGGAAGCTTCATGTTGTCATTGTGGTGAATAGTCAAGTGCATAATTAAAACCAATTGTTACATTAGTTATTATTATGTAGCTGGCATACATCGTAGCACCTGTTAAAAAAGACCTGTTAAAATCAATATTACCTTAGTTGTATCCTCATGAGTTAATCCCTTATAATCTCATTTACGGAAGCTTCATGTTGTCATTGTGGTGAATAGTCAAGTGCATAATTAAAACCAATTGTTACGTTAGTTATTATTATGTAGCTGGCATACATCGTAGCACCTGTTAAAAAAGACCACACAAAGGCCACAGAAAGGCAAGCCCCTATTAGATTGTTTAAGTATTCTTACCACGCTTCCAAGATACATAAAATCGCCGTCTATGGTAACCTTTTGAAAAGACCGAAAGCTAATATACACGCAAAATAAGCATTACCCAAACACCCTTTACTAATATAATTTAAGAAATATAGTTTCTTTTAACCACTATATGCAGAGGGCTAACCAATTTTTCAGAAATAGATAAGAGCATGTAACTTTATAAATAGCAAACATGAAACTAAATCACTAATTACATAGAAAATTTTGTTGTACATTTGGAAACCTCGCTGTGGTCATTTGCGCGTTGCGACAGAACTAATATAGTATAATATATAATGGCGAAACGTCAAAAAAGTTAGTCAAGTGTGTTGTTTACAATACAAACCCTTGTCCAACATATGATTCTCCTAATCCCAATAACTAACTTGGAACTTGCTTATAAAACTTATTTAGAGCAAATGACCTGACCCGATAAAAGGTGACATGTGCTAACCTGTAACCTGTTACCCAACCCCAGCTTGCTTATTTAGCCGCCCTCGATACTTCCAGTTGTACCGACCTGATGAACCCACCAACTGAACCAACCCACTGAACCAACACAATAAACCCACCCGTTGTATCCCCTGAAGGCCTGAACCCGCCCACTGAACAAACCCACTAAACAAAACCATTATAATAAGCAATCCCAAACACCCCCTTGGTGTGTAGAATCTCTCAATGATATCAAGCTACCTATTCTAATGGCCATCGTCATAACTGTATCTTACATATAAAGTAATATTTTTACAACCAAAGATAAAAGATGGAAAAAAACTTATTTTGGACAAAGGAATCCCTTTCTCACCTTTAAGCTTTGATGATTCCAAGAAGTGTAATCCCTAGTTAATGTCAGCTTCTAAGCTCGGTCCCAACATCTGATTGTGATTATATGTTTCACATCACTTGCAACAAAAAAGAATTAATGAGCATAAGTCAGTTCGTTAAACCTCTTTGTTCGTTTAATCATTACAACTGCAAACAACATAATACCTGTGACAGTGTTCGAAGAAAGCGGAACGATATCCACGTTCCAGTGTGAAGTCACGAAAGTCTGAGAAAATAGGCAATAATCATCATAGGCGTGCATGAAGGAATCAAAGTTATTTTATTTTTTAGCTCATGAACGTATAACACGAAAACAACAATAACGGCACCAAAGGTATCTAAAACCAAAACTCATAGGAAAAGGATCATACTTGCAAATATATTACTTACTTAGTTGCAGTCCCATGGTCAGACCATACAAGTTTTTTCACAAAATACCTCCTTACCATGGTCATCACATGAACGTTGCACGAAACCAGAAGCATTTTACCATACTGTATTCATTATTCCTTTTAACAAACTTTATTCACTAAAATTCATTGGAAAATGTTACTTTTAACAACACAGTAAGGTAATCCCAAACTAACCAACATAATTTAAACAAAAAAAAAAAGACACCCAAATTCAGCAAAACCCCCCAAAAATATGCCGAAACCCTAATCCCATGAATCAACTATTACACATCTCAAACATGCAATTAAACATATAAAAAGTTAAGCAAACATAAATTAAGGATTCCACACCTAGTAGCATACGACTGAATAATCTAGAATAGACTTTTAGATATATGATCAACAAATATGTGGCTAGGAAAAAAAAATTACCTGTAGCTAATAACATCTGGCTCAAAAAATAGCCATAAAATATGTATCCTCTCACAAAACATTGTACACCCATTAAAAAATCTAAAAAATCAATTCCTGTAGATCATACTGTAGCGACACTCACAACATTCACTATAGATGCCCCGAATTCGTTTCGGGTGGGTCAGGATGTGGGCCTTATTCGCTCCACCGGATCGCCGGTAAACCGGACAAATGTGAGGGAGATGTGAGAAGGGGGAAAGTATCATCGGATCTGGGTTATACTAAGGGGAATGGATTTTGGGCTTACCGAACACAAACGGGCCAAAAAAGGTACGGGGAAATAACGGCTATTAGTATATTGTAATAATAATAATAGAAATCACATGATTCTTCATGCTATATTCTGCATTTGATCTCAAAGAGTTGGCTCAATCTTTTTTTAGTACATCGAGCTCTCACTGGTAATACGGATAAAATTTAATATCGATGACACGGTTATTAGAACTTTCATTACTCTAACACTTGTACTAGAACTTTGTGACTCTATTGGATGTATTGTCCAATGCTATGCTTGCCATAAGGAAACTCAACTATGGATAAAGCAGAAAGAGGTAAAGTCCAAATTATCCTTAATCCAAAATTAATGTTGTATTTTACTGATATAGAAAAACACTATGTTCTCAAGATTTAGTTCATTTTAATGATATTATAGCATTTGTAGGATCCAAATATTAGTCATACATTTCACTAATGATCCCAAATGACTAAACTTTTTTTCTTTTCTTATAATCATATGTTTACCTTGAATTTATGAACTGAATCATATTTGCTGAAACACCAAAGATCCCCCACCCTTGGAGATACTTAAAAGCCACATGGGGCTGCTACTTGTTTTACGAATAACTATTAACCTCACATGGCATTTGTTACTATATGACACTTTTGAGGTTCTTAAACTTATTTTCCGTTGAAACTCGATTTCATACAATCATACGACTGCAAATGCTCGAGTATCTCATCATATTTAAGTTCATGTTGGACTGAAATAAACCATCCTAGTACTAATATAATACTACTATCAGATAACAAATTTGTAATAAACACACATAGGCTAGTCGCAAAACCATACTTCATTACATCAAGAAAAAGAATAATTAAAGTGTTGAAAAAATGAATAAAAACAAGCCTCATCATCCAAAATTGAAAATTGCCCAAACATCAAAAACTCATTTGGGCTATTTTGTTAGAGAGGGCTAAATAACCTGCTTTCTCTACTAAATATATATTTTCTTTATTTATTTTCACAAAAAAGGGCTCTCTCGTACGTGTCGTCTTATACCATCTGATGTCGATATTGTATTTTGTAGCGTAGGAACGGCGTATCTTCCAAAATTAGAAAGTCGAAATGCATCTTCTATGACTAGGAACTTTCCTTTTCTTCTGATTTAAATCTTTTTTCCAAACACTCCCGATATCTTTAGCTATTTTCATTGCGTCATCAGACACCCCAGCAAGTCCTCTTTTTGTAAACCCTGCTGCATACAACCCACCATTCCCTTTCCACCCATTTGACACCTCTTTTTTTGGGAATCCATTTTTGCCAAATAATTCACTTTCCTGTTAACAAAAAAGTCAAACTTTAATTAGTCAAAGTCATAGTCAAACTATAAGTCAACCCAATCATATCAAAAAAAAAAAAAAAGTAAATAAAGAATTATTCTTTCTTATTACCTGAAGCCAATATGGAACATTGCTACAATAGCCAGTAGCCAAAACAACCGAGTCAAGCTCCAATATATCGCCATTTACGAGCTCTACGGACGTTTTGTTGAATCTTTTTATTCCTGACACGACATTGATGTGGCCTGAGCGAATTTTTTCGAGTGCACCAATGTCGAGAACAGGAGTTTTTCCATGATAAGTTTTGAGTTGTAGTGGACCTAAAGATGGCCTTTTTATTCCATATTTTTGTGTTGCTCCAAGAATGAACCATGATAGGACTAAAAGAATGTTATCTACTAGCCATAATGGTATCCATTTCATTAGTATCATGGCTAAATCGAACGTAGATTTTCCAAATATTTCGCGTGGTAATATATGAACCTGTAATGAAATTAGAATAATAAGTTAGAAAATTGTAATGGGTACTTTTTTTTGGAAAAAGAAATTCAAATTTTGTAAGGATTTTTTTACTTACCGAGCTTCGAACAACCATAGAGGGTTTTGCATTGTGGTTTGAAAGATCAAGAGAGACTTCCATGCCAGAATTCCCACAACCAACGACTAAAACTTTTTTTCCATTGTATTTTTCGCCTGACTTGTAGTCTTTTGCATGAATAACTTCACCCGAAAAATCTTTTAAGCCTTCAATTTCAGGAACTATCCCTTCTGCATTTTCTCCTGTTGCCACTACTAGCATCTGGCAAATATACTCTGTCTCAACACGGGTGGACCCGGTGGTTGAGACAGTTTTGACACGCCAGATGCTACATGTGTCATCATATTTAGCTGATTGGACACTTTCATTAAACTGTGGGGCGATGTTAAATTTGCTGGCATAATTCTCAAGATACGTGATGAATTGTTTTTTGTTGGGGTACTCGGGGTACTCGTCAGGAAAAGCTAGTTTTGGAAGTTGGCAGAATTTTTTCGGGAGGTGAAGCTTTAGGCGATCATAGGTGCGTTTTTGCCAGAGAGAAGCAATGCAGTCAGCTCTTTCGATTACTACGAAAGGGATGCCTTGCTCTCTCAAGCAGGCAGAGACAGCGAGCCCTGAAGGGCCCGCACCAACTATGACTGGGCCGTTGACCCAAACACATCGACGGCCTGGTACATTTTGCTCCGATAAACCAAACATTTTTAGAGATTACTTGTAATGCAAGAATATGATATTTTGATGGTTTTTGTTTACTTGAAAGAGAGATTATTGTTGTTGGAATGAATGTATAAGTTTGTGAGTGGTTCATGCTTATATAGGGCTCATGAGATATGGGGTTGCATGTGATAAAGGTGGAGCCAATTAATGGTTCTTGAAGTGGGAATTTTTTAAAAAGTTGTTGAAGAAATATATTCATTTACTTATAAAAGCTTATAAACTAATTTCTTAGTAACGCATTGCTTTATGAATACATTGCATTATCCATATGTTCATACGAAAATGAGGAAATTAGTCAACACTGATGTATATGTATAGAAATAAGTCAATAACGAGTCATTTTATGTCCTTTTGTTAAGAAGAAAACGATATTTGATTAAGATGATTATTTATGATCTACTAAATGTTAACAAGTGTAGCCAGTTTCTCATTATAATCGTCTTATCCAAAATTAAATAGTTCTCTTCTTACAAATATTTTATGATGATATCGATTTTAGCCATATATACTGGATTCTTATAGTAAGTTATCAACTTAGAGATAGTCGAGTCAATGTACCATCCGAACGAGTATTTTGTATGGAGAGAATGAACGAGTCGCGTTGTTTTATCTCTTTGAAAGAACACCATATATGATTGTATGTTTAATGAAAGCTACAAAAAGCTTAATGATATTAGTTTCTTAGTCATGTATTTAATATTTTGGGTAAATTACAAAAATGGTCCTTAACGTTTCACAAAATTGCAAAAACGGGACCGAGACAAAAAGTAGCGCAAAAAAGCCACCCACGTTCCACATTTTCGCAAAACCGCCACTGAGAGCCCTTTTCCGTTAATTTTCCCGTTAAGTGCCACGTATTTAGTATCGTCATTTCACTGTTCATACTTATCTCCCGCCAACTTTCGGCTATGTGCTTGGTATCAATATGATTAGACCTCAGTGGCTAATTTGCAAAGTTATTTTCAGCTTTCATATTAAATTGTCAACGCCTTCACACACACACAAACAAGCAGAAAAACACACACACACTCGTAATCAGACAATTATCATTTCCATTTCCAGAAAAATGTCTCGCTGTCTTGATCTGATGGTTGCTTGCAACTCGTTTGTCATATCGGAAATGATGCTAACCCATTACCGGCGAGAGGTTGAGGAGGACATTCATCATGCACAAGAGTTGATGTGTAGGTGCCAAAGGCTGTCTAATAGGTTGGGTGTTAGGGGGACCTGATTGCGGAGCTCCAACTCTTAAGGGGCTCGAGAACTGCAAGGGCCAATGTGAACAAGCTTAGGAGGATTCAGTCAGCTGATATGAGAAATATGAGGGGGTTGATGAGGATGCTGAGGCAAACAAACGACAGCATTGTTTCCAAGATTGAGTTTGCTGTGAGGCAAACTTACATGTGAAGGGGTTGGGTGCTGGGTGTTGGGTGCTGTGATGGGTTGTTTTGTTGTGTATGATGAATGTAGGTAGTAGGTGGTCGGTGGTCGGGAATGTTTGGTTTCTTTTGTTCATTTTGGTGTCCTTGTCGTAAGGTTGTAGGTGTAGATAGGGGTTGTGGTTTCCCCTATGTTATGGTTGTAAATGAATGGGTATGAATGGAAGAGGTCGTTTGATCCCAATTTTCTTGGTTTATACTTTATACTCTTCGATTCGTATCACAAACAATGAATTCTAACTATAAGATACAAACATATAACACAAACACAAAAGAAACAAACACAAACAAAGACAAACATATTATATAGCAGAAACACAAAACAGAGTATTGATAGTAGTCAATATTGACTAAAAATTTAACCCATTTGAAATATTGTTCAAGTTACATACTATTGGTCGGCATGTACAAAAACAGATGAACCCATCAATATGCCGCCACACACCCTTTGGTGTATTCGAAAGGGAGGTAAAATAGTTCAACCCACCCAACAACCTCTACCCACCCAACAACCTCCCCACCATCACCATTTATAAGGTTTTGAAGTGGTAGTCCTAAAAGGAGTTGAAGTAATAGAGCACCGCAAGCTAGCATCTTCTTCAACCCACCCAACAACCTCCCCACCATCACCCTCTGCATCAATATTGTTTAAATAGTAGGGAGATAACACCTGTTTTGTGTGAGCAACAAACAAATCTACAAAACCGGCACAATAACCTAGCTCAATCATTGTATGCACATCATTGTCTGTGTGAATCAGCTTCAAACCTTCTTCTAATGATTTACCAGGAACACAAAAGAACACAGCCCATTTTTCTCCCCTAATGCGTGAAAACATATCATCCAAACCTAGGAAAAAGATATGTCTATCACAGACAAAGCCACACATTGTAGAAACATTCCCTTGTACATACCTTAATGGACCAAATTCAAAGACTCCTTTATTGTGCATGCGGAACAGAACTTCACCCCCATAACCAAGTAAATCTGCCACAATTTTAAATTCAAACTGTCAAGACATACCAGCACCTACGAAACTAATGGTATACATGCTAAAGTCAATGCAGAAGTAGTCAATGAAACAATTATGCAGGCTCGAGTGAAGCAGAGCAATGCAGTGTTGTATATCTCACCACATAGTTGTAGTTTAGGTAATAAGTTAATGTGGTGATACACAATGTCAAGACTTACTTACAACCAATGTGAAGACTTACTTATACACAATGTGAAGACTTACTTACAACCAATGTGAAGACTTACTTATAACCAATGTGAAGACGCAGTACTTTCGTAATGCAAAACACTCTCTATATCAGTATTTAGTAATGCCAAACACTCTCACTTATGATATTCTAACACCCTACTTAATGCAAATACTCTGTTTATCCTAAACCTAGGAAAGGGGATGCATATAAAAGTCTATCAAACATAGCATAGCATCCTACGTAAACAATTTTAAAATGGGACATAAATGAAGTATACCACATTAACATACCAAGATCCGTATGCTCTTCCTTCACCTTCCTCTTCTTGCCAGTCCCATTTGCCATTCCCCTCTTCATTTTTTCAGTAACTGTACTCGGATTAGAACTCCCCTCATTCTTTTTCTTGCCAGCCTCCTTCTTCTTGCCAGTCCCAACAGGCCTTCCCCTGTTTCTTTTTCCTGTAACTGTACTCGGATTAGGACTCCTCTCCTTCTTTTTCTTGCCACTCCCAACAGGCATTCCCCTCTTTCTTTTTTCTGTGACTGTAGTCGGAATAGGACTCCCCTCCGTCTTCTTCTTGCCACTCCCAACCGGCCTTCCCCTCTTCCTTTTTTCTGCGACTGTAGTCGGAATAGGACTCCCCTCCGTCTTCTTCTTGCCACTCCCAACCGGCCTTCACCTCTTCCTTTTTTTCTCTGCAACTACCTCATTGGAGCAACCGCTAGCACCCACATTTGGTTTGTTTAAGGTTCTATTCCACATCCATTGAAGAATTTCTTCAATCATCTCCTTCCCTATGTTTGCATACGAACCATACTTGGCAATAACTTTTTCACCAAATTCATCCAAAACAACCTCAAAGACTTCATCATTTAATAAAACCTTGCCCCACGACATTTCGGATGATTCCTCCCCCCCCCCCCCCCCCCCTCATCAACAAGCACTTTCCCTTTTCATTCTTATCATTATTCGCCATAGCTGGGTTTAGTTGTTGCGATTTGATTTTTTTGTATGTTAGGGTTTGACGGTTGATTATCTACACAATCGTTGGTTGGTTTTGGGGATTTATTGCACCCTGAAAAAGCACACAGCTTTAAATGTACATAGTTTACGTTGTTTGCAGAAATAGTCCCCCGAAAGTTGGCGGGATATAAAAAAGACAGTGAAATGACGATACTACCCTCAAATACGTGGCACTTAACGGGAAAATTAACGGAAAAGGGCTCTTAGTGGCGATTTTGCGAAAATGTGGAACGTTGGTGTCTTTTTGCGCTACTTTTTGTCTCGGTCCCATTTTTGCAAATTCGTGGAACGTTAAGGACCATTTTTGCAATTTACCCTAATATTTTTCATTCTTACTAGCTCATCCTTTTAATAGGGGATAATTACTTAAGATTGTATTTAATTTGTCATTTTTTTAATTGTGTGTAATTTTCTTTATACTATTATTTATACTATTATATATTGTAAACTTTTAATTTTGACTTTTGTGTGTATTTCGTTTATTTAAAATGACAATTTTACCCTTAATTGTCAATAGAGTTATTACAAATATAATGGTAAAATAGTCATTTTACATAAAGAAAATACACAAAAAGTCAAAATTTAAAAGTTTTGGTATATAATAGCAAAAAAAAAAAAAAAAAAAAAAGCTACACACAATTAAAAAATATTTGACAAGTTAGATATATTTTTAGGTTAATATTCCTTTTAATATCCATCTATAGAAACTATTAGGCTTAATATACAAATATGTTATTGAACTTTTAAAAAAAGTTAGTCTAAATTACTGAACTTTATTTTTGTTCATCCAAGTTACTTAATTTTTATAACTGATTACATATGTTACTAAACTTTGTTATACCTGTTTTAACAGGTAAAGATGATGATATTACCAAATAAAATGACAAAAATAAACCCATCTTCTTTCTCTCTCTTTGTCCATTTGTATTTACAATTTAGATTTTAATGAAAAAAATCAAGAACATTCAAAACACCAAAATATATATTTCATAGACAATAGTCTCAACAATAAAGCAATCTAGGAACTAACCCAACAACTAAAATGTTCATTCGGTTTGCAAAATCAAAACGAAACCCAGATATGCAAAATCAAAATGAAAGCACGATAAATATATTAACCCCGATATTTGCAAACAATAGTAACAACATTATTTGTGAACATAAAAATACTTTAGTTCACATGTTATATACACTTATAGTACTTTCTAAGTAGTGACGTCGCTACATAAATATCATTTGCAACACAAAATTTAACTGTCCAACAATGAACTTGTTCACCACCTTTGACATTGTTCCGACAACAACTAGAGTGAACTGTTTTCAATGTTCGGTAACTTGGATGAACAAAATGCAAACTTTAATAACTTGGGTGAACATTTTCACAAAATTTAGTAGCATATTTATATATTAACCCTTTTATCTACTAACGTGACATTGGTCAATCGGTTATCACTTGGTAGCCAATTTTTGTAGTGACTGGAATGAACGATTTTCAAACATTCAGTAACTTGGATAAACAATTCGTAAAGTTTAGTAACTTGGATGAAAGAATGTTTAGTAACTTAAAATCTTAAATGAACGTTTTTACAAAATTTGATAACATATTTATATATTAACCCAAACTATTATCGTGCGCATTTTCTCCACAAATTAACACATTTTGTAGGTTTTAATTATTTATCTCGCTATAATGATATGATTGGATATTTGCTTGGCCATTCTTATTTATGAGGCCTACCTATACTACTAGTATTATTTTATTTGTTACTAATTTTATATATGATCAAGAATTTAATCATCATATGAAATCATATGATTGTGTATGCTAATATTCAACTAAAAAAGGGATCTTTTGTGGTTAGTAGTCGCTCGTATATACTTTATTCATGATTGCTGAGTAAAAAGAACATGTTAGCTAGATGGAATTCATGATAAACGAACTTTTTGTATGGAGTTATAATATTAATAAGAAACAATCCGTCGGCAATTAAAAAAGATACACAGATGGAATTCATGATAGACGAACTTTTTGTACGGAGTTGTATCATTAATAAGAAACAATCCGTCGGCAATTAAAAAAGACACAGATAGAATTCATGATAAACGAACTTTTTGTACGGAGTTATATCATTACTAAGAAACAAACCGTCGGCAATTAAAAAAGATACCCAGATGGAATTCATGATAAACGAACTTTTTGTACGGAGTTGTATCATTAATAAGAAACAATCAGTCGGCAGTTAAAAAAGATACACATGTCAAAGTTCCAGCCTAAACTTTTTGAGAAACACAACTATACCATATCATATTGTATTATTCTTTAGTATTCATTTGATGTACCAATTTAATTGTCCACTATTTCTTATAAAGAAGTTTTACCGGGTTTATCATATTATAAAGTTAATATTACAAATTTTAAAAAAAGATGATAAAATTATCATTTTGCAAAAAAGTTAAAAAAAAAAAAAAAAGAAAAAGAAAAAGAAAGAAAGAGCATTAATTGTTAAGTTTATCTTAAACTGTCTGTTTTTTTAAGGACAATTATTTTGTGACGGAGTATTGGATACGGAAGACAAATAGAATGGGAGAAAATGACGTCTGATAATGGTAAGTGGTCCCAAATGTTGTGAAAATGAATAAAAGCCTAGTTGGCAAAGAAAGGGTTAGTGACTAGGACTGGGGGAGCGTGCTCACGTGGAGTAAGTGTAGGTTCGAGCTGGACCCTCAAATATCTAATCGAATTTGACAAGTGCGCCATATCATATCATCTAGTTTTTTGCAGTCGCTTTTTAGCATTAGAATCGAAACCTTTGCAAGCCCATTCTGGCCAACTCATTCCTCACTCACTCCACAGCTCATTCCTATGTGTATACTTCTTGTATACGTCCAAGATTCAAGATTACGTATCGCAAAACTTGTGATATGATATGAAAATGTAATTAATTTGTTACATTTTCGAGTATTGTGTGGTCAATTTTTTTTTAGTTTGTTATTAATCACCAAAAATTTCAATTGAGACTTTTGTATGTATTTGTAACCATTTTATCTTTACTAACAACGAGTGGAAAATTGCTCATCGTATATGAACAAAATACAAAGAAAATTCTGGAATCGACACGCAAGCTGAATTTAAAAATTTTGTGTTATAATAGCAAAATAAAATGATAGCTACATAAAAATCGAAAAAACGTCAAGTTGTATACATTTTCAAATAATTATCTTTTTTTAGTATATTACTCTAACGATTCTACGACCGGTACATAAGAGGTAAATCACGTCATTGGAACATAGCTAATCGTCCTTGCTTTTAGAGAATTAGCGGCTCTACACCATTATTAAAAGACACAGAAACATGATGTGAAATTTTTATGCTGAAAAACATGATGTGAATTCATGACATTCGTTTTATATTGAATCTTCTAGATATTGGACTACTATCGCAAAGACAATATATCACACATTATTCGCAATCGTTCTTGATCCCTGCTGTTTTTGAAGCATTAGAAAAGGACTAGCTAGGGGCATATTAATTCTCTTTTGAAACGGCAAAACAAAATAGTAACAAATACACTAATGAGATTTTTGAAACTTCGACCCCTTGAGTAAAGAACACCAATTATATTACGTACACGTTGTACAGCCAGGCCAAAAGACTAGGCATATTTTTGCATGCAAATAAGCTAGTATTGGCAGCTATCTAGCATATGCATGCATGAGTGGATAAAAGATTAACCGAAAACTAACTACAAAACTTTGCATGAGAAACCAATAATGAAATTTGCATACAAAATACATGCATCATAAAACTAACTACGTACAAAACGTGTTTAGGTTGTCAATAGTCATTTTTAATATCAACTTACTAATTAATAGTTCTAGGCTGTGTTGTGTATGTCAAAAGTTACACTTTTTGGTACTAATTTTAATCTATTTTTAGGAAGCGTAGTTTCATATACCAGCTTTGTAAATTTACTTTACAGCATGCAAAAGATTAGTCGGCGTCTCCAAGTTAAATATTTTAATTAACTTTTTCGTTGAGGTTGGCGCCGATAAAGCGTGTTTTTGGACAAATACTAAACTATTGTAATTTGCTAATTAATTAATAGTGTTTTATTTCCCAAAAGGTTGTGGTATTATTTATAATAAAATGTAGGGTGTGATTAGGATCACGCGTAATCAGCAAAACCAAAAGTTGGAAACTTGGAACAGAAGGAAGTTATCAAAATATGCGCTTTCTAATTTAAGAGTTAAGACATTATTTCAAACTATATATAATGTGATTAAATATTATTAGCTCACAATCTAATATTTGGTGAATCTTTGCTTATTTTTTTTATCGTATGATTTAATAGCTAGTTAACTAATAATGTGAATGAATCATAAAAAAATAAACATCTTAGTGTTATTTTAATTGCCATTTTTAAGCATAAAAAACTTAGTTTAATTAATGCGATTTAGCAACCCACAAGAACTAACCAAAAATCAATATACCTAATTGACCATAGTGCAAATGCTTTACAAAAAAAACTCGCTTAACTAGAAAGGCCAGATTTTTATAAGATTATATCATGGTCTTTTTATAAAGATGGCAATAACTTTTACTTATAATATATGTTTTTAAGTAACAATAATAGCAAGGTACTATTTTTTAAGGACTTTAGGGGGATGTGGATTCCTACAACTCGTTCCCATTTCTTATAAGCAAGTCACTCCATTTGTGAGAAGGATCCACGTACGATACCAAAAAGCACTTAGCGTTATTTATAAACTTTTTATTAGTGTTGCAAAAGCAGGCTACAATTAATCGTCGTTTAAGCATTATAGAGCAATCAATCTTTTTGATTTGTGTAAATCGGTCAAACAAATCGGTTAACCGTGATCATTAACGGTCAACGACTGTCAACCATATTTATGCATCATTGAGCACAATTTTGCAGTTGAAAATTGATTATTCGTCAGTTTTACATATATATACGTGTGCTTTATTTCTTCAAATTTGTATTGTTGCATAATAGAGTTTTGCTATATTATCCTACATTATATTTCTACATATCTGCTATATTATCCTATATTATATTTCTACATATCTTCTTACACACATAATAATATTATATGTTTTTCTCAGCTCATTATCTCTCTGTATCTAAACCGTCTATTCTAACACTTGTCAGGATTCTGTGAATAGAAATATGAGTAAAAATATGTAGTAGGAGGATATATCATTTCTCTGCAGAATATCATCACATGTAAAGCGCAATTTCTTGACCAATAATCTTCTTAGCCATGCTCTTTTGTATTTTTAAGACTTATATAATTCAATCATCTTATTTCAAAAGTTATCTTATTTTAATTTGTGCTAATAACTAAACTAGTTTTTAATCTCGTACGTAAAGGGTCTTTGGTATGATTACATGCTATTAAAATTACTTAAAGAGAAGAACATCTTGGTAACTAGTAATTTCAATTCACAAGTTCTTGTTAAATGGCCACGTCCAAAATGTCTGAACTATTAAACGTACAGATACTACGATATTCACAAAAATGATATAATACAATAATTAGTTTTATTCAAAGTATTTGTAAAAGGAAATTATTAGGGTTGGTATTTCTTGTTACAAAATAATAATAAACAAAAAACAATTCCTAGATATCATGGGCTTATTCTTGGTCAACTTGACCAACCACTACATTTCATAAACTTAAATCACAACATAATAAGGTTGATCAAGTGATGGTTAGGTTCGAGTCATCCATTATTTAAAGGCGATTTTAAGATTTCTTTATTAACTCTAATGATAACATACAATCATAAGAACCTATCTATCGTTAGTTAGAAAGTTGCAAACAAAATGTAGCCGATACTGCATTTGCATAGGTGTGTATAATTTTATCACGAAACGAATCCTTTTTTGCCTGAACTTATATTCAAGATTTAACACTTTGATTTGTAGCTCACTTATATCAGAACATGCGCATCTTGTACGATTTTTATCACAATATCTGTTATCTACCATAGACAAACTACACTATTCTATTGTACATTCCGAACTAAGAATGAATCATATTATCAATCTTGCATGTTGGAAAAATACCAAACAAGCGATCATATGATTAGGGGCGCAACCACAAAAAGTTTTTAAGGGGGCCAAAAATTTAAAAGACACCGACAAGTTATAAAGGAACATAAAAGATTATAACATATATATAACTATGTAAATAAGGTTGCAACAAATTTGTTCATTCAGTGTTGTAGTTGCACGCAACACTCATTCGCATCATTAAAATAATCTAAAAGCGAAGAGGTCATGACGGATGACTCTACAAACTTTACAAATCACAAAGTTTGTAAATTCTATGTTTTGATGGATGACACCATATATAATACCTATGTATGAATTCAAAAGCTATTTTTTATAATTAATTTAACAAAAATATATCAAGCAAAACTGATAATCAAGTAGACACTTTGAAAGTTCATGAAAGCAAAACTGATTGATTCGTATTAATAATCACAATATAATGGATGAAACAATGAAATAATGTAAACACAAGAAGAAATAGGACAAAAGAGCGAACTAAAAATATGTTTCAAGGGGTAAAAAGATAAGGTACTATAGAAGTATAAGGACTGATTGTGCAACTTAATCAACTACAGGGACTAGAGTTGTAAATAAGTTTGAATGTCTGTTAGAAAGTTAGTCAGGAAAGTTTTACACTTTCATACTCCACTTTTGTAAATGTAACAAACTTCATAATTTCATTTAATAACAATAACTATTCCCCATGGTATCAGAGATAAGGAAGCTCGTAACCCTAAATCCCTAAATTTGATCTTCATCAAATTTATTCGATTAATGATCTTGAATCAGTTAAGATCAATCTTTAGTTCATAAAACATGTTAATCATCATCATTTTGATCAGTTACATGATGTAACTGATTCAATTCATTTTCACCAACAAATCTCATAATTGAAGCTTTGTGACATCATCAATGGAGAATTCTTCATCTTCTAATCAAAACTAGCACCAAAATCATAATCAAGATCAGAACCAAAATCTAAACCAAAACCAAATCAATGCCAATATGATCAATGATCCTATGTATATAGCAAGTTATGATCATCCATGGATGGTGCTTACAAACACACCTTTCAATGGAAGTAATTTTCATGGATTGAGCAGAAATGTGAAGATGTCATTGGGTTCAAAGTTGAAGCTTGGTTTCATTGATGGTTCTTGCCCTAAACCCGGTGTTGGAGACGCTGAATTGCAAAGGTGGATTAGATGTGACTACATAGTGACATTCTGGATCTTAAATCCAATGGTAACTGAATTGTCAGATGCTTTTCTATATGCTCAGTCTGCATGTGAGTTGTGGGAAGAGATAGGAGAAAGATATGACCAAAGTAATGGTCCTCTGGTGTATCAACTTGAAAGGGAATTGAGCAAGATGAGTCAAGGTAGTCTTTCTATTGCTTCATACTTTAACAAGTTAAAGAAATGTTGGGATGAATTACAAAATATTAATGGCTTACCAACTTGCAGTTATCCCTTGTTACCATGACAGAACAAAACATTTGGACATTGATTGTCACTTCACCAGAGATAAGATACAAGAAGGTTTTTTGCAAACTGCTTTCATTCCCACTCATCTTCAGCTTGCAGATGTTATGACAAAAGGCATTGGGCAAATAACAACACTTCTTTCTTGAGGAAAAAGTTGGGTCTTCCTGAAGCTCCAACTTAAGGGGGGAACATAGAAGTATAAGGAGTGATTGTGCAACATAATCAACTACAGGACTAGAGTTGTAAATAAGTTTGAATATCTTTTAGAAAGTAGTCATGAGCGTTTTACACTTTCATCTTGTATAAGTACTTTCACTTCACTTCTGTAAATGTAACAAACCTCATAATTTCATTATAACAATAACAATTCCGCATGTATTTTGTGTTCAGGTTATAACGGGAGGAAGAGTCTTTGACTCATGTCTATTCTGCTTAATTATGGTATTCCCGAGACCATTTTTGAGCCTTTTCCCTGACAAGTGATGATGAGTCTCTAAATACTCATCATTTCTGTCTTATTTTAAATACGAAAACATTTAAAAACACACAGAAACACCACATAATACTACAAATATCTTTGGATTGTGTTTTTATATGTTTCAGGTGCAAAAGGAATAAAAACAGATGAAAAATGAGCAAAGTTTGCACATTTGGCAGAATCAGTCCCTCAAGTTTCAAGAAATGACAGTTTTAGTCCCTGGAAGTTTAAAATGAAAGAAAAGTCAATTTTAGTCCTTGGGAATTCAAAAAGTATCATAATTAATCCCTGGATGAAAAGTTTGAGAAAATTACATAATTGGTCCCTGAAGTATCAAAAATGGCAAAAATAGTCCCTGGGTATTTAAAAATGGAAATTTATCAAAATATACCCTTGTACTATTCATAATTGGCAAATCAAGTCCTTTTTGATAAACTTTTGGATAATTACACTTTAAACCCCTCAACTTTGAAAATTGGCAAAAATGGTCCCCGGTTGTTTTTATTTTTGGAAAATATTAAATAGGTACTTATATTATTCCAATATGACAAAAAATGGTACCTTTTTGCATAACTTTGGAATAATTACAGAAATAGTCCTTGGAAATTCAGAATATACACAAAAGGTCCTTGGGCTTAAATATTTACAAATAAAAAATAATTAAACCAAATCCAAATAACCCAAGCCTGGTCCAGTCTTTTACCCAGGCCCAAATAACCACAAGCCCACTCCCACTTAAATAATAAAACCTGGGTAATCCTTTGACCCCGTTTGACCATCTTCCCCAACATTCCATCTCCACCTCCTGCTACACCACAACTCCACTTGCACCCTCAACCTCCACCTCATACCACTCCCTGTCACCCCCTCAACCAAACCCACTTCCTAAGTTTGCCCTAGGAGTTACCACGTTTCATCCCTACAACCTGCCACCACCCCTACTCCTGCAAACAGCCTGCCAACACTCCAAATCCACCACCTCTGATCACCAAACTTGTCCCCTGTCCCCTACACCTCACCTAGCCCACTAATAAAACCCTCTCAGTCCCCAATTGGTTCCAACCAATTTTCCCGCCAAAAATTAGTTCAACGGATAGGATGAATTGGAGCAATCCAATGGCTCAAGTGAAGTGGGATAAGCTCTGTGGGACCCATGGAATACATTTGGATGCTATAAAAAGAAGAGAAGGAGCAGAGGAATAGATACTTTGGGATAGCCATTGTCACGTAGATTAAGTCAAACTTACTTGCTTTCTTAGATTAAACCTTTACTGCTTTCTTAGTGATGTATTGAACTTATAAAAGCATAATATAACTTTGATTTCCAGTGTCACACCCCCAAAATCGGGTCCAGCGGAAGCATACATGTAGCTGGGGTGTAACTCAATCGGTATTACAACACTAGTTCAAAAATAGTTTGCACTTGAATCATTTAGAATAAAATAGTTAAATCAAAATGTTGATTTTACACTGTTAAAAGTAATGCGGAAGTAGGCCCTTAAAATAATTTAAAACGGTCCCCAAATGATTAAATCAGAGTCTTCTATGACCATGCCATACCCTGCCAAAACCTCCTGTAGCGTGCCATTGGTTATAACCTGAAAATACATGCTAAAGTGTCAACACAATGGTTGGTGAGTTCATAGAGTCTTGTGAAAAAGAATGTAATGCATTGAAATGAAGATTTCCCAGCAAAGGCCTTGTAAATCCACTCAGTTCCAAGTCCCGCCATAAGAGACTTGTAACCTGTGTGTTTACAACCCACTGCCAAATGTAATATGTTTGTAATAAATCAGTCATAAGATTGTTGCAAAGACATCGTAATTCTGTAGTAATAGTGGTGGAAAAGTATCGTAATTCCATAAGTAATTTTCGTATGTACAATAGCCATGGCAATGTCGCCACAAAATGAATCTGACCATAAGCAAAACGCATAAAATGAATATTGATTGCACTAAGTTCAAGGCACCGAAAAGGTTTTCTAGCTATCTGTAGGAGGTTATGCTCCCAAGTAATTGTAGGTAAATCCATACCCAATGCAGGTAAATCTATACCCGTTGAAATTGTAGGTAATCAAACATACCCAATGCAGGTAAATCTATACCCGTTGAAATTGTATGTAATCAAACATACCCAATGCAGGTAAATCTATACCCGTTGAAATTGTAGGTAATCAAACATACCCAATGCAGGTAAATCTATACCCGTTGAAATTGTAGGTAATCAAACATACCCAATGCAGGTAAATCTATACCCGTTGAAATTGTAGGTAATCAAACATACCCAATGCAGGTAAATCTATACCCGTTGAAATTGTAGCTACCGGTCCTTAACTTAGGCAATCTTAGGAAATAGGTAAATAGTTTAACTTTATGCACTCATGTCCATGAGTAAATAGCAAGTGAATTGTTTTGTACTCGGATAATCAAACAAGTATTTAGATAAAGCTGAAATTGTTTGAGTAATCAACCATGTAAAGCAAGTAATGCGTTTAAGTAAAACGAGCATGTATTCTCCCCCAAAGAGTTTGCAAAACAATTTAAAAGAGTAGGGGCTATGACTCACCTGATATGATGGTACCATGAACATGTAATGAGCTGAAAAACAAGGCGCGCACACTAGCCGCAACCTAATATGAATGATGAACGATCTACTTTAGATCATGAAATGATGTTATGAATGTCCATGCACATGTTTCTATACCACTCTACCCTTTGGAAAAACACTTGTGTTATCAAAATATATAATCCAAGTATTTGGAAAAATATTGCTATTAGAAAATAAAATAAGCTAGTTGCAATATATATACTTATATATATATCGTATGTTTCCATGTTAATGTTGAAATACTCGGGTTGTAATCCTTGAAATATCGCCTTGAAATGATGAAAATATACTTGTAATAACTAATACTTCATTAGTTATAAAGCTTGGTACTTAATATTACTTCTAGCTTATAAATGTACTTCGTAGTTTTTGTGCCACTTTTATTAAAAGCTGTCAAATAAAAATGGTTTTAGCCGATATTCAAACGTGAATATCTTTGTCGTTACTTGTCCGTTTTACTTGTTCTTTATATCCACGGTTACGTCTTAGTATGTAGTAATATATTTTGGAAAGCTCGGCTCCTCCGGATTACGTCTAAAGTCTCTTTTTGTCCAATGAAAAACGTCCAACAGCAACCAAATTTCCAGAAAATACATTTCGTCAACAATCTTGCAAAAATCATAACTTTTTCGTTATAAGCTCTTTTTAATCCGTTCTTTCGCCTACGGATTCGTTTTTGAAAGTATTTTCTAAAAATTTTGCCAAAGTTTCCTTGGTGTTTACTGATTTTCCAGGTTTTCACAAAATGGGACAGCATGTCTTAAACATGTTCCAAATCAAGTTTTCAAGGTTTATAACTAATTTCTACCATCACCAAACCTCTTGTAATCACCACATAGCTAATCTAATCCTACCATACACCTTCTTAGGGTGCCATGGGATCCTAACCAAGTTATTATAGCAAGGGGATTCATAAATAAAAAGTTAGGGTTTGTATGTTCCATTTTAGACAAAATAAATGGTGGTATAGCTAGTTGTACATGGTTTTTAGCATGGAAATCATGTAATACATGTAATTATAAGATGAATCATGAAAAAATAAAGTTGATAACTCACTTTGAATTATAAGGTGGTTAGATGATGAGGAAAACTTGTGTTTCTTGTGTTTTTGTTGCAAGATTCTTAACTAGAATCATGAAATGAACAACTTTGATGCTTTTGTAACACCCCCAAAATACCGCAGCGGAAGACTGTGTCATAGGGGTGCTACTTCATAATACAAAGTACAAGGTATAGAAAACGAACTCTAAATGAGACGTTTTGAAAAGTTGCCATTCGATTAATGAATTCAAAGTTACAAACATGAGATTCCAAAGTATGATACATAAATGTATACAAAATGTTGAATGGTAAATGATAAAAGCGTAAGTCTTCAGAATATGCAGCTTGACTCTAAGTTCCACGTACTAGCTATCGTCTTATAGACCTGAGATAACATGCTAAAGTGTCAACACAATGGTTGGTGAGTTCATAGAGTTTGTCTTAAAATAGTTGAAAAGCCTTAAAAGAATGTTCACACAGCAAAGGCATCGTGAATCCACTCAGTTACAAGTCCCGCCATAAGAGACTTGTAACCTGTGTGTTCACAACCCACTGCTACAATATAGTATGATAAAGACATGTATAAGTTCATCAAAACAATTAAGCAATTAGTCGTGAGTCTACACTTCATCTCCGAAGACCTCACGTTTATGATGTATCCAACATTCGCAAATGTTAGGATGTATCAATAGCCTCAATGGTCATCCAACAACTTAATGTGGAGCCACCGGAAGTCTCAATGGTCATCCAGCAACTTAATCTGGAGCCACTGGCAGTAACACAATGAAGTATAACGCAGTCAAGTATAACATAATCATGTATGTATGAAATCAAGTATAATGCGATCAAGTATAAGACAATCAAGTATAGAACAATCAAGTATAATGCGATCAAGTATTTGTACTAATAAGCAAGTAGTTGTGCATGTATCCCCCCCAAAGAGTTGAAACAAATATGAAAAAGTAGGGGCTATGACTCACCTTAAGTCTATGTAGTGAGTAATGAAAATGGTAGTCGAATCGCGAAAGTCTCTAAGAGCAACCTATAATAGAACGTTGCGACTTAGGTTTGGAGTAACGTCTAAGAGTACGAAGAATTGCCTATATATGTCTTGCATAATGTTCATGATGTAGTACTTAGTATATAGTGTAAGTCGTTGAATATAAGTGGTCTATGAAACATGTATAAGTTGTATATCTCTTACTACCGTTCGGGCCGACATAATTCAGAAGTCATGGAGTAAACGTTCGAGGAGCCAGGACACTTTAACTCGTAAATCCACAACTCGTCTCGACGGCTTACTCAATGAACTCCTCACATGAGGCTCCCTACTATTGTAGTATTCGATAACATATATATATAAGCTTTGATCTTTAATAGTTATATGGTCTTTAGCCGTGGCTTTGCCGTGACCTTGGTCATTGTTACCATGGTCTTGAGACTCAACCTTGGCTTTAGCCATGGTTGTGGTCTTGGCTTTAGGTCATTAGACCTCTTGGTCTCATCTAATTATAATCATTATATAGTAACTTTGGTCTAAAAATGGGCTGTTAAGAATTTGAAGAAAATATCACTCGGAAAGCCTTTTCAGGGCTCGAGCTTCTTTATTCCTGAACGAAAACGTCGTTCCGGACAACTTTCGTGTTTTAACTTTTTGATGAATCGGACCAGAAGTGGGACTTTCAAATTGGCAGAATGCAAACAGGAGGTTATGGGCAGTTTCGGCGTTTTGGTGTCGCTAACTTCTTATGGTCATAACTTTTGACTCGTGTACTCGTTTTGGGTGATTCAAATTGCTATGTTTTCCTTGTTAAGTCCTCTTTAACATTAAGTAAGTGTCAAATATCAAAGTTATACTATTGTGGTCGTGGTTTTCCATAAAAATCACTAGTTTGCTTGTTTACTTGTCATAAGTTAACATATGTATACCAATACTTGTTTTATCCATTTTTAAACATCATGAACACAATACAAAGACCATATATAGCATGAAAGAAACATAATAAGCATGAAATGATATTGAGCAAGAAAGTGTATAAGGGTTTGCTTACAACTTTTGGCTTTCTAAAGAAAGGAAGTCAAGTATGAACTAGGACACTAAACCTATGCTTGTAAACCCTTTACCATAACTCTTGTAACCCTTGCTAGCCTTGATCTAACCCTTGAGAAAACCATTTAACTTCAGCCCTAGTAACCTTGTGTAGCTCCTAATTCAACCATGGAATCACCAAACAAACTTAAGAACTAGGTAGAGAATACTAAGACCTTGAACTTTGTAATGTAACTTGTATATTGAAGATCAAAGGATCATGGTGCTATGAATTTATGTTGTGGCGTTTTTGTGGTGAAGAAAGGAAGGAGATGAGCTTTCTATTTATACTATGAATGAGGAGGTTAGGAAGGTGGCTAGGAAACTACCTAAACTTGGAGACAAAGTTGTAAATAAAAATGATCCAATGGCTAAAGTCATGAGATGATGCCACAAGTGTGAATGCCCCCCCCTAGTGGCGGTTTGGAATGGATAAGGAGGGATGACTTGGTCTTGGATGATATTATCCTAGATATAGAGCTAGTTTTGACTCCGTAAGTTGCTAACCGTAAGTTTTTAGGCCACGAAACGTAAAACCGGGTATCCTAAAAATATGAAACTTGAAAGTATGGTCAAACATGTCAATATAGTCCATAATAAAATATAAAATGAGTGGTAGGTTCTATCGGGTGCTAAAACCCTGCTAAAAACTGGAAACACGGGTCTAAAACGCGTAATACGTAAAACGTACGAAAGTTGCGTAAAATTGAGAAAAGTAAAATGTAACTTTTCTAATAGGATAATAATGACTTAAAATGACTTATAATGTCTAGGCTGGGCTCAGTCTAGTGTCGGTTGGTGTTAAATGTCTTTTAGACATCAAACCGTAAGCCTAAAAATCACGAAATGACTTATAACATCAAGGGATGATTTTTGGTCAATGGAGGAGGGAAAAATATGTTGACTTTTTCTAATAAGTTGAAAACTCAAATAGTCTTAGAAACGTGTTTTGTGGTCTAACGGTTAATCGCCCATACGGTTAAGCGTGCTCATGCGAGAGTAGTACAGGCTTGGGTGACCTGCCGGGAATAGTAATTAATCTGAAAATGCGAATTGTTACAGTCTCTACCCCTTCAGGAAACTTCGTCCCGAAGTTTAGTTGATGTTAACTACTTATGGTGTGTCTAAGAGAATTCGGGATCTCTAATATAGTTGTGTTTACTCTGATTCGTCTAAGATTCTGGTTAAGGAGTTGTATCGGCTACAATTAAGCCCACTTATTTATAACACATTACTTACATAAAGAAGCGTCCAAATTTATGTAAGTAAGGTCTCATAAACTTATGGTTTGGTGATTTACAATTTCTTTATTTAACTGAAGAGGCGTCCCAATCCATTTAAATAAGGAGATTCTAAATCATCCTACTTAAGAATTTCCGACACAAAATCCGCCTTCTGAGGCCGATAGTAAGATAATCAAGTCATCAAATCCCTAAAGCTAAGCAATAATATTATTTAACTCAAATCTTGTGTCTAATCAAACAAGAACTGTCACAAGATCAAGTTAACTAATTGGTTATTACTGAGCTCCATGTTTTTAATGACTCGACGAATCTCTGGGGCTCCTTATAATACTAAAGTCACATCATCTAACAGCATGGAACTAAGCAAACCTCTAACCAAAAAGCATATGTGTATGTATTGTGTGTAAGGCAAATAAAGAGGAAGGTCCCAACGTATATAGCAGTTATAGTCTAGGCACTAAATGCAACCTAGTTCTCTATAACCAAGGCTCTGGTACCAATCTGTAACACCCCCAAAATACCGCAGCGGAAGACTGTGTCATAGGGGTGCTACTTCATAATACAAAGTACAAGGTATAGAAAACGAACTCTAAATGAGACGTTTTGAAAAGTTGCCATTCGATTAATGAATTCAAAGTTACAAACATGAGATTCCAAAGTATGATACATAAATGTATACAAAATGTTGAATGGTAAATGATAAAAGCGTAAGTCTTCAGAATATGCAGCTTGACTCTAAGTTCCACGTACTAGCTATCGTCTTATAGACCTGAGATAACATGCTAAAGTGTCAACACAATGGTTGGTGAGTTCATAGAGTTTGTCTTAAAATAGTTGAAAAGCCTTAAAAGAATGTTCACACAGCAAAGGCATCGTGAATCCACTCAGTTACAAGTCCCGCCATAAGAGACTTGTAACCTGTGTGTTCACAACCCACTGCTACAATATAGTATGATAAAGACATGTATAAGTTCATCAAAATAATTAAGCAATTAGTCGTGAGTCTACACTTCATCTCCGAAGACCTCACGTTTATGATGTATCCAACATTCGCAAATGTTAGGATGTATCAATAGCCTCAATGGTCATCCAACAACTTAATGTGGAGCCACCGGAAGTCTCAATGGTCATCCAGCAACTTAATCTGGAGCCACTGGCAGTAACACAATGAAGTATAACGCAGTCAAGTATAACATAATCATGTATGTATGAAATCAAGTATAATGCGATCAAGTATAAGACAATCAAGTATAGAACAATCAAGTATAATGCGATCAAGTATTTGTACTAATAAGCAAGTAGTTGTGCATGTATCCCCCCCAAAGAGTTGAAACAAATATGAAAAAGTAGGGGCTATGACTCACCTTAAGTCTATGTAGTGAGTAATGAAAATGGTAGTCGAATCGCGAAAGTCTCTAAGAGCAACCTATAATAGAACGTTGCGACTTAGGTTTGGAGTAACGTCTAAGAGTACGAAGAATTGCCTATATATGTCTTGCATAATGTTCATGATGTAGTACTTAGTATATAGTGTAAGTCGTTGAATATAAGTGGTCTATGAAACATGTATAAGTTGTATATCTCTTACTACCGTTCGGGCCGACATAATTCAGAAGTCATGGAGTAAACGTTCGAGGAGCCAGGACACTTTAACTCGTAAATCCACAACTCGTCTCGACGGCTTACTCAATGAACTCCTCACATGAGGCTCCCTACTATTGTAGTATTCGATAACATATATATATATAAGCTTTGATCTTTAATAGTTATATGGTCTTTAGCCGTGGCTTTGCCGTGACCTTGGTCATTGTTACCATGGTCTTGAGACTCAACCTTGGCTTTAGCCATGGTTGTGGTCTTGGCTTTAGGTCATTAGACCTCTTGGTCTCATCTAATTATAATCATTATATAGTAACTTTGGTCTAAAAATGGGCTGTTAAGAATTTGAAGAAAATATCACTCGGAAAGCCTTTTCAGGGCTCGAGCTTCTTTGTTCCTGAACGAAAACGTCGTTCCGGACAACTTTCGTGTTTTAACTTTTTGATGAATCGGACCAGAAGTGGGACTTTCAAATTGGCAGAATGCAAACAGGAGGTTATGGGCAGTTTCGGCGTTTTGGTGTCGCTAACTTCTTATGGTCATAACTTTTGACTCGTGTACTCGTTTTGGGTGATTCAAATTGCTATGTTTTCCTTGTTAAGTCCTCTTTAACATTAAGTAAGTGTCAAATATCAAAGTTATACTATTGTGGTCGTGGTTTTCCATAAAAATCACTAGTTTGCTTGTTTACTTGTCATAAGTTAACATATGTATACCAATACTTGTTTTATCCATTTTTAAACATCATGAACACAATACAAAGACCATATATAGCATGAAAGAAACATAATAAGCATGAAATGATATTGAGCAAGAAAGTGTATAAGGGTTTGCTTACAACTTTTGGCTTTCTAAAGAAAGGAAGTCAAGTATGAACTAGGACACTAAACCTATGCTTGTAAACCCTTTACCATAACTCTTGTAACCCTTGCTAGCCTTGATCTAACCCTTGAGAAAACCATTTAACTTCAGCCCTAGTAACCTTGTGTAGCTCCTAATTCAACCATGGAATCACCAAACAAACTTAAGAACTAGGTAGAGAATACTAAGACCTTGAACTTTGTAATGTAACTTGTATATTGAAGATCAAAGGATCATGGTGCTATGAATTTATGTTGTGGCGTTTTTGTGGTGAAGAAAGGAAGGAGATGAGCTTTCTATTTATACTATGAATGAGGAGGTTAGGAAGGTGGCTAGGAAACTACCTAAACTTGGAGACAAAGTTGTAAATAAAAATGATCCAATGGCTAAAGTCATGAGATGATGCCACAAGTGTGAATGCCCCCCCCTAGTGGCGGTTTGGAATGGATAAGGAGGGATGACTTGGTCTTGGATGATATTATCCTAGATATAGAGCTAGTTTTGACTCCGTAAGTTGCTAACCGTAAGTTTTTAGGCCACGAAACGTAAAACCGGGTATCCTAAAAATATGAAACTTGAAAGTATGGTCAAACATGTCAATATAGTCCATAATAAAATATAAAATGAGTGGTAGGTTCTATCGGGTGCTAAAACCCTGCTAAAAACTGGAAACACGGGTCTAAAACGCGTAATACGTAAAACGTACGAAAGTTGCGTAAAATTGAGAAAAGTAAAATGTAACTTTTCTAATAGGATAATAATGACTTAAAATGACTTATAATGTCTAGGCTGGGCTCAGTCTAGTGTCGGTTGGTGTTAAATGTCTTTTAGACATCAAACCGTAAGCCTAAAAATCACGAAATGACTTATAACATCAAGGGATGATTTTTGGTCAATGGAGGAGGGAAAAATATGTTGACTTTTTCTAATAAGTTGAAAACTCAAATAGTCTTAGAAACGTGTTTTGTGGTCTAACGGTTAATCGCCCATACGGTTAAGCGTGCTCATGCGAGAGTAGTACAGGCTTGGGTGACCTGCCGGGAATAGTAATTAATCTGAAAATGCGAATTGTTACAGCTTTAACTTTTGAAAAACCTTCACTTGATCATGAAATGGATGTTGGGTCGTGGTTATGGTGAAAGGGATGAAGAGAATGAGTTTTTGATCCAAAAAAAATAAAATGTGTAGTGTTTAAAGTGTTTAGGCTAGATATTTTTCTAGGAAATGGCAATTTGGTAAATATTTAATCAATGTCAAGTAACTTGTGATGGGGAGGGGCGGCACATGCTGAATTTAGGAAGAGGATGTAGAAAATTTGAGTATTATCTAGTCCACGGAGTCGGTTTTGGTTCCGTTAATCGCAAACCGTAAACTGTTAAGTCGCGAAACGTAATTCCGGGTATCGTAAAAATATGAAATATGAAATAATGACTAAACTTGTCAAAATGAAGTTATAAAAATGTTAAAATTATGTTGGGTACAAATATTGAGTGATCGGGTGATTATTGTTTAGTTTTCACGAAAACCGTCGTAATATTCTTAAACTTACGTTATAAATAAAATAAATTACCAGAATACTGGGTAAATGAATTTTATGACTTTTATGATGATATAATAGGTATAGAAATATGTCGGGACCATTGTGGGATTATTTAGATATATTCGTCGTGTATAAACCAGGTGTTAACGTTTACTATAAATACTTATACGTAAAAACGTTAAATGTACTGAATATAGAAATTTGAAAATCCTGAGAGTGGTATAACATGAAAATGCTGTTATGATGATATGCAGACTATCTCCAGTCCGTATGCAGTGTTCTTAACACTAATGAAATGAATTCGCACCTAAACCAATCCGGTTACGCGAATTTGAATACCCGTAAACTAAATTTACGATGAAATGAGTAATGCAAGTGAATTGTGAAAATTTTTCCGGCAATGAATAGTGTTCAGTGAATAGTAAAATTTCTGAATGCTTCTCGGAATGTCAAACTGACATAAAAAATGATGAATAGTAAACTGATGAATAGTGTTTTGATGAATAGTGTTTGATGAATAGTGATTTATGAATAGTAAAAAGTCGAAGTTTCGGAAAATGACCTGAAATGGTAAATGACGCGAAATGGTGAGTTGTGACATTCTTCCCCTCTAAAAGGAACTTCGTCCCGAAGTTCAGTTTATGTTGGTCTCTGAAAACATATTGGTGAAAAGGTGATGATATTCTAGAATTCCAGCGAACTCTAACGATAGGAATTCGACTCTGCTTCTACTGTTTGACCACACGGTCCATGATTTCTACTTGTTCTCCTGCAAGGTTTATGTTTGACTATGGGTTGGATTCCTTTCCAAATGGGATTATGGGTGACAATTCTGAAAAGCTGATAATACGTGGTTGTGTAATCCTGTTGCTGTTGTTCTCTAACAAGGCTCAAATCTGACGACCACTAGGCCTACTCTGTTTGAAATATTACATGGTCCAGTGTATATCTCGGGTTTAACTTTCCAAGTTTTCTGAATGGTATCATGCCTTTCCTAGGCAGAACTTTCTGTATAACTCTGCTTACCAACTTGTAGTTTTAATGGTTTACCAAAGATCGATGTTTAAAATTTCCTAACAATTCAATAGTTTTGTAAAGGATTAACCAAAAGGAATTTGTTTATCAAAATAAGTGCCTCAGAAAAGTATTTCTTACAAGGTATATGTTTTGCATAACTGTAGTTTGGAGAAAAAATCCATTTAAAAATGAAAGTATTAAGATGATAAAATAGTCAGGTATGTATATCTGCACAAAGGCATAGGTGTCTAACATGTTTGGATAAAGTCTATTGGTGAGGACATGTTCAATCTATAGTCTCTGTTAAGAGGTTGGATTTATCTCTATGGTGTTGCTTTGTGAGGGTAATCGTATCTAAAATAATCCTGTAATTCAGTCAAGCCAATACTTTCTAGATGATGGAATTTTTGGTGATCAGGCCAATGATAGTGTTTCGAATGGTTTTGTGATATCCTGAGATTTCTGTTGAGTTTTGAATGGTCTTAATGTACCGAGAGATTCTCCTTATAGATGGTATGGAAAGTCTTTCCTAGGGAGGTCATTGATAATATCCACTTATCAATATAGGGAGTAGTGTGCGATGAGTGGCATAGGAATCCATAAAGTGTCAGCTAATTCTATATATATATGGGGATGGGGAAAGGTAATGATAGTGATGGTGAGAAGGGAAGAGACTGTGACAACTGCGACAAAATGAGATTGTGATAAAAGAAAATACCGTGATGTAAGTGTATCATGCATAGACGTGAATGTTCATGAAATGAAATGATCAATTGACATACTTCCAAGTGGCGGTTCATGAGGTGATGAAAAGTATGAATGTTCTGACAACGAGGGTATACTCACACATGCATGAATGAAACATTTGGAAAATGAGTTGAGAATTTATTACAGACAGAATTTTATTATAACCATTCTCAGTGTTGCAAAATTCATTTCTGAGTCAGACATAGGTGGTCAGCCTATATCTCACTATCCCGGGTTGAATATAGATGACCAGTCTATATTCCACCGAGGTTCCATGAATTTTGAAATACTCAGCTCAGTCATACTAAGACTATGTCCTTCACAAATACTCAAAATGTTCTGAAAGAGTAATGCAGGTGCCCAAACTCGAGGTCAAATGATGAAACTATGCAAGGAAAAACATAATGCGGTGACATATATGATACGTGAACATGCTTATATGAAAGATAATTATAGTAATCAACTAGAATAAGTGAATATAATATATCAGATAATGAGACACAAATCTCATCACCTATGTCAGCAACTAACCACAAATGAGGCTTCAGCTTGGCAGGCAGGCATGTGACGGTCATAGGGTTAAGTTTTCTTGAAAGTAGCTATAGTCTAGGTTTTAAAAACACTTAGTTCGCTATAGCCATAGCTCTGATGCCAATCTGTCACACCCCCAAAATCGGGTCCAGCGGAAGCATACATGTAGCTGGGGTGTAACTCAATCGGTATTACAACACTAGTTCAAAAATAGTTTGCACTTGAATCATTTAGAATAAAATAGTTAAATCAAAATGTTGATTTTACACTGTTAAAAGTAATGCGGAAGTAGGCCCTTAAAATAATTTAAAACGGTCCCCAAATGATTAAATCAGAGTCTTCTATGACCATGCCATACCCTGCCAAAACCTCCTGTAGCGTGCCATTGGTTATAACCTGAAAATACATGCTAAAGTGTCAACACAATGGTTGGTGAGTTCATAGAGTCTTGTGAAAAAGAATGTAATGCATTGAAATGAAGATTTCCCAGCAAAGGCCTTGTAAATCCACTTAGTTCCAAGTCCCGCCATAAGAGACTTGTAACCTGTGTGTTTACAACCTACTGCCAAATGTAATATGTTTGTAATAAATCAGTCATAAGATTGTTGCAAAGACATCGTAATTCTGTAGTAATAGTGGTGGAAAAGTATCGTAATTCCATAAGTAATTTTCGTATGTACAATAGCCATGGCAATGTCGCCACAAAATGAATCTGACCATAAGCAAAACGCATAAAATGAATATTGATTGCACTAAGTTCAAGGCACCGAAAAGGTTTTCTAGCTATCTGTAGGAGGTTACGCTCCCAAGTAATTGTAGGTAAATCCATACCCAATGCAGGTAAATCTATACCCGTTGAAATTGTAGGTAATCAAACATACCCAATGCAGGTAAATCTATACCCGTTGAAATTGTAGGTAATCAAACATACCCAATGCAGGTAAATCTATACCCGTTGAAATTGTAGGTAATCAAACATACCCAATGCAGGTAAATCTATACCCGTTGAAATTGTAGCTACCGGTCCTTAACTTAGGCAATCTTAGGAAATAGGTAAATAGTTTAACTTTATGCACTCATGTCCATGAGTAAATAGCAAGTGAATTGTTTTGTACTCGGATAATCAAACAAGTATTTAGATAAAGCTGAAATTGTTTGAGTAATCAACCATGTAAAGCAAGTAATGCGTTTAAGTAAAACGAGCATGTATTCTCCCCCAAAGAGTTTGCAAAACAATTTAAAAGAGTAGGGGCTATGACTCACCTGATATGATGGTACCATGAACATGTAATGAGCTGAAAAACAAGGCGCGCACACTAGCCGCAACCTAATATGAATGATGAACGATCTACTTTAGATCATGAAATGATGTTATGAATGTCCATGCACATGTTTCTATACCACTCTACCCTTTGGAAAAACACTTGTGTTATCAAAATATATAATCCAAGTATTTGGAAAAATATTGCTATTAGAAAATAAAATAAGCTAGTTGCAATATATATACTTATATATATATCGTATGTTTCCATGTTAGTGTTGAAATACTCGGGTTGTAATCCTTGAAATATCGCCTTGAAATGATGAAAATATACTTGTAATAACTAATACTTCATTAGTTATAAAGCTTGGTACTTAATATTACTTCTAGCTTATAAATGTACTTCGTAGTTTTTGTGCCACTTTTATTAAAAGCTGTCAAATAAAAATGGTTTTAGCCGATATTCAAACGTGAATATCTTTGTCGTTACTTGTCCGTTTTACTTGTTCTTTATATCCACGGTTACGTCTTAGTATGTAGTAATATATTTTGGAAAGCTCGGCTCCTCCGGATTACGTCTAAAGTCTCTTTTTGTCCAATGAAAAACGTCCAACAGCAACCAAATTTCCAGAAAATACATTTCGTCAACAATCTTGCAAAAATCATAACTTTTTCGTTATAAGCTCTTTTTAATCCGTTCTTTCGCCTACGGATTCGTTTTTGAAAGTATTTTCTAAAAATTTTGCCAAAGTTTCCTTGGCGTTTACTGATTTTCCAGGTTTTCACAAAATGGGACAGCATGTCTTAAACATGTTCCAAATCAAGTTTTCAAGGTTTATAACTAATTTCTACCATCACCAAACCTCTTGTAATCACCACATAGCTAATCTAATCCTACCATACACCTTCTTAGGGTGCCATGGGATCCTAACCAAGTTATTATAGCAAGGGGATTCATAAATAAAAAGTTAGGGTTTGTATGTTCCATTTTAGACAAAATAAATGGTGGTATAGCTAGTTGTACATGGTTTTTAGCATGGAAATCATGTAATACATGTAATTATAAGATGAATCATGAAAAAATAAAGTTGATAACTCACTTTGAATTATGAGGTGGTTAGATGATGAGGAAAACTTGTGTTTCTTGTGTTTTTGTTGCAAGATTCTTAACTAGAATCATGAAATGAACAACTTTGATGCTTTAACTTTTGAAAAACCTTCACTTGATCATGAAATGGATGTTGGGTCGTGGTTATGGTGAAAGGGATGAAGAGAATGAGTTTTTGATCCAAAAAAAATAAAATGTGTAGTGTTTAAAGTGTTTAGGCTAGATATTTTTCTAGGAAATGGCAATTTGGTAAATATTTAATCAATGTCAAGTAACTTGTGATGGGGAGGGGCGGCACATGCTGAATTTAGGAAGAGGATGTAGAAAATTTGAGTATTATCTAGTCCACGGAGTCGGTTTTGGTTCCGTTAATCGCAAACCGTAAACTGTTAAGTCGCGAAACGTAATTCCGGGTATCGTAAAAATATGAAATATGAAATAATGACTAAACTTGTCAAAATGAAGTTATAAAAATGTTAAAATTATGTTGGGTACAAATATTGAGTGATCGGGTGATTATTGTTTAGTTTTCACGAAAACCGTCGTAATATTCTTAAACTTACGTTATAAATAAAATAAATTACCAGAATACTGGGTAAATGAATTTTATGACTTTTATGATGATATAATAGGTATAGAAATATGTCGGGACCATTGTGGGATTATTTAGATATATTCGTCGTGTATAAACCAGGTGTTAACGTTTACTATAAATACTTATACGTAAAAACGTTAAATGTACTGAATATAGAAATTTGAAAATCCTGAGAGTGGTATAACATGAAAATGCTGTTATGATGATATGCAGACTATCTCCAGTCCGTATGCAGTGTTCTTAACACTAATGAAATGAATTCGCACCTAAACCAATCCGGTTACGCGAATTTGAATACCCGTAAACTAAATTTACGATGAAATGAGTAATGCAAGTGAATTGTGAAAATTTTTCCGGCAATGAATAGTGTTCAGTGAATAGTAAAATTTCTGAATGCTTCTCGGAATGTCAAACTGACACCAAAAATGATGCATAGTAAACTGATGAATAGTGTTTTGATGAATAGTGTTTGATGAATAGTGATTTATGAATAGTAAAAAGTCGAAGTTTCGGAAAATGACCTGAAATGGTAAATGACGCGAAATGGTGAGTTGTGACATCCAGTTTAATGTTACTTCATCTTTTAAATTCAAGTCTTATCTTTAATGTCCATTTAAATTATTGTCATTTAATTATCTTGTTGATCTTAGTTGATTCATGGACTCTAAACAGCCATATAAGCTCCTGACAAAGCCCAATGTGCTTTTAGAAACATTAAACAGCAATGATCTTTTAAAGTTCCAAAAATAGATTAAATTGATAAAAAATAAAAATTACTCCAAAAAAAATATATGAAATCTGTTTACATGGTGATGAGAGCTTTGAGCATGGCTATCCTGGATTGTCTTGGTTTTAGATCCTCTTGGGAGGTTATAGGATTGTGTTTGGTCCTTGGCTTCCAAAGTCTCAGCAGGAATCAACTTATAAGCTAATTTCTTTAATTCTTGCAATTTCTATTTTCTGTATTTGATCTGCTTTGTTCTTCCTGTTTTTATGTTTATTTGTTGTCATTTAGTATAATTTAGAGTTTGGAATCTAGTTTGCATTCATTTCCATTGAAAACTTTGGATTTCACTTGACACATGAATATTTAAAGGACTGTTTGGTTGTGGTGTGATTTAGGGTACTGAGGGTGTTTGATGTGTTTATTGCTGTTCCTGTATGATCAATGGGTTAGTGGAGGGATTGACACCCCTTTAGGCTCCTTGGTTATGTCTTTTGCAGCCATTTTCATTCTCAAATGTCTCTCAGTACTCACTTATATGGCTGCTGTATAATCTGTGTTAGATGATGCTAGGGTAGTTGTTCTTGTTTGATTGTGCTTCTCTATTGTTCATTTACCTCAGTTCAATGGCCATTTCCAGGCTTTGTTTAAATATAAGTCAAAATTAGTTTTTAATCTTTTCTATTTTCTATCTGTTTTTGTTTATGTGTCCAAATTCCATTCATAGGTGTAATCTTTGTTTATCTAGCTTATTTTATCTTTGTTATAGCTTTTTATAGCTTTTTCAGTTCATAGATTAGCTTTTAAATTCAGATTAGTCAACTTAGGTTGTTTAGCATAATAGTCAAAATTCAGATTTTCTGGTTTTTGATTAAAAAGATTATTTTCTTGTGCCTTTATTTTTAAGTTTCTGTTTTAGATCTTTTAGGATGTTTATTGTTGCTAATCTGTCTATTTCTATTTTTGTTAATTTTTATTGTGCTTGTTTACTAGCTTATCTGTTAGCTTATTTGTAGCTCTTTTTGCCCTGTCTCACAAGTGAGCTGTCAAAACCACAAGCTTGCAAAAGCTTGTGGAGTTGACACAAGCTTGTGAGCTTCGCACTTTTGTGAAACCCTTGTGGCCCTTTTGTTGTTTCTGTAATTTGTTTTGAGTTTGTTGCTTATTTATCCACTTATTTCCATCACCTTTTTGTTACCAATCAACTCACTTCACTGAAGCAAACAGTGAAGTGAGCTGATATTCCAAAGATCTTAACAAGCTCCTCAGTGGACTTGAGCTTGTGATTCTTGGCTTTGAGAGAAGCCAAGCTGTCCAACTCAAAGTCTCAGGAAGAGTTGAGCTTGTGGAGGCTTATTTGATAGGTCATTTAGGAGCTTTTGTTTGCTCATTCACAACAATGGACTGCATATGCAGTCCATTTACACCATTTCCTTCAAGCTCCTATAAGCTCTTTAGAGGTCATAAGCTTGTGAAGCTTGGTTTTTCATGAAGCCTAGCAACCCAAGTATAAGATCTAGTGCATTAATTTCAGATTGAAGCTTATTTACATAGGCTGCATAAAGCTTTAACTTATCACCCATTTGATAAGTGTACTATTCATCAGTACACTTCATTTTAATCACTCAATTTCATAAGCTCACAAGAAGCTTAGTACTTGGCCCCAGCTTGTGCAATTTGGTTCAAAGTGGAGCTTATCCACTTGATTCTCAGATCCAAAGCTTAATCCCAAGCTTGCAGCTTATTTATAAGGGCTGCAAGTGGCTTCTTTTGTGTCCCATTTTGGTTTGTGTGCTGATACACAGTCACATACAGTCAAATGGGAGGTTTTTCATAAGCTTTTTACAAGCTCACTAGTGGACCCCACTAGGTGAGCTTGGGCTTTTTGAGAAGCCTACCAGATAGTCTTGTTACTCCCACAACTTATTTGGCTTTTCCAGCTTACTAAGTGAGCTTAATTTGGCCATCAAATTAGTTGCAGGGCTGTTTGGGATTGCAGTGTCCTGAGTAAAGCTTATAAGCTTGTTTCAAGCTTATGAGTGGAATTCAGGACACATGCTTGTGTAAATATGTATATAACTTGTACAAAGTTTTTTTTTTCTTTCTTTTGTTTTCCAGTGTGTAGCTTATTATAGGCTTAACAGGCCTCAACTCAATCCAAGTTAAGCTGTCAAAAGCTTAACTGACTAAACCATAAGCTAACACCTATGTAGCCTATTCCAGTGCATAACTGATGCGTGGGAATCGCACCTTGCTTTACCTCTCGAGGGATCTCGAGAAGCTTACAACCCCCACCAGGCAGTGTACCTGATCGTTGTAGTATAGTATAGTGACAACTGACAAGTACCGGGGGATTGATCGTTCAGCTTGGGAATAGTGTCGCTAGGATTAGAAAACCTAATTACTAGTTCTAAAGGTGAGGGATGATTATTTTTGTCTTTTTATATTTTTATGAAAGCAAGTAAAATCTCGGGTTTTGAAGGAGTGGGCGGAATTAGTTGCTATTCAACTAACCCAAAACTAAGATGCAATCAAAATAAAATAATAAAAATGAAAATAAACTAATTATACTAAGGTTGTGAGCAGTAATTGGAGAAAATGTGTTTACTTAGACTTCATTACTCCCTAGATATCTTTTACATGTTAATTACTTGTTATAATTGCATGGATGACGGATCGTATTCCTTAATACCATTCATGGGGTGGCATACATAACTCCCCAATTCTATGAGCTCTTATCTCCTCCTACACCATGACCCAGCACAACTATAGGGATTGTGAACAGTGGCTCATGCATTAAATACAACCAATAAAGACCTAGTACGCCTCGGTTCATGTTTCTTAAGACGTTCAAGCATGTTACCATTTGGAGATCTGCCAGTTTTCTTAAGCCTAACATATAAAATCATTCATCCAAGAACAAGAATAAACAAGTAATCAACACATAATCAATATCTAGGTTTCATTAGATCTAAGCAAACACAAGAGAGATCTAGCCTAGCATAATTGAATTGAGACAAGAACAAGATATAGACAACCAACACATAGACATATTGATTGAATTAGAAGAACACTTATCTCAATTACAATGCAAGGTATCAAGGGTTTGGAACCCTTGAAAAACCTGTAAAAGTTGCACCAAATTCGTCTTTAGGGTTTCTCCAAAACTTCTCTCTTTTTAATAAAAAAACTAGAAAACTATATATAGGAAAACTGGGCTGACGGCGTCAAGACAAACATGTGACGCCGTCACCTCGCCGCCAAATTCTTCCTCGGACGGCCTTGATCTCCTTATGACGGCCTGTGTGACGCCGTCACCACCTACGGTATTTTATTCTTGATACTTTGACGCCGTCAGGATGACTTTTGACGCCGTCACCACCTACGGTATTTTATTCTTCATGTCTGACGCCGTCAGGGTTTAACTCTTGACGCCGTCACCTAGTACTTCCAGCATGGAAAATTGATACTTTGCCGTTTTCTTCACTTTTATGCTCCAAAAACGTCCAAAATGGCTTCTTTTCCAGAATTCACTCTCCAAGTACCTAAAATCACAAAAGGAACGATTTAGGGCAATATTTGATCAAATAAATTCGGATTCGGGCTTAAATGACCCCCTAAAAACGGATCATTTTTCGCCTCATCATATACCCTTACACTTGAGATTTGCTTGTCCTCAAGCAAATGCGCTTTTATTCGACTCAAAAGACAAGTTAGGGGTCATTTAACACTAATATAAAATTAATTACAACAAATAATCGTTCCACTAAAGACCAATAGACAAGCACGGAGGTCATATACAAGCACCTCACAAATAGTGTTTAGATACTCACATCTCTCGGGTGTAATAAAGTAATATAACATTATGGAAATGGAAGATATCTCTCACTACCTGTCATAGCAAAATAGATTACCATAGGCTTGGGAAAGGATCAAACCTCCACCACATGGCGTAAGCACCTAGGATAAACTATCAAAGAGGTCTTTTAAAGGGTTGTAACGTTAGGTAAAGGGATATGAATTACACGGTTTTGTTGGATAAAGGAAGTTTTACTGGTGGCGAGTTAACAATCTTGGTTAATTACATGTACAATATGGCGTTGCTAAGCCAAGACTAGACTCGACTTAAGCTAATAAATGAAAAATAACAAAAACACAAAATGAACATAGAATGAAACGGGATGGTAGTCCGTATGTTTTTTTCTCTTTTTTATTTATTTATTTATTTTATTTTTTATTTTTTATTTTTTATTTTTTTTTATACACTCTTACCCTACCATCCAAAATAATACATCATAGGGGATGAGAATTCCCCTTACACTTGAATTTTTACATACTTTACATTAACTAATCTAATGACTCGAATTAAGAAAATCAAAACACTTGGAGCACTTTTAAGATTAACGTACATATGAGGGTAATAAGTGATGTTCTTCCCCATTACTCTATAAAATAAGTACTTACCCATGAGTCCCAATCGTCCCAAAACAATATGTACAAGGATATGACTCGACTTAGCAACCATGTAATCAATTAGAAAGTTAACTTAGGGTTTAACAAATAACAATAATGCACTAAAAATGAGCGCATACACGGAAGGCTAAGGCGATTTGGGTGTACATTTAAGTGGGGTGTAACAAATTCTTCCTTTAAGTAAGATGCTTAAAGTTAGAAACGAAAAGATAGGCTCGGAGGGGTGTACTAGGGGTATCGTGTACTAAAAATGAGTACAACGCAAAGGTGTGGGAGAATTACTTGACCTATGAAGTCAATGTAATTATATTACAGGTGTAGAACAAGGGTTTTCCTAATGCCTCTTATCATGTAGTAAATCCTAACTACACGAATGTAGTCTCACTAGCGGTTGCTATCACAAGTTCTAGAATCTAAATACTACTGGTACACTCATAAGCATCAACAATGAATGCTTTTTCCTAAAGATCTAAGGGCGAACCTCACATATTTGGGGTGGAAATTTTTGAGTGGTATGGTTTTTGTGCTAGTCATACAACTCCTATCCATGAGACGCTTGCTATGGCTAAAGTTTCACTCCTAAATGTTGTAAAAAAATTTAAATTTGGCGCTAAAATTACACTAACAAGTATTTCTCATAGTTTTATTACACATCTACCATTAAACAAAACAAACTCAAGCGAAAGTGCATATGTAAGGTATCATCTTTTTACCCTCCCCTTACACTTAAGATGAACATTGTCCCCAATGTTCAAGTAAAGAATGTAAAAGTGAAAAAGTAAAGAGAATGAAATCAAATACTCCCCTGATTCGCTCGGTATGGATTATAGGTGGTCAGGTTAAATCTTCTTCCAAGAAAACGAACAATCAAAGCTTCCCTTCCAGAATATAAATCATCTCCTTGTCAAACATAACCTGTGAAACCTGACAAAATAGACAAGACAACCTCGCGTAAAATCGGCGGCATCCTATATAAGTTACTAAATCCTAGAAAACAAAGATATAATGCTTGTGGAATGAAGTTTGCAGATTTCCTGGAGATTATAAAACTTAATAATTCACAAAAACCATAAGACTCCGTTAGAAAAAACAAAACTGGTGAAATTTCCAGATTTTTGACTCCTGACGCCGTCAAGAGTAAACTCTGACGCCGTCAGAATGGATCTGCAGAAATTCTTATGTTAAGTTTCCGGAAAATTTCTGGAAAAACTTGGTCCTACTTCCTGGAAAATCCTGCAAAACTTCATTGTGACTCAATACAAGCATTTGACTCTAACAAATACGAATATACATGCTCATTTAATATTGTGGAGAATCATGATCGGTTTGTTACTTAAAAACATATTTGGGGTTTCCCCTTACACTTATCTTTTGCAAAAATACTTTTAGGTTGGAGTTAAGACTAGGCCAAACAACATAGTAAAGTACTTCCACATTTTAGTTTAGAAACATGATCAACCAACAATAAAAACAAAGCATGCATACGGAAGCAAATAACAATCAAACAAATAAAATCACACAAAACATGGGTTGCCTCCCAAGAAGCGCTTTTCTTTATTTACGAGTCTTGTAGCTAGACTCAAAGTCATGGGTTACTACGTGATTTCATCATTTGAAATGATGTACCCCATATAGTTGCGATCATTACTGTTATGGTGGTAGTGCCTTAATCTGTCGGTACTCGCAATCACCTTCCCACCTAATTTGCTTCTCAAGTTAGCTACCCCATTTTGGCTCAATCCTTCTATTGTGAATGACCCATACCACCAAGGACTTGGTTTATCGGGTGGTATTGTTGTTTCCAAGTGTCTCAAGAGCACCAAGTTCCCTTCCTCAAATGGTGTATGTTTTTTTTCATGTCGAGTATGTTCGAGTTCAATCGGAACCTTATTGCTTTTTCTTCTTTCATCCTTAGCTTTCTTATAGCTTTTGATCCTTGCCTCCCATGCAAGAATCTTATTCTGAACACGAATGGGTGTCGTGCCAATGTTGCTTTTGATCATTCTCCAACTCAAATTCTCATGCCCACTTCGCGGGGTCATGGGGAAACTAATCTTTTTTTTTTCCAGATTTAAACTCAATCTTCCTACCTTCATACTTAATGACAGCCCTAGCGGTGGTGAGGAATGGTGCCCCAAGGATTATTGGCATGCATCAATCCCCTTTATCATCGATGATCATAAAATCAACGGGGTACATGAATCCTGCGACATTAACTAGTACATCTTCTGCGATTCCTAGGGGGTATACGTACGAGTGTCCAACAAGAGATAACCTAACACGAGTAGGTGCTGGCATTTTTGACGTTAGTTGGATGTAGGTAGTTAGGGGCATAAGATTTACTTTCGATCCTTGGTCGGCGAAAGCACTAAGATGTTTCAAGTCCCCGATGCTTGTTGGTATTTCAAAGTTCCCACATGCTACCTGCTTAGTAGCAACTTTCTGTACCAGTAACCTCTCGAATACTGATCCTCCAGGAAGCGTATCATACTCATCTTCCTCTTCTTCCTCTTTCTCAGGAATCTGTCCGGAGGATTGGTTACGCCCATCACCCTTAATCCAATTTGTTATGGTGTTTTTGTTTATATCATGTTTCAGGTAGTAACTCAAAGGTTGGGACTCTGGTTGTTTTTCTAAGGTCTGTTTAGCAGGAGTTTCTACCTTCTCGTTATCTTTATGGACAATGGTGATGGAGTTAACAAATTGGGTGGTGGGAGTGGTGCTTTCTTTCCTTAGTAGTATTCGTTCGGGGGTTCTCTGATTGGCACACTCCTCCAATAGACTCAACATCTCATTCATTTTCTCCTGCATTTCCTCTTTCTGCTTATAAACTGCTTCTTCGAATCTAGCAAGCCGATCAGAGTGAGTTGCCATATATTCTCTCATCCTAGCCTCAAACTCCGAGCTAAGTTCCTTGGGAGGGGAACAAGGTGGGGCATAGTTCTGAAAAGTCTCGGCGTTTTCCCTAGAGGGTGATTCAGATAATGGTGCCGAAGTTGTTTTTGAGACAGAATTGACAGTAGCCCGTCTAGGACTCAAAGGTCGTCTATGCCTTTCCTCAAAATAGTCAACCTTTGCCTCAAGTTTGCATAGGAGTTCATCGGGTACTTCGGTGGTTCCTCCAGATGTCGAGACTGCATTGATGGCCGCTTCTATCGTATGTTTAAACTCCCACAATTCCTGATTGTCAGTGGCGAGCTCCTCGATAATTGCCCAAGACTCCTCGGCGTTCTTATTACGCAGTTTTCCTCCCGCGGCCCTGTCTATGGTGCGCTTAGTGTGATAGTCAACATGGTCGTAGAAAATCTGGACTAATAACCAAAGGTTTATGCCATGATGAGAGAGCTTGTGGAGGAGATCCTTAAAACGGGCCCAAGCCTCGTAGAAAGTTACATCCCGCTGTTGCTCAAACATCAAAATGTCCCTTCTAAGCATTGCAGTCTTTTCCGGCGGAAAGAATTGGGTAAGGAAGCGATTGGCGAGATTGTTCCATGTGGTGATGGATCCCGCGGGTAAACGCTCAAGCCATTGATTAGCTTGATCCCGTAGAGAGAATTGGAATAGGCGTAAACGGGTAGTCTCTCTAGTTTCAACATCTGGGTCTATGGAATCTACGATTTTGAGAAAGTCCTTGAGATGTTGGTTTGGATATTCGGAACGAAGTCCATGGAATGCACATCCGCTTTGCACCAACCGGATGGTGTCGGATCGCAAGGGGGTCACATTGGCTCCGGTGAGCTCAATGGTGTTTCGGTAGCCTTGATGGCTAGGTCGGGAGTACTCTCCTAAGGTTCGGGGCCTAAGGGGTTCTAGTGGTGGGTTTTGTTGTAGTGGGATGACGGGTTCAAAGATGTTACCACCTTCCATGATGTCGGATGGTAAAGAGTTACGAACAAAGGCACGAAGAAATAAGATAAACTAAAGAAGACCTAAAAAAATAAAAAATAAAATCTCACTAGAAAGGAATCTAGCAAGTAGACCTAATAAAAAGAAATCCTAACCTAGACAATAACTATTCCCCGGGCTGCGGCGCCAAAAACTTGATGCGTGGGAATCGCACCTTGCTTTACCTCTCGAGGGATCTCGAGAAGCTTACAACCCCCACCAGGCAGTGTACCTGATCGTTGTAGTATAGTATAGTGACAAGTACCGGGGGATTGATCGTTCAGCTTGGGAATAGTGTCGCTAGGATTAGAAAACCTAATTACTAGTTCTAAAGGTGAGGGATGATTATTTTTGTCTTTTTATATTTTTATGAAAGCAAGTAAAATCTCGGGTTTTGAAGGAGTGGGCGGAATTAGTTGCTATTCAACTAACCCAAAACTAAGATGCAATCAAAATAAAATAATAAAAATGAAAATAAACTAATTATACTAAGGTTGTGAGCAGTAATTGGAGAAAATGTGTTTACTTAGACTTCATTACTCCCTAGATATCTTTTACATGTTAATTACTTGTTATAATTGCATGGATGACGGATCGTATTCCTTAATACCATTCATGGGGTGGCATACATAACTCCCCAATTCTATGAGCTCTTATCTCCTCCTACACCATGACCCAGCACAACTATAGGGATTGTAAACAGTGGCTCATGCATTAAATACAACCAATAAAGACCTAGTACGCCTCGGTTCATGTTTCTTAAGACGTTCAAGCATGTTACCATTTGGAGATCTGCCAGATTTCTTAAGCCTAACATATAAAATCATTCATCCAAGAACAAGAATAAACAAGTAATCAACACATAATCAATATCTAGGTTTCATTAGATCTAAGCAAACACAAGAGAGATCTAGCCTAGCATAATTGAATTGAGACAAGAACAAGATATAGACAACCAACACATAGACATATTGATTGAATTAGAAGAACACTTATCTCAATTACAATGCAAGGTATCAAGGGTTTGGAACCCTTGAAAAACCTGTAAAAGTTGCACCAAATTCGTCTTTAGGGTTTCTCCAAAACTTCTCTCTTTTTAATGAAAAAACTAGAAAACTATATATAGGAAAACTGGGCTGACGGCGTCAAGACAAACATGTGACGCCGTCACCTCGCCGCCAAATTCTTCCTCGGACGGCCTTGATCTCTTTATGACGGCCTGTGTGACGCCGTCACCACCTACGGTAATTTATTCTTGATACTTTGACGCCGTCAGGATGACTTTTGACGCCGTCACCACCTACGGTATTTTATTCTTCATGTCTGACGTCGTCAGGCTTTAACTCTTGACGCCGTCACCTAGTACTTCCAGCATGGAAAATTGATACTTTGCCGTTTTCTTCACTTTTATGCTCCAAAAACGTCCAAAATGGCTTCTTTTCCAGAATTCACTCTCCAAGTACCTAAAATCACAAAAGGAACGATTTAGGGCAATATTTGATCAAATAAATTTGGATTCGGGCTTAAATGACCCCATAAAAACGGATCATTTTTCGCCTCATCAATAACCTTGTTTATAAGTGTCATTTGGAGTAGCTCACATGTTCCTTTTCTTTGTTTCCTTTCTGTATAGCTTTTTCAAGCTATTTCTGAGCTTGTGACCATACTATAGGTGTCATAATCCCACTGTATGGATCATAAGCTCCTGAACCAGCTTATTTTCATGTTTGCACAATTCCATATTCTTAATACTTGTATAATAATAGAACTTAGATAGTCCAGAAAAAGAAAAGCCAAAAACCAAAGCTTTAACACAAGTGATAGCTTCTATTTAAGAAGTTTAAGCTTAAAAAGCCATGAGGTGGAAATAAGCTCCCACAGAGCTTATTTCCAAGTTTTGGAGAAGTTGTCTTTATTAAAGATGTACATTATAGCTTATTTTAAAGTTTTGCAAAAAGAAAATTACAAAAATAAAATAAAATGAAAAAATGTTGGGTGTGGGATTCGAACTCAGGACCTCAGGCTAGTATAACATGCATAACTCCCACACCCCTTCCATTTGCTCTGGGGCACCAGTTCCGTTAGTTCATGAACTATCAAACTACTTAAGGTAGTTTTGGCCCTTTTGGCTTATTTGGACTGTTAAGCTTATTCCAGCTTATTGGAATAAGCTGTTGACCCCAACTTATTTTTCCTGGCATCTTCATAACATAATATACTTCCTGTAATTTTTTCACATTTTTTACTGTTCATATAGTATTTTTAATAATTAATATAGTTTAAATACCTTTTAGTAAATAATAAGTATTTAATTTTTAAAACAGCTCATTTATAATTTTTATAAACTTTTTATATTTTTTTATGGATTCCTGAGATGGTTAAGTATATCTATAAAAAGTTTTATAATTTTATAAACTAGTTTAGTATGTATAATAATTAAATTAGTATTAATTAAGTAATAATAGTTTTTAATTAAGTTTCCTTATTTCTGTATATAATATATAGTTTTTATATTTTTCTTAGCTTCTTATAATTAGTTTAGAATTATGTAAAGATTTTTAGATTTTTGTTTGCTTATTTAGTATTTATAATAATTAAATATTAGTATTAGTAATTAGATAAATAGTAAATATTTAATAATAAATAGAATACTTGTATAATAAATATATTTTTAGTTTCAAAATTTCTTTTATATTATTTTAAACTTTTCTAAGTTTTTAGTTTATTTATATAGCATTTTTTAGATTTTTCTTATTTTTAGGTAATTATTAAATATTAAATAAATAGTTTTTAATTAATAGTAAATTTCACATTTGTGGGATTTGTATTGATCAGTTTTCAGTTTTATTTTGGTACGTTTACGTTTATTTTAACCTAAACGTACGTTCGTAAATCCTTTTACATTTTAGGGTTTCTGATTGTACGTTTTTACTGAAATAGCTGTGACTAGAGCTATTTACTATTCATAATTAATTTTCTTATATTATTAGGATCACAAAAATATAAATTTCACATTTGTGGGATTTGTATTGATCAGTTTTCAGTTTTATTTTGGTACGTTTACGTTTATTTTAACCTAAACGTACGTTCGTAAATCCTTTTACATTTTAGGGTTTCTGATTGTACGTTTTTACTGAAATAGCTGTGACTAGAGCTATTTACTATTCACATTACTAGTTTTAGTCAGTCAGATTCCCATTTTTCTATATATACATATTATTTCAACACATTACAAGTCATGGTACTATCACGTTCACACCTCGTTGGGACATAACGACCCGGGGATGTACTTTTCTGTACTCATGTACTTTTTCTGTACTTAACTCCCACGGATTAACATTGCAAGTTTCTCCCGGGCTCCATTTAGGAACCCTTCGTTACGGTTAGCTTGCGTGACGAACCTATGTGTAGTTCGGGAGGAATCAAGTGACAACTTCCAAGATATTTACATAGTGAGGCCGTGAGGTTCGAACCTTATACTATATAATTAGAAGACTTTTAACAAGTACATATAAAAGCATGACCACCAGACCACTTAATTTGGTTGTGGTTAACCAAGTATCAATATGTTCAAGAGCTTCTAATACTATATGGTTTCAGTCTTATTTAAACTATGTGAAATCGATGATTCATTTCAACGGCATTTTTTTTCTTCAGGAAACCACTTCTTCAAAATAATATATCCTAGCACATTTAATTTGTTACAAATGATTACATATATGTCCACGTACTATCAATAATTATGTGACATCTATATAAATCTTCAACTGCATTTCTCACATGCAAAACTGTTACATAAATATTTTTTGTTAATAAAACGAATTCATGACGTCCTGTGTGTGGGTGAACGATTATATATACATTGGTCATAAACTAAAAATATAATGAAAGTTTGTTACATCCCCAAACAAAACATGAAATTTCGACATTTTCTTTCTTAGCTTGCATTTTTTCAGATTTATTTAAATCTATACACACTTACCTAGATGAAACATTAATTAGAGAATAACGTTTCAAGAAATGACAGTTTTAGTCCCTGGAAGTTTAAAATGAAAGAAAAGTCAATTTTAGTCCTTGGGAATTCACAAAGTATCATAATTAATCCCTGGATGAAAAGTTTGAGAAAATTCCATAATTGGTCCCTGAAGTTTCAAAAACGGCAAAAATAGTCCCTGTGTATTTAAAAATGGAAATTTATCAAAATATACCCTTGTACTATTCATAATTGGCAAATCAAGTCCTTTTTGATAAACTTTTGGATAATTACACTTTAAACCCCTCAACTTTGAAAATTGGCAAAAATGGTCCCCGGTTGTTTTTATTTTTGGAAAATATTAAATAGGTACTTATATTATTCCAATATGACAAAAAATGGTACCTTTTTGCATAACTTTGGAATAATTACAGAAATAGTCCTTGGAAATTCAGAATATACACAAAAGGTCCTTGGGCTTAAATATTTACAAATAAAAAATAATTAAACCAAATCCAAATAACCCAAGCCTGGTCCAGTCTTTTACCCAGGCCCAAATAACCACAAGCCCACTCCCACTTAAATAATAAAACCTGGGTAATCCTTTGACCCCGTTTGACCATCTTCCCCAACATTCCATCTCCACCTCCTGCTACACCACAACTCCACTTGCACCCTCAACCTCCACCTCATACCACTCCCTGTCACCCCCTCAACCAAACCCACTTCCTAAGTTTTCCTTAGGAGTTACCACGTTTCATCCCTACAACCTGCCACCACCCCTACTCCTGCAAACAGCCTGCCAACACTCCAAATCCACCACCTCTGATCACCAAACTTGTCCCCTGTCCCCTACACCTCACCTAGCCCACTAATAAAACCCTCTCAGTCCCCAATTGGTTCCAACCAATTTTCCCGCCAAAAATTAGTTCAACGGATAGGATGAATTGGAGCAATCCAATGGCTCAAGTGAAGTGGGATAAGCTCTGTGGGACCCATGGAATATATTTGGATGCTATAAAAAGAAGAGAATGAGCAGAGGAATAGATACTTTGGGATAGCCATTGTCACGTAGATTAAGTCAAACTTACTTGCTTTCTTAGATTAAACCTTTACTGCTTTCTTAGTGATGTATTGAACTTATAAAAGCTTAATATAACTTTGATTTCCAGTTTAATGTTACTTCATCTTTTAAATTCAAGTCTTATCTTTAATGTCCATTTAAATTATTGTCATTTAATTATCTTGTTGATCTTAGTTGATTCATGGACTCTAAACAGCCATATAAGCTCCTGACAAAGCCCAATGTGCTTTTAGAAACATTAAACATCAATGATCTTTTAAAGTTCCAAAAATAGATTAAATTGATAAAAAATGAAAATTACTCCAAAAAAAATATATGAAATCTGTTTACATGGTGATGAGAGCTTTGAGCATGGCTATCCTGGATTGTCTTGGTTTTAGATCCTCTTGGGAGGTTATAGGATTGTGTTTGGTCCTTGGTTTCCAAAGTCTCAGCAGGAATCAACTTGTAAGCTAATTTCTTTAATTCTTGCAATTTCTATTTTCTGTCTTTGATCTGCTTTGTTCTTCCTGTTTTTATGTTTATTTGTTGTCATTTAGTATAATTTAGAGTTTGGAATCTAGTTTGCATTAATTTCCATTGAAAACTTTGGATTTCACTTGACACGTGAATATTTAAAGGACTGTTTGGTTGTGGTGTGATTTAGGGTACTGAGGGTGTTTGATGTGTTTATTGCTGTTCCTGTATGATCAATGGGTTAGTGGAGGGATTGACACCCCTTTAGGCTCCTTGGTTATGTCTTTTGCAGCCATTTTCATTCTCAAATGTCTCTCAGTACTCACTTATATGGCTGCTGTATAATCTGTGTTAGATGATGCTAGGGTAGTTGTTCTTGTTTGATTGTGCTTCTCTATTGTTCATTTACCTCAGTTCAATGGCCATTTCCAGGCTTTGTTTAAATATAAGTCAAAATTAGTTTTTAATCTTTTCTATTTTCTATCTGTTTTTGTTTATGTGTCCAAATTCCATTCATAGGTGTAATCTTTGTTTATCTAGCTTATTTTATCTTTGTTATAGCTTTTTATAGCTTTTTCAGTTCATAGATTAGCTTTTAAATTCAGATTAGTCAACTTAGGTTGTTTAGCATAATAGTCAAAATTCAGATTTTCTGGTTTTTGATTAAAAAGATTATTTTCTTGTGCCTTTATTTTTAAGTTTCTGTTTTAGATCTTTTAGGATGTTTAAATATTGTTGCTAATCTGTCTATTTCTATTTTTGTTAATTTTTATGGTGCTTGTTTACTAGCTTATCTGTTAGCTTATTTGTAGCTCTTTTTGCCCTGTCTCACAAGTGAGCTGTCAAAACCACAAGCTTGCAAAAGCTTGTGGAGTTGACACAAGCTTGTGAGCTTGGCACTTTTGTGAAACCCTTGTGGCCCTTTTGTTGTTTCTGTAATTTGTTTTGAGTTTGTTGCTTATTTATCCACTTATTTCCATCACCTTTTTGTTACCAATCAACTCACTTCACTGAAGCAAACAGTGAAGTGAGCTGATATTCCAAAGCTCTTAACAAGCTCCTCAGTGGACTTGAGCTTGTGATTCTTGGCTTTGAGAGAAGCCAAGCTGTCCAACTCAAGGTCTCAAGAAGAGTTGAGCTTGTTGAGGCTTATTTGATAGGTCATTTAGGAGCTTTTGTTTGCTCATTCACAACAATGGACTGCATATGCAGTCCATTTACACCATTTCCTTCAAGCTCCTATAAGATCTTTAGAGGTCATAAGCTTGTGAAGCTTGGTTTTTCATGAAGCCTAGCAACCCAAGTATAAGATCTAGTGCATTAATTTCAGATTGAAGCTTATTTACATAGGCTGCATAAAGCTTTAACTTATCACCCATTTGATAAGTGTACTGTTCATCAGTACACTTCATTTTAATCACTCAATTTCATAAGCTCACAAGAAGCTTAGTACTTGGCCCCAGCTTGTGCAATTTGGTTCAAAGTGGAGCTTATCCACTTGATTCTCAGATCCAAAGCTTAATCCCAAGCTTGCAGCTTATTTATAAGGGCTGCAAGTGGCTTCTTTTGTGTCCCATTTTGGTTTGTGTGCTGATACACAGTCACATACAGTCAAATGGGAGGTTTTTCATAAGCTTTTTACAAGCTCACTAGTGGACCCCACTAGGTGAGCTTGGGCTTTTTGAGAAGCCTACCAGATAGTCTTGCTACTCCCACAACTTATTTGGCTTTTCCAGCTTACTATGTGAGCTTAATTTGGCCATCAAATTAGTTGCAGGGCTGTTTGGGACTGCAGTGTCCTGAGTAAAGCTTATAAGCTTGTTTCAAGCTTATGAGTGGAATTCAGGACACATGCTTGTGTAAATATGTATATAACTTGTACAAAGTTTTTCTTTCTTTCTTTTGTTTTCCAGTGTGTAGCTTATTATAGGCTTAACAGGCCTCAACTCAATCCAAGTTAAGCTGTCAAAAGCTTAACTGACTAAACCATAAGCTAACACCTATGTGGCATATTCCAGTGCATAACCTTGTTTATAAGTGTCATTTGGAGTAGCTCACGTGTTCCTTTTCTTTGTTTCCTTTCTGTATAGCTTTTTCAAGCTATTTCTGAGCTTGTGACCATACTATAGGTGTCATAATCCCACTGTATGGATCATAAGCTCCTGAACCAGCTTATTTTCATGTTTGCACAGTTCCATATTCTTAATACTTGTATAATAATAGTACTTAGATAGTCCAGAAAAAGAAAAGTCAAAAACCAAAGCTTTAACACAAGTGATAGCTTCTATTTAAGAAGTTTAAGCTTAAAAAGCCATGAGGTGGAAATAAGCTCCCACAGAGCTTATTTCCAAGTTTTGGAGAAGTTGTCTTTATTAAAGATGTACATTATAGCTTATTTTAAAGTTTTGCAAAAAGAAAATTACAAAAATAAAATAAAATGAAAAAATGTTGGGTGTGGGATTCGAACTCAGGACCTCAGGCTAGTATAACATGCATAACTCCCACACCCCTTCCATTTGCTCGGGGGCACCAGTTCCATTAGTTCATGAACTATCAAACTACTTAAGGTAGTTTTGGCCCTTTTGGCTTATTTGGACTGTTAAGCTTATTCCAGCTTATTGGAATAAGCTGTTGACCCCAACTTATTTTTCCTGGCATCTTCATAACATAATATACTTCCTGTAATTTTTTCACATTTTTTACTGTTCATATAGTATTTTTAATAATTAATATAGTTTAAATACCTTTTAGTAAATAATAAGTATTTAATTTTTAAAACAGCTCATTTATAATTTTTATAAACTTTTTATATTTTTTTATGGATTCCTGAGATGGTTAAGTATATCTATAAAAAGTTTTATAATTTTATAAACTAGTTTAGTATGTATAATAATTAAATTAGTATTAATTAAGTAATAATAGTTTTTAATTAAGTTTCCTTATTTCTGTATATAATATATAGTTTTTATATTTTTCTTAGCTTCTTATAATTAGTTTATAATTATGTAAAGATTTTTAGATTTTTGTTTGCTTATTTAGTATTTATAATAATTAAATATTAGTATTAGTAATTAGATAAATAGTAAATATTTAATAATAAATAGAATACTTGTATAATAAATATATTTTTAGTTTCAAAATTTCTTTTATATTATTTTAAACTTTTCTAAGTTTTTAGTTTATTTATATAGCATTTTTTAGATTTTTCTTATTTTTAGGTAATTATTAAATATTAAATAAATAGTTTTTAATTAATAGTAATTACATAAGTACTTGTAAAAATCATTTTAATTCATAATTAATTTTCTTATATTATTAGGATCACAAAAATATAAATTTCACATTTGTGGGATTTGTATTGATCAGTTTTCAGTTTTATTTTGGTACGTTTACGTTTATTTTAACCTAAACGTACGTTCGTAAATCCTTTTACATTTTAGGGTTTCTGATTGTACGTTTTTACTGAAATAGCTGTGACTAGAGCTATTTACTATTCACATTACTAGTTTTAGTCAGTCAGATTCCCATTTTTCTATATATACATATTATTTCAACATATTACAAGTCATGGTACTATCACGTTCACACCTCGTTGGGACATAACGACCCGGGGATGTACTTTTCTGTACTCATGTACTTTTTCTGTACTTAACTCCCACGGATTAACATTGCAAGTTTCTCCCGGGCTCCATTTAGGAACCCTTCGTTACGGTTAGCTTGCGTGACGAACCTATGTGTAGTTCGGGAGGAATCAAGTGACAACTTCCAAGATATTTACATAGTGAGGCCGTGAGGTTCGAACCTTATACTATATAATTAGAAGACTTTTAACAAGTACATATAAAAGCATGACCACCAGACCACTTAATTTGGTTGTGGTTAACCAAGTATCAATATGTTCAAGTGCTTCTAATACTATATGGTTTTAGTCTTATTTAAACTATGTGAAATCGATGATTCATTTCAACGGCATTTTTTTTCTTCAGGAAACCACTTCTTCAAAATAATATATCCTAGCACATTTAATTTGTTACAAATGATTACATATATGTCCACGTACTATCAATAATTATGTGACATCTATATAAATCTTCAACTGCATTTCTCACATGCAAAACTGTTACATAAATATTTTTTGTTAATAAAACGAATTCATGACGTCCTGTGTGTGGGTGAACGATTATATATACATTGGTCATAAACTAAAAATATAATGAAAGTTTGTTACATCCCCAAACAAAACATGAAATTTCGACATTTTCTTTCTTAGCTTGCATTTTTTCTGATTTATTTAAATCTATACACACTTACCTAGATGAAACATTAATTAGAGAATAACGTTTCAAGAAATGACAGTTTTAGTCCCTGGAAGTTTAAAATGAAAGAAAAGTCAATTTTAGTCCTTGGGAATTCACAAAGTATCATAATTAATCCCTGGATGAAAAGTTTGAGAAAATTACATAATTGGTCCATGAAGTTTCAAAAATGGCAAAAATAGTCCCTGGGTATTTAAAAATGGAAATTTATCAAAATAAACCCTTGTACTATTCATAATTGGCAAATCAAGTCCTTTTTGATAAACTTTTGGATAATTACACTTTAAACCCCTCAACTTTGAAAATTGGCAAAAATGGTCCCCGGTTTTTTTTATTTTTGGAAAATATTAAATAGGTACTTATATTATTCCAATATGACAAAAAATGGTACCTTTTTGCATAACTTTGGAATAATTACAGAAATAGTCCTTGGAAATTCAGAATATACACAAAAGGTCCTTGGGCTTAAATATTTACAAATAAAAAATAATTAAACCAAATCCAAATAACCCAAGCCTGGTCCAGTCTTTTACCCAGGCCCAAATAACCACAAGCCCACTCCCACTTAAATAATAAAACCTGGGTAATCCTTTGACCCCGTTTGACCATCTTCCCCAACATTCCATCTCCACCTCCTGCTACACCACAACTCCACTTGCACCCTCAACCTCCACCTCATACCACTCCCTGTCACCCCCTCAACCAAACCCACTTCCTAAGTTTGCCCTAGGAGTTACCACGTTTCATCCCTACAACCTGCCACCACCCCTACTCCTGCAAACAGCCTGCCAACACTCCAAATCCACCACCTCTGATCACCAAACTTGTCCCCTGTCCCCTACACCTCACCTAGCCCACTAATAAAACCCTCTCAGTCCCCAATTGGTTCCAACCAATTTTCCCGCCAAAAATTAGTTCAACGGATAGGATGAATTGGAGCAATCCAATGGCTCAAGTGAAGTGGGATAAGCTCTGTGGGACCCATGGAATATATTTGGATGCTATAAAAAGAAGAGAAGGAGCAGAGGAATAGATACTTTGGGATAGCCATTGTCACGTAGATTAAGTCAAACTTACTTGCTTTCTTAGATTAAACCTTTACTGCTTTCTTAGTGATGTATTGAACTTATAAAAGCTTAATATAACTTTGATTTCCAGTTTAATGTTACTTCATCTTTTAAATTCAAGTCTTATCTTTAATGTCCATTTAAATTATTGTCATTTAATTATCTTGTTGATCTTAGTTGATTCATGGACTCTAAACAGCCATATAAGCTCCTGACAAAGCCCAATGTACTTTTAGAAACATTAAACATCAATGATCTTTTAAAGTTCCAAAAATAGATTAAATTGATAAAAAATGAAAATTACTCCAAAAAAAATATATGAAATCTGTTTACATGGTGATGAGAGCTTTGAGCATGGCTATCCTGGATTGTCTTGGTTTTAGATCCTCTTGGGAGGTTATAGGATTGTGTTTGGTCCTTGGTTTCCAAAGTCTCAGCAGGAATCAACTTGTAAGCTAATTTCTTTAATTCTTGCAATTTCTATTTTCTGTCTTTGATCTGCTTTGTTCTTCCTGTTTTTATGTTTATTTGTTGTCATTTAGTATAATTTAGAGTTTGGAATCTAGTTTGCATTCATTTCCATTGAAAACTTTGGATTTCACTTGACACATGAATATTTAAAGGACTGTTTGGTTGTGGTGTGATTTAGGGTACTGAGGGTGTTTGATGTGTTTATTGCTGTTCCTGTATGATCAATGGGTTAGTGGAGGGATTGACACCCCTTTAGGCTACTTGGTTATGTCTTTTGCAGCCATTTTCATTCTCAAATGTCTCTCAGTACTCACTTATATGGCTGCTGTATAATCTGTGTTAGATGATGCTAGGGTAGTTGTTCGTGTTTGATTGTGCTTCTCTATTGTTCATTTACCTCAGTTCAATGGCCATTTCCAGGCTTTGTTTAAATATAAGTCAAAATTAGTTTTTAATCTTTTCTATTTTCTATCTGTTTTTGTTTATGTGTCCAAATTCCATTCATAGGTGTAATATTTGTTTATCTAGCTTATTTTATCTTTGTTATAGCTTTTTATAGCTTTTTCAGTTCATAGATTAGCTTTTAAATTCAGATTAGTCAACTTAGGTTGTTTAGCATAATAGTCAAAATTCAGATTTTCTGGTTTTTGATTAAAAAGATTATTTTCTTGTGCCTTTATTTTTAAGTTTCTGTTTTAGATCTTTTAGGATGTTTAAATATTGTTGCTAATCTGTCTATTTCTATTTTTGTTAATTTTTATTGTGCTTGTTTACTAGCTTATCTGTTAGCTTATTTGTAGCTCTTTTTGCCCTGTCTCACAAGTGAGCTGTCAAAACCACAAGCTTGCAAAAGCTTGTGGAGTTGACACAAGCTTGTGAGCTTGGCACTTTTGTGAAACCCTTGTGGCCCTTTTGTTGTTTCTGTAATTTGTTTTGAGTTTGTTGCTTATTTATCCACTTATTTCCATCACCTTTTTGTTACCAATCAACTCACTTCACTGAAGCAAACAGTGAAGTGAGCTGATATTCCAAAGCTCTTAACAAGCTCCTCAGTGGACTTGAGCTTGTGATTCTTGGCTTTGAGAGAAGCCAAGCTGTCCAACTCAAGGTCTCAAGAAGAGTTGAGCTTGTTGAGGCTTATTTGATAGGTCATTTAGGAGCTTTTGTTTGCTCATTCACAACAATGGACTGCATATGCAGTCCATTTACACCATTTCCTTTAAGCTCCTATAAGATCTTTAGAGGTCATAAGCTTGTGAAGCTTGGTTTTTCATGAAGCCTAGCAACCCAAGTATAAGATCTAGTGCATTAATTTCAGATTGAAGCTTATTTACATAGGCTGCATAAAGCTTTAACTTATCACCCAGTTGATAAGTGTACTGTTCATCAGTACACTTCATTTTAATCACTCAATTTCATAAGCTCACAAGAAGCTTAGTACTTGGCCCCAGCTTGTGCAATTTGGTTCAAAGTGGAGCTTATCCACTTGATTCTCAGATCCAAAGCTTAATCCCAAGCTTGCAGCTTATTTATAAGGGCTGCAAGTGGCTTCTTTTGTGTCCCATTTTGGTTTGTGTGCTGATACACAGTCACATACAGTCAAATGGGAGGTTTTTCATAAGCTTTTTACAAGCTCACTAGTGGACCCCACTAGGTGAGCTTGGGCTTTTTGAGAAGCCTACCAGATAGCCTTGCTACTCCCATAACTTATTTGGCTTTTCCAGCTTACTATGTGAGCTTAATTTGGCCATCAAATTAGTTGCAGGGCTGTTTGGGACTGCAGTGTCCTGAGTAAAGCTTATAAGCTTGTTTCAAGCTTATGAGTGGAATTCAGGACACATGCTTGTGTAAATATGTATATAACTTGTACAAAGTTTTTTTTTTCTTTATTTTGTTTTCCAGTGTGTAGCTTATTATAGGCTTAACAGGCCTCAACTCAATCCAAGTTAAGCTGTCAAAAGCTTAACTGACTAAACCATAAGCTAACACCTATGTGGCCTATTCCAGTGCATAACCTTGTTTATAAGTGTCATTTGGAGTACCTCACATGTTCCTTTTCTTTGTTTCCTTTCTGTATAGCTTTTTCAAGCTATTTCTGAGCTTGTGACCATACTATAGGTGTCATAATCCCACTGTATGGATCATAAGCTCCTGAACCAGCTTATTTTCATGTTTGCACAGTTCCATATTCTTAATACTTGTATAATAATAGTACTTAGATAGTCCAGAAAAAGAAAAGTCAAAAACCAAAGCTTTAACACAAGTGATAGCTTCTATTTAAGAAGTTTAAGCTTAAAAAGCCATGAGGTGGAAATAAGCTCCCACAGAGCTTATTTCCAAGTTTTGGAGAAGTTGTCTTTATTAAAGATGTACATTATAGCTTATTTTAAAGTTTTGCAAAAAGAAAATTACAAAAATAAAATAAAATGAAAAAATGTTGGGTGTGGGATTCGAACTCAGGACCTCAGGCTAGTATAACATGCATAACTCCCACACCCCTTCCATTTGCTCTGGGGCACCAGTTCCGTTAGTTCATGAACTATCAAACTACTTAAGGTAGTTTTGGCCCTTTTGGCTTATTTGGACTGTTAAGCTTATTCCAGCTTATTGGAATAAGCTGTTGACCCCAACTTATTTTTCCTGGCATCTTCATAACATAATATACTTCCTGTAATTTTTTCACATTTTTTACTGTTCATATAGTATTTTTAATAATTAATATAGTTTAAATACCTTTTAGTAAATAATAAGTATTTAATTTTTAAAACAGCTCATTTATAATTTTTATAAACTTTTTATATTTTTTTATGGATTCCTGAGATGGTTAAGTATATCTATAAAAAGTTTTATAATTTTATAAACTAGTTTAGTATGTATAATAATTAAATTAGTATTAATTAAGTAATAATAGTTTTTAATTAAGTTTCCTTATTTCTGTATATAATATATAGTTTTTATATTTTTCTTAGCTTCTTATAATTAGTTTAGAATTATGTAAAGATTTTTAGATTTTTGTTTGCTTATTTAGTATTTATAATAATTAAATATTAGTATTAGTAATTAGATAAATAGTAAATATTTAATAATAAATAGAATACTTGTATAATAAATATATTTTTAGTTTCAAAATTTCTTTTATATTATTTTAAACTTTTCTAAGTTTTTAGTTTATTTATTTAGCATTTTTTAGATTTTTCTTATTTTTAGGTAATTATTAAATATTAAATAAATAGTTTTTAATTAATAGTAATTACATAAGTACTTGTAAAAATCATTTTAATTCATAATTAATTTTCTTATATTATTAGGATCACAAAAATATAAATTTCACATTTGTGGGATTTGTATTGATCAGTTTTCAGTTTTATTTTGGTACGTTTACGTTTATTTTAACCTAAACGTACGTTTGTAAATCCTTTTACATTTTAGGGTTTCTGATTGTACGTTTTTACTGAAATAGCTGTGACTAGAGCTATTTACTATTCACATTACTAGTGTTAGTCAGTCAAATTCCCATTTTTCTATATATACATATTATTTCAACACATTACAAGTCATGGTACTATCACGTTCACACCTCGTTGGGACATAACGACCCGGGGATGTACTTTTCTGTACTCATGTACTTTTTCTGTACTTAACTCCCACGGATTAACATTGCAAGTTTCTCCCGGGCTCCATTTAGGAACCCTTCGTTACGGTTAGCTTGCGTGACGAACCTATGTGTAGTTCGGGAGGAATCAAATTTTGGCGCCGTTGCCGGGGAGGTGTGCTGCGTTCTATGACTTGTATTTTGTATTTTGTTGAAATACCTATCCTTGTATGTATATTATGTATACTTTATCATTCAACTTCCGGGCTGTCAGGACATATTTATTACAGTTAATCATTCACAAGTGATTAGCTAGCGTGGTAAACTTGACACTAGCCTGGGAGGTAGTGATTACTTATATTATATCATATTTCATTTCATAAACAATATAAAATACAAAAACATTTTTCCTTTGCACACAACTTGCCCAGTTTGATTAGTCCCTCAGTTACAACATTTGGTTGTTGGCTGTTTACAGTTACTGAGCTCTGTCAGACCCAGATTCCCTTTCGAGGGGCGGTTGTTAGGAATTTTTCTTTCTTTTGTACATATATATACAAATCTAAAAATACAAAAACATTTATAAAAGATAAAAACAAAAAATAATCTCCTTTATCTTATCATTTCATAATTCTGTGAGTGGTAACCCCACTCCAATTTCTCATCCAATCTGTGAGTGGCAATCCCACTCCATTTCCCCATGGACAATTTAATTCGGGGTCAAGTCAAGCTAGCGACTTGGTAATCAAAAACAGTAGCATAAACATGGGTTTTCACCCGTGTGTACCACCTAAGTGTGGGGGTGTGCCCCACATGTTATATATATTTTGAAAATGAAATGAAAAATTGTAAATACAAAAAAATAAAATAATTGTTGTGTAACCCCACTTAGCTTTAAATGTTATCTTTTTACGTTCAAGGATTCGGCATAATAGCCGGAATTTTGAATATTGAGGACAATATTCATTTCTAAGTGTGGGGGGGAAATTCTGGCGAATTTGATCGATTATGTACCCTTTTATGCCCTATTTCCCCAAAATAGCCAAAATTTTAAAATTTTTCACTTAGTGGAAGTGCTTTGCACTAAACACAACAAATGGTAATCAATCCACCATGTCTAAACCACATAAGGATTGGCTAATCCAGGAGCAAACGGCTCTTGGTAAAGATATCTCAAACCCGTTTATGGCTTGCAATTTGCCCAAAATTGTATGGTACCTCAACTCGCCATATCCCATAAAGCGAATGAGTTTGCTAGCCCGCAAGATTATGGCTTGTGGTAAAGGCAGTGAAAAACCATAATTGGTAATCAGCTCACCAAGATGTTGACTATTCCATCAAGAGTTGGCTAGTCCAGAAGCAAACGGCTTTTGGTAAAGACAAATCAAATCCGTTGACAGCTGGTGGTTTGCTCAAAATCACACGGTTATCAGGTGTACCACAGTTTTCACACCTGGCTACTCCAGAAGTAATGGCTGTCTGGTAAAGAGACATTAAAACCATTAAAATTTTGAAAACGGGTTGTTATTGGATTATAGATTGCTAGGGACTAGCAATAGTTTAGTGTGGGGGATTGATGAGTCTCTAAATACTCATCATTTCTGTCTTATTTTAAATACGAAAACATTTAAAAACACACAGAAACACCACATAATACTACAAATATCTTTGGATTGTGTTTTTATATGTTTCAGGTGCAAAAGGAATAAAAACAGATGAAAAACGAGCAAAGTTTGTACATTTGGCAGAATCAGTCCCTCAAGTTTCAAGAAATGACAGTTTTAGTCCCTGGAAGTTTAAAATGAAAGAAAAGTCAATTTTAGTCCTTGGGAATTCACAAAGTATCATAATTAATCCCTGGATGAAAAGTTTGAGAAAATTACATAATTGGTCCCTGAAGTTTCAAAAATGGCAAAAATAGTCCCTGGGTATTTAAAAATGGAAATTTATCAAAATATACCCTTGTACTATTCATAATTGGCAAATCAAGTCCTTTTTGATAAACTTTTGGATAATTACACTTTAAACCCCTCAACTTTGAAAATTGGCAAAAATGGTCCCCGGTTGTTTTTATTTTTGGAAGAGTAAAATGCAGAAATCGTCTTTGTGGTTTGCAAAAATTGCACGTATCCTCCCTGGTTTTCCATAAGTGCAGGCGGCCTCCCTGGTCTTCATACTTTTGGTTCGTTTTGGTTCCTGGCACTAACAATCGTTAGTCCATCTCAGTTAGTTGATATATAAATAGTAGGGGTGTGCACGGTTCGGTTTGGGTCGGTTTTTGGCTAAAACTGAAACCGAACCGCCATATTCGGTTTTTATAAAACCCAAAACTGAAACAGTTCGGTTTTTGGCGGTTCGGTTTTTTCGGTTTATTATCGGTTTCGGTTCAGTTTTTCGGGTTTTTCGGTTTCTAACCGTTGATATTTGGGCATGGCAAAATTTATACCAACAAACTTGTATTACATAGAATTTGAATTCTTATTTATTTTTTTGATCAGTCTAAGCATAATAATGTTTATTGCATAATCATACAATTACACACGTACAAGTGAACATACACATAATATGATCATTGTCATATTTTTATTGATATATTCTCAATTAAACACACGACACGACAAACGCGCATATAAACATAAACATTAAGATAAATTATTATAAATCTACCCACAAAACGAGTATGAATTTATAAATTTGATTTATTTAGTTATTTATTCATATTATATTAATTATATATTATTATATAATAAAATCGGTTTGTTTCGGTTTTTACGGTTCGGTTTTTGGACGAAAACCGAAACCAAACCGTATTTTTCGGTTTTTGAAAAGTTAAAAACCGAACCATCAGTTTTTAGTTTTGGTCGTTTTTCCGGTTCGGTTTTTTTGGTTTTCGGTTTGATTTCGGTTTTTTCGTTTTTGTATGCTCACCCCTAATAAATAGTCTCTATCCCTACGCTAAATTGCGTCCAACGTCCCTATTTTTTTGAAAATTTCTTTTTTCAACTTTTTTTTCTCGAAATTTTTTTTCCGAAATTTTTTTCGGAATTATTTATTTTCTCAAATTAAATTTTTTTATAATTTTTTTTTTCGTGAAATCATTTATTTTTCTTAATTTTTTTAGAAAAATTAATTTTTTTTTGGAATTTTTTTCCATTTATTTTTTCTAAAATAATTTTTTAAGAAACTTTTTTCAAAAAAAAAATTTAGAAATTTTGTTTAGAAAATTTTTTCCAGAAAATATTTTTAAGAAAAATTAATATTTTATTGGAAATTTTTTTTCTGAAATAATTTTTTTAGAAACTTTTTTCCAAAAAAAAATTTTTTTTAGAAATTTTTTTCCTGAAAATTCTTTTTTAGAAAAATAATTTTCAAAAAAAAATTATTTTTTCTAAAAAATTAATTTTGAAAATAAATTTAAGAAAAAGAAATGATTTCACGAAAAAAAATTTCTAAAAAAATTAAGTTGAGAAGAAATAATTCCGAAAAAAAAAAGTTGGAAAAAGAAAATTTCAAAAAAATAGGGATTGTGGATGCAATTTAGCGTAGGGACAGGGACCATCTATGTATTAACTAACTGAGATGGACTAACGGTTGTTAGTGCCAGGGACCAAAACGAACCAAAAGTATGTAGAACAGGGAGGCCGCCTACACTTATGGAAGACCAGGGAGGATACATGCAATTTTTGCAAACCATAAGTACGATTTCTGCATTTTGCTCTTTTTGGAAAATATTAAATAGGTACTTATATTATTCCAATATGACAAAAAATGGTACCTTTTTGCATAACTTTGGAATAATTACAGAAATAGTCCTTGGAAATTCAGAATATACACAAAAGGTCCTTGGGCTTAAATATTTACAAATAAAAAATAATTAAACCAAATCCAAATAACCCAAGCCTGGTCCAGTCTTTTACCCAGGCCCAAATAACCACAAGCCCACTCCCACTTAAATAATAAAACCTGGGTAATCCTTTGACCCCGTTTGACCATCTTCCCCAACATTCCATCTCCACCTCCTGCTACACCACAACTCCACTTGCACCCTCAACCTCCACCTCATACCACTCCCTGTCACCCCCTCAACTAAACCCACTTCCTAAGTTTGCCCTAGGAGTTACCACGTTTCATCCCTACAACCTGCCACCACCCCTACTCCTGCAAACAGCCTGCCAACACTCCAAATCCACCACCTCTGATCACCAAACTTGTCCCCTGTCCCCTACACCTCACCTAGCCCACTAATAAAACCCTCTCAGTCCCCAATTGGTTCCAACCAATTTTCCCGCCAAAAATTAGTTCAACGGATAGGATGAATTGGAGCAATCCAATGGCTCAAGTGAAGTGGGATAAGCTCTGTGGGACCCATGGAATACATTTGGATGCTATAAAAAGAAGAGAAGGAGCAGAGGAATAGATACTTTGGGATAGCCATTGTCACGTAGATTAAGTCAAACTTACTTGCTTTCTTAGATTAAACCTTTACTGCTTTCTTAGTGATGTATTGAACTTATAAAAGCTTAATATAACTTTGATTTCCAGTTTAATGTTACTTCATCTTTTAAATTCAAGTCTTATCTTTAATGTCCATTTAAATTATTGTCATTTAATTATCTTGTTGATCTTAGTTGATTCATGGACTCTAAACAGCCATATAAGCTCCTGACAAAGCCCAATGTGCTTTTAGAAACATTAAACATCAATGATCTTTTAAAGTTCCAAAAATAGATTAAATTGATAAAAAATGAAAATTACTCCAAAAAAAATATATGAAATCTGTTTACATGGTGATGAGAGCTTTGAGCATGGCTATCCTGGATTGTCTTGGTTTTAGATCCTCTTGGGAGGTTATAGGATTGTGTTTGGTCCTTGGTTTCCAAAGTCTCAGCAGGAATCAACTTGTAAGCTAATTTCTTTAATTCTTGCAATTTCTATTTTCTGTCTTTGATCTGCTTTGTTCTTCCTGTTTTTATGTTTATTTGTTGTCATTTAGTATAATTTAGAGTTTGGAATCTAGTTTGCATTCATTTCCATTGAAAACTTTGGATTTCACTTGACACATGAATATTTAAAGGACTGTTTGGTTGTGGTGTGATTTAGGGTACTGAGGGTGTTTGATGTGTTTATTGCTGTTCCTGTATGATCAATGGGTTAGTGGAGGGATTGACACCCCTTTAGGCTCCTTGGTTATGTCTTTTGCAGCCATTTTCATTCTCAAATGTCTCTCAGTACTCACTTATATGGCTGCTGTATAATCTGTGTTAGATGATGCTAGGGTAGTTGTTCTTGTTTGATTGTGCTTCTCTATTGTTCATTTACCTCAGTTCAATGGCCATTTCCAGGCTTTGTTTAAATATAAGTCAAAATTAGTTTTTAATCTTTTCTATTTTCTATCTGTTTTTGTTTATGTGTCCAAATTCCATTCATAGGTGTAATATTTGTTTATCTAGCTTATTTTATCTTTGTTATAGCTTTTTATAGCTTTTTCAGTTCATAGATTAGCTTTTAAATTCAGATTAGTCAACTTAGGTTGTTTAGCATAATAGTCAAAATTCAGATTTTCTGGTTTTTGATTAAAAAGATTATTTTCTTGTGCCTTTATTTTTAAGTTTCTGTTTTAGATCTTTTAGGATGTTTAAATATTGTTGCTAATCTGTCTATTTCTATTTTTGTTAATTTTTATTGTGCTTGTTTACTAGCTTATCTGTTAGCTTATTTGTAGCTCTTTTTGCCCTGTCTCACAAGTGAGCTGTCAAAACCACAAGCTTGCAAAAGCTTGTGGAGTTGACACAAGCTTGTGAGCTTGGCACTTTTGTGAAACCCTTGTGGCCCTTTTGTTGTTTCTGTAATTTGTTTTGAGTTTGTTGCTTATTTATCCACTTATTTCCATCACCTTTTTGTTACCAATCAACTCACTTCACTGAAGCAAACAGTGAAGTGAGCTGATATTCCAAAGCTCTTAACAAGCTCCTCAGTGGACTTGAGCTTGTGAGTCTTGGCTTTGAGAGAAGCCAAGCTGTCCAACTCAAGGTCTCAAGAAGAGTTGAGCTTGTTGAGGCTTATTTGATAGGTCATTTAGGAGCTTTTGTTTGCTCATTCACAACAATGGACTGCATATGCAGTCCATTTACACCATTTCCTTCAAGCTCCTATAAGATCTTTAGAGGTCATAAGCTTGTGAAGCTTGGTTTTTCATGAAGCCTAGCAACCCAAGTATAAGATCTAGTGCATTAATTTCAGATTGAAGCTTATTTACATAGGCTGCATAAAGCTTTAACTTATCACCCATTTGATAAGTGTACTGTTCATCAGTACACTTCATTTTAATCACTCAATTTCATAAGCTCACAAGAAGCTTAGTACTTGGCCCCAGCTTGTGCAATTTGGTTCAAAGTGGAGCTTATCCACTTGATTCTCAGATCCAAAGCTTAATCCCAAGCTTGCAGCTTATTTATATGGGCTGCAAGTGGCTTCTTTTGTGTCCCATTTTGGTTTGTGTGCTGATACACAGTCACATACAGTCAAATGGGAGGTTTTTCATAAGCTTTTTACAAGCTCACTAGTGGACCCCACTAGGTGAGCTTGGGCTTTTTGAGAAGCCTACCAGATAGTCTTGCTACTCCCACAACTTATTTGGCTTTTCCAGCTTACTATGTGAGCTTAATTTGGCCATCAAATTAGTTGCAGGGCTGTTTGGGACTGCAGTGTCCTGAGTAAAGCTTATAAGCTTGTTTCAAGCTTATGAGTGGAATTCAGGACACATGCTTGTGTAAATATGTATATAACTTGTACAAAGTTTTTTTTTTCTTTCTTTTGTTTTCCAGTGTGTAGCTTATTATAGGCTTAACAGGCCTCAACTCAATCCAAGTTAAGCTGTCAAAAGCTTAACTGACTAAACCATAAGCTAACACCTATGTGGCCTATTCCAGTGCATAACCTTGTTTATAAGTGTCATTTGGAGTAGCTCACATGTTCCTTTTCTTTGTTTCCTTTCTGTATAGCTTTTTCAAGCTATTTCTGAGCTTGTGACCATACTATAGGTGTCATAATCCCACTGTATGGATCATAAGCTCCTGAACCAGCTTATTTTCATGTTTGCACAGTTCCATATTCTTAATACTTGTATAATAATAGTACTTAGATAGTCTAGAAAAAGAAAAGTCAAAAACCAAAGCTTTAACACAAGTGATAGCTTCTATTTAAGAAGTTTAAGCTTAAAAAGCCATGAGGTGGAAATAAGCTCCCACAGAGCTTATTTCCAAGTTTTGGAGAAGTTGTCTTTATTAAAGATGTACATTATAGCTTATTTTAAAGTTTTGCAAAAAGAAAATTACAAAAATAAAATAAAATGAAAAAATGTTGGGTGTGGGATTCGAACTCAGGACCTCAGGCTAGTATAACATGCATAACTCCCACACCCCTTCCATTTGCTCTGGGGCACCAGTTCCGTTAGTTCATGAACTATCAAACTACTTAAGGTAGTTTTGGCCCTTTTGGCTTATTTGGACTGTTAAGCTTATTCCAGCTTATTGGAATAAGCTGTTGACCCCAACTTATTTTTCCTGGCATCTTCATAACATAATATACTTCCTGTAATTTTTTCACATTTTTTACTGTTCATATAGTATTTTTAATAATTAATATAGTTTAAATACCTTTTAGTAAATAATAAGTATTTAATTTTTAAAACAGCTCATTTATAATTTTTATAAACTTTTTATATTTTTTTTATGGATTCCTGAGATGGTTAAGTATATCTATAAAAAGTTTTATAATTTTATAAACTAGTTTAGTATGTATAATAATTAAATTAGTATTAATTAAGTAATAATAGTTTTTAATTAAGTTTCCTTATTTCTGTATATAATATATAGTTTTTATATTTTTCTTAGCTTCTTATAATTAGTTTAGAATTATGTAAAGATTTTTAGATTTTTGTTTGCTTATTTAGTACTCCCTCCGTCCCATTTAAAGTGTCCACAATGGAATCTTTGCATGTCCCATTTAAAGTGTCTACTTGTACCTTCCAACCAATAAGATGAGAGTTTAGTGGGTAAAAGTAATATTTGATTGGTGGAGAGTTTAGTTAGTGGAATCTCCTTAAACTTTGTGCATTATGAAAGTGGACACTTTAAATGGGACGGAGGTAGTATTTATAATAATTAAATATTAGTATTAGTAATTAGATAAATAGTAAATATTTAATAATAAATAGAATACTTGTATAATAAATATATTTTTAGTTTCAAAATTTCTTTTATATTATTTTAAACTTTTCTAAGTTTTTAGTTTATTTATTTAGCATTTTTTAGATTTTTCTTATTTTTAGGTAATTATTAAATATTAAATAAATAGTTTTTAATTAATAGTAATTACATAAGTACTTGTAAAAATCATTTTAATTCATAATTAATTTTCTTATATTATTAGGATCACAAAAATATAAATTTCACATTTGTGGGATTTGTATTGATCAGTTTTCAGTTTTATTTTGGTACGTTTACGTTTATTTTAACCTAAACGTACGTTTGTAAATCCTTTTACATTTTAGGGTTTCTGATTGTACGTTTTTACTGAAATAGCTGTGACTAGAGCTATTTACTATTCACATTACTAGTGTTAGTCAGTCAGATTCCCATTTTTCTATATATACATATTATTTCAACACATTACAAGTCATGGTACTATCACGCTCACACCTCGTTGGGACATAACGACCCGGGGATGTACTTTTCTGTACTCATGTACTTTTTCTGTACTTAACTCCCACGGATTAACATTGCAAGTTTCTCCCGGGCTCCATTTAGGAACCCTTCGTTACGGTTAGCTTGCGTGACGAACCTATGTGTAGTTCGGGAGGAATCAAGTGACAACTTCCAAGATATTTACATAGTGAGGCCGTGAGGTTCGAACCTTATACTATATAATTAGAAGACTTTTAACAAGTACATATAAAAGCATGACCACCAGACCACTTAATTTGGTTGTGGTTAACCAAGTATCAATATGTTCAAGAGCTTCTAATACTATATGGTTTCAGTCTTATTTAAACTATGTGAAATCGATGATTCATTTCAACGGCATTTTTTTTCTTCAGGAAACCACTTCTTCAAAATAATATATCCTAGCACATTTAATTTGTTACAAATGATTACATATATGTCCACGTACTATCAATAATTATGTGACATCTATATAAATCTTCAACTGCATTTCTCACATGCAAAACTGTTACATAAATATTTTTTGTTAATAAAACGAATTCATGACGTCCTGTGTGTGGGTGAACGATTATATATACATTGGTCATAAACTAAAAATATAATGAAAGTTTGTTACATCCCCAAACAAAACATGAAATTTCGACATTTTCTTTCTTAGCTTGCATTTTTTCTGATTTATTTAAATCTATACACACTTACCTAGATGAAACATTAATTAGAGAATAACGTACGCTATAATCCCTCTTAATAATAGGCAGTTAGGCACCAAATAATTGTAATGTAAGTGTTGAATAAAATCTATAAAGAATTCCCAAGAGATGTTGAGTTGATAAGGTCGGTAAATCGGTTTGAATGGATGGGGTGTTAACTCATCTACAAGCATTGCACCCATTAATTGCATAAAATAATTGCTATCACATTTTTATTTTTACTAATTTTTATTTATTTCCCAGATCATCAACTTGCTGATCTCATTAACCAAGATGGTGCTACTACATGAATTGGCACAAATTTTAGGTTTCCAAGTGTACATGCATGTGTGCATGACTATGAGTGAGAATTAGGAACACACTAATTATGCACAGTATTTCAAAGTTAAACTTACACAGTAAGTTACTTGTTTAAGGGTAAACTACTTTGTAACCTCGTGCATACACCAGGTTGTTAAATGATATTTTTTATTTTAAAATAAATTTATCTAAAAGTTTTTATACTTATATAATTACAATGCGTGAATTTTTATATAAAATTTTCGTTATGTATTAATATAATTAATATTCTTGTTAGACGAAGTATTTTACTTTGTTTACCTGAGATGATATTGACGTTAATATTGTTTTATTTCAACTAAACGCTCCTTTAACGTTCGTATTTTTTCCTTCATTTATAGTATCTAAAAGGAATTTTGGACTAAATACTTACAGAGTTACAGACATGTCACATGAGTGAATTTAATTTATCTCCTCATTATAAAGTAGCTTAACATCAATTGGTTATGATTGGCATAATCTGTCCACAAACATAAATTATATACAGAATGACGCTTCAAATTTCATAAACTAGTGTTTTTTTAGATTGAGTTATATCTTTTTTGGTTTCATAATCTTGATCATCCCCACATAAATCTCCACTCGAAATTAAAGGACTATATGTAAACAAGAGATACATGAATATTCCTCTTGAGATACCAACTCTATAATTTTGTGTATTTGGGCACATAAATGGAAGTGCTTGAGAGTTGAGACCACATGACATTACCAAGTTGTTTGCAAAGAAAAAAAGAGCAAAGGTACGTAAAAACTTAACTGGTATAGCAATGGACAAATAACCTACCGGCTTTGTCATACTGATATGTGAGTGTGTTCGACAACAAAAGATTGTGAGTTCAAATCTTGTTAGAAGCATTTGTAAATATTGTGGGATAGGTTAAGTTATACGTGTGCAAAAAATTGCCTTTCAAATAAATGTAATGGACAAATAATTGAAGCTAATTAGACCTTAATAATACTTCTAAATCAATTTTCATGAAATATACCAAAGGAGAATTATTACAAAGTATAATTAAGGGATCAAGTAAGAAGAATAATTAAAATAAGAATGGTAAGAAGTAATTCTAGCCACACATTTCAAATTAGGATGGAAAATTTGAAGGAAGATGCATCATCTTTTGTAGGTGCATCTGAAATGTGTGGTTGTGGTTACTTCTTATCATTCATATTTTAATTATTCTTGCTATTTGATCCTAACTCTAGAAAATACTAGTTAATTTGGTCAAACTACGCATTCTATTGCTCATGCCCATGATTGAAGTAGTTATTATGGTTATTTTGTCAGTTGATAAAATATTATAGATGAAGTTAGTTATTCCATATTGAAAATTTGAGGGGAAAAAAAGCAAATTAAAGCTATGTGCTCATATTCCCTTCAGTTCCATAACAAATCAATTAACTAGATTTTTTCTCAATTAAATATACTGTGTCATACAAAAATTATGGAAAGAATAACAAGAACATGACATAGCTTTGACCATAGAAATAACATAAAAAATAGAACCAAATAACTTGTTTAATAAAAACTAATCTAGACCATTATACAGATCTTAAGTGTAACAAAATGAGAATTTCGATGCAACAACGAGTCCTACATTGATAGATGCAAGTATTGCGAGTCTTTTATAGGTTTAAATTATTGAATTACTACTAATTTTCATTATGATACTAAATCTATTAAGAAGTTAACTAGTTTTAGATCCCGTACGCGTATCAAGTTTTGACATAAGTCACACTGACAGAGTGGTGATATTGGTGAATTTTTATTTAAAATTACCTATAAATAATTTATAATGATCATCTTCATCAATAATTATTTTTATACATCGGTTAGATTTATTTTTGTCTATAGTTTTTATGTTGATTAATATTTTTTTTATAGATTTTTGTTGTTTAGCTGGAACTGTGTTGACGTTGATGTTGTTGTTTAAATATAAGCATTGATCATGTACTAAACATTATGCGTGTTTAATAGCATGTAATTACACTAGACGAACCAAAAGACAAAGTTTAAAATATTGGTTTTCCGGATATTCTTATTTAAACTTTTAAAAAGAATTACACGAGTCGTTGTTATATGTAAATCTCGTATTTATTTTGATATCACAGTAATTCGTACTTTCATTTAATATTTATATTCTTGTTAATAATAATATTAGTCGTGTTTAATATTAAAACCCATGTACTCACGGATTAAAATAATTAAGAAGAATAACATGAGTAATTAATAATAATAATAATAATAATAATAATAATAATAATAATAATAATAATAATAATAATAATAATAAACATTTTCCGGAAATTTCTATTAAACTCGTAAAGAATAATAACATAAGTCGTTAGTATATATACAATCTTGTGTAGTCATTCACATATCATATTAAATCATTCTTTAATTTTGATATTTATAAATCCGTAATATACATTAATTTAATATATAATAATACTATTTATTAATAACAACAACATATATATTATTCTTTATTTTAAAAAATATAAAGTTTAAGGATATAAAATCTAGGGAGTATTTGTTAACTTTATAAATTTAACAAAGTTTGACGAATTTAACGGCTAAACTTTTATTATTATTATTTTTATTTATTTATTTTTGCACATTTGTTACCTATATTTTTATGTTTTATTTCATCCATTAAATTTATCAAAGTTTGACAAATTTCAATTTTGACTTTTAATTGACCAATAAGAATGCTTAATTTCGCAAACGTAGCAAAATCGAGCTCTCCCATTAATCCAGTTGAAAAATCCTCAAAGATTTAATTGTCTATTTTATACGTTCTCTTATTAAATAAGGCCATCTCCAACCATGGTAAGCTAAACACCTTCTTCTCCATATTTGAAGAATGAAGTATCAAAACCATCTCCAACTATGCTCCAAATTTGAAAAAAAAGTTAGAGAATTGATCAACATCCTCCATATTTGAAGAATAACTATTCATCCTCTAAAACATAGAATAATGTTATTATATATATGAAGTGGCAATGTGGCATACAGTTTAAGTTATTGGTTAAAAAACTAGTTAAATATAAAATGTTTTATAGTTGAAGTTTGGAGGATATAGTTAGAGAAAATAAGTTTTTAGAGGAGAAATATTTGTAAAATATGTTCTTTTTCTTCGAAATAAATAAGGCGGGTTAGAGATGATATAACATGTTATTATGTGTTATGTTTGAAGTGTCACAACTAGTACTTGTAGTACTAGAATATAGCTTTTTAATAATTGCCGGTTACAACGTTTTGCAAAAAAATATGCCCCCTGAAGATGTGAAAAATTATGATTCTTCCATTTTAATGGATGTTGATTTGGAGTGTGAAATGGCCTCATAAAAATATCAAAAAATTGATATAACTTGCATCTGATTTTATAAGAGTCATCATTCATGTATGAAGGCAATAAACATAGTGGTCCAGTAGGACTGAGATGATGAAGATGGTCCTAAAACCCAAGGAAATGAAATTTATCATGTGAAATCCGCATGGCATGGCCCAATATAAATGGCTTCTCTTGGTTCATACTTCATAATCTGATTTTGTATGTTGTCAGCCTGTCAGGTGTCAACTAATGACATAATATTGATTGTGAAAAACATTGAACAAAATAAATGTGTAATAAATGACACTGATTATCACTAAAGCAAGTTGTGTATAATAAATCTAATGGTGCAAATAATCATGATGAAGTGGCAAAGCCAACCTTTTGAAACCTGGTTTGAGTCAGTGAGCCGGTGGGTTCAAACTCCGTTCAAGAAGTTCGGAATCATGGTTTACCCAAAAAAAGAAGATGATGTTTAATGTTTTAAATTCTAAGAGCAAGGGGTGTGGTGGTGCCATTGGTGGCGCCATCACCACCAGGCCAATTTTAGCCGTGGCGCACCACACCGGGAGTTGAGCCATCACCGCTCGCGCCGTCACCATGGCTCCACGCCGTTTTTTTCCTTGAATGTTAACGTTGGAAATTAGTGGGTTTGATTATTTTTTTGTGTTTGTGGTTTTTTTTTTTTTTTTTTTTTTTTTTTTTTTTTTTTTTTTTTTTTTTTTTGCGCGTGGGATTAAAGTTGTTTTGCAAGTGGGAGGAAGAAGAAATTAAAAAAAAAGTTTATATATGGGCTATTATTTGGGCTAGTTTAAAAAAAAATTATATATGGGCTAGTTTTATTAAAATCATGGTACGAAATGATTTTTATGCATTTTTTTTAAGTTCATTTTAGTTAATATTGTATTATTATGTATGTTTTATTTTATGTAAAAAAAAAAAAAAAAATAAAAAGGCTGACGACACCAGAATTTCTGGTGCCAACGGATACGGCCAGGATGTTGTACCGTGGAAATTTTTGCTGACGTGGCATCACTTTTTGCCCACGGCACGAGCTCCACGGCTCCACCGTACCCAATGCTCTAAGATTTGAAGCTTTATAGTGCGATACTCTTTTCCAACAACCGATAAGATAGTCTTGTTATGTCATCTTGATGGGAAGTTCCAATAATCAGTTGTATAGTTTAGTTTGTCCGAATAAAATTTTCCCTTAAATAAGCTACAGGCTTTGAATACAAATTCTACAATGCTTGGAAGTTGTGTGAAACATGACCAAATTACGCATAAACGCACCGAGAACTAAAGTTACATCTCTTAATCTATAGTGACTATGTGAAAAAATACGTATGAAAGTTCAATCAAATTTAGACCAACCGAACATAAATAAATTTATAAATAATTTGTTAGATCAAACATGCATATGTCTTGCTTATTCTACATTAGCAATCTCGCAGGTATTAGTGCGCAACATTAGCCATTGTAAGGAAACTAAGAATGCTTAGAAGAATACTTGAAAATTATAAATAGAGAATTTAGTTTATGTGTCTATTCTTCTTTACACTATATTCGCAAGATTAGTAAACAAGAGAAAAGAAAAGAATCTAAAAGATCTGAAAAAATAATGTGTTCTCAAGATTTGTTGAGGGAAGAAAAGAAAAGAAGAGGGAAGATCTGGGAAGAAGATGGAGTGTTATTTTTTTGTATAAGATGATCCGCCCACTTTTGGGAGGAAATGGGAAGAAGAGAAGTGATGTTGGGATATAAAGATCAAGGTACTTCTGTATTTCAAAGTACTGCTGTGTTAAAGTGCTACTTGAAGATTAAAGTCAAACATGGTCAAAGTACTGATGCATATTGAAGATTATTCAAAGTACTTCGAAGAGAATAAGGACTTAAGTGCAATATTAATTAAATGATTATTATGTAATATTGTATGAATATTCTAGAATTAGTTAGGGATAATTACTTATCGTTCAAGTATTGTAAACCGACTTAAGGATATCCTTGTGCCTATAAAAGGAGCCTTAAGAGGTATTAGTCGATAAGAGTTTTCATAGAGTTTTACAAGTTAGAGAAGTCGATATTAGTCAAGTTAGGGTTTGTTAGTGAATCTGTGTAACAAAGTTGGTTCAAATTTGGTTTAATATAAAAGTTCTTCTTAAGCTTTGTGTTAGTAGATTCCGCATACTTTACAAGGTCAAAACAGTGTTTCAATGTTAATAGTGTTGAGTTTACTCAATATTGAAAACCCTTACAAGCTACAAAGTAGTTTGATCAGAGTATATCGATCCAACTTGGAAACTCTGATTAAGAAGATAATCTTTTAAACCGATTCTACTACATACCCTTCAAGATGTCGACAGACGCTGCACCTGCTCCATCCATCACTGCTGTTAGAATCCATATTGTCAAGAAGGGAGAATATGATTTATGGGCCATGAAGATGAGGCAGTACATTGCTATCACAGACCATGCTTTATGGGACGTGATTGTCAATGGCAATATGGTACTTGAAGAACCAGTAGAGCTCCCAGGACAACCTAAACCACCTAAACCAACCATCCCAGCTGCTACAAAGAGAAATCAAGACAAAGCTCTCAACATATTACTGTCTGCTATTCCTGATGGACACCTATTGAAGTTTCATGATGCTCAGGATGCAAAACAATTATGGGCTGCAATTAAGAAAAAGTTTGGAGGTAATGATGCTTCCAAGAAGATGCACAGGAACTTATTGAAACAACAATTTGAAACTTTCACTGTTGGTGAAAGAGAAGGTCTTGATTCTGCTTATGAAAGATTCCAAAATCTTCTGAGTATGCTAGAACTATATGGAGCTGAGGCATCAGTTGAAGATGCTAACTTGAAGTTCTTGAGAAGCTTACCATCCACATGGCATGTAGTTGCTACTATGATCAGAGGACAACCAGGTTTGGACACAATGGACTTTGATGATCTCTACAATAATCTGAAGGTGTACAAGCATGAGATGAATGGTACTACAGGTTCAAGCACACATCAGAAACCCTAAAACATTGCTTTTGTATCTTCTGAAAACAGAAGCAGTACTTCCAATAAAGGTACTGCTTATCCTGTCCAAAGTACTGTGACTGAAACTCAGCTTCCATGTACAACTATGGTCACTACCACTTCATCTCCATCAAACACCCCCACCTCAGATGATGTTCTATGTTCATTCTTTGCTCAACAAGCATCTCTACCTGTAACCTATCAAGAAGATGTCTTGCAAATTGATGATGATGCTATGGAAGAGATTGATATCAGATGGCAAGTTGCCATGATCACTGCAAGGATCAAAAAGTTTATGAATAAAACAGGAAGAGGCATTAATTTTACAGCTAAGCAGGGAATAACAGTTGATAAGTCCAAAATAGAGTGCTTCAATTGTCAAAGGACTGGTCACTTTGCAAGGGAATGCAAATTTGCAAAGTATCAAGCAACCAAAATGATTGAACAACCCAAGACTGAAAGAAAAGAGGTTCCTATTACTGAACCAAAACCAAAAGCTTTGGTTGCTCAAGAGAATCTATCAGAGATTGACTGGTCCAATGAGTTTGATGATGAACCTGTAACCTACTCAATGGTTGCATTGGAAGATTGGAGCACAGCCTTTGATGAAGAACCTGGATATGCTGCTTTGGAGTCAAGAGATGGTCTAGGAAGCTTTGATTGGAGCATGAAATTTGAAGAAGATCCTGTTCAGCTTGCTATGGTAGCCACTTCACCAAGTTCATCCACTATCTCTGAGGTATGCTCTAAGTGTAATGATATTTATCAAAAGTTACTTAGTGAATATGTAGCTGAAAGAGATAAATTTCAAAGGACTAGGTCTGAGATAGCCGGCTACCAATTGACTTTAGAGTCAATGAAGCCAAAATAATAACTCATGAAAACAATGAAGTAGCATGGGCTGAAAGATATAAACAACAAGAGTACCAAGTAAAGTTGAGTGAATGGAAACTAGGATGTAAGGTGTCTGAACTAGAGAAAGTTACTAATGAGAGGGATAAGTTGTTAGAAAAACTTGCTGTTTGGAATGAATCAGGTCTGTCACATGTTCAATTTGTTGAAAAACAAAGAACATCAAACATTAAAACTGGCCTAGGTTATGATAATGATAGCACAAAAGGTATTCCATTTAAGAGTAAGGAACTAAATCTTACAGTAGATACCTCAACTAGTGATGAAGAATTCATAAGTTTGGATGAAAACACTTCTAGTGATGAGGAATACCCTAGTACAACACCTCCTGAATATAAGAATGACAAGGGCTATGATGAGGCGAAAAATGAACCACTTTTAGGGGGACATTTAAGCCCAGAATTGAATTTATCTGATCAAATATTGCCCTAAATCGTTCCTTTTGTGATTTTAGGTACTTTGGGAGTGAAATCTGGAAAAGGAAGCAATTCGGACATTTTTGGAGCATAAAAGTGAAGAAAACGCCAAAGATTTAATTTTCCAAGCTGGGAACAGTGTGTGACGGCGTCAAGAGTACTTTCCTGACGGCATCAAGAGTAAAGATCATGACGACCCAGTACAGAAATGAAGGCGTCACAAAGTAGAGCGTCAAGAGTTAAATGTGTGACGGTCTGCAAAAGTGGATAACATGACGGCGTCAGATGTAGATCAAGGCAGTCCGAGAATTATTTTGGCGGCGAGATGACGGCGTCACAAGGTTGTTCTTGACGTCGTCAGCCTCTTATATCTATATATAGTTTTCTAATTTTCATTCATTGAGAGGAACAAGTTTGGAGAAACCCTAAGGCCGAACCATATACGTATTTTACAGCTTTTTCAAGGGTTTTCAGCCCTTGAACCCTTACATGTGTTATTGAGATAAGTATTCTTTTAATTCAATCAATATGTCTATGTGTTGGTTGTCTATATATTGTGCTTGTCTTGATTCTACCATGCTAGGCTAGATTTATCTTGTGTTTGCTTAGATCTAATGAAACCTAGATGTTGATTATGTGTTGATTACTTGTTTATGGTTGTATTGGATGAATGATTTCAATGTTAGGCTTAAGAAAACTGGCAGATCTCCAAATGGTAACATGCTTGAACGTCTTAGGAAACATGAACCGATGTGTACTAGGTTTTATTGGTTGTATTTAATGCATGAGTAAATTCTAATGATCCCATGTTAGGAGCTTCTTAGCCGGCTCGACATAGGAGTGAAGTAGGCACTCATAGGATTGGGGAGTTAAGTACGCCACCCCATGAATGGTATTAAGGAATACAATCCGTCATCCACGCAACTATAACAAGTAATTAACGTGTAAAAGATATCTAGGGAGTAGTGAAATCTAAGTTAACACATTTCTCCACTTATTGCTCACAACCTTAGTTCAATTTAGTTTTATTTTCATTTTTAGTATTTTATTTTGATTGCATCTTTAGTATTGGGTTAGTTGACTAGCAACTAATTCCGCCCAAATCCTTCAAACCCGAGATATTTACTTGCTTTCTAAAAAATATAAAAATACAAAAAAGAATCATCCCTCATCTCTAGAACTAGTATTTAGGTTTTCTAATCCTAGCGACACTATTTCTAGCTGAACGATCAATCCCCTGGTACTTGTCATTATACTATACTACATCGATCAGGTACACTACCTGGTGGGGGTTGTAAGCTTCTCGAGATCCTTCGAGAGGTAAAGTCTGGTGCAATCCCTACGCATCAAGTTTTTGGCGCCGTTGCCGGGGAATAGTTATTGTCTAGGTTAGAATCTCTTTTTATTAGGTCTACTTGCTAGATTCCTTTCTAGTAAGATTTTATTTTTATTTTTAGGTTTTCTTTAGTCTATCTTATTTCTTTGTGTTTTTGTTCGTAACTCTTCACCACCCGACATCATGGACGATGGGAACATCTTTGAACCCATCATCCCACCACAACAAAACCCACCACTAGAACCTCTTAGGCCCCTGATAACGCTCAAAATTAACATATTTTTAGTCGCGTTATTGTTTGATTTATGAGTGGAAATTGGTCATATTTGTATACATTTGTTACTTAATCGTGGAAAAGTGTTTATACATGCAAATATAGCCAAAAGCAGGGAAAAGTGAACCAAAGATGAAGAATTGAAGCGGACATGCATTTTTGGAGAGTTTCGAGAGGATCAAAGAAGAAAGAAACGTTGCATGAACAAAAGGATTTGATAAAGACAAGTTTACTATACGAAATTATCAAGGAAATATCAAGTTCTAATGGACAAAGTCATGCCACGAAGAAAAATATTGCATGCAACGTAAAATGACGAAGAAAAGACATGAAATCATGATCCGACGAAATCCAACCGATCGGTTGCAACCCGCAACCGGATCGGCTGAAAAAGTGACAGAATGACCATCCGATCGGATGGCGAGAAACCGATCGGTTGGTGGTGACTGAAGTTACAAGTTTTGCATTAATTGGCGAATTTACTCCCCATAATCATTTGTGGCTGATCATTGTTGCTTATTTACTGTGGAGGGACGTTTTTACTTGAAGCATAAGTGTTATTAAGCTATATAATGAGCACTTAGGACTTAGAGATACTTGTACCACCATTATCTAACTTAGTATTACACCAAATCTTGTTAGCTTATCTTATATTGCCTGAAAGTTTACTAAGTGTTGTAAAAACGTCCGAAACGTGTTGAGTTTAAGTCTCAAGCATTGGTTTGAGTGTGGAGTTTTTTACTTACATTGGTGAGCAATTGGAGGAGTGTGGTTGCTATAGTTCCACAAGTTTTCTTATTGTAATTTCAAGACTAGGTACACCTTGATACTTATAATGAACAATTGTTACTTTAAGTTTTATGAAAGTTTTCTTATTTACTTGTGTTTTATTATGATTACTATAGAGTAATTTGTGATATACTTGTGCATATGATGTGATTGGTAAATGGAGTATTATCTTATGAAAAAGGTGATGCATGAAAACATATCTATTTTTATGAGTTTGTTGATATAACATCTTTTCTTGCTTAATTTTTCGGTAAAAACAATTTCTTGAAAAATAGGTCCAAAAGGATTTTCAACTTGTTTTTATTCCAAAATATTAATACACCTAATTAGTATGGAATAGGATGCTTGACAACCATCTTATTTACTTGTTAAAATAGATTTGAAACGATTTCATCACGAAAAAAGGACCGAAAGGATTCGTAGGAATTCATAAGAAAATAATTGATTTTCTAAACAACCATGTGTTTATAGGATTGTCATACTAATTTGATATGTCCGAAAGGAGTCATTTAGGTGATAGAATTCTTAGTAGTAGTGAAAACATAACATACATCATGAATTGTATAACTACTTATTTTTAGTTGCGCATCATAACAAGTTTTACACCAAACTTCGTACTCAAATTGTTACGATACTCCTATTTACCAATCAAGGAATTATACATAAGTATATGTTTAGTTTTTATTGAGTTTCTTTTAAATTAAGATTTTACATAAATTTGGATTGACAACCCTTATTTATCAAACATTTTTCTAATTACTAAAACTACCAAATCCCTTGGGACAATCTCGACTTACCCACCTTTATTACACCGGACGAGTATACTTGCTCGTATGTGCTAGATAATAATCGGATAATTCGTGTTTATAAATTTTAAAACTTGTACTAACAAAACGCACTTCAAGTTTTTGGCGCCGTTGCCGGGGATTTGATTAATTTTCTTAGTTTTTTAGTAATTAATTTGTTTGAAATTAGTTTTTTAAAGTAAAAGTATTTTTTTTTTTTTTTGGTTTTTTTGACCAACCGAATCGGCTGGGTAACCAACCGATCGGTTGGTGGTCACGGTAAAATTTATTGGCTTCTGTTTTTAGTAATTAATTCTTACTTTTCTGTTTTTAGTTAATTAGTTTTAATAATTATATAGTTAATGTTAGTTTTTAATTGTTTTAAGTTGCAATTATTAGTCATTTTAATGTTTTATAAGTTTTAATTTCAATTAATGATTTAGTAATTATTAAAGACATCTTAATTAATGTTTTTATTGTTTTTAATCTTATAATTAAAAGTTTTATTAGTTTTATAAAAAAAAAAAAAAAATTTAGTGTAAAAACTCCAACCGATCGGTTGGAGGTGGTAATTTGTGCTAACCGATTCGGTTGGGTTAGAAACCGATCGGTTGGGCACCTCGGTAAAATTTTTGACATTTTTAATTTTTAGTTAATTTTCTATTTTTAGTATTTTATTTAGTTAATTTACTTGTTCTTATTTCATATTAAGAGTTTATTTGATTATAACTAACCCTCATGCTAATGATTTGGATTTTTTTTATGGTATATGTTATAGTTAGTAAGTGCTTAAGTTGAAATGGAGAGTTTGAGAAATATTTCTACGTATTTGAAAGACTTGGAAGATATGTTCAAGGATTCCGGTGATTCCTTGGAAAAGTTGGAAAGTTTGTTGGAAAAAGCAAAGTTGGATTTGGAAGGAGAGGAAGTTGTTTGTGATAATGTTGCTTATTTGCCACATGAAATGTGTTATCCAAAGAAGGAGAAGGAGAGGAAAGTTGTTGTTTTCACTAGAGCACCACCTAAGAAATATGCTGCTCCACACATGAGGTATTCAACACGTTGTGCGGTGGAAGGAGTTAAAGCGTGGGATGCGGAATTGAATATGGAATATGGAGACAATTACATTTCGGAAGAAATGCTTGACAAACTTGGTTTTGTTAGGCTTGATTATGGAAGTTATGGTAAGAAGGAAGTGAAAGGAGTTAGAGTGAATATTCATGGTCATATCTTTAAAGTTGATTTTGTTGTTTTGGAGTATACTAATGAAGATGAACCGGAAGTGATTTTTGGTAGAGATTTCTTAGTGAATACCAAGTGTAGTTTAGATTTTGCACTTGGGGAGTTGAAAATTAACATAAGTGATTTGGAAGAAGGGAAGAGTGTGAATGATATGCTTGTTGATGTTTGTGAAGGAATGGAAATGTTGAAGGAAGGAACGGATGAAGTTTGTAAGATGGGTAAAGCTAACCGAAACAAAACACCATTGAACAAATTAATCCAACCCTCCACCCAAAAAGAAAACAAATCATCATCATCATCATCCAAAACACCACCTAGTTCACCAAAAAGAACCAAAGATTTAACCAAAGAGCAAAAACAAGCCATTTTGGAGAATCTTGAAGCAAAGATTAGTGAATTGATGGAAAACAAACCGGTCATTGAAGTGTTGAGGAATTATATGGAATATAGGAAGAAGCTAGATGAAGTTATGTTGGCAAAGTCTAAGTTGGAGGATAATAGTTTTGATGAAGTAGAGGAGAGAAGGATAATTGAGAATGGGCTCCGAAAGAAAATGAATGATCCCGGAAATTTTGTTTTACCGGTTAAAATTAATGGGACAACTCCTTTATATGCATTAGCCGATACGGGTTCTAGTGTGAGTATTATGCCTTATCCATTGTATCATAAGTTACGATTAAGAGACCCTACACCTAACAATTCTAAACTCACTATGGCGGATAATTCTAAGGAAAAAGCAATTGGAGAAGTAAGAAATGTGAGAGTTCAAATTGGTTATCAAGCATTCTTGGAAGATTTTCTTGTGTTGGATGTTGCGGTTGATAAGGAACTACCTTTGTTGTTAGGTAGACCATTTTTAAGAACTCGTGGAGCTATAATAGATATGGGAAAAGGTACCATGACAATTGATGATGGAGTTCGTAAGAATACTTACTATCTAAAGCCTAGAGGGGGTAGTAATGGAGATAATAATGATGAGGACCAAGAGGAGGATTACCTTGGTTGCTTTGAAGTAGGAAGGGATGAAGATGGTAGACCAAAGTTTGGTCCATGCACACCTAGTTTCTTTAATATTGAAGATGAAACGGAAAGAGCTCTAGCAATGGAGGCTTTCTTTAATCCTTTTAAAAATATTTTTGTGTTTAACAAGTTGACAAATTTTCTTGGATCTTTACCAGTCCAATTGAAGAATTTGGAATGGGGTTCCGAAGGACATAGCATTTACAAAAGAGAATAAGGAGATGGTGATTGGCATTGCAAATTTGATATCACATGTCCTAGTGGAAGGAACTTTGCAAGAACTTCAAAACTCAAAAGACAACTAGGAAGTTGGCAAAAAAGTATCGTGGAGAAGACATTCTTAGGAATGAATATTTCTATGGATGAAGAAGAATGATCGCAAGAATAAAGCACATCTTGTGCTAGTTTGTTTGTTTCGTATTTTTATTTTCATGCATTTTATTTTATGTTTTTAAGTTTTATGCATTTCAAGTTTGAATGAGACTATCTATTTGTTTATCTATCTATTTATCTTTTTATTTAGTTTTAGTTTTAGTTTTTAGAGTTTAAGTTATGTTTTAGTTTTAAGTTTAGAGGTAGAAATAGATGACCAAAATTTTTGGTAGACAAAGTGTGTTGCAATACAAGTTAATAAGTTTGAGAAAAGAGAAAAAAGCTACTAGCGCTTGTGTCAAGTCAAGTAGTGGAGAAAGAAAAAAAACTTTGAAAAATCAATTTCATACCAACCGATTCGGATGGATTCACAACTGATCGGATGGAGTTGAATATATAAGCCAAAATTTTCAAAAACTTAAGAAAAACACATACACACAATCCACCAAAAATTGGGGTTAAAAATTCGACCATTAGAAGTTATTAGAAGGTTGCAGGAGTGATAATTAATCATCAATGGCATCAAGTCAAGTAAGTTATATCATTAATTTTGTTCAATTAAGTTTTAATTCGGATGCTTGAAATTAGGTCACGAATTGGGTATTTTTTGAATTAGTTCGAATTGAGATGTAATATTTTGGGGATAAGTGATTAGATGATAGGAGAAGGTATTGCAAAAAGAATTAGATCAATTGGTTAAGTTTTGAGTAAGAATTCATTGATTGAATTTTCGGATTGAATTGGGTATAATCTTTGGAGCTAGTTTATTTGCAATTGATGAATCCCAGAAGTTATATGATTGATAATTAGTGATGTTAGGTTATTGCATTGTTGATTAGAACACCATTTGGAAGATTTTTAGTAGATGATGTTCTTGGTTTTTATAGAATCATTGGGTTGATGATTGGAAATGTTAGGAATGATTGTTAGGAGAGTTTGGATGTTTAGAAGTACTCAAGAATGAGAGATTACAAGTTAGAAAGAAGTTCGGATTGATTGGGAAACGTTTAGGATGGATTGGAAATGAATTTGGTTTGCAGAAAACTCCAACCGAAGTTGCGAGTTGCTACTGATCGGTTGGTAGTGTTCCAAAGTGCAACCGAATCGGTTGGACGTCAAACCGATCGGTCTGTCGCCTCGGAAAAATTTTTGACAAATTTTTAAAATGTTTTTTCTAGTTTCTAAATTGATTGATATTAGTTCTTATACTTATATACTAACATAATTTGAGATTTCTTTCAGGGAAATGTTGGAAGATTGGGACGAAACCCGATTGTTAATAAGTATTTGAAAAGGAACGAGCGAAAACGGATTACTTTCAGTTTGAAACCGGAGTCGAATGAGAATGTCAAGTTTTCTCATGTGCAAAACAAAGACGAGAAGAATGCGTATAGAGAACGTCTTTCAAAACTTCAAGAGAGGAAGATTGCTAAGCCTAGGTTGATTGATTGGGAATTGCTTGAGGAGTATGAATGTGAAGATCAATTAAGAAGTATGATGACTATGGTTTATGTGTATCCTGGTGACGGAGATAGATTTGAAGATTATTCATGGGAAAGAGCTTTTAGTATTCGTGAAGATGTTTACAAGGAATGGTGTTTGGAGTTCTTTTCTACGTTCTATTTTGACAGAAAGGTAAATGATGTACTTGGATATGTATGTGTTTGGTTTAGAACGTGTGGTCGCGAACATGCTTTTTCTTTGCCAAAATTTGCAGTTGCACTTGGTTTGTATAAGGAGAGTGAGATTCAACATAGGTTGTTTGGACCACATTTTTTGAGTTTAGCTAGAGGTAATGATCAATACACGGGTATTGATGAGTATTGGAATAGAATTGGTGATCCAACTTGTCTTAGGAGAAATGCTTCTAGGATTAGGAATCCATTGTTGAAGGTTTTACAAAAGTTGATTTCTTGGGGATTGATACATAGGAGTGGTGGACAAGACAAGTGTAGTCAACCGGACCTATGGGTGATGAAGTTGTTGGAGGAAGACAAGAATGGGAATGTGGCATGGATTTTTGCCGAGTATCTTTCGAAGAGAGCACCGGGGATTAAGAAACAAAGTGATGTTTGTGGAGGTCATTATGTGACCATGTTGGCTAAAAATCTTGGGTATTTTAATGATGAGGAGTTGAGGAAGTGTAGAGTGAGATTGGAGAGTGAGTTTTGGGATGCTTTTAGTTTTGGGAAAGCGTTGGATAGGATTAACAAGACTTTGGGACCTTGGATCGAACCAAGTGTGGGGGCATAATCCGGAGCTTATGCGGGAGCGCCGTCACAACCTCAAATGGGGAGTTTTCCGGGTAGTACTCAAAGTGGTTTTGATTCAGGATGGGGTGATTGGAACCGTGAATTAAATGCTATTGAGTGTAGGGAAGTTTGGAGAGATTCGATGCAAATGAGGAATAATTACAACTATGATTATTCCATGCCTATGATCCAACATTTGGCACAAGATGCCAATTATGAGGTACCTCCCTACAACCCACCAAATGTTCCACCATACCCTTTACCGTATTCTCCATATCCTGGACCATACCCCTATCCTTATCCTGGTTATTCACCATTTCCGGAGCCATATCCTCCATATGGTAGACTTCCCGAGTATGGTAGTTCAGGTGTTAATGTGGGTGGACCGAGTTTTAATCCTGGAGGATCGAGTTATGATGTTGGTGGTTCTTCATCAAGAGTTGGAAAGAAGAAGAGACGAGTGGTAGACGAGGAGGATGAAGAAGAAGTTGATGAGGATGAAGAGGAAAGCGAGGACGAGTTCGTTCGTTCGGATGTGAGTTATTGATGGTGACGCTTGGTTACATGATTATGGTTGGTTTTCAAAAACAAGTATGTGTCGAACAATTTCTATTTCTATTAACTTTAACTATTTTCTTGTAGGATTTATAACGTAACGTAATTTTCTATTTATTTGGTTTAGATATGCTTTTGTTTGTGTTTGTTTGGTTGTTTCGTATATTTTGCAGTTTTCTTGCAGGAGTTTTATTACGGAAGCATATAGTTGATCAACTTTTGGAGTCGGTAAACTCATTTGCTTATTATGATTAAATATGCATGTTGCGTATTTAACTCCGGTATTTTCTAAAATTTTCCATTTCCTTTACTTTGAAGTCATTTTTTTTATTACATTGAGGACAATGCAAAACTTAAGTGTGGGGGAAGGAAGAAAATAGAAAAATTGCATTATTTTTAAATTTTTGATTTTAAAATTTTTGATTTAGAATCGTGAACTTTAGTAACTAGTAGTAGTTCGCCCTTCATATTTTAATTAAAATAAGGTTGATTTCATGGTATATAATAATGATATTTTTGGAGAATAAATTCAAGTTTTAAAGAGCAATTTGTCTCGGAATTGATAACATTTGCTAGCACAATTTTATACCCTTATTACTTTAAATTGTGAGGATTAGTTTTTTTTATGAGAATAGTATTCCTTATACTATTTACATATATCATGATGAGTGTGCCGGTGGTTATGTTAATTCTAGAACTTGTACTTGTTATGCATTACGGTTAAAATCATTTTCGAATGATGAGGATATATTCATATGATAAGAGGCAAACTTAGGAATAAAACCAAATGGCCATCCGTTTACAAAATAATTTTTGCTAACCACATTGGTTAGTTACCCTCGTATTTGGAACCCATTTGTTAGCATTTATTTTTAGCGCTAGATACCCTTAGTTACACCCTTTGAGCCATCCTTTTCATTTTGTTAAATCCAGAAAAATACAAAAATATTTTACACTTTAAACCTTAGCCTAACCCTTGTCAAAGTCTAAAAGGTGGATTGCGAGTTGCTTGTGTAGGATCGTAGTTTTGATTGAATATTGTGATTCGGGAGGTCGGGGATGATGAAAGATTAAAGCTTCCATGATTAGAGAGAGAGAGTAGAGAGAGAAGGGAAAAACTAGTGTTTTATTGATAAGTAAAATGAAAGGTTACACTAAGAGTCTCACCCTCCTAGTGAAGTCTAGGAGGGCTTATATAGCCTAACACAAACTAACTATTACAATATTACGATTCAAGTCCTTGTGTTTTGGCTAAATGAGATAACTAATGTAATCCCGTAAATGTCGTTCCATTTACGTGTTGGGATTATAAACTTTGATCCCAACAATCTTCCCCCAATGGGGCGACATAAGGGATTACTTACAACATTTCCTACAAGGACAAATAAGAATAAAGAAAGGTCTTCATAAGCTCTTCAAATTGCTGAGGATGGTGACAGTTGACGCTCTTTGTCTTCATCTTGTACCTCGGCTTGAAAAACTTTATCTTCACTTGTAGGCAAATGACGTAATATGCATGAAATGGATTAACTTCCCCCCAATTCATGCTGTATGTCTTTAGCAGCTTCTTCGTACACTTCTTTTTGGCGAAGTTTCTGAATCAGCTTCCCCCCAAACTGACAACCGTCTTCAGCAGATTCGAAACATTGATGTAGTAAACAAGTCTTCTAACTTTTGAAGTTTTGAGTATGCAGCGGAATTTGTAGATGACACAGTAAACCACACCAAGCAAATCTGTCTAGTTACTTAATCATGGTTATGCTCAATGCGGAAGCTCCGTTCGGGGGTAACATGCAAGAAATCAGCAAGATCTTCTCACTTAAGTAGGCTACTTCACACCCCGCGAGAGTTGAAATGATTACACCAAGATCACAAAACTGAGCCACTGATCATCTCTGCGGACGTCTCTCCGGTAGTAATAAAATTGTAAGCTCGAACACGTGAGTCTATTATGCGTCCTTGATGTGCACATTTCTTCCCCCTAATTGCAGATCCTCGTGGAAAATGAGTGTTTTCGCAAAGAAATCAAGAAAAGTCAAAGAAGCAAAAAAACACCCACTTTTTCTTCCCCCACGATGTCTTCGCGGAATCGGAAGCATATACACTATGTTTACGATGGAAACGGAGGCAGCGTAACCCCATATGTCTAATCAACCGATTATGTGTGAAGTATCATAAATAGCCCATGAGATCAACTGCTGATAAACATCTCTACTCTTTTATACTCTTCTCAACTAACTTTTTACCGACCCCATTCTCATTCTATCGGCTCTTTGTAGTGACTACTGATGGAGAAAACCCAATATGATGAACTTGAGACTGAAGTAAAATAACCCGAACTTGTGACTTAAACTTGCACTATTGTCTGACTAAGAACCAATACTGAGAATTTCAATAATGGTAGGAAATCATATGCCCATCCAACCTTCCTTAAATGCATATGAACGTCTCTTGAATTATCCACATCTTTTGGTGACACTTGAGCACTACAACGTAACTCCTTTAAAGTGATAGCTATACACTATGAGCACAACAACGTAACTCCTTACATCAGGTATAACTAGACAACTCAAGTCTTGGTCATTTGTACGGATAAAAGCTCGAACAAGGATCTCGAAGAATCATGCATCCAACCAACCCCGATATCTTCAGATACTAAGTGCACGCACCCGTGAGATTCCACTTCAACCTCAAATAAATAATAAAGAATTAACCCCGTAGTCACATCTTACGGTTAAATGCCCAAACACTAGCCTTTTTGACGGTTTAGTTGAATCTTGATAATGGTTCCCGATCTTGTCAAAAATGTATCCCCGTGAAAATTTGTAATACCAACATACCACTCTCCGTGCCAAACATTATACCAAAAATTAACACTTTGTATATACACAAAATACGTTTGAATAATTAAAATTCAGCACAATGTGTCATTTTCGGATCGAGAGATATAATTAAATTTTCAGCACAAATTGTTTGATAAACTCGTTTAAGCCCAACTCATTCCATACATCTTAATCCGATCCAACACAGCCTAATTGAAAGTATATTATATATCCATGAAGCCAAAATAACAACTAATAAGACTCAAGCCCATATTAGTTATACCCGATCCAACCAACAATACCATAAAAATACGGGTATTATAACTACACCACAACTACATTTGATAAACCTAATCTTATAATCATCCGCCCCCTTTTTTCAACACACCTTTCACCATCTCTCCTCAAATCTCCATCTGAAAAATTATCTCAACATCTCATCCATTCACCATCAAATCCAATAAAAATAACCCGTCACCATATTCAATCCATCTCACATAACAAATCGAGCAAACAAAAAACAACCTACAAACAGAGACTCATAACCGGATCCATATCAACTGTTGGTGCACAAAATCGAATCAAGAGCCGCGTCATAAGGGCATCACGATCCTTTGAAGGGTCACGGGTAGGTTCACGTTTGAAGTGTTGTTTACGTTTTGTTGTTGAACGAACCAAGAACAAGGTTATAACATAATTGTTAATATCCTTATCTTTATGTGTTAAAATAATTAATGAAGAAGTGCAAGTCTTCAAAGCAATCGGTGATGATATTAAATTCGCGGTTAGACCTTGAATGGTTTTGATGCAACTTTGAATAACACGAATTAATAAACAGAGATCGTTTGATTCGATTTCATTTATGTACAAGTCATGTTGAAGTTGGTAGATGGGTTTGATGTTGTATACGTGAGATGGATTAAGGGATTATGGGATTTGTGTTGGTATTGGATTGGTGTTGTTCGATTAGGATCAGTTTCTGTTCTTGTATTCTCGTTCTATCTTCCCATCTTTTGTATTTCGTTTTATCAGTTTTGGACCAAGGAAGATTAGTAGGTCTGAGGTCAAAATATTGGTTTGGTCAACGTGTCGTGGTCAAATTTCTGCTTCATCTTCTATTCTATTACTGTTTTGGACACTTTACGCGTAATGTTTTGCGTAGACCAGATCTTACGCGTAACTTTATAGAAATCTTATGCGTAGACATGTCTTACGCGTAAAGTATAACTTTTGCGTAACCCGTGTCTTTTGCGTAAATCTTACGCGTAAGATAAGGGTTTTTTGCAAAACATGAACCTTACGCATAACTTATCCAAGTTATGCGTAGAAAATTGAAGATACGCGTAGGAACAGGGTTTTGACCATTTGACTATTTTCCGCTGTCCATTTCCGACCAGATTCCGGCAGTATTTTCCGACAATATTTTGACCAGTTTCTCGTACCCACTTCTGACCAGTTTATGACCAATATTTGGACCACAACTTCACGGGTTTTGTGATACAAAGCATGTAAAAGAAAAAACTGTTAAACAGATAAGACCAGATGTGTATGATAAAAAAAAACTTAGCACAGATCTGAACATGCTTCAAAACTTGTACGAACAGCTTAAAAAGATGTACGGACAGGTTAAAAAGAGTATAAATAGCATCAGGGACTACTTTTGACAAGATGGTACCACAAAATCAACCAAAAAACTAAAACCAAAGCTCTGATGCCACTTGTTAGGTCACCATTTATGTAAACACAAGTATGATTTAGAAAGAAATAAGATGAGAATGAGAGATGGTTGATTATGAGACAATATGAAAAGTGAAAGTGCAAGAGTTTCCTTAAGATAATCAAATAACCAACAAATGAAAAGGTTACATAAGCCAAGTATTTATAGGAGGAGGAGTAGGGCAACACTCCCTTCCTCCCTCCTTTCATTTGGACGTGGGCTTTAAGGCCCATGGACTTTACAAACTAAGCCTTGTAACTTAAACAATGTAGAATAAATACCTAAGCAACCTATTACAAAATGGTACGAACACAGATCTGAACATGCTTAAAAAAAAACTAAGCCTTGTAACTTTAAAAAAAAACTTAGCACAGATCTGAACATGCTTCAAAACTTGTACGAACAGCTTAAAAAGATGTACAAACAGGTTAAAAAGAGTATAAACAGCATCAGGGACTACTTTTGACAAGATGGTACCACAAAATCAACCAAAAAACTAAAACCAAAGCTCTGATACCACTTGTAGGATCGTAGTTTTGATTGAATATTGTGATTCGGGAGGTCGGGGATGATGAAAGATTAAAGCTTCCATGGTTAGAGAGAGAGAGAGAGTAGAGAGAGAAGGGAAAAACTAGTGTTTTATTGATAAGTAAAATGAAAGGTTACACTAAGAGTCTCACCCTCCTAGTGAAGTCTAGGAGGGCTTATATAGCCTAACACAAACTAACTATTACAATATTACGATTCAAGTCCTTGTGTTTTGGCTAAATGAGATAACTAATGTAATCCCGTAAATGTCGTTCCATTTACGTGTTGGGATTATAAACTTTGATCCCAACAGCTTGGTTGCTTGGTTAGTTTTTGATGATTATTAGTTAGCCACACTTCACAATTCATGTGTGTGCCATTCCAACAAAGACGTAGGATGCATACTTCTTATTTGTAGTTTTTGTGGTGTATGCTTATGCGAAGTGTGGGGGAGAAGTTTTCTTATTTAAAAAAAAAAAAAAAAGAATAAGTCATCGCAACTATAAGGTGACAAATATAACCAATGTGTTATATTATTATGAATAAAGAAAGTCATGTGATATGTTGTTAGCCGATGTGCTAAGTTTGAAGAATATTTTATGGTGAATCAAGGTATCAACATGTGGAGTCGAAGAGGAGAAAGATTGTAACTATTATCATTTTTGGGTTTGTGGATTATTTGAGATTAGCAACTATGGGACTTAGACTTTGATTTTATTTTTCTTTTAAAACCAATTTCATAAATATTCCAATGCCTTATCCTTACCTTTTTGACTTAGTGTAATTATTTTGCACAAAAGTTTATAAAACCCTTAGCCTAAACATTACAACCCGAATAAAAGACCTCTTTGATGAATTATTCTATTGTTTAGATACTCGTACAAGCCTATGGTAAGAAACATTAATCATGACTGTGCAATGAGTGATCTATTTATCATTTCACATATTGAGTGATGAGTGAATTTCAAATTATTTTCGTGAGGTGCTTAGAATTGTTATCAAGCTCTTTATTTACTTGATTGAGTTCAAATAAGATATTTGCACTATTACCATTGAATTCAGTTTTCTTTTGATTAAGACTTGCTCGAGGGCGAGCAAAGCTCAAGTGTGGGGGATTTGATAACGCTCAAAATTAACATATTTTTAGTCGCGTTATTGTTTGATTTATGAGTGGAAATTGGTCATATTTGTATACATTTGTTACTTAATCGTGGAAAAGTGTTTATACATGCAAATATAGCCAAAAGCAGGGAAAAGTGAACAAAAGATGAAGAATTGAAGCGGACATGCATTTTTGGAGAGTTTCGAGAGGATCAAAGAAGAAAGAAACGTTGCATGAACAAAAGGATTTGATAAAGACAAGTTTACTATACGAAATTATCAAGGAAATATCAAGTTATAATGGACAAAGTCATGCCACGAAGAAAAATATTGCATGCAACGTAAAACGACGAAGAAAAGACATGAAATCATGATCAGACGAAATCCAACCGATCGGTTGCAACCCGCAACCGGATTGGCTGGAAAAGTGACAGAATGACCATCCGATCGGATGGCGAGAAACCGATCAGTTGGTGGTGAATGAAGTAACAAGTTTTGCATTAATTGGCGAATTTACTCCCCATAATCATTTGTGGCTGATCATTGTTGCTTATTTACTGTGGAGGGACGTTTTTACTTGAAGCATAAGTGTCATTAAGCTATATAACGAGCACTTAGGACTTAGAGATACTTGTACCACCATTATCTAACTTAGTATTACACCAAATCTTGTTAGCTTATCTTATATTGCCTGAAAGTTTACTAAGTGTTGTAAAAACGTCCGGAACGTGTTAAGTTAAAGTCTCAAGCATTGGTTCGAGTGTGGAGTTGTTTACTTACATTGGTGAGCAATTGGAGGAGTGTGGTTGCTATAGTTCCACAAGTTTTCTTATTGTAATTTCAAGACTAGGTACACCTTGATACTTATAATGAACAATTGTTACTTTAAGTTTTATGAAAGTTTTCTTATTTACTTGTGTTTTATTATGATTGCTATGGAGTAATTTGTGATATACTTGTGTATATGATGTGATTGGTAAATGGAATATTATCTTATGAAAAAGGTGATGCATGAAAACATATCTATTTTTATGAGTTTGTTGATATAACATCTAACAATTTCTTGAAAAATAGGTCCGAAAGGATTTTCAACTTGTTTTTATTCCAAAATATTAATACACCAAATTAGTATGGAATAGGATGCTTGACAACCATCTTATTTACTTGTTAAAATAGATTTGAAACGATTTCATCACGAAAAAAGGACTGAAAGGATTCGTAGGAATTCATAAGAAAAGAATTGATTTTCTAAACAACTATGTGTTTATAGGATTGTCATACTAATTTGATATGTCCGAAAGGAGTCATTTAGGTGATAGAATTCTTAGTAGTAGTGAAAACATGACATACATCATGAATTGTATAACTACTCATTTTTAGTTGTGCATCATAACAAGTTTTACACCAAACTTTGTACTCAAATTGTTACGATACTCCTATTTACCAATCAAGGAATTATACATAAGTATATATTTAGTTTTTATTGAGTTTCTTTTAAATTAAGATTTTACATAAATTTGGATTGACAGCTGAAGTAAGTTAAGTTGAACAAAAAGGTGGGCATGATTAAGCTATCTAAATAAGCTAAAAATGGGAAAATAAGCATACACATAACACAAAGGCTAATAGGGCTTTTAATACAAACAATAAACACAGGCACAAGACCAAAGGTCAACAAGCTACAAGCTTGAGACTTTGGCTTTGTGAACCTGATACAGGGCAAAAACAGTTAACAAAAAGCTAACAATTAAGCACTTAAACATGGTATTTAAAAATTAACAAAAATACAATAAGCAAGATTAGCAACAAAATATTAAAACCCTAAAAGGATTAAAACTAAAACTAAATGATAAAGCTACAGGAAAATAACCTTTTAATTCAAAAACCTGAAATCCTAAAATTTTGACTTTTAAACTTTATGATCAAAATTGACTTTTATTAACTTTGATATGAATTTAATGACTAAACATGTTATATTAAGTTACAAGAACATGAAACTAACAAAGATTAACAATTATTAAACAAGTATGCAGGATTCTAGGGCTTAACAACCTCAAAGTGCTCATGCTTAGATCATCAAGTGTCAATTTGACTTTCTTACAAGCTACAACTTTTGGTTAAGGTTTCACTGAGTCATATTAGTCATATATGGCATACATTAAACAGGAACAACACCCTACATAACCTCTAACACAGATTCACTACTAAATCCAAACAACCCTTTAATGGGATTAAATTGAGCTTTTCATACCAAATGACTGTATAAACCCATTTTATCAAATCCAGTGGTTATAACTTGTCACATCAAACCATTTTAAGCCTAAACAAGTAGTCACAAATATCTAAACCTAGGATTCTCAAAAATTTGTAAAGTGACAGTTAAAAAATGGATTTCAAAGCAACAATAAATTCCAAAACATAAACCTACCTTATAAAGCTAGATTATCATTAACTAACAACAAATAAACATGAAAAACATGAAATCAAAGTAAATAAGATATATAAACAGTACAATGCAAATATCATGAAAATGGCTTACAAGAGATGCAAGCTGAGAACTTGGAACCAAGGACCATTGTTTACATCCTACAGCCTCCCATGAGGCACTACAACCCATGGCAATCCATAATAGCCATGCTCCAAACAGATTCCATCATGAACACATAACTTTTTATTTTATTTTCTATTTTCTTCATTTTTTATCTATTTTTGATTTTAAAAGACTAAAGCTAAATTAAGGTTTCTAAAAGCTTTAAAGCTTTTGTCAGGAGCTTATATGTGCTATGAGAGTCTAATAAACATTTATAATCAACAAGAAATTTAAATGACATGAAAATAAAGGGTACAAATATGAAAGACATGAATTTTAAAAGTAACTTGCAATTAAACTGAAATTGAAGTTCCATTACACTAGTTTGAGGATTAATACAAGATTTAAAGGTATTGAAAGACATTTAACTAAGAAAGCATAAAGTTAATTAAGCTACGAGACTAAGGCTATTCCAAAGTGAGTATTTCTCTTGCTCCTTCTTCTCTTTTTATACATTCTGAGTTCCTTGTTGCCCACTTAATAAATCCCATCACAATTTGTAGCCATTGGATAAGCAGAGATGATCCTACCCTTTGAATTAACTTTTGGCGCCAAAAGTCTCATATGTTGCTTGTGGCAGTTTTGGAGCATTTAATGCTTCTTGGGGTGTTGTGGAGGTTGAGGGGACATGGTATGAAAGGTGGGAGCAAGTTGGGGTGGTGAAACCAGAGAGGTGGAGGGTGGTTTGGTGACTCAGTGGTGTGGGAGGAGGATGAATAGTGGTGGTATGGTTTTGGCGGGGTCAATGGGGGTCAAACCCTGGTGATATTAAATGGGGTTTGGCTTTTGGGGAATTTGGGCCTTGGGGAGATAAGGGTGGGCTGGTGATGGTTGTATTTGGATTTGGTTTTGGGTTTATATTATTAAGGGTCCGTTTGTAATATAGAATTGAAAACCATAGGGACCAAAAATGTAAATTGCAGAAACTTGAGGGGTAGGTTGTGTAATATTTCCAAAGTTAATCAAGGGACTTAACTTGCCAAGATTGAATACCCCAAGGACCAATAATGATAATTATTTTCTATTTTAATATCTCCAGGGACCTTTTCTGTAATTTATGAAACTTCAGGGACCAATTATGTAATTTCACCAAACTTTCCAACCAAGGACCATTCCTGTCATAGAAGATTAGTATAAAGACCAAAATTGATTTTCTCAAAGTTTTTACATCCCAGGGACCATTTATGTCAATTTTGCAAAGTATAGGGACTAAACTTGTAATTTTGTGAAACTTTGCACCAAAGGACTAAATATGTAACTTTGTGATTCAAAAGGACCTTTGGTGACTTTTTCATGTTTTTAGAATAACCAGGGACTAGTTTTGACAACTTTTGAAACTTGAGGGACTGAAACTGCCAATTATGCAAACTTTGTACGTTTTTCATCTGTTTTTGATTATTTTGCATTTGAAACATATAAAACACACTTCTAAGATATTTTAAGTATTATGATGCATATTTGAGTGTTTTTGGATGTTTTGGCAGTTCAGATTGGTATAAAATGATGAGTATTTAGACACTTATCAACAACCCTTATTTATCAAACGTTTTTCTAATTACTAAAACTACCAAATCCCTTGGGACAATCTCGACTTACCCACCTTTATTACACTGGACGAGTATACTTGCTCGTATGTGCTAGATAATAATCGGATAATTCGTGTTTATAAATTTTAAAACTTGTACTAATAAAACGCACATCAAGTTTTTGGCGCCGTTGCCGAGGATTTGATTAATTTTCTTAGTTTTTTAGTAATTAATTTGTTTGAAATTAGTTTTTTAAAGTAAAAGTAAAATTTTTTTTTTTTGGTTTTTTTGACCAACCGAATCGGCTGGGTAACCAACCGATCGGTTGGTGGTCACGGTAAAATTTATTGGATTCTCTTTTTAGTAATTAATTGTTACTTTTCTGTTTTTAGTAAATTAGTTTTAATAATTATATAGTTAAAGTTAGTTTTTAATAGTTTTAAGTTGCAATTATTAGTCATTTTAATGTTTTATAAGTTTTAATTTCAATTAATGATTTAGTAATTGTTAAAGACATCTTAATTAATGTTTTTATTGTTTTTAATCTTATAATTAAAAGTTTTATTAGTTTTATAAAAAAAAAAAAAAATTAGTGTAAAAACTCCAACCGATTCGGTTGCGGGTTCCAACCGATCGGTTGGAGGTGGTAATTTATGCTAACCGATTCGGTTGGGTTAGAAACCGATCGGTTGGGCAGCTCGGTAAAATTTTTGACATTTTTAATTTTTAGTTTATTTTCTATTCTTAGTGTTTTATTTAGTTAATTTACTTGTTCTTATTTCATATTAAGAGTTTATTTGATTATAACTAACCCTCATGCTAATGATTTGGATTTTTTTTATGGTATATGTTATAGTTAGTAAGTGCTTAAATTGAAATGGAGAGTTTGAGCCAAATTTCTGCGTATTTGAAAGACTTGGAAGATATGATCAAGGATTCCGGTGATTCCTTGGAAAAGTTGGAAAGTTTGTTGGAAAAAGCAAAGTTGGATTTGGAAGGAGAGGAAGTTGTTTGTGATAATGTTGCTTATTTGCCACATGAAATGTGTTATCCAAAGAAGGAGAAGGAGAGGAAAGTTGTTGTTTTCACTAGAGCACCACCTAAGAAATATGATGCTCCACACATGAGGTATTTAACACCTTGTGCGGTGGAAGGAGTTAAAGCGTGGGATGCGGAATTGAATATGGAATATGGAGACAATTACATTTCGGAAGAAATGCTTGACAAACTTGGTTTTGTTAGGCTTGATTATGGATGTTATGGTAAGAAGGAAGTGAAAGGAGTTAGAGTGAATATTCATGGTCATATCTTTAAAGTTGATTTTGTTGTTTTGGAGTATACTAATGAAGATGAACCGGAAGTGATTTTTGGTAGAGATTTCTTAGTGAATACCAAGTGTAGTTTGGATTTTGCACTTGGGGAGTTGAAAATTAACGTAAGTGATTTGGAAGAAGGGAAGAGTGTGAATGATATGCTTGTTAATGTTTGTGAAGGAATGGAAATGTTGAAGGAAGGAACGGATGAAGTTTGTAAGACGGGTAAAGCTAACCAAAACAAAACACCATTGAACAAATTAACCCAACCCTCCACCCAAAAAGAAAACAAATCATCATCATCATCATCCAAAACACCACCTAGTTCACCAAAAAGTACCAAACATTTAACGAAAGAGCAAAAACAAGCCATTTTGGAGAATCTTGAAGCAAAGATTAGTGAATTGATGGAAAACAAACCGGTCATTGAAGTGTTGAGGAATTATATGGAGTATAGGAAGAAGCTAGATGGAGTTATGTTGGTAAAGTCTAAGTTGGAGGATAATAGTTTTGATGAAGTAGAGGAGAGAAGGATAATTGAGAATGGGCTCCCAAAGAAAATGAATGATCCCGAAAATTTTGTTTTACCGGTTAAAATTAATGGGACAACTCCTTTATATGCATTAGCCGATACGGGTTCTAGAGTTAGTATTATGCCTTATCCATTGTATCATAAGTTAGGATTAAGAGACCCTACACCTAACAATTCTAAACTCACTATGGCGGATAATTCTAAGGCAAAAGCAATGGGAGAAGTAAGAAATGTGAGAGTTCAAATTGGTTATCAAGCATTCTTGGCAGATTTTCTTGTGTTGGATGTTGCGGTTGATAAGGAACTACCTTTGTTGTTAGGTAGACCATTTTTAAGAACTTGTGGTGCTATAATAGATATGGGAAAAAGGTACCATGACAATTGATGATGGAGTTCTTAAGAATACTTACTATCCAAAGCCTAGAGGGGGTAGTAATGGAGATGATAATGATGAGGACCAAGAGGAGGATTACCTTGGTTGCTTTGAAGTAGGAAGGGATGAAGATGGTAGACCAAAGTTTGGTCCATGCACACCTAGTTTCTTTGATATTGAAGATGAAATGGAAAGAGCTCTAGCAATGGAGGCTTTCTTTAATCCTTTAAAAAATATTTTTGTGTTTAACAAGTTGACAGATTTTCTTGGATCTTTGCAGGTCCAATTGAAGAATTTGGAATGGGGTTCTGAAGGACATAACATTTACAAAAGAGAAGAAGGAGATGGTGATTGGCATTGCAAATTTGATATCACATGTCCTAGTGGAAGGAACTTTGCAAGAACTTTCAAAACTCAAAAGACAACTAGGAAGTTGGCAAACAAGTATCGTGGAGAAGACATTCTTAGGAATGAATATTTCTATGGATGAAGAAGAATGATCACAAGAATAAAGCACATCTTATGGTAGTTTGTTTGTTTCGTATTTTTATTTTTCATGCATTTTATTTTATGTTTTTAAGTTTTATGCATTTCAAGTTTGAATGAGACTATCTATTTGTTTATCTATCTATTTATCTTTTTATTTAGTTTTAGTTTTAGTTTTTAGAGTTTAAGTTATGTTTTAGTTTTAAGCTTAGAGGTAGAAATAGATGACCAAAATTTTTGGTAGACAAAGTGTGTTGGAATACAAGTTAATAAGTTTGAGAAAAGAGAAAAAAGCTACTAGCACTTGTGTCAAGTCAAGTAGTGGAGAAAGAAAAAGAAAAAAACTTTGAAAAATCAATTTCATACCAACCGATTCGGATGGATTCACAACTGATCGGATGGAGTTGAATATATAAGCCAAAATTTTCAAAAACTTAAGAAAAACACATACACACAATCCACTAAAAATTGAGTTTAAAAATTCGACCATAAGAAGTTGTTAGAAGGTTGCAGGAGTGATAATTAATCATCAATGGCATCAAGTCAAGTAAGTTATATCATTAATTTTGTTCAATTAAGTTTTAATTTGGATGATTGAAATTAGGTCACGAATTGGGAATTTTTTGAATTAGTTCGAATTGAGATGTAATATTTTGGGGATAAGTGATTAGATGATAGGAGAAGGTATTGCAAAAAGAATTAGATCAATTGGTTAAGTTTTGAGTAAGAATTCATTGATTGAATTTTCGGATTGAATTGAGTATAATCTTTGGAGCTAGTTTATTTGCAATTGATGAATCCCAGAAGTTATATGATTGATAATTAGTGATGTTAGGTTATTGCATTGTTGATTAGAACACCATTTGGAAGATTTTTAGTAGATGATGTTCTTGGTTTTTATAGAATCATTGGGTTGATGATTGGAAATGTTAGGAATGATTGTTAGGAGAGTTTGGATGTTTAGAAGTACTCAAGAATGAGAGATTACAAGTTAGAAAGAAGTTCGGATTGATTGGGAAACGTTTAGGATGGATTGGAAATGAATTTGGTTTGCAGAAAACTCTAACCGAATCGGTTGCGAGTTGCTACCGATCGGTTGGGAGTGTTCAAAAGTGCAACCGATTCGGTTGGACGTCAAACCGATCGGTTTGTCGCCTCGGAAAATTTTTTGACAAATTTTTAAAATGTGTTTTCTAGTTTCTAAATTGATTGATATTAGTTCTTATACTTATATACTAACATAATTTGAGATTTCTTTCAGGGGAATGTTGGAAGATTAGGACGAAACCCGATTGTTAATAAGTATTTGAAAAGGAACGAGCGAAAAAGGATTACTTTCAGTTTGAAACCGGAGTCGAATGAGAATGTCAAGTTTTCTCATGTGCAAAACAAAGACGAGAAGAATGCGTATAGAGAACGTCTTTCAAAACTTCAAGAGAGGAAGATTGCTAAGCCTAGGTTGATTGATTGGGAATTGCTTTAGGACTATGAATGTGAAGATCAATTAAGGAGTATGATGACTATGGTTTATGTGTATCCTGGTGTCGGAGATAGATTTGAAGATTATTCATAGGAAAGAGCTTTTAGTATTCGTAAAGATGTTTACAAGGAATGGTGTTTGGAGTTCTTTTCTACATTCTATTTTGATAGAAAGGTAAATGATGTGCTTGGAGATGTATGTGTTTGATTTAGAATGTGTGGTCGCGAACATGCTTTTTTTTGCCAAAATATGCAGTTGCACTTGGTTTGTATGAGGAGAGTGAGATCCAACATAGGTTGTTTGGACCACATTTTGTGAGTTTAGCTAGAGTTAATGATCAATACTCGGGTATTGATGAGTATTGGAATAGAATTGGTGATCCAACTTGTCTTAGGAGAAATGCTTCTAGGATTAGGAATCCATTGTTGAAGGTTTTACAAAAGTTGATTTCTTGGGGATTGATACATAGGAGTTGTGGACAAGACAAGTGTAGTCAACCGGACCTATGGGTGATGAAGTTGTTGGAGGAAGACAAGAATGGGAATGTGGCATGGATTATTGCCGAGTATCTTTCGAAGAGAGCACCGGGGATTAAGAAACAAAGTGATGTTTGTGGAGGTCATTATGTGACCATGTTGGCTAAAAATCTTGGGTATTTTAATGATGAGGAGTTGAGGAAGTGTAGAGTGAGATTGGAGAGTGAGTTTTGGGATGCTTTTAGTTTTGGGAAAGCGTTGGATAGGATTAACAAGACTTTGGGACCTTGGATCGAACCAAGTGTGGGGGCACAATCCGGAGCTTATGCGGGAGCTCTGTCACAACCTCAAATGGGGAGTTTTCCGGGTAGTACTCAAAGTGGTTTTGATTCAGGATGGGGTGATTAGAACCGTGAATTAAATGCTATTGAGTGTAGGGAAGTTTGGAGAGATTCGATGCAAATGAGGAATAATTACAACTATGATTATTCCATGCCTATGATCCAACATTTGGCACAAGATGCCAATTATGAGGTACCTCCCTACAACCCACCAAATGTTCCACCATACCCTTTACCGTATTCTCCATATCCTGGACCATACCCCTATCCTTATCCTGGTTATTCACCATTTCCGGAGCCATATCCTCCATATGGTAGACTTCCCGAGTATGGTAGTTCAGGTGTTAATGTGGGTGGACCGAGTTTTAATCCTGGAGGATCGAGTTATGATGTTGGTGGTTCGTCATCAAGAGCTGGAAAGAAGAAGAGACGAGTGGTAGACGAGGACGATGAAGAAGATGTTGATGAGGATGAAGAGGAAAGCGAGGACGAGTTCGTTCGTTCGGATGTGAGTTATTGATGGTGACGCTTGGTTACATGATTATGGTTGGTTTTCTAAAACAATTATGCGTCGAACAATTTCTATTTCTATTATCTTTAACTATTTTCTTGTAGGATTTATAACGTAACGTAATTTTCTATTTATTTGGTTTAGATATGCTTTTGTTTGTGTTTGTTTGGTTGTTTCGTATATTTTGCAGTTTTCTTGCAGGAGTTTTATTACGGAAGCATATAGTTGATCAACTTTTGGAGTCGGTAAACTCATTTGCTTATTATGATTAAATATGCATGTTGCGTATTTAACTCCGGTATTTTCTAAATTTTTCCATTTCCTTTACTTTGAAGTCATTTTTTTATTACATTGAGGACAATGCAAAACTTAAGTGTGGGGGAAGGAAGAAAATAGAAAAATTGCATTATTTTTAAATTTTTGATTTTCAAATTTTTGATTTAGAGTCGTGAACTTTAGTAACTAGTAGTAGTTCGCCCTTCATATTTTAGTTAAAATAAGGTTGATTTCATGGTATATAATAATGATATTTTTGGAGAATAAATTCAAGTTTTAAAGAGCAATTTGTCTCGGAATTGATAACATTTGCTAGCACAATTTTATACCCTTATTACTTTAAATTGTGAGGATTAGTTTTTTTTATGAGAATAGTATTCCTTATACTATTTACATATTTCATGATGAGTGTGCCGGTGGTTATGTTAATTCTAGAACTTGTACTTGTTTTGCATTACGGTTAAAATCATTTTCGAATGATGAGGATATATATTCATATGATTAGAGGCAAACTTAGGAATAAAACCAAATGGCTATCCATTTACAAAATAATTTTTTCTAACCACATTGGTTAGTTACCCTCGTATTTGGAACCCATTTGTTAGCGTTCATTTTTAGCGCTAGATACCCTTAGTTACATCCTTTGAGCCTGTTGGACCGTAATTGATAAAGTCTTGTTGGATAAGGATACTTACGTAGTAAACTAAAGCCAAGGGGCTGAACATGTTAAGTAGATAGTTAATAACCGTTTAGCGGTTATTGGTAGTTATTAGTTAGTTATAGAATTCGGTTACAAACCGAAGGGTCACGATGGTTCACATTGTATCGGTTGGAAAACTATATATATGTTGTACATGTAACATTTAGAAGTGTGTCAATACAATGTAACAGTTTATGTTGTTAGTAATATTAGAATCATATTCTTGTCAATCGTATTGTTGAATCGATCCTGGAAGTCACAAGTAAAACCTGTGCAAACAACGATTCTACATTGGTATCTAGAGCCAAAGGTTCAAACTTGGGAAGTGACATCAGAAACGAAGGTTGCAAGATTACAAGAAGTTTGATTCAAAGGAAAAGACACCAAGGAATACGCGGGCCAAGGAATTCGGTGGAAACTTTGTTGGGACTGTCTGAACGCGGCAACAAAGGGAGAAAACTTTGTGGGACTGCTGGAACGCGACACAAAGGGAGGAAAAGAAAACGTTTTGACGCTTGAAAGGATAGCATGATACCGGAAAGAAGAGGCTAGCGAGAAAAGACTTCTATGGGTTGTTAGTTGGGCTAACACAAACGGATGAGGAAGCAGTAAAGGATTGCTACAGGGAGTACATAGGAATGGTGAAGGTTTACTATGAGGGAGCACAGAGATCAAGGCAGGAAAGGCCAGGAGAAGTGGTAGGAAATAGCAGTGGGACTGCTTGTATAGAAGAACCACAGGCTTTTGCAAAGATGAGTGTTGAAATAGAAGGTGCACTAGATGGAACTCCAAGGAAGAGATGCAAGACTGCAAAAGTTGGTGTTAGATTGAAAGGCAACACGGAAGAGAACGCGGAGAAGAGCGTGAAGATTCGAAAAACAAGACTTAAACAATTAGGGGGGAATTGTTGGACCGTAATTGATAAAGTCTTGTTGGATAAGGATACTTACGTAATAAACTAAAGCCAAGGGGCTGAACATGTTAAGTAGATAGTTAATAACCGTTTAGCGGTTATTGGTAGTTATTAGTTAGTTATTAGTTAGTTATAGAATTCGGTTACAAACCGAAGGGTCACGATGGTTCACATTGTATCGGTTGGAAAACTATATATATGTTGTACATGTAACATTTAGAAGTGTGTCAATACAATGTAACAGTTTATGTTGTTAGTAATATTAGAATGATATTCTTGTCAATCGTATTGTTGAATCGATCCTGGAAGTCACAAGTAAAACCTGTGCAAACAACGATTCTACAGAGCCATCTTTTTCATTTTGTTAAATCCATAAAAATACAAAAATATTTTACATTTTAAACCTTAGCCTAACCCTTGTCAAAGTCTAAAAGGTGGATTGCGAGTTGCTTGGTTGCTTGGTTAGTTTTTGATGATTATTAGTTAGCCACACTTCACAATTCATGTGTGTGCCATTCCAACAAAGACGTAGGATGCATACTTCTTATTTGTATTTTTTGTGGTGTATGCTTATGAGAAGTGTGGGGGAGAAGTTTCTTATTTAAAAAAAAAAAGAATAAGTCATCGCAACTATAAGGTGAGAAATATAACCAATGTGTTATATTATTATGAATAAAGAAAGTCATGTGATATGTTGTTAGCCGATGTGCTAAGTTTGAAGAATATTTTATGGTGAATCAAGGTATCAACATGTGGAGTCGAAGAGGAGAAAGATTGTAACTATTATCATTTTTGGGTTTGTGGATTATTTGAGATTAGCAACTATGGGACTTAGACTTTGATTTTATTTTTCTTTTAAAACCAATTTCATAAATATTCTCATGCCTTATCCTTACCTTTTTGACTTAGTGTAATTATTTTGCACGAAAGTTTATAAAACCCTTAGCCTAAACATTACAACCCGAATAAAAGACCTCTTTGATGAATTATTCTATTGTTTTGATACTTGTACAAGCCTATGGTAAGAAACATTAATCATGACTGTGCAATGAGTGATCTATTTATCATTTCACATATTGAGTGATGAGTGAATTTCAAATTATTTTCGTGAGGTGCTTAGAATTGTTATCAAGCTCTTTATTTACTTGATTGAGTTCAAACAAGATATTTGCACTATTACCATTGAATTCAGTTTTCTTTTGATTAAGGCTTGCTCGAGGGCGAGCAAAGCTCAAGTGTGGGGGATTTGATAACGCTCAAAATTAACATATTTTTAGTCGCGTTATTGTTTGATTTATGAGTGGAAATTGGTCATATTTGTATACATTTGTTACTTAATCGTGGAAAAGTGTTTATACATGCAAATATAGCCAAAAGCAGGGAAAAGTGAACAAAAGATGAAGAATTGAAGCGTACATGCATTTTTGGAGAGTTTCGAGAGGATCAAAGAAGAAAGAAACATTGCATGAACAAAAGGATTTGATAAAGACAAGTTTACTATACGAAATTATCAAGGAAATATCAAGTTATAATGGACAAAGTCATGCCACGAAGAAAAATATTGCATGCAATGTAAAACGACGAAGAAAAGACATGAAATCATGATCAGACGAAATCCAACCGATCGGTTGCAACCCGCAACCGGATTGGCTGGAAAAGTGACAGAATGACCATCCGATCGGATGGCGAGAAACCGATCGGTTGGTGGTGACTGAAGTAACAAGTTTTGCATTAATTGGCGAATTTACTCCCCATAATCATTTGTGGCTGATCATTGTTGCTTATTTACTGTGGAGGGACGTTTTTACTTGAAGCATAAGTGTCATTAAGCTATATAATGAGCACTTAGGACTTAGAGATACTTGTACCACCATTATCTAACTTAGTATTACACCAAATATTGTTAGCTTATCTTATATTGCCTGAAAGTTTACTAAGTGTTGTAAAAACGTCCGGAACGTGTTGAGTTAAAGTCTCAAGCATTGGTTCGAGTGTGGAGTTGTTTACTTACATTGGTGAGCAATTGGAGGAGTGTGGTTGCTATAGTTCCACAAGTTTTCTCATTGTAATTTCAAGACTAGGTACACCTTGATACTTATAACGAACAATTGTTACTTTAAGTTTTATGAAAGTTTTCTTATTTACTTGTGTTTTATTATGATTGCTATGGAGTAATTTGTGATATACTTGTGTATATGATGTGATTGGTAAATGGAGTATTATCTTATGAAAAAGGTGATGCATGAAAACATATCTATTTTTATGAGTTTGTTGATATAACATCTTTTCTTGCTTAATTTGTCGGTAAAAACAATTTCTTGAAAAATAGGTCCGAAAGGATTTTCAACTTGTTTTTATTCCAAAATATTAATACACCAAATTAGTATGGAATAGGATGCTTGACAACCATCTTATTTACTAGTTAAAATAAATTTGAAACAATTTCATCACGAAAAAAGGACCGAAAGGATTCGTAGGAATTCATAAGAAAAGAATTGATTTTCTAAACAACCATGTGTTTATAGGATTGTCATACTAATTTGATATGTCCGAAAGGAGTCATTTAGGTGATAGAATTCTTAGTAGTAGTGAAAATAAGATGGTTTTTATTGTCATACTAAATTTTTACGATACTCCTATTTACCAATCAAGGAATTATACATAAGTATATGTTTAGTTTTTATTTAGTTTCTTTTAAATTAAGATTTTACATAAATTTGGATTGACAACCCTTATTTATCAAACCTTTTTCTAATTACTAAAACTACCAAATCCCTTGGGACGATCTCGACTTACCCACCTTTATTACACCGGACGAGTATACTTGCTCGTATGTGCTAGATAATAATCGGATAATTCGTGTTTATAAATTTTAAAACTTGTACTAACAAAATGCACATCAGCCCCGAACCTTAGTAGAGTATTCCCGACCTAGGCACCAAGGCTACCGAAACACCATTGAGCTCACCGGAGCCAATGTGACCCCCTTGCGATCCGACACCATCCGGTTGGTGCAAAGCGGATGTGCATTCTATGGACTTCGTTCCGAAGATCCAAATCAACATCTTAAGGACTTCCTTAAAATCGTAGATTCCATAGACCTAGATGTTGCAACTAGAGAGACAACCCGATTACGCCTATTCCAATTCTCTCTACGTGATCAAGCTAGTCAATGGCTTGAGCGTTTACCCGCGGGATCCATCACCACATAGGATGATCTCACCACTCGTTTCCTTGCTCAATTTTTCCCACCGGGGAGAACTACTAAGCTTAGAAATGACATCTTTATGTTCCAACAACGTCAAAACGAAACCTTTTACGAAGCATGGATTTGATATAAAGACCTGCTCCGAAAAGTCCCTCATCATGGCATTGAACCATGGCTCCAGATTCAAATCTTTTACGATAAAGTTAACTATCAAACAAGGAGAGCTATAGATTACGCAGCCAAGGGTAGGCTAAACAGACTTAGCATTGACGAATGCTGGAAAGTTATTGAGGGGTTAGCACAATACGAAGAAGAAGGATGGGAGGACCCGATGTTTCCAAGCAAGGGAAACTTGATTACGCATACGCCACCCAAGAGTAGTTATTAGGAAGTATCGAGAAGCAGGTAAAAGAATTAATGAGGATTGAGAAACCTGCTGCTAAAACCGTGTGGAATCCTAATGTACGTAGGAATGCGGTTATCAACCATGATTTTCCTGAACGTTCACGACAAGAGGAATTCGAAGGGATAATGGTAACCTTCATGAATAATCAGGAAAAACAAATCCAGCACCTAGAAGCACGCATGGAAAGTACTCGCAATGATTTTATGGATTTAGCAGACAAATTCATATCAAGGATCAAAGAGAAGATTATGGAAAAATCCGAACCAAGAAAAATCGAAAAAGTCTTCGAGGTTTCAACTCTTTTGGTGTTTAACCAAGAGGATAACGAGAAATTTTCCCCAAGTGCTTCACCGTCAATCACCTCCCACTTTTGTGAGGATCCTCAGGAAAAGAAGAATTCGCAATTTCATGACATTTTTGTTGGATGCTTGCAAACTACGCTCCCAAACTTGTGCAAGAGACGTTCTTTTGGTTTTAAACCCGGTGTGAAGAGGTTGCACCTTAAAACTCCACAGATTTGAGACCCTCTATGGAACAACACCTCTTTGTACCCACCAGTGACCCGTGCGAAGGTTACAACTTAATTAAAACATAACCAACTCCTTTCTACAACCACACCTCTTTCCGTGACAGTAATAAAACGTTCGACCCTGGTGGACTTCACTAATGGAATAGCTACTCATGGTTTTTACTTGTGTTTAGCTATTCACAATAAGTGCAGGGACTAAATGTGGAATTACTTCATTATACACCTCAAACGGGCATCTGACGGCGTCAGAGGATAACTCTTGACGCCGTCACCTCGCTAGTTCAGCAATAATAACCCAAATTCAATCACTTTCAACTCATACCCCACAAATCTCACCCAAAGTGCTGCTACCACTCCGAATCCCCATCCTCCAATTCGACATCTTCCGTGACTAATCTCCACTCGATAAGTAGTTTTTCCTCACTCTTTTTTGTTCAATTGTCCTTATGATCAATCAATTTTGAAAACCCCTTTCACCCGAAACCCTATTTTTTTTGACCCAATCATTGACAAATCTTAATGCCATCCATTTGGTGATTTGTAATCATGGGGGTTACCCTTTGATGATGTTAACCTACTTGAATCATGCGTTAATTTAGGAAAAATCCCTCATGCCACGGATTTTTTGACCCCCCACCCATGTTTTCTGATTAAAGGAGTGTTTGGGTAATGGGTTAAGAGTTTGAAAATTGATTTTTTGAATCAATTAAATTCTCGTTCTAATTGTTTCCGCCCACTCTATCTTTTTCCAGGAAAATGAGCAAGCGATCTCGACAACATCGTGGCAGCTCTTCTAGGTCCCAAAGAGTTAACTATGGGGAATTGGTCCATAGTTGGGGTGAATTTGACAATGTTGCCGCCACCACCAAGTATGCGGAACTTTGTAATCACCACATTGATGCTGGGGCCGTGATTGATTGGGAGTTTCTTAGGTCCCAAGGGTTGGAGACTGCGTTTCTGGGGAGGATCCACACTGATGGGTTCGCGGGTCCTCAATGGGAGAGGTTGTTTAGGATGAGAGAGATGGTGTATAGTGAGTTGGTGAGGGAGTTCTTTGCTACCTTCCATTTTGATCAGGCTGAGGCTAGGACGGACATGGGGGGCACCACTATCTATTTTAGGTTAGGAGGGGAAGTGCGATCATGTTCGGTTACTGAGTTTGGTTGGAGGATAGGGTTGTATACTAGGGAGGAGGCCGTTGATGGAGGTTTATGCGGAGGTTGTTGCATGGGGAGACTTTGAGGAGTGATATGAGGTGTGTCACTTTTTGGCCGACCATTGGGGACGGGGTTTACACCTCGACTACTGGGGCAGCATCAATCAGGGACCCCGTGGTTAGGTTGGTCCATAGATGCATCACATACAGCGTGTCAGGACGTCATGGCACCACTCACCGTGTCACTGCTTCAGATCTTTTCTACCTGTACACCATCTTTTCAGCGGATGTTTACTGCAACATCCCATTTTGGGTAGCTAGTTATTTGAGGACCAGTGTGGGTGAGAGGGATATCGATAAGGTGTATGGGGGGATGTTCGTGACCCGGTTGGCTCGTTCCTATGATCTTCTTACTCCCTCGATCATGGGATACTTGAGCGACTGTTGGGCTTGTAGGGTAGTGAGGGCTAAATCCCTCAGGCAGATGAGCATTGTGATGCTGATGAGGAATGGGACCTATAACTGGTATGAGGCAGGGGGACCTGATGATGAGGATGATGATGATGATGAGGGAGCACCCCAGCAGCATCAGTTTGAGGGTTATGAGGAGGGGACAGTTCACTACTACCGACACATGAGTCAGGGAGACTGGCAGGCACACCAGGGATCCTGGATGGGTCAGGTGGACGCATGGCGGACCACCACTGACCAACGCTTTGATTGGATGTATGATCACACCATTCGCCAGATGCAGCACGTCTCCACCCGTGATCAGCTTGAGCCTCACCTGCAGATTGACCCATTTCCCGGTCGTGAGACAGACTACCCTCCCTACGGGTACACATGACACCTCCCTCCTGGCTATGACTACCATTTTGGTCCTCCTCCCCAGTGATCTTTCTTGATATCTGTTATTTCTGAACAATTTATTGATGGTCATGTAATTCGAAACAATTGGTACTGTAATAGTGTAGGATGTGGCCTCTGTTGGCCTTGAACAATTTTAATTTTCTATGTTTACGTTATTTAGAAATAATTGAATATGCTTATGGTGACATATTTCATTTTGTGTGATTTTATTTTGTTTGTTTGTTATTTGCTTCCGTATGCATGCTTTATTTTTATTGTTGGTAGATCATGTTTCTAAACTAAAAAGTGGAAATACTTTACTTTGTTGTTTTGGCCTAGTCTTAACTCCACCTAAAGGTATTTTTTTGCAAAAGATAAGTGTAAGGGGAAACCCCAAATATGTTTTTAAGAAACAAACCGATCATGATTCTCCACAATATTAAGTGAACATGTATATTCGTATTTGTTAGAGTCAAATGCTTGTATCGAGTCATAATGAAGTTTTGCAAGATTTTCCAGGAAGTAGGACCAAGTTTTTCCAGAAATTTTCCGGAAACTTAACATAAGAATTTCTACAGGTCACTTCTGACGGCGTCATGAGCTTGCTCTTGACGGCGTCACGTGTAAAAATCTGGAAATTTTACCAGTTTTGTTTTTCTAACGGAGTCTTAAAGTTTTTTCCGAATTATTAAGTTTTATAATCTCCAGGAAATCTGCAAACTTCATTCCACAAGCAATATATCTTATTTTATTTTCTAGGATTTAGTAACTTATGTAGATTGCCGCCGATTTTATGCGAGGTTGCTTTGTTTGTTTTCTCAGGATTTACAGGTTATGTATGACAAGAAGATGATTTATATTCTAGAAGGGAAGCTTTGATTGTTCATTTTCTTGGAGGAAGATCTAACCTGGCCACCTTATTATCCATACCGAGCGAATCAGGGGAGTATTTGATTTCATTCTTTTTACTTATTTCACTTTTACATTCTTTACTTGAACATTGGGGACAATGTTCATCCTAAGTGTAAGGGGAGGGTAAAATGATGATACCTTACAGATACACTTTCGCTTGAGTTTGTTTGTTTAATGGTAGATGGGTAATAAAACTATGAGAAATACTTGTTAGTGCAATTTTAGCGCCAAATTTAAATTTTTTTACAACATTTAGGAGTGAAACTTTAGCCTTAGCAAGCGTCTCATGGATAGGAGATTGTATGACTAGCACATAACCGTACTTTCAGAAAAATTTTCCACCCAAATATGTGAGGTTCGCCTTTAGATTTGATAGGAAAAGCATTTACTATTAGTGCTTATGAGTGTACCGGTAGCATTTAGATTCTAGAACTTGCGTTAGTGATGCATCCCGAGACCGCTAGTGAAACTAGATTCGTGTAGTAGGATTTACTACATGATAAGAGGCACTAGGATCACCCTTGTGTTAAACCCGTATCATAATTACTTGACCATTTAAGTCATATTACTTGGCTAGTTAAGTCAATTGATTTTTCCCACACCTTAGCGTTGTACTCATTTTTAGTACACGAAACCCCTAGTACACCCCTCCGAGCCTATCTTTTCGTTTCTAACTTTAAGCATCTTACTTAAAGGAAGAATTTGTTACACCCCACTTAAATGTACAATCAAATCACCTTAGCCTTCCGTGTATGCGCTCATTTTTAGTGCATTATTGTTATTTGTTAAACCCTAAGTTAATTATCTAATTGATTACATGGTTGCTAAGTCGAGTCATATCCTTGTACATATTGTTTTGGGACTCATGGGACTCATGGGTAAAGTACTTATTTTATTGAGTAATGGGGAAGCACATCATTTATTACCCCCGTATGTGGGTTAATCTTAAAAGTACTCCAAGTGTTTTGATTTTCTTAATTCGAGTCATTAGATTAGTTTATTGTAAAGTATGTAAAAATTCAAGTGTAAGGGGAATTTTCATTCCCTATGATGTATTATTTTGGATGGTAGGGTAAGAGTGTATGCAAAAAAAAAAAAAAAAAAAAAAAAAAAATCGAACAATCAAGAAAAAGAAAAGAAAAAAAATAGAAAAAGAAAAGAGAAAAAACATACGGACTACCATCCCTTTTTATTCTATGTTCATTTTATGTTTTTGTTATTTTTCATTTATTAGCTTAAGTCGAGTCTAGTCTTGGCTTAGTAACGCCATATTGTACATGTAATTAACCAAGATTGTTAACTCGCCACCAGTAAAGACTGCCTATATCCAACAAAACCGTGTATTTCATATCCCTGCACCTAACGTTACAACCCTTTAAAAGACATCTTTGATAGTTTATCCTAGGTGCTTACGCTATGTGGTGGAGGTTTGATCATTTCCCAAGCCTATGGTAATCTATTTTGCTATGACAGGTAGTGAGAGATATCTTCCGTTTCCATATTGTAATTTATACTTTATTACACCCAAGAGATGTGAGTATCTAAACACTATTTGTGAGGTGCTTGCGTATGACCTCCGTGCTTGTCTTTGGTCTTTAGTGGAATGATTATTTGTTGTAATTACTTTTATATTAGTGTTGAATGATCCCTAACTTGTATTTTGATTAGAATAAAAGCGCATTTGCTTGAGGACAAGCAAATCTCAAGTGTAAGGGTATATGATGAGGCGAAAAATGAACCACTTTTAGGGGGTCATTTTAGCCCGAAATTGAATTTATCTGATCAAATATTGCCCTAAATCGTTCCTTTTGTGATTTTAGGTACTTTGGGAGTGAAATCTGGAAAAGGAAGCAATTCGGACGTTTTTGGAGCATAAAAGTGAAGAAAACGCCAAAGACTTAATTTTCCAAGCTGGGAACAGTGTGTGACGGCGTCAAGAGTACTTTCCTGACGGCGTCAAGAGTAAAGATCATGACGACCCAGTACAGAAATGAAGACGTCACAAAGTAGAGCGTCAAGAGTTAAATGTGTGACGGCCTGCAAAAGTGGATAACATGACGGCGTCAGATGTAGATCAAGGCAGTCCGAGAATTATTTTGGCGGCGAGATGACGGCGTCACAAGGTTGTTCTTGACGCCGTCAGCCTCTTATATCTATATATAGTTTTCTAATTTTCATTCATTGAGAGGAACAAGTTTGGAGAAACCTTAAGGCCGAACCATATACGTATTTTACAGCTTTTTCAAGGGTTTTCAGCCCTTGAACCTTTAATTCAATCAATATGTCTATGTGTTGGTTGTCTATATCTTGTGCTTGTCTTGATTCCACCATGCTAGGCTTGATTTATCTTGTGTTTGCTTAGATCTAATGAAACCTAGATGTTGATTATGTGTTGATTTCTTGTTTTTGGTTGTATTGGATGAATGATTTCAATGTTAGGCTTAAGAAAACTGGCAGATCTCCAAATGGTAACATGCTTGAACGTCTTAGGAAACATGAACCGATGTGTACTAGGTTTTATTGGTTGTATTTAATGCATGAGTAAATTCTAATGATCCCATGTTAGGAGCTTCTTAGCCTGCTCGACATAGGAGTGAAGTAGGCACTCATAGGATTGGGGAGTTAAGTACGCCACCCCATGAATGGTATTAAGGAATACAATCCGTCATCCACGCAACTATAACAAGTAATTAATGTGTAAAAGATATCTAGGGAGTAGTGAAATATAAGTAAACACATTTCTCCACTTATTGCTCACAACCTTAGTTCAATTTAGTTTTATTTTCATTTTTAGTATTTTATTTTGATTGCATCTTTAGTATTGGGTTAGTTGACTAGCAACTAATTCCGCCCAAATCCTTCAAACCCGAGATATTTACTTGCTTTCTAAAAAATATAAAAATACAAAAAAGAATCATCCCTCATCTCTAGAACTAGTATTTAGGTTTTCTAATCCTAGCGACACTATTCCTAGCTGAACGATCAATCCCCCGGTACTTGTCATTATACTATACTACATCGATCAGGTACACTGCCTGGTGGGGGTTGTAAGCTTCTCGAGATCCCTTGAGAGGTAAAGCCTGGTGCAATCCCTACGCATCAGGCTACAATGCAGTTCCTAATCCCCCAGGTAGTTTTCAACCACCTAGGAAAGATGTCTCTTGTTATGGGGTAGATAACCTAGAGTTTAGGAAAAAGCTTAAAGGTCAATCAAATTCTGAGCCTTTAGGAGAATCTGTTGAAGCACCTAGGGTTCCTGAGAAAAAGTTTTCAAAACAAGCAGTACCTTCAAACACTTCTCAAAGTACTGATGATCACTCAGCAGTGCCTCCAAGAAAATATTTTCAAAATACTGCTAATTTTAGAAAACCTTTCGGAAACGGATTTGGGAATATTGGTCCAAAGGTCTGTTATGTATGTTATAGTCCTCACCATTTGATTAAGGACTGTGATTATCACTCAGAATACTTAAGCAAATACCCAAAGACCAGATCTGCAAATCCAAGTCATAGGGAGAATAAGCCAAGGGATAACAAACCAGTTTGGAATTACACAAATAGGGTTAACCATAGTAATTTCTCAAAAGACTATAGGTACCCTCATCAGAAAATACCATTCTCCAAACCCACAGTACCTTCTCAAAGTACTGATAGAAAGACCCCTAACCAAGGTGCTGATAGCAAAAACTCAAGTGTAAGACCTAGGAGATTCAATTACTACAAACCTAGAAGGCCTTACAACACAAGAAAAGATGCTAGAACACATAACCCAACTCCAAAAGTTACAACTAAATGGGTTAAGAAAGAAAGTACTGCTGGGGAAGAACCAGTACTTTCAGAGGTTAAGGGTGAAAAAGGGAAAATTGATAAGCATGAACCAAAAGTTTTGGAAACAAAAACATTAATTCTTGATCATGTTTTTAAAGAAAGTGGTGATTACATACTCAAAGAATTTGAGTATGTCACTCCACAAGGGGAACACAAGTCAGTAATGGCTTGGGTTCCTAAAAGAAACTAACCATTTTCATGTGTATGCAGGGCAACCCAGAAGAGGAGCTTAAAGATCATCTTATTGTTGATAGTGGTTGCTCTGGAAGTATGACAGGAGAAAAGGAGCTCTTGTCAGATTTTAAAGCTTATTTTGGAGGAAAAGTTGCATTTGGGAATGATCCTGATGGAGGAAGAATCACTGGCAAAGGAACTATCAAGGCTGGAAACATTAATTTTGAGAATGTTAGATATGTGAAGGAGCTTAAATTCAATATTTTGTAAGTCTCTCAGATTTGTGATAAGAAGTATCCTGTGTTATTCTTTGACACAGAATGTCTTATACTCTCTCCCGAGTTTAAGTTAAAAGATAGAAACTTGGTGATGCTGAGAGCACCAAGAACTAATGATATGTATAGCATAGACTTGAAGAACATCAATTCTGCTGAAAGAGCAACATGCTTGATTGCAAGGGCAACAATGGAGGAAGCACATCAATGGCACAGAAGATTAGGACATGTGAATTTGAAGAACATAAACAAGCAGGTCAAAGGAAATTTAGTTAGAGGTTTACCTTCCAAAACATTCAAGAATGATCACTCATGTCTTTCTTGAAAAAAGGGTAAACAACACAAGGCTTCCTGCAAGAAGATTGAAGAGAAAACCATTAGAGAGCCTTTGGAATTGCTGCATATGGATCTGTTTGGACCTGTTTCAGTTGTTAGTTTGAACAAGAAGAAGTACTGTTTGGTTGTGACAAATGACTGTAGCAGATTTAGTTGGGTCTTTTTCTTATGTTTCAAATATGAAACTTTTGATGCTATTCATGATCTTATAATAGCACTTGAAAATCAGCTATGACTCAAGGTTAGAGGCATTAGATGTGATAATGGGACTGAGTTCAAGAATCAGCTAATGGATGACTTTTGTGCCAAGAAACGAATTAAAAGAGAATTCAGTATTGCCAGAACTCCTCAGCAAAATGGAGTTGCAGAAAGAAAGAATAGAACTCTTATAGAAGTAGCAAGGACAATGCTTGCAGACTCCCATTTACCTATTCCATTCTGGGCTGAAGCTATAAGTGCTGCTTGTTATGTGTTGAACAGAGTATCAGTGACAAAACCTCAAATGAAGACACCTTATGAGTTACTCATGGGAAAGAAACCTAGAACCAAGTTTATGAAACCTTTTGGATGTCCCCTGACTATTTTGAACACTGCTGATAATTTGGGAAAATTTGATGGAAAGTCAGATGAAGGATACTGATGATGTACCCTCCGATCAGCTCGAAGGACACCCCTTCGAGTGTAATCGCAACCTACATAATCGAAGGCTCTGGCTAGCCTCCTAAAACTTTCCTTGGCGTAAAACTAATCATCAATGATCTAATTACCAAGTGGGAATTCGCCAATCGAAGGATCAAGCCCTTCGGGGTATCTTTCGATAAGTTTCAAGGACGGAACAATGCCAAGCCCACATATTGGTAAGACCAAGTCTTACCCACGTCTCCTCTTTCTCTTTAGCTCCCCCGCTAAATTAGGAGGAGTGGAGCACTAACCCCTAGAGGTTACCACAAATCATGGGACGCCCCCATGATCTCTATCAAATGTGTGACCACTCTCCAGGACCGTTTTCTTCACCTATAAATAGTCCTGGACGATGAAAATTCTGGTATGCAATCTATCTCACCTTACTTTACTATGCATATACTTAAACTCTCATACCAATCACTCATTCACACGTCGGAGATGGTTCGCAGGGTCCAACCCCTGCGCAATCACTTAACGTAGTGTTTTAGTATTTCTTATTTCAGGTTATATCCAAGCTTGGTGCAATCTCAACACCCCTCATTTTCCTTTGATCACCATCAAAGGCCTGGTAGTGCAAAATATTGTACAATCAGTGGCACCATCCGTGGGACCCGCTACAATTAGTCCCGTTATTTCCAAGCAAGATAACCAAGTCAAATACACTCGCTATTATTCCGGCATGAATTCAGAACGAGAAGTTACACCCCCACCTGGTTTCTCGTCCTTAACCCCTTTACCCGTAACCGACACCAACAACCTTCCGCCAATCACGGTCTCCACTTTTACTACACGATCTCATCCTGAAATAACGCCCAACCACCACGCATCCACTTCGGCCAATCCAGAACTCATCATTAGCCCCGCCTTTGTAGACGCTAATTATGAAGAGCTAGAGTCCTTGCTAAGGGCTCGAAGGAGACAAATCAGAAATACGGTGTAGGGATCTATACCTTGATAGATCACGAGCCAATAGATCGTTAGTCAACTAATGTAATCACTAGCTAGACTAAGTTAGATAATCTCTGTGAGCTTGTAGTTATGCGGAATATAAAAACAAACTTATACTAAACTTGATCCTCTATGGATCGATAAACTAATAATATTAATGAAACTCGTACTAAAAACTTGTACCTATTACAATGACCTAGGGTTCCTTATATACTAGTGGAAACCCTAACCTTTCTTACAAGAAACAAATAATGAAAAACTAATAAAAGATATTCTACATATCTTGTCCTAAAATACATAAGTTATATCCACGGTTAAACTCTATCCGTAGGATCTCTAGATGTCCGCAGGAACCAGTTATCAGCAGAAAGTCACTAAGCCTTCCGAAGAAACCTGTCAGCATTATCAATCAATAGAATCTTCAGTAATTCCTTACAATCCTCCCCTAATCTTGAATTTGACACAGTTAAGTTCAAGATTTCTTGATAGATCACCAATAGCACAAACCAGAGGATTGAGGATGAACATCAGCAGCAAAGAATCTTCATAAGCAGAATCTCTATGATCAGCAACCAATTGAAAAGCACCATTCTTTGCAGCAACACAAGACTAAATGTACATCGAAACATATAAGTTTCATACTATTCTCATCACATCCAGGTGTGTTAACTCCTGTGAGAGGTGAATCATTGAAAATAATGGATTTGATGTCTCTTTACCAATAGCCATCACTACTGGAGTAGCCAAGTGTTCAAAGGTACACTGATAACCACATGATTTTTAGCAAATCATCAGCTATAAACGGATTTGAGATGTCTTTACCTGTAGCCGTTTGCTCAGGACTAGTCAATTATTGATGAATAATCATCTTGGTCAATTGAATACCAAATATGGTTTTCCACTGCCTTTACCACAAGCCATATACATGTGGGCTAGCCAATTATTTGGAATCCATAAAGGAAAAATCCATGGTCAACTGACAACCATTTCAACTACTCAACAATAAAGCATGGGTGAGTTGAAAACCCTATGATTTTGAGCAAACCATTACAGCTATCAACAAATTTGATGAGTCTTTACCAAAGCTGTACCCTTTGGACTAGCCAACGTTTTGATGGAATAGTCAACATTAGGCAAGTTGATGACCACAAAGAGTGTGATAAGAATCAACACCAAACCTGCATACAACATACACAAAACTATACAAATATGTTAGGGTTTTTTTTTTTTTTTTTTTTTTTTTTTTTTTTTTTTTTTTTAATACTAAACTAAGAAGCATAAAAATTAAAAAAATAAAATAAAATAAACAATATACAACACAATACAATACCAAGATCAACTCATTGCAGATATGAATCCATTTGAATGCCATGCTTGGTTGCTAGTTCCTTCTTAGTCAAAATACTTCTTCTTATGAACCTCACCAATTGTTCAGCAAGATGAAGATCATTTTCAGTCATATCCAATGGAACTGATAACTTTGTCTCCAGCATGAGATGCATTACTTCCTTTGTGATTGGGTAAAGAACATCAGCCCAGCAATACAAGGTCTTACCAGTTGTTGTAACAATCATATGAACATTAGGAAGTGGAAAGAACTTCCAATATTCAACCACCCATGTCTTTTGACCTTTCCATACTTGAAACCTTACACCAGAATCACCTTTATAAGAATCACACAAAATCTGAAAATCACCCATCAAATACAATCCAATGTCATCAGGGGAATGAGTTTGATAATACTTGGTAACCCAATCATAAAGTGAGAGAAGATCTTGCTTGTCCACCATATGTAAGATCTGACTCAAAAACAAGAATGTCTTAGTAGTTCCATCTTGTCTAGTTATAACATTCACTTTTCCTTGGCCAAGCTCAGAATCAACCAGTTCCCACTTCACAATTTTCTCCCATACAACAGGGTCTTGACCATCATCAGAAGCATAATCAAAGAAAGTAGTACTATCCTCTAAAGGAATATCTTTTGGAGCTTTCCTCTTGATAGCTTTAGTCTTTCTCCTAGTGCCAGTATTAACAGGAATAGAAGGACCATCAGCAGGTTCTTCTTTAGGCACTTGTTTGGAAGTATCAGCAGGAACATCAGCAGAATCATCATCATCAGGTACTTCAATTAGAGTTTCTTCTGAAGCATCATTGGTAACATCATGTGGAGCTTCAGTTGTATCAGGATGAGATTCAGCAGTATCATGATGAGAAGCAGCAGGAATATCATCCATCTTAGCATCAGGAGTATCAGCCTTCTGAGACAAGTCTGAAGGATGTTGCACATTCTCCTGACCACCATGAAAAGACCCAATAGATTCAGCAGGTTGAGCAGCAGGATCATGAATCTTAGTTTTCTTAGCTTGAGGCTCATCCAATAATCTTCCTCTGAACTCCAAAACATCTTGAACATTTATACCAGAGGATTGAAGATTTGAAATGATCTTGTCATAGTAGAAGGTGAGCTGCTTATCTGAAAATCCCCAAACCTTCTTTTGATTCCACCCTGACCCAAACATAGAACATCCCTGATTCTTCACAAAATTCCTCATATATTTCTTTATTTCATTCTTTGTCCAAGGTCTTTCCCTGAGATACTTAGCTTTAATCTCTGCCTCCTGCTGTCTCTTCAATCTTCCCCTTTCAGACATCATTTGAACAAAAGCAGGATTATCAACTCCAAGCTCAGATTCACCCAAATTAGGCTTGGAAGCAGCTTGTTCAGCCAAATTCTCCCATTGTTCAGCAGTAAGATTCTTAGCTATTTCATCAAGCTCCTTTTTTCTTTCAGCAGGCAAGGTGGTAGTAAATTGAGGTCCCATCTTATCCAAATCATCTTGAATTTTTCTAGCCAATGCTTCTGAGGCCTTCAAATCCAATTGAACTTTAGTAACTACAGCATCCTCTTTAGCTTGCAAATGTGCAGCAACATTCTCACTAAGTTTTTCATAAGCAAGTTCCTCCTTTGATTTGACTCTGGAAGGAATGTCTTGATCAATCAATATAGACTTTCCTTTATCTTGCTTCTCAGAAGGAACAAAAGTTTTATCAGAAGAAGCAGGAGAGAGATCAGCTTGGATATCTACTGATGGACCATGAGTTCCCACTTCTGGCAAAGTAGTAGGAAAAGATTCCTTTCTAGGAACATCAGCAGAAGTCTTCTTGGTAGGAGCATCAGCAGACTTCTTATCAGCAGAATGCTTCTTTCTGACATAATGAGCAACACCAGCAGACTTCTTATCTCTGGAGTCCTTTGGAACAATGGCATCAGTAGAATGAGCAACATCAGCAGTTGGAGCAACAGATGGTTCAGGCCTAATGTTAGCATTCTTATGAACACTTTCCAAAGTGGTAGCAGCAAGAAGTTCAAGGCCTTCTAAGTCAATGTTGTCAGATGCTTTAGTAGAGTCCTCATCTGAGTCATACACCACACCTTGTTTCTTTCCTTGCTTAAGCTTCCCCTCCAACTTCTTAACTCTTCCAATTAGAGTCAGAACAACATTGATAAGATTCTTTTTGGTGAAGTTCAGATCATTCTCCAACTTGTCCACCCTAGATACATACCTGTTCAACAAAGCTGATACAGAAGTGAGAGTAACAGGACCTTCAGCTCCACCAACAGGGATATCTGTGGTGTTGGAAGCATCATTGGTCCTATGAGTAGAATAATTTAAATTTACATCTACATCTACATGATCCTCAAAGTGAGGTCTCAAAGGACTGAGTGAAGGAAGTCTTGTAAATTGTGGTGAGTGTACATTTTGGTCAAAGCCTAAATTCTCATTGAGCTCATGCTCAGGAGAATGGAGATCCATTAGTGAATGTACAGGTATGGGTAACCTTGGAGAGAGTGGAGGCTGAACATCAGAAGCAACTGATGCATTTGCATCAGGAGCATCTTCAGTTCTTTCAGGATAATTCTCTGGTGCTTGAGCATCAGGGGAAGCCTGACCACCAGCAGCTACATCAGCTGCATCTCCATCAGGGGGATTGCCCACCGGGGCATCAGCAGCTACATCAGCAGCTACTCCATCAGGAGGATTGCCACCAGGAAACATGGCTGGAAGTAAGGGCCTTTGTTCACCAGTAAATCTAAATTTCATTTGGGTAAACAACTTTTTAGATAAACCCTTAACAGGCAAGTGAGTGGGGTCATTGGTCTCAATGTCTAAAATGATTTGAAGAAACCTAGGATACAATAAATATTTAAGTTTGGTATCCTTAACATTTTCAAGCATAGCATTAAAGATATACCTAGAAAAGTTGAATATTCTCCCCTGAGAGAGACACACAATGGCAAGAGCAATGTCTGTAGAGAATTGGTCCCATCCACCAGACTTAGAACCCATGCACTGAAGTAAGGTGTGTGTCAAAAATCTCCATTTTGGACAAAACAGATTCTTGTACCATACTTTCCCATCACAAGTATAACCAGCAGCCTGAAGCCCTCTAAGTATCTCACTCTTAGGCAAATTAGTCACCCCTCCTTCATCATCCAACTGTAGTTTGGTCCTGACCAATGACTCAGTAACCACATATTCTTCCCCATCAATAACAGCAACAATCTCTGTTGGTCCATCTTCTACAGTCCTTATTTGAGCAGTTTCCCAAAATTGTACAACAAGAGACTCATGAATGACATCTGGATACTGGAGCAGAGCATAACAAATCTTTGACCTTTGAAGAAATTCCATCATGCCCATATAATCTGCATCATTCTTACCACGATCAAGAAAGGCATGTTTGTTATGATCTCCTTTGAAGTATAGTTCAGCCATTGATTGAGAATTAGAGATTAGGGTTGGGTGTTCTGAAAAATATTGAAATGGTTTTTGAAATTATATAGCGAGAGGGAATCAGTTAATTTGGGAGTGAGATATACACGATTTGGTTAATTATGGAAGTTACCAAACGTGGAGTGAAACTGATATGAATTATTGGAAAGAAATCTTTGACCAATAATCAACTAAGGCAAATCCCAATTAACTGAATCATCCGTAGAAACCAAATCAAACAGCTGAAAGCAAATGGTCAATCCGCAGAAAATAGTCAAACGTTGACTATGGTCAACAGAACCATCCGCAGAATCAATCAGCAGCATCTACCCATCAGTGGAAACCAAATATCTTTGAAAAAGATCTCAGAATTCAGAATTCAAAGAACCCTTAATTATCTTCAAACTGCCTCGCATTAATGGTAATAAAGACACGCGGTTGGGGGATCTTATAAATAAAGGCTAATTATTCCCAAATCTTTCCACTTCACATCAAATCCCTAATTATCATACCTCCAGTCAAAAATACAGCCATGGCTTCCAATCAACACATCATCAACCTTTCTTCTGACTCATCAGATACTTCTGACTCACTCACATCTCCACCACCACTATATATGCCAACACGTCCTCGTGGTCTCACAAAAGAACAAGCCAAGAAGAAGAAACATGATGTCCCTGCTCCTAGTTCATCATCAGAAGATCTTCCACCATACCCTTCTGAAATCGATGATCCAGAGTACTAGAGAGAGATGGAGAGAAAATGGAATGAATTGGAGAGGGCAAATAGAGTTCCCAATCCTGATGAGTCTCTCATCTTCTTTACATCTTCTGATGAAGAGGATGATGAGGATGATGAACTTTACACCCCTACAACCTCTGATAAGCCTCAGTCCTCTCGTCCAAGAAGAAGAAAAGTAAATCCACCATTACCAAAGATCAGAAAGGTTGTGTTAGGTTTGCCCTGTCCTCAATGGCAAGGACTCTTCAACATCAACAACAAGGGCAAAAAGAAGATTGTAGAAGGCAAGGGCAAAGTAGAATAGGAACTTAGTTGTTTATCTTTCATTTTCACTATCTTGTATTGTACCTCTGAAGAATCAATAAAATTTGACTTGTTAATTATTGCTTGTTTTAATTCTTCTGATTAGCATTCCCCTGAATAAATTGAACTTAAATAGGCCATCATCAGGAACACTCTTAACAACAAGATAACTAGTATCAGCAGCATGTTGGTCAAACCATTGACTTTCATCCGAAGAATCCAATTAAGTGGACAACTTGCACACTTAGTAATTGTTACTGACTCAACTACCTCCTATTTACTTACAATTACTCACATTAACCCCAATCAAGTCTTTATAACCAAGTCTTCAAGTCATAATCAACTCACCATCCCACAAATAACATATCCCAAAGTTTTTCTCACAATCAAAACATGAAGCCATCCCCCAAAGTCATTGAAATCTCTTCTGATTCATCAGACTCTACCTTTGACATACCTCAAATCCAAAGATCATACTATTACTTAGGTGAAGGACCTTCAGAGTTTTGTCCATCTCCAACCTCATCAGAAGGAACCACTGAAGCTGAGGAAACACCAGCTCCTCTAGCTATGATTGTCCCTGATTTCACTCCTGTCACAGCATTCTTAACAAGTGAAATGGAAAGAGTCTGTGCAGATATGAGAAGAATCTCTGTCCCTGAAGAGCCATAGTCCTCAAGTAGAAAGAAGGGTCCATTAAAGGTGGTACTTGGTCTTGCAGCTCCCAAGCTCTGGAACAAAGACATGCAATCCAGAGGAATCCACAAGAAATGCCAGACCCAAAAGACTTGGGTAAAGGGAAGAGGAAGATGGATTAGGTTGTTGCTTAGGGATGTGGTGGTATGATGGTGGTTGGTTGTTGATGAATGATGTATTTTGTGTTTCTTGTGATGACAGATCTTGTAATGGATGTACCAATCTTTCCACTGATGAATAAAATTTTACTTTTATGTCTTTACATCTAATTCCACTGAATGTAGATCTTTGGATATCAGCAGAAACATGACCTGTAACCAGACATTCAAACAAAACACAAAAACACAAAAGAATAACCAGAATAATATACAAGATTAGTGATTAGTAATAACCTACAAAAGAAAGTTAGTAAACAGAATTCTAGAAAACATAATAATCTACATAAATACAACATGTACAATCCTCCCCTGAGGCTTATGCCTCCCCTCAAACATAGCATTCAAGGGTTAACCATCCCAATGTTGACAACTAGGTGATTAAACCTAGGTCCATCAAAAGCTTTTGTTAAAAAATCAGCCACATTATCATCAGTATGAATTTTAAGCACTTGAATAAGATGCTTCTCATTTGCATCTCTTATAAAATGGTGCCTAATTTCTATGTTTTTAGTTCTCTGATGAAAAACAGGATTTTTAACAATGGAAATAGTACTTTGATTATCAATGTAGATTTTAGTGTTCATAAAGTTAAACCCATAATCCAACATCTGATTTTGAATCCAAAGTACCTGACCACAGCAATTGGCAGCAGCAACATACTCTGCTTCAGTAGTAGAAGTAGCCACAATGGTTTGTTTCTTGCACTGCCAAGAGATGAGTCTTCTTCCAAGAAATTGACAACCTCCTGTTGTGGATTTCCTATCCAAATTAGCTCCAGCATAATCACTATCACTGTAAGCCTTAACACAAATGGTGAATCCCTTGGGTACCAAAGGCCTAGTTTGGGTTGGCCCTTTATGTACTTGAAAATTTTCTTCACAGCATTTAGGTGGGAAGTCAGTGGAGTCACCTGATGTCTTGAACAAGCACTGACAGCAAAGGTAATGTCAGGCCTAGAAGCTGTGAGATACATGAGTGATCCAATCATGGATCTGTAAAGATGAACATTCACAGCCTCATCTTACTCATTTGGATTCTTGAGCTTGGGTGGTTCATATGGAGTGGTAGCAGTCCTCAAAAGTTCAAAGTCAAACTTTTTCAAAATATCTTTAACATACTTCTCCTGATGAATAAAGATCCCTTCAGGTTGTTGTTTGACTTGCAGCCCTAGGAAAAAGGTTAACTCCCCCATTGAACTCATTTGAAATTCCCCTTTCATCAAATCTTCAAATTCCCTGCACCATGCTTCCTTTATGGATCCAAAGATGATGTCATCCACATAGACCTGTACTAGAATGATGTCCCTGGAGTTTTTCTTAATGAAGAGGGTCTTATCAATAGATCCTATTCTGTAACCATGCTCCAAAAGAAATGTAGACAATCTAGCATACCATGCTCTTGGTGCTTGATGAAGTCCATAAAGTGCCTTGACAACTTTGTAAACCTTTTTAGGATGATGGGGGTCTTCAAAGCCCTGTGGTTGAGTAACATATACCTCCTCATCTATTTTTCCATAGAGAAAGGCACTCTTGACATCCATCTGATAGACCTTAAACCCCATATATGAGGCAAAGGCTAAAAATAGTCTAATGGCCTCAACCCTGGCAACAGGTGTAAAGACCTCAGTGTAGTCAATCCCTTCTTCTTGTCTGAAACCTTGTGCCACCAATCTTGCTTTATTTCTGACCACAATACCTCTGGCATCCCTCTTGCATTTTAGGATCCACTTGGTCCCAATTGCAAATTTCCCTGCAGGCAGATCAACAAGTATCCAAACATCTTGATTCTTGAATTGTTGCATCTCTTCCTGCATAGCTTCAACCCAACTAGGCTCACTCAAAGCCTGTTTAATGCTTGTGGGTTCAACTTGAGACAAGAAACAAGCAAACAAACAATGCTTCTGATCTGTGTGGTTGTCTCTCTTCTGAGTGGATACATAGGTCAAGAATGCACATTGCCCAAACTTGGTATTCTTAAGAGCAATCCTGGTGAGTACCATAGCATTTGGATCACCAAGTATATTATCTTGTGGATGAATGGTGTTAATCCTTTTAGTTGCAACAGAATTAACATCAATGGAGGTATCAAGATTGGTTAAAGTAGGAGCAAAGTCTTCATCATAAGAAGCTGATTGAAAAATACCATCACTTTGCTCAACATTAGCAAGATCTGAGGGAGTTGGAAACCTGCCATAAGGTTCATCTAAACTTGTGGAAGCTTCAGTGGAAACAGGAACTGCAGCAGAAATTCCTTCAGCAGAATCTCCATCAGCAGAATCAACAGCTGCATCAGCTGATGCATCAGCAGAATTAGGTTTTCTGCTTTCTTCAATAGCAGCTTGTTTTAAGAGGGCTTCAGTATCTTGATCAAATTCAAGACCAAGTCTTTTAGCTTCCTCAGCAGCTGCATGTTCTTGCTTTTTGAGTCTAGCAAGAACTTCTGCATAGGTTGAATTTTCCACATCATCAGCAGATTTGGCATTAGAGGCTTCTTTGGTAGGAGGATCTGCTAGCTGGATTGGTAGAGTTGTTACAACAATAGTAGGTTCATCACATTCTGAATCACTGTCTGAATCATCCTGTAGGGTACCTGCATTGTTAGAAGATGACACTTGTATACCTGCAGAGGGGTTAGTTTTGTGCCTAGTATAACCCAAATAATCTGTAAGATAATCAAGGTCAAAATACCATACATGACCTTTTCCTTAAACATTAACATTCTCTTCCAGAAATTTCAGGTTAAGAGTCTCTTCTATCTTCTTTGCAGCCAAATTATAAACCCTATAAGCCTTGCTGTGAGCTGAGTAACCAACAATATATCCTTCAGCAGCTTTAGCTTCAAATTTGCCTAGGTGATCACTTGTATTCAGAATGGTCACCTGACAACCAAAAGGTTTCAAGTGTTCAATGGTAGGCTTCTTCCCTGTCAATAGTTCATAGGGTGTCTTATTGTGAGGTCTAGTAATCAACACCCTATTCAATACATAAAAGGCAGTACCAACTGCCTTAGTCTAAAACATAGTGGGAAGTTTAGAGTCAGCAAGCATTGATCTTGCAGCCTCTATAAGGGTTCTATTCTTCCTTTCAGCAACTCCATTCTGTTGGGGAGTCCTAGGAGTGCTATAATCTCTTTTAATACCCTTTAAGCCACAAAGTTCAATAAGATTGGCATTTTTGAACTCTGTCCCATTGTCACACCTAATACTCTTAATCTTCTTGTTAAGTTGATTTTCAGCTAGAGCCATAAATTCTTTGAGTGCCTGAAAGGTTTGATCTTTAGTCACTAAGAAAAATGTCCAACTGAATCTGCTAAAAGCATCAGTGATCACCAAACAGAAGTACTTATGATCAATACTCCTGATGGATGTTGGACCAAAAAGATCCATGTGAAGCAGCTGCAATGGTTCTGAGATTGTGTTCACAACAGTAATGACCTTATGAGAAGCCTTATGTTGCTTACCCTTATTACAAGCCACATAATTATGCTCACTGGTGAAAATCTTGGAAGGAAGTCCATGAACTAGTCCATCTTTAGCAAGTTTGTTGATGACTTTAAAATTAACATGTGCCATCCTTCTATGCCATTTTGTAGATTCATCCAAGGATGCTTTTGCCACCAAGCATGTTAGATCACCTTCTGGCTTGACATCATTCAAGTCAAAGGTATAAAGATTATGGTTTCTTGGAGCCTTTAGTAAAACTTGATTGTCATCAGGCATTTGGAAATCAGGTGAAAGAATGAAACAACCATCTTCAGTGAAAAGGACATGAAGCTTTTTGTCACAAATTTGTGAGACTGAGAACAAATTGAATCCTAGAAGTTCCTTCACATAGTAGACATTCTCAAAATCCACCTTTGGAGTTCTAATAGTTCCTTTGCCAGTAATCCTTCCTACTCCACTTCCAAACCACACTATGCCTCCATTAATAGGCACAAAGTCATGCAGCTTCTCTTCATTACCAGACATGTTTCTTGAACAGCCACTATCAACAATACCTAAGTCTTTATTAAGAAGAGGATGTTCCTACAACAAAGAAAGTTAATATACAACAACAACAAATAATAAGAGACTTAAGTCATGAAGGACTTGAGCCTGCCCTGTGGATCATTTTGATGAACCCAAGATGATGAGTTAGATCCACAATTGTTCCTGGATTCCCTGTAGTTAAATGGTCTTTTATATGTCCAAGAACAATCTGCTGAGGACTTTTCAGCAGAATCCCAATTACCCCTTCCCATAAACATTTGGTCAGTATATTCATACCAATGATTAACACCATTAAATGGTTGAGATCCATATCTATTTCTATTGGTATTCATATATCTATTATTAAGAACAGACCTATTGGAATAAACAGGCCAATCAGCAGGAGTGGAATACATGCTGCTGACATGATACTTAGCCTGTGGAGCTACTGAGGGTTTGGTACATGTGGTAGTCCACTTTTGTCTAGGTCTATTATTAACAACAGAAACACCCATCCTCTTTTCATGAAAATCACAATCCTTAATTAAATGCAACTTGCTACCACAAACAAAACACTTCTTTTTCTTATAAGATTTATTAAATCCAAAAGATGTCTTATTAAACATAGAATTATTCAAACAAACATCAGAAACAAAATTGTTTTGTAAACACTGAAAGGAATTGTTTTCATAAGAAGTAAATAACAAGTCTTCAGAAGAGGCTGGTTGACAAAGAACTTCATCAGCAGCAACTTCAGAGTCCACAGACTTGTAAGATGACTTGTCAGAATTCTTTATTGAGGATTTGGGTGAGTCTGACTTGAAATCACAGCTGGCATAACTAGAGGTCTCTGAAGTCTTGTCCCTGGAAGAACAAGATACATAAGTGTTAGAATCATTACTAGATATACTTCTAGTGTTAGGAGAGTCATTGATCCTAATGCCAGTGGTTTCCTTTGATTTTGATAAGTCAACCTTATGGGATGTGGGCTTAGGGGTTCCTATGGTTGGTGAGTCTTCAGACTTATTTGGCAAGTCTTTAGACTTTTTGCCGAAGAGATGGTGTGAACCATCAAAGTCAGAGGTTTTGGTAGTAGGCATAAATACACCTCTAATAGGTCCTGGTACAATATGCATCTCACCTTCCTTTAGATAGTTTATTGGGACAGAATAATTATGATTTTTCTTATCTAAATAGTGATTTGCTTCTGGACCAACATATTTTCTAAACCCTAGACCTATCTCAGATGTGACAAACTTGCTACTGTAGAGTAACCTAGATAATTTATCACCTGAAACTAGCCACTCTTTATGCCTAGCTAAATCTTTATCCAATTTCTCTTGCAAAACATTTTTCTCAGACTCAATCCTAGCTTTTTCTTTTTCAGAAAATTTTAATTCATTGCTAGCACATTCTAAATCTCTGCTTAAAACTCTAATCTTTTCCTCATAAGCTAATTGATTCTGTTGAAACCACACCTTTTGTTGCTCTAAAGTTTTAAAAGCTTCTTTATATGTTGCAGCTTCAATAAAACAAGCATTATATTTTGGTTTCATATCATCATAAGCTTCTTTTAGAGTTGTATATTTAGAATCATAATCACAAATACAAGTAGATACCTGAGGAGTGATTCCCATGAGACCAAAGCTATCATCACAACTAGCCATGCAGGAGATTTGAGGAGAGCTGCTTGTTGCATCTTCATGCTCATTCCAGTCCACATTTGTATCTATAGCAGTGATCAAGGCTTTTGATTCTCCAGCTTCCACTTCTTTCTTCTTGTATGCTGAATACCTGGTACTGGCTTCACCCTTCTTGGCTGTGCATTCTCTTGCAAAATGGCCAATTTCTCCACAAGCATAACACTTTACTTTCCTTCTATCAAACCTAGCTGCATCTCTTCCATCAACATTGAGCTTTTTACCAACCTTTTGCTCAAATCTTCTAACTTTGAGAGAGAGCATAGCCATCTGCCACTTTAACTCCAATTCTTCCAAAGCAAGTTCATCAATTTGCTCAAAGTCTTCATAAGCTATTTGTTGCTGTTTGTCAACTTCAGCAACAAATGAATGAAGTACATCTTCCATCACATTGCTAATCTTTGGATGAGTTATTGGATTAGCACTTGAAAAAGACAAAGTGGTCATTGGAAGACTTTGGCTTAGAGTGGATGGACTTGTGTAAACCTGAGGTACTGGGGATGGACTTATGTAGGTATGTGGCATGTAGTTTGAGTTAGAACTGACAAATGCAGATTGTGAAGGAGTTGCTGCATATGGAGAGAATCCCTTTATGTCACCTTCCAAAGCTCTGAGTTTGTTGTACAAGTCATCAAAGCTGAGGTAGTCCAAGCCACCTTTGGTTTTCAATGATATACTCACCTGAGACCATGAGGAAGGCAATGCTCTTAGAAACCTGGAGTTCACCTCCTCATTGTCAGGTCTGGCTAGCAGCTGATTCAAGTGACTTAGAATCTTCTGAAACCTGTCATACCCTTTGTGGAGACCTTCCTCTTCAGTTATCTTGAATTCTTGGAATTCTTGCTTTAACATACTCTTCCTCATCCTCTTTGATTCTTCATTCCCACCAAATCTGGCTTTTATGGCCCACCAGATTTCTCTTGGATCAGTCATGGAATGAAAGTCTCCCATGTGGTCATCAGGGATTGCCTGCAGCAATATGGTTCTTGCTTTGTTCTCCCTTTGTACAGCAAGAATTTCTTCAGCAGAAACAGGTTCCAAAATCGTAACTTTACCATCAGCATCTACACTTTGCTTTTTGGGACGACAGCCATTGAGTATAACATTCCAGAGGTTATAGTCAACACTTGCAATCCAATTCTGCATCTTCATGGCCCAGATCTCATACTCATCCTTCCTAAGAAAAGGAAGTTTTGCATTGCTGTTGGAGAAGGCCACCTGTTGTAGTTGTTGAGTAAGAGAGCCTGCTTCTGAGAGAACAACATCACCGCCTAGTTTGTCTCCCATTGGTACTGAATGAATAGTTTTTGTGATTGTGTTGAGGTTACAGAGAGTATCTAGTGGCTCTGATACCACTTGTAGGGATCTATACCTTGATAGATCACGAGCCAATAGATCGTTAGTCAACTAATGTAATCACTAGCTAGACTAAGTTAGATAATCTCTGTGAGCTTGTAGTTATGCGGAATATAAAAACAAACTTATACTAAACTTGATCCTCTATGGATCGATAAACTAATAATATTAATGAAACTCGTACTAAAAACTTGTACCTATTACAATGACCTAGGGTTCCTTATATACTAGTGGAAACCCTAACCTCTCTTACAAGAAACAAATAATGAAAAACTAATAAAAGATATTCTACATATCTTGTCCTAAAATACATAAGTTATATCCACGGTTAAACTCTATCCGTAGGATCTCTAGATGTCCGCAGGAACCAGTTATCAGCAGAAAGTTACTAAGCCTTCCGCAGGAACCTGTCAGCATTATCAATCAGTAGAATCTTCAATAATTCCTTACATAAGGAGATGCGTAGGGAGTTAGAATATTCCAGCGATGAGTATGACGAGGAGATCAAAATGGAGACGAGACCTTCAATCCATAGGGCTCAACACCCTATCCTGCGCATTGGGTCACCTGCAAGTAGAAGGGTTGAAGGAAGAAGCGTAGGCTTCGAAGGAGTTCCTGAGAGAACACCCACAAGGAAGGAAGGGACTGTTGCCGAAGGCTCTAATGGGAGGAGTCGGCAGAGGGTCAACGTGGAGGTAAACCTACCCCCATTATTAGCAGCTCACTTAGGGAGGACCGAAGGAGGAATCCCTCTACAACCCTCCCACGCGTCTGGTGTGGAGGGTAACCTAGGCCCAGTCAACACAGGAAGGAGTCTTCCCCCCATTGGCCTGCATCCTCAATTCCCGGTCCAGAGCTACCCTCCGATTCTTTATCCCCAAATCAATGGGCAACTTGGCAATCAGTATCCCTGACAAACTGTTGTACCCTATAATCCTCCCATGGTATACCCCCCGTATACCGTGTATACTGGTTACACTCCAAACACGAGTACACCTCACCCTTTCTATGTTAGTCAACCTTCTTTGGGAATACCCCCCTATTAATCCATACCATACTATTCCGATGAACGTACCACCGTATGCCCATCCATATGCTGAGCCCGTAGGCCCCACTACACCCTTCGTGAGATGGATTGAAGATTATCCCTTGCCGGATGGTTTAAAAATGCCTTCACATATAGGCACTTACGATGGGAAGGGGGATCCAGATAATTTCCTACATTTATTTGAAGGAGTTATAAGAATGCAGAAATGGGCCGTGCCAGTAGCCTGTCACATGTTCACATATACCCTCCGAGATTCAGCACATATTTGGTGGAATGGGCAGAAGCTAGGAAGCATTATCAACCTTGACGATTTGAAGGCTAAGTTTCGATCTCACTTCAGCCAACAAAAGAAATTCACAAGAACGCACCTCACGGTGCACAACATTAAGCAGAAGGAGAACGAAAGCACAAGAAACTTTGTCACTAGATACACTGACGAAACCCTGCAGATTCTAGGCTTACACAAAGAGCAACGTATTTCTGGCTTCGTCCATGGCCTACGCAACCGGACTCTTGTGGAATTCTTATCTACAGATCTTCCGGAACATACAAAGGCCTGATGGAAAAAACATATACATGGATAGAAGCCAAAGAGGTATCCACCAATGGAGCTCCGGTGGAGAGCAATAAAGGAATAAAATCGTCCTCATGGGAAGGGTCAAAGAACAAACACAAAAACCATAATAGGTTTACCCCTTACAACAAGGGTCCGAACCATGGTCTATTAGGAAATCTCACGAAGTCTCCAAGGGAGATTTTAGCCACAGAGAAGGCTGCCAAAGCCTTCGAACCACCCCCTCGCATAATGGGGAAAAGCAGGAACAGAGATACCACTAAATATTGCCACTTCCATGAAGACGTTGGTCACGAAACAAACAGCTATCGAGAACTGAAAAAGCAGATAGAAGAGGTAGTAAAATCCGGGCAATTAACACATCTGGTGAAAGGGATAAGAAAGAGCAAAGAGAAAACCACCGATACGCAACTGGGAAAGGATAATACTCCTCAGGAAGCTCCTATCCTAATGGTTCGATGGGATTCCTCCCTATTGAAAAGAAATATCCCTGAGAGAGAAGCTCACGATGCAAGAGAAATAACGTTCCCGTCCGAAACAGGAGATTCTCCTTCGAAGGATCCAGTGATCATTAAGGCCATAGTCACGAATATGGAGGTGAACAAAATTTATATGGACTGCGGGAGTGCCTGCGAGGTAATCTTCGAGAATTGCTTCAAAGAGCTCAGCCCTACGATCAAATCCAAACGGGTAGAATCAAAAATGCCCTTGATAGGTTTCTCAGGGGAACGATCATGGCCTTTAGGAGAAATACCTCTGGAGGTAACAATCGGAAGTGGAAGGCTCGCCAGAACAGAAATCCTCAATTTTGTCATCGTAAGATCGAAGTCACCCTACAACATGATATTCGGACGAACTGCCATGCAAAAAATGGGAATCGTGGTCTCTACGGTGCATGCAACAGTGAAATTCCAAACAACTAATGGTATTGGTACTGTATTATCTAGTGATCACGAAGAAAAATACCAGGAAGCCCACAAGGACAAGGGAGAAGATAATCAACGGCATACGAGGAACGCCATAGAATACTCTGATCCCAAAATGCATGCGTCACTAGACGAGTCCCATCTAGTACGAAAGGTGGAAATAGGGAAATGGCTCCCTACAACTTTCAGGGAAACATTGAAAAAATTACTCGAAGCGTATGAAGATGTGTTTGTAGCAAAATATTCAAAGACAATAGGAGTTCCAAGGTTGCTCACAATCAACGGAAAACCCTTTAGCACAGAGCACAAGCTAAACGAACTTAAACACGTGAAACCGGTCGAGCAGAAGCCCCACCAAGTGACACCCGAACACAGGTGATGAGTGTGTAAATACTCATCATTTTTACCTTTTCTGAGCTGCCAAAACATCTAAAAACACTAAATATTGATTCAAAATAGTGAAAATATCCTAGGAATGTGTTTTATATGTTTCAAATGCAAAATAATAAAAAACAGATGAAAAACGTACAAAGTTTGCAAAATTGGCAGTTTCAGTCCCTCAAGTTTCAAAAGTTGTCAAATCTAGTCCCTAGTTGTTCTAAAAACTTGGAAAAGTCACCAAAGGTCCTTTTAAATCAAAAAGTTACATAATTAGTCCTTTGGTGCAAAGTTTCACAAAATGTCAAGTTTAGTCCCTGAAGTTTGGAAAATTATCAAAAATGGTCCCTGGGATATTAAAACTTTGAGAAAAACAAATTTTTTTCCTTGTACTTCTCATATATGGCAGGATTGGTCCTTGGTGGAAAAGTTTGGTGAAATTACATAACAGGTCCCTGAAGTTTCAAAGTTTGGCAGTTTTAGTCCCTGGGAAATTAAAATGGAAAAATCAACTTTGGACATCATACTATTCATCATTGGCAGGAATTACCCTTGTGACAAACTTTGGAAGAATTCCAAAACACACCCCCAAACTTTCAGAATAATTACAAAATTGGTCCTTGTGATACTTTACACCAAACCGGACCCTTAAATATTACTACTCCTAAGCCTAGTCCAATCCAAACAACCAAAAGCCCACCTCCCTTATTTCAGCCCAAACACCACTCCAGCCCAACACCCTTAATAATATTATCAGGGTCAAACTTTGACCCTGAGTCAAACCCCCAGTCAAAACACCACCCTTTCCCACCTTCCTTCACCCCCCAACTTGCAGAACCATCACCTCACCTCCCCCACCATTTCCACCGCCCAAACCACTCAAATACCCCACTTTCACCTAAAAAGACAACCACAATAAATGCTCCCCCCTCCATGCAAGTTATCAGAAGCCAAATTGCAAAATCAAAATTTGGCGCCAAAAACACGTGGAAGCTGTGATCATCTCTCTCTCATCCAACGACTCAAATTCAAGTGGGAAATGATCAGAGAGGCAAGGGAAGCCCTAATCCTCAAGTATAAAAGGATGAGAAGCCAAGAAGCAAGAGTTGTTCAATTTCTTATCATAATTAGGTCGTAATAGTTGTAACTTGTACTTTAATTGATTTTCTAAGCTTTTAAGCATTGTTGTAGTTAATGTAAGTGTAACATCAACTTTTTCAGTAATGAATTCCAAGTTTTATTCCATATCTCAGTTTATGCAATTTTAATTTTATTTCAAATTTCTTAAGTAACTGTGTTGTTATTATTAATAGAGTATATGGACTCTTAGGTTCACATAAGCTCCCATATAGCTTATTAAAGCTATTAGTAGCATTTAAAACCAGTTTAGTTAAAAGAAAATCAAAAACTCAAAAAAGTTAAACAAAGTCAACATTGCAGGTTTTATTGAAGAATAAGCTGGAGCACAGTAAATTTAGGATGGTTGTGGGTTAGAACTCCAAGGGGAGTATTAGGATTGGTTCTAAGGTTCTTGGTTCATGGTGATAAGCAGGAATGCACATTGTAAGGTCTTAAATCATTTTCTGTGTTTCTACTGTATCATTGCTCATTTCATTGCTTAATCAGCTTCTTTGTGCTTATTTAGTACTAGATAGTGATAATCTAGCATAAAATCAGTAGCTTGTTTATTGGAATCCTTAGTTGCATTGTAATCTTATTTTGGCAGTTGAATTAGTACAACTTGTAATCTTGTGTAATTGTTGTTGATTTCTGTGTTTAAGTACTTATTCAAGGTTTATATATCATAAGTTGTTGTTGTGAACCTGTTTCATAAGCCCAAGTACTCATTTGCTTTGAAAATCATAAAACAGATGACTCATAAGTAGTGTTTGGATCAGGGGAATTCAAGGTGTTGTGGTGTGTTATTGTTGCTGTTTCTTGTTCATACCAGTCACCTAGGTCATAAGTAACTCAGAATAGTCATAAAAACAGGTCTTGTTTCAGTAGAAAGTCAAAATCAAACGTTACTTGGCCTAGTTTACCCTCTGTGTTGGATTAAGTGTGGCTTATGCCCCAAATCCATTCACTTGTGAGTGGTTTAGCTTAATTTAGTCTTATGCTAGCTTAATTCATCAATTTCAATCAGAAAACCAGAATCAAAGTTCACTTTAGTCAACTTAAGCTTGTTATTCAAAAAGTCAAAAAGTGCCATTGTTTCAGAAATCCAAATCTTGGAGTAATTTTTGTGAATTTTGTATTTACTTTGAAACCTTGTCCTTTTCAGAAGTTAAAGTCTACCATCTAGTGTACAAAAGCCCATAGTCAGCTTATTTTTAGGAATTTTCTACAAGCTTGTGCAACCACTTCTTTTGACCTGCAGGGCAAACACTTGCCCTGTGCACAGGTTTTGGCCATTTTTCCCAAGAGCTTTGTGACTTACCTAGTGGGACCCACCCTTAGCTTTTTGGCTTTTTCAAAAGCCATACACCCCATCTTGATACCTCAGTGCTTATTTTCTATTTTTGAGTTTATTTGATAAGGCTGCAAGCCCCATCAAGTGTAGCCATTCTCTGAGCCAACACTGATTACTCAGTGTAAGACCCCAACTTCCAAGCCTTACACAGTCCTCAATAATAAGCCATAAACCCTGCTTATTGGCTTATTTTGAAGCCTACCAGTCCACCTTCATAAGTCAACCTTTAGTTTAGACCCCTGACCTCTTTTGTGGACCCCACAGAGGTCCAATTCCACCTAGTTCAGGCTTGTTTGGACTGTTTAGCTTACCAAGTGCTTATTTGTGTTTCATTGCTTATTCAGTGAGCTTAAGTGTTCCATTTTGCTTATTTCTTGTTAATAATCATCTGTGAGTGCTTATTTTGTCAATTGCTTGCCTTTTCAAACATAGCTTAAGTCCTAATAAACTTTAAGTTAACTGTTTGAACACAAGGGGGTGCATACAACTTATTTTTAAGCTCTAATAAAATTTGTTTTGTAAAAGTTTCTTATTTTCATCTTACTTTTAGCTGTCAAAAAGAAAATCCAACAAAAACCCAAAATAATTTTAGTGATAGCTTCTATTTAATAGATTCTATATTTTTCATTTTTCATTTCAGCTTATTAATAAGCACTTTATCATTTTTATAATTTTCTTAATTTCCTTTTACCTTTAAGTATTTATAATAATTTTCTTAGATTTTTTCAAAACAGTTTACTATTTATTAGAATTAAAAGTAGTTTAAATAATTAATTAGGTAATATTAGTAATTAATTAGTTTTCTTAAATTTTAATTAATAATAGTAGGTTTTTATAATTTTCCTAGGTTTTATAAATTAGTTAAGACTTTTAAAAAATATATTTTTAATTTCTACTGTTCATTTTCCAATTTTCTCATTTAAATTAGTTAAATTAGATTTAAATTAATTATAAGGTAAATAATTAGTAAAATAGTCTAAAAATAAGTTTTAGAAGTTTTTTATAATTTTGTAGGATTCCTGTGATGGTTAATTAGTTTTAAAAAAAATTTCATAATTTTCTAAGTCATTTAGGTATTATTAGTAATTTAAAATAGTTTAATTAATTTAATTAATATAATTAGTTTTTAATTAATAAAAAAACTCATAAAAAGACAAAAATATTTATTTTTATTTTTTATACTTTCTTCAAGTTCATTTTAAGGTTTAGAAATTATTTTTGCAAATTTTTAGTTTAATTTTTAATCTTTATCCTTTTTAGTTTAATATAAATTAAGTTTAATTTAGATTTTAAATAGTTTTAATTAATGAATTAATATTTAAATATTAAAATAATCATTTTTATAATTTCATTTTCATTTTAATTTTCTTTTAATTTTAAGTTTTAAAAAGTTTCACTTGCACCCCCTGTAGCTTGTAATTTGCTAAAACCCACCTTTTCTGTCTGTAACCTGATTTCAGTTGTGAATTTGTGAATATATCTGTATATCTGATTTTGTGAATATTATATCATTGTGCAAATACCAAAATATCAGTAGCAAAATCAATTCCCAATCATCTTGGCTACTGTCCTCAGTGCCACTCATTCCCATAAACGTTTTCCAAAAACACCATTGCAATCTTGCTGGGACATAACGACCCGGGGACACACTATACTATCACCGGAGAATTGGAACGGAGCTGTCTTTGACTTATTGACCTTGGTCAATAATATCTGACCGTTTCGGGACCAATCAACAGGGCAGCAATTAAGTACGAGGTCAACAAACTCACAGCTGCAGGAATACTTCGAAGGGTAGAAAACCCAACATGGGTTACTAATCCAATGGTAGCCCAACGAAGAAATGGAAAAAAGTTACTAGAGGTTGACTTTAGAGACATCAACAAAGCTTGCCGAAAAGAAAGCTGTTTGTCAGAAGGAGAAAAGCAACCGACACCTAGAGTTCATTGGGAATGCTTCCTTAATACAAACATGGGATGCCACAAGATAAAGATGGCAAAAGAGGACGAAGAAAAAACGTCCTTTCATGTAGAAGGAAGCTCCTACTGCTTTACGCGTATGCCCTTCGGTTTACGAAACATCGAAGCCACTTACAATAGGCTGATCCAAAGGGTCTTCGAAAAACAGATAGGGAGGAACCTGAGAATTTACAGCGAATACTTAATCACCCAGAGCAGGACAAAAGAAGATCTCCTTCATCATGTAGAAGAGACTCTCATACAACTGAGAAAGATCAACCTAAAGTTAAACCCAGTAATGTGTTCCTTTGGCATTGAAAAAGAAGAATCAAACAAACACCCATTCGTAAAACAAACGATTAAAACCAAGCCAACCAATGAAGAGACCTCATCAGAATTGTAAACGCGAAGGGGGACTCAAGATCTAAGAAGTAACTTGGAAACATTAAAAGCATTTCTGTCGAAGGGTGTTAACAGATCTTCATCTATCTACAAGGTTCGCAATGAAGTCATCAGTGACTTATCATATCAATGGAATAAGGAAGCCGAAACATCCTTCCAAAGATGGAAGAATTGCATGGAAATCATACCAACAGTTGCACCCCCAACCAGAGGAGAGGTGTTGTTCCTACATATAGCAATGTCCCCTGACGAGATTGGTGCCATGCTTTTCGCGGAAAGAAGACATCTACAAATACCGATATATTTTGTGAGTAGAGCCTTACCATATGTGGAACGAGGCTATGAGGCATCAGAGAAGCTAATCCTAGCTTTGATCGATGCCATAAGATGTCTCCGAAAATATTTCAAGGATCATACCATCAGAGTACTTACAGATAAGCCATTCGAAAGGTTGCTTCTAAACCCTGACGGAACAAGGAGAATGGTAAAATGGGCTAAGGAGTTGGAGGAATATAACATAGAATACGGGGAAAACGATTCTTTCGAAGGACAAAGTAACGAACCAGCTGAAACATGCGAATCAAGTATGTCCTCCAACAAAAAAGTTTCCCGAGCCAAACAAAAGGAACACCACATAAATGATTCAAAGATACATTTGATTCCACACAATCAAGAGCATCTCGAATCCGGAACGGAGCAACAGGCTTCGACAAAATAACAAACCCGCTACACACAGAATCGCAGGCTACACAGAAGCATGCGTGGAACGAGTTTTATTCAAACGTAGTGACGGTTTCAGCATCAGCAACCCTCCGTCAGCATACGAAGGGCTTGCCACATCTTATGTAAGTCAAGACTTGCAAATTTTTCTATTATGTATTCAAGTTTTCTCTTGTTGGGAAAGAAGCATTAATGGTAGGCGTCTTAGTATTCATTTGTACAAATGATGTAATCCTCCCCTACCCACTTAATGATATCGCATGTTTCCCTTGAATCTTTTTGTTACATCTAGCAAACAAAGATTTACTCAGCCAAGTAATTACAAGTTCAATGTTCGAAGGATGGCACAAGATACTTATGTCTTGTAAGCAACTAAAACATTCAAAATTCACATTAACTTTCCTACATAGTCTTAGGGTATGCAAAGCCCTTCGCACTTAAAGGATGAAGACAGAGCGGGTCACAACCCTCTGTCAGCAATTAAATTATACGATTGCTATAAAACCTTGGTTTAAAATACACACAATAAGGCTTTGTTATTCTAAGCTTTAGGATGTATAATAACGTTTATTTAGTAAACGAGGAAGAGAAAAGCATACATAAACAAAGATGGGAGATACACCCATTAACATTTAGTACGCAGCATAGATGCTGCTCAAAAGATGATAATTGTTTACGTGCAACAGAAACATAAATTGTTCAAAACATATGGCCATAGGCCAAAGAGCATAGTCATTGTTTTAAAAGGGTACACACCACCCTTGGAATCAAATCACTGCAAACACTGCAGCCTTCACTTACCAGGAGACTTGGGTTTCTCTTGTTGAACTTGAGATACCTCAGGACTGGCTTTACTGGGGGAAGAGTCTCTTGTCAAATCAGCCTTCGGAGAAGGACGCTGCACAACAGAACTTTTATCAGGAGACTGAGGCTTCTCAATGGCTACCTTTGGGGATGAGGGCTTCTTAGGAGTTGCTTTTACAGATGCAGGCTTCGCAGGAGTATTCTTTTTGCTCACAGATGATGGCTTCACCCTACGCGGCTTCTTTGAAAGAAGCATCTCAACTGAAGCCATTGGATCCTTGGTAGCATCAACAAGGAAGGGGTACTCTGTAGTTGCGAGGAGGTTGCTTGCATTATCATATTCTGCTCTATGAGTGGCACGGTAGTAGGTTACCTAAGATAAGTCCACCAGCTTTCCAGTTGCAGCAATTTCCTCCAAAGTAGTGCATTTCCCATGATAGATGGCAGCATTGACAACGTCACCTATCAATTTCCCTACCTCATCACTATAATATAACTCCATGGCTATGTATGGAATAACCTTCGAGACTACAGCAGCCCTATCTCTTTTGAGCGCATTATACTTGCGCTTAAGGCCATCAAGATCTTCACGAAGCTTAATATCTAACTCACCCAGTTTCGTCCTCTCCTCTTCAAGGTTCCCGCATTTGATCTCAAGCTCAGCAATCTCTTCCTTGTAGCCTACAACCTTCGCCTCCTCCTTCCGAAGCCTCTTACATTCTGTCTTCGCTTTGTTCAGATCTTTCTCCAAACCTGCAATGTCAGAACGAAGGTCTTGCACAAGGGGATTCTGCTCAATATCCCTCAAAGCTTCATCACACTTAGATTGAACCTCTGCAAACTCCTGATCTTCTTCTCTCTTGCCAGAATCTCATCCATCTTCTCCCTAGCAGAAGCAAGGGTTTGTACCACCTTCCTTGTTCGAGAATTGAGATGATTGTCCAAAACAGCTTGCCTTGTATAGCTTTTGTCGTGTAGATCACACAACTCCTCAATGGGCATATTGGTTAGCACAGACTTCCAGCTTGGAAGAGTAATATGCAAAGCAAGGCGATGGCAAGCAGAGGCATCAGAAAGCTCTTTGGTGTTCGGAAGACCTAAGGAATATACACTCAATTAGAGGACATATATAAATATTTTGGTTTAATAGCGAATACACTTACCATGGATGTCCTCATCCAAAGCTTCAACAGCTTTCTTGGTAACAATCTGACCCTTCTGTCTGGTGTTTCTGGAAGGAAGTGTAGACAGAATCAATTTTCTTTTGGGGGTAGGCTTCACTGGTTTGGTACTCATACCTTTCCTATTTCGAACCCTGTCAGCTATACCGGACGATGAACCAATGATGGTAACCTAGTCATCCTCGGAGAGAGGGTCATCAGACTCAACAACATTCTCCACTAACTGAGAAGTCTCCTCTGCAATCACTGGTTTCAATTTTTTGTCTGGTTTGGAAGGTTGCAGGGAAGCTATGGGTTCAACCCCATAGCTGACTTCCTCAGGAATTTTTGGAAGGAAGCTCGTCTTTTTAGCACCATCGGCAACAACGAAATTTTGGAAAGACATTCCTGCAACACGAAAGAAAACAGATAAATATCATCAGATAAGTTGTTCAAATTTATTTAAATAAAGAGTATACATACTTTTTCCATCACAAACAATTTCAGGCTTCATAGGGGAACCCTCCCAATGGTCAACAATACCAGCCATGTACAGAATGGGCTCGGGGAAAGATTGAACATTCACTGGATGGTGAACAAGACGCTGGTATAATGGATTCCTTCGAACAGTGTAAGGCAACTCATCGTTGAAACGTTTTTTTTATCAAACCTGTATGCTTCGTTCACCAAAGCAGGGTACTCTGGAAGTATAATTGTATCTTGTATGTAAAAGAAACTCCTTTCCAGTCCCTTATGTTTGTAAAGGGCTTTAACAATATGGTTGGAACATCAGGGTCACCTCTTTTAGCCAAAGTCAACCAATCCCCACCCGGGTACAAGTTCGTAAAACCCCTAAGAACTGTTAGTGTAGGCTCATATTCATAAGCTTTACACATCACAATGAATGTCGTCAACTTAGCCAGACCAAAGGGGTTGGTATTCTAAAATCAAAGGGTGGATTGGTATTCTAAAGTTTGACAACTTAAAGGCATGAGTGTACAGACCTACATATCCCTCAAGAGCATCAAATATCGTTTGATTTTTACTAGGGAGCATAATCTTAAATTCTTTTAGAATGGGATAATCTTCAAGAAAAGCACGTAATTCATCTTTTGATAAGGTACATTTTTGTTCTTTAATCACAAATTTGTTATTTTTTGCCATATTGTTTAACGAAGACTTATACTTCTACGATACAATATAGTTTAACGAGGAAGAAATTTACCTTTTTTCTTGCAAGAAATAATGACAGATGTTACTATGTGTGTTTTGATTGCACGTAGTAAGGAAGATGAATTTTGGGCGCAGTGAAAAAGTGATTTAGGGTTTGGTTGAAACGAATTTATATCGCTTTTCTCTTTGATATTCACCGTACATGTGCCCCTGATATTTTGATATATCCGGATTTCAAATTGGGTTTAAAGCATTGAGAGGACATATGGGATTACCAAGGCTTGGCAAGTGGTGATATAACTCGAGTTAGTTAGAGAGTATTTAAGCGCATTTAATGCATATTTGGCGACGTTGATTTTCTTCTGTAGGATCCCACGAGCTAACGCGGTTAGTTTACTAGATGATAGAGTTGTAAGCCACATATTCTTGTGCATATCTAACTTTCAACTGGGGGGCTTGATGATGTACCCTCCGATCAGCTCGAAGGACACCCCTTCGAGTGTAATCACAACCTACATAATCGAAGGCTCTGGCTAGCCTCCTAAAACTTTCCTTGGCGTAAAACTAATCATCAATGATCTAGTTACCAAGTGGAAATTCGCCAATCGAAGGATCAAGCCCTTCGGGGTATCTCTCGATAAGTTTCAAGGACGGAACAATGCCAAGCCCACATATTGGTAAGACCAAGTCTTACCCACGTCTCCTCTTTCTCTTTAGCTCCCCCGCTAAATCAGGAGGAGTGGGGCACTAACCCCTAGCGGTTACCACAAATCATGGGACGCCCCCATGATCTCTATCAAACATGTGACCACTCTCCAGGACCGTTTTCTTCACCTATAAATAGTCCTGGACGATGACAAATATGGTATGCAATCTATCTCACCTTACTTTACTACGCATATACTTAAACTCTCATACCAATCACTCATTCACACGCCGGAGGTGGTTCGCAGGGTCCAACCCCTGCGCAATCACTTAACGTAGTGTTTTAGTATTTCTTATTTCAGGTTATATCCAAGCTTGGCGCAATCTCAACACCCCTCATTTTCCTTTAATCACCATCGAAGGCCTGGTAGTGCGAAATATTGTACAATCAGATACTTATTGGGATATTGTACCAACAGCAAAGGATTCAGAGTGTACAACAGGGCTACAAAGAAGGTTCAAGAATCTCTTCATGTTGAATTTCTAGAAGATCAAGAAAATCACAAAGGTAAAGGTCCTGATTGGATGTTTGATCTTGATTTAATGTCTTCATCCATGAATTATGTACCTGTTAGGGAAGAAAATCAAGTTGCTCCCACTGCAGAAGAAACACAGTACATTGTTCATGATGTTAATTTAAGATCTGAAGATATGTCTAATGATAAAGTCAATGATGAGAAGAAAAGTACTGTTGCGCCTCAAAGTACTGATGAACCTCAAAGTACTGTTGATCCTCAAAGTACTGCTCCACCAAAGACCACAATATCTGATGAAGACCAAGCCATCCAATATGAACTTAATAGGATGCTTATCCAAGAAGCAATGGCTAAGTCCTATGAAGATGATCAAAGGAAAGCTTTTGAAGCTGAAAAGAAGAAGGCTAAAGGCACTGACAGTACCTTACCCCAAAGTACTGCTGATCCATTTGAAAGTACTTTTCAACCTTTAGATACTTCAAATTGGATCAATGCTGATGATTTGCATGATCCAGACATGCCTGACTTAGAAGATACTGATGATGAATTGGAACAAGAAGGCATTTTCTCAGATTTTAATAAAGATCCTGATTTCACTAACTTGGAAGATAATCTTGCAGTCTCACCAACTCCTACTTTAAGAATTCACAAAGATCATCCTGTCAGCAAGATAATTGGACCCTCAGATTCAGGAGTGCTCACACGAACTAAAGCTAAGAATATGTCTCAACAACATACTTCTTTACTCAGCTTTATTTATAAGCAATGTTGCAAAAATCGTGAATCGGTACTGAGGCGGTCGGAGGCCTTGTAGCGTTTTTTAGCCGATTAATCGGCCCAAAACCTTGTAATCGCCGATTAATCGGCCGATTACCTTGTAAAACTTACCAAGTTCCAGGGCCTTGTAGCTTGTAATCGCCGATTAATCGGCCTTGTAGGCCTTGTTTTGCAACATTGTTTATAAGCAAAACAGGGTGAATCACCAGGATCAGAAATTGTGTTTATTTGCTTTCTTTCTGTCTCAAGAAGAACCTAAGAATATAAAACAAGCATTAGCCAAGGAGAGTTGGGTTGAGGCTATGCAAGAAGAGCTCTTACAGTTTAGACTTCAAGAAGTATGGGTATTATGTGATTTACCTGATGGTAAGAGACTGATTGGAACAAAATGGGTCTTCAAGGTAAAAAGAGATGAAAGAGGGAATGTAATTAAGAATAAAGCAAGGTTAGTAGCTCAAGGATATAGATAGGAAGAAGGAGTAGACTATGATGAAGTCTTTGCTCCTGTGGCAAGGATTGAAGCCATACGGCTATTTTTGGCTTTTGCATCTTATATGGGATTTCCTGTCTATCATATGGATGTTAAAAGTGCTTTTCTATATGGCACTATCACAGAGGAAGTTTATGTTAAACAACCTCCTGGTTTTGAAGATCCTGCACATCCAAACAAAGTCTACAAGGTTATCAAGGCTCTGTATGGCCTTCATCAAGCTCCAAGAGCATGGTATGAAAGACTATCTAATTTTCTATTACATCATGGTTATAGGAGAGGAGCTATTGACAAGACTTTGTTTATCAAGAGATATAAGAAGGATATCATGCTTGTCCAAGTTTATGTAGATGATATTATTTTTGGTGCTACTAAGCAATCTATGGTGAAGGAATTTGAAGATCTTATGCAAAAGGAATTTCAGATGAGTTCAATGGGAGAATTAACATTCTTCTTGGGCCTTCAAGTGCAACAATCAAGCACTGGACTCTTTATAAGTCAAGATAAGTATGTTGCAGACATTCTTAAGAGATTCAACTTCACAACTGTCAAGCCAGCTTCTACACCTGTTGATACTAATAAGCCTTTGGTAAAAGATGAAGAAGGAGAAGATGTTGATGTCAAATTATACAGGTCTATGATTCGATGTCTCATGTACTTAACTGCATCTAGGCCTGATATTACTTTTGCTGTTTGTTTATGTGCAAGACATCAAGTTCAGCCCAAGGTATCACATTTGAATGCTGTCAAAAGGATTTTTAGGTACCTTAGGCAACAACCTAAGCTAGGATTATGGTATCCTAGGGAATCCCCTTTTCATCTACAAGCCTTTTCAGATAGTGATTATGCTGGAGATAACAATGACAGAAGATCCACAACTGGAGGGTGTCACTACCTTGGAAGTAGATTAGTCTCATGGCAATGAAAAAAGCAAACAATTGCAGCAACATCTTCCACAGAAGCAGAGTATGTAGCTGCTGCAAGTTGTTGTGCACAAGTACTTTGGTAGCAAAATCAGCTTTTGGATTATGGATTCAATTTCAAGAATACTCCTATCAACATTGATAATGAGAGTACCATTTGTATTGTGAAGAATCCAGTCTATCATTCCAAAACAAAGCACATTCAAATCAGACATCATTTTATTCGAGACTGCTATGAGCATATGCTTATCAATGTGGTTAAAGTTCATACAGATGATAATGTAGCAGATCTACTCACAAAGGGCTTTGATGTTTCAAGATTTACCTTTTTAGTTGTGAGTATTGGTATGATTAATAATTAAGCTATTATTGAGGGGAGGCATTATTAGTTAGTCATTAGTTAAGGGGAGGCTACATATATCGTTCAAAGGATAAAGATTTTTATTCATGATTCAGAGAGTTACATTCATTCCTGCAAAAGAAACAGTTAACCATGACACAGACAGAGATGAACCACAGACACTCACAAGACACACAAACAACTACCATAATAATCGGATAATTCGTGTTTATAAATTTTAAAACTTGTACTAACAAAATGCACATCAGCCCCGAACCTTAGGAGAGTATTCCCGACCTAGGCACCAAGGCTACCGAAACACCATTGAGCTCACCGGAGCCAATGTGACCCCCTTGCGATCCGACACCATCCGGTTGGTGCAAAGCGGATGTGCATTCTATGGACTTCGTTCCGAAGATCCAAATCAACATCTTAAGGACTTCCTTAAAATCGTAGATTCCATAGACCTAGATGTTGCAACTAGAGAGACAACCCGATTACGCCTATTCCAATTCTCTCTACGTGATCAAGCTAGTCAATGGCTTGAGCGTTTACCCGCGGGATCCATCACCACATAGGATGATCTCACCACTCGTTTCCTTGCTCAATTTTTCCCACCGGGGAGAACTACTAAGCTTAGAAATGACATCTTTATGTTCCAACAACGTCAAAACGAAACCTTTTACGAAGCATGGATTTGATATAAAGACCTGCTCCGAAAAGTCCCTCATCATGGCATTGAACCATGGCTCCAGATTCAAATCTTTTACGATAAAGTTAACTATCAAACAAGGAGAGCTATAGATTACGCAGCCAAGGGTAGGCTAAACAGACTTAGCATTGACGAATGCTGGAAAGTTATTGAGGGGTTAGCACAATACGAAGAAGAAGGATGGGAGGACCCGATGTTTCCAAGCAAGGGAAACTTGATTACGCATACGCCACCCAAGAGTAGTTATTAGGAAGTATCGAGAAGCAGGTAAAAGAATTAATGAGGATTGAGAAACCTGCTGCTAAAACCGTGTGGAATCCTAATGTACGTAGGAATGCGGTTATCAACCATGATTTTCCTGAACGTTCACGACAAGAGGAATTCGAAGGGATAATGGTAACCTTCATGAATAATCAGGAAAAACAAATCCAGCACCTAGAAGCACGCATGGAAAGTACTCGCAATGATTTTATGGATTTAGCAGACAAATTCATATCAAGGATCAAAGAGAAGATTATGGAAAAATCCGAACCAAGAAAAATCGAAAAAGTCTTCGAGGTTTCAACTCTTTTGGTGTTTAACCAAGAGGATAACGAGAAATTTTCCCCAAGTGCTTCACCGTCAATCACCTCCCACTTTTGTGAGGATCCTCAGGAAAAGAAGAATTCGCAATTTCATGACATTTTTGTTGGATGCTTGCAAACTACGCTCCCAAACTTGTGCAAGAGACGTTCTTTTGGTTTTAAACCCGGTGTGAAGAGGTTGCACCTTAAAACTCCACAGATTTGAGACCCTCTATGGAACAACACCTCTTTGTACCCACCAGTGACCCGTGCGAAGGTTACAACTTAATTAAAACATAACCAACTCCTTTCTACAACCACACCTCTTTCCGTGACAGTAATAAAACGTTCGACCCTGGTGGACTTCACTAATGGAATAGCTACTCATGGTTTTTACTTGTGTTTAGCTATTCACAATAAGTGCAGGGACTAAATGTGGAATTACTTCATTATACACCTCAAACGGGCATCTGACGGCGTCAGAGGATAACTCTTGACGCCGTCACCTCGCTAGTTCAGCAATAATAACCCAAATTCAATCACTTTCAACTCATACCCCACAAATCTCACCCAAAGTGCTGCTACCACTCCGAATCCCCATCCTCCAATTCGACATCTTCCGTGACTAATCTCCACTCGATAAGTAGTTTTTCCTCACTCTTTTTTGTTCAATTGTCCTTATGATCAATCAATTTTGAAAACCCCTTTCACCCGAAACCCTATTTTTTTTGACCCAATCATTGACAAATCTTAATGCCATCCATTTGGTGATTTGTAATCATGGGGGTTACCCTTTGATGATGTTAACCTACTTGAATCATGCGTTAATTTAGGAAAAATCCCTCATGCCACGGATTTTTTGACCCCCCACCCATGTTTTCTGATTAAAGGAGTGTTTGGGTAATGGGTTAAGAGTTTGAAAATTGATTTTTTGAATCAATTAAATTCTCGTTCTAATTGTTTCCGCCCACTCTATCTTTTTCCAGGAAAATGAGCAAGCGATCTCGACAACATCGTGGCAGCTCTTCTAGGTCCCAAAGAGTTAACTATGGGGAATTGGTCCATAGTTGGGGTGAATTTGACAATGTTGCCGCCACCACCAAGTATGCGGAACTTTGTAATCACCACATTGATGCTGGGGCCGTGATTGATTGGGAGTTTCTTAGGTCCCAAGGGTTGGAGACTGCGTTTCTGGGGAGGATCCACACTGATGGGTTCGCGGGTCCTCAATGGGAGAGGTTGTTTAGGATGAGAGAGATGGTGTATAGTGAGTTGGTGAGGGAGTTCTTTGCTACCTTCCATTTTGATCAGGCTGAGGCTAGGACGGACATGGGGGGCACCACTATCTATTTTAGGTTAGGAGGGGAAGTGCGATCATGTTCGGTTACTGAGTTTGGTTGGAGGATAGGGTTGTATACTAGGGAGGAGGCCGTTGATGGAGGTTTATGCGGAGGTTGTTGCATGGGGAGACTTTGAGGAGTGATATGAGGTGTGTCACTTTTTGGCCGACCATTGGGGACGGGGTTTACACCTCGACTACTGGGGCAGCATCAATCAGGGACCCCGTGGTTAGGTTGGTCCATAGATGCATCACATACAGCGTGTCAGGACGTCATGGCACCACTCACCGTGTCACTGCTTCAGATCTTTTCTACCTGTACACCATCTTTTCAGCGGATGTTTACTGCAACATCCCATTTTGGGTAGCTAGTTATTTGAGGACCAGTGTGGGTGAGAGGGATATCGATAAGGTGTATGGGGGGATGTTCGTGACCCGGTTGGCTCGTTCCTATGATCTTCTTACTCCCTCGATCATGGGATACTTGAGCGACTGTTGGGCTTGTAGGGTAGTGAGGGCTAAATCCCTCAGGCAGATGAGCATTGTGATGCTGATGAGGAATGGGACCTATAACTGGTATGAGGCAGGGGGACCTGATGATGAGGATGATGATGATGATGAGGGAGCACCCCAGCAGCATCAGTTTGAGGGTTATGAGGAGGGGACAGTTCACTACTACCGACACATGAGTCAGGGAGACTGGCAGGCACACCAGGGATCCTGGATGGGTCAGGTGGACGCATGGCGGACCACCACTGACCAACGCTTTGATTGGATGTATGATCACACCATTCGCCAGATGCAGCACGTCTCCACCCGTGATCAGCTTGAGCCTCACCTGCAGATTGACCCATTTCCCGGTCGTGAGACAGACTACCCTCCCTACGGGTACACATGACACCTCCCTCCTGGCTATGACTACCATTTTGGTCCTCCTCCCCAGTGATCTTTCTTGATATCTGTTATTTCTGAACAATTTATTGATGGTCATGTAATTCGAAACAATTGGTACTGTAATAGTGTAGGATGTGGCCTCTGTTGGCCTTGAACAATTTTAATTTTCTATGTTTACGTTATTTAGAAATAATTGAATATGCTTATGGTGACATATTTCATTTTGTGTGATTTTATTTTGTTTGTTTGTTATTTGCTTCCGTATGCATGCTTTATTTTTATTGTTGGTAGATCATGTTTCTAAACTAAAAAGTGGAAATACTTTACTTTGTTGTTTTGGCCTAGTCTTAACTCCACCTAAAGGTATTTTTTTGCAAAAGATAAGTGTAAGGGGAAACCCCAAATATGTTTTTAAGAAACAAACCGATCATGATTCTCCACAATATTAAGTGAACATGTATATTCGTATTTGTTAGAGTCAAATGCTTGTATCGAGTCATAATGAAGTTTTGCAAGATTTTCCAGGAAGTAGGACCAAGTTTTTCCAGAAATTTTCCGGAAACTTAACATAAGAATTTCTACAGGTCACTTCTGACGGCGTCATGAGCTTGCTCTTGACGGCGTCACGTGTAAAAATCTGGAAATTTTACCAGTTTTGTTTTTCTAACGGAGTCTTAAAGTTTTTTCCGAATTATTAAGTTTTATAATCTCCAGGAAATCTGCAAACTTCATTCCACAAGCAATATATCTTATTTTATTTTCTAGGATTTAGTAACTTATGTAGATTGCCGCCGATTTTATGCGAGGTTGCTTTGTTTGTTTTCTCAGGATTTACAGGTTATGTATGACAAGAAGATGATTTATATTCTAGAAGGGAAGCTTTGATTGTTCATTTTCTTGGAGGAAGATCTAACCTGGCCACCTTATTATCCATACCGAGCGAATCAGGGGAGTATTTGATTTCATTCTTTTTACTTATTTCACTTTTACATTCTTTACTTGAACATTGGGGACAATGTTCATCCTAAGTGTAAGGGGAGGGTAAAATGATGATACCTTACAGATACACTTTCGCTTGAGTTTGTTTGTTTAATGGTAGATGGGTAATAAAACTATGAGAAATACTTGTTAGTGCAATTTTAGCGCCAAATTTAAATTTTTTTACAACATTTAGGAGTGAAACTTTAGCCTTAGCAAGCGTCTCATGGATAGGAGATTGTATGACTAGCACATAACCGTACTTTCAGAAAAATTTTCCACCCAAATATGTGAGGTTCGCCTTTAGATTTGATAGGAAAAGCATTTACTATTAGTGCTTATGAGTGTACCGGTAGCATTTAGATTCTAGAACTTGCGTTAGTGATGCATCCCGAGACCGCTAGTGAAACTAGATTCGTGTAGTAGGATTTACTACATGATAAGAGGCACTAGGATCACCCTTGTGTTAAACCCGTATCATAATTACTTGACCATTTAAGTCATATTACTTGGCTAGTTAAGTCAATTGATTTTTCCCACACCTTAGCGTTGTACTCATTTTTAGTACACGAAACCCCTAGTACACCCCTCCGAGCCTATCTTTTCGTTTCTAACTTTAAGCATCTTACTTAAAGGAAGAATTTGTTACACCCCACTTAAATGTACAATCAAATCACCTTAGCCTTCCGTGTATGCGCTCATTTTTAGTGCATTATTGTTATTTGTTAAACCCTAAGTTAATTATCTAATTGATTACATGGTTGCTAAGTCGAGTCATATCCTTGTACATATTGTTTTGGGACTCATGGGACTCATGGGTAAAGTACTTATTTTATTGAGTAATGGGGAAGCACATCATTTATTACCCCCGTATGTGGGTTAATCTTAAAAGTACTCCAAGTGTTTTGATTTTCTTAATTCGAGTCATTAGATTAGTTTATTGTAAAGTATGTAAAAATTCAAGTGTAAGGGGAATTTTCATTCCCTATGATGTATTATTTTGGATGGTAGGGTAAGAGTGTATGCAAAAAAAAAAAAAAAAAAAAAAAAAAAATCGAACAATCAAGAAAAAGAAAAGAAAAAAAATAGAAAAAGAAAAGAGAAAAAACATACGGACTACCATCCCTTTTTATTCTATGTTCATTTTATGTTTTTGTTATTTTTCATTTATTAGCTTAAGTCGAGTCTAGTCTTGGCTTAGTAACGCCATATTGTACATGTAATTAACCAAGATTGTTAACTCGCCACCAGTAAAGACTGCCTATATCCAACAAAACCGTGTATTTCATATCCCTGCACCTAACGTTACAACCCTTTAAAAGACATCTTTGATAGTTTATCCTAGGTGCTTACGCTATGTGGTGGAGGTTTGATCATTTCCCAAGCCTATGGTAATCTATTTTGCTATGACAGGTAGTGAGAGATATCTTCCGTTTCCATATTGTAATTTATACTTTATTACACCCAAGAGATGTGAGTATCTAAACACTATTTGTGAGGTGCTTGCGTATGACCTCCGTGCTTGTCTTTGGTCTTTAGTGGAATGATTATTTGTTGTAATTACTTTTATATTAGTGTTGAATGATCCCTAACTTGTATTTTGATTAGAATAAAAGCGCATTTGCTTGAGGACAAGCAAATCTCAAGTGTAAGGGTATATGATGAGGCGAAAAATGAACCACTTTTAGGGGGTCATTTTAGCCCGAAATTGAATTTATCTGATCAAATATTGCCCTAAATCGTTCCTTTTGTGATTTTAGGTACTTTGGGAGTGAAATCTGGAAAAGGAAGCAATTCGGACGTTTTTGGAGCATAAAAGTGAAGAAAACGCCAAAGACTTAATTTTCCAAGCTGGGAACAGTGTGTGACGGCGTCAAGAGTACTTTCCTGACGGCGTCAAGAGTAAAGATCATGACGACCCAGTACAGAAATGAAGACGTCACAAAGTAGAGCGTCAAGAGTTAAATGTGTGACGGCCTGCAAAAGTGGATAACATGACGGCGTCAGATGTAGATCAAGGCAGTCCGAGAATTATTTTGGCGGCGAGATGACGGCGTCACAAGGTTGTTCTTGACGCCGTCAGCCTCTTATATCTATATATAGTTTTCTAATTTTCATTCATTGAGAGGAACAAGTTTGGAGAAACCTTAAGGCCGAACCATATACGTATTTTACAGCTTTTTCAAGGGTTTTCAGCCCTTGAACCTTTAATTCAATCAATATGTCTATGTGTTGGTTGTCTATATCTTGTGCTTGTCTTGATTCCACCATGCTAGGCTTGATTTATCTTGTGTTTGCTTAGATCTAATGAAACCTAGATGTTGATTATGTGTTGATTTCTTGTTTTTGGTTGTATTGGATGAATGATTTCAATGTTAGGCTTAAGAAAACTGGCAGATCTCCAAATGGTAACATGCTTGAACGTCTTAGGAAACATGAACCGATGTGTACTAGGTTTTATTGGTTGTATTTAATGCATGAGTAAATTCTAATGATCCCATGTTAGGAGCTTCTTAGCCTGCTCGACATAGGAGTGAAGTAGGCACTCATAGGATTGGGGAGTTAAGTACGCCACCCCATGAATGGTATTAAGGAATACAATCCGTCATCCACGCAACTATAACAAGTAATTAATGTGTAAAAGATATCTAGGGAGTAGTGAAATATAAGTAAACACATTTCTCCACTTATTGCTCACAACCTTAGTTCAATTTAGTTTTATTTTCATTTTTAGTATTTTATTTTGATTGCATCTTTAGTATTGGGTTAGTTGACTAGCAACTAATTCCGCCCAAATCCTTCAAACCCGAGATATTTACTTGCTTTCTAAAAAATATAAAAATACAAAAAAGAATCATCCCTCATCTCTAGAACTAGTATTTAGGTTTTCTAATCCTAGCGACACTATTCCTAGCTGAACGATCAATCCCCCGGTACTTGTCATTATACTATACTACATCGATCAGGTACACTGCCTGGTGGGGGTTGTAAGCTTCTCGAGATCCCTTGAGAGGTAAAGCCTGGTGCAATCCCTACGCATCAGGCTACAATGCAGTTCCTAATCCCCCAGGTAGTTTTCAACCACCTAGGAAAGATGTCTCTTGTTATGGGGTAGATAACCTAGAGTTTAGGAAAAAGCTTAAAGGTCAATCAAATTCTGAGCCTTTAGGAGAATCTGTTGAAGCACCTAGGGTTCCTGAGAAAAAGTTTTCAAAACAAGCAGTACCTTCAAACACTTCTCAAAGTACTGATGATCACTCAGCAGTGCCTCCAAGAAAATATTTTCAAAATACTGCTAATTTTAGAAAACCTTTCGGAAACGGATTTGGGAATATTGGTCCAAAGGTCTGTTATGTATGTTATAGTCCTCACCATTTGATTAAGGACTGTGATTATCACTCAGAATACTTAAGCAAATACCCAAAGACCAGATCTGCAAATCCAAGTCATAGGGAGAATAAGCCAAGGGATAACAAACCAGTTTGGAATTACACAAATAGGGTTAACCATAGTAATTTCTCAAAAGACTATAGGTACCCTCATCAGAAAATACCATTCTCCAAACCCACAGTACCTTCTCAAAGTACTGATAGAAAGACCCCTAACCAAGGTGCTGATAGCAAAAACTCAAGTGTAAGACCTAGGAGATTCAATTACTACAAACCTAGAAGGCCTTACAACACAAGAAAAGATGCTAGAACACATAACCCAACTCCAAAAGTTACAACTAAATGGGTTAAGAAAGAAAGTACTGCTGGGGAAGAACCAGTACTTTCAGAGGTTAAGGGTGAAAAAGGGAAAATTGATAAGCATGAACCAAAAGTTTTGGAAACAAAAACATTAATTCTTGATCATGTTTTTAAAGAAAGTGGTGATTACATACTCAAAGAATTTGAGTATGTCACTCCACAAGGGGAACACAAGTCAGTAATGGCTTGGGTTCCTAAAAGAAACTAACCATTTTCATGTGTATGCAGGGCAACCCAGAAGAGGAGCTTAAAGATCATCTTATTGTTGATAGTGGTTGCTCTGGAAGTATGACAGGAGAAAAGGAGCTCTTGTCAGATTTTAAAGCTTATTTTGGAGGAAAAGTTGCATTTGGGAATGATCCTGATGGAGGAAGAATCACTGGCAAAGGAACTATCAAGGCTGGAAACATTAATTTTGAGAATGTTAGATATGTGAAGGAGCTTAAATTCAATATTTTGTAAGTCTCTCAGATTTGTGATAAGAAGTATCCTGTGTTATTCTTTGACACAGAATGTCTTATACTCTCTCCCGAGTTTAAGTTAAAAGATAGAAACTTGGTGATGCTGAGAGCACCAAGAACTAATGATATGTATAGCATAGACTTGAAGAACATCAATTCTGCTGAAAGAGCAACATGCTTGATTGCAAGGGCAACAATGGAGGAAGCACATCAATGGCACAGAAGATTAGGACATGTGAATTTGAAGAACATAAACAAGCAGGTCAAAGGAAATTTAGTTAGAGGTTTACCTTCCAAAACATTCAAGAATGATCACTCATGTCTTTCTTGAAAAAAGGGTAAACAACACAAGGCTTCCTGCAAGAAGATTGAAGAGAAAACCATTAGAGAGCCTTTGGAATTGCTGCATATGGATCTGTTTGGACCTGTTTCAGTTGTTAGTTTGAACAAGAAGAAGTACTGTTTGGTTGTGACAAATGACTGTAGCAGATTTAGTTGGGTCTTTTTCTTATGTTTCAAATATGAAACTTTTGATGCTATTCATGATCTTATAATAGCACTTGAAAATCAGCTATGACTCAAGGTTAGAGGCATTAGATGTGATAATGGGACTGAGTTCAAGAATCAGCTAATGGATGACTTTTGTGCCAAGAAACGAATTAAAAGAGAATTCAGTATTGCCAGAACTCCTCAGCAAAATGGAGTTGCAGAAAGAAAGAATAGAACTCTTATAGAAGTAGCAAGGACAATGCTTGCAGACTCCCATTTACCTATTCCATTCTGGGCTGAAGCTATAAGTGCTGCTTGTTATGTGTTGAACAGAGTATCAGTGACAAAACCTCAAATGAAGACACCTTATGAGTTACTCATGGGAAAGAAACCTAGAACCAAGTTTATGAAACCTTTTGGATGTCCCCTGACTATTTTGAACACTGCTGATAATTTGGGAAAATTTGATGGAAAGTCAGATGAAGGATACTGATGATGTACCCTCCGATCAGCTCGAAGGACACCCCTTCGAGTGTAATCGCAACCTACATAATCGAAGGCTCTGGCTAGCCTCCTAAAACTTTCCTTGGCGTAAAACTAATCATCAATGATCTAATTACCAAGTGGGAATTCGCCAATCGAAGGATCAAGCCCTTCGGGGTATCTTTCGATAAGTTTCAAGGACGGAACAATGCCAAGCCCACATATTGGTAAGACCAAGTCTTACCCACGTCTCCTCTTTCTCTTTAGCTCCCCCGCTAAATTAGGAGGAGTGGAGCACTAACCCCTAGAGGTTACCACAAATCATGGGACGCCCCCATGATCTCTATCAAATGTGTGACCACTCTCCAGGACCGTTTTCTTCACCTATAAATAGTCCTGGACGATGAAAATTCTGGTATGCAATCTATCTCACCTTACTTTACTATGCATATACTTAAACTCTCATACCAATCACTCATTCACACGTCGGAGATGGTTCGCAGGGTCCAACCCCTGCGCAATCACTTAACGTAGTGTTTTAGTATTTCTTATTTCAGGTTATATCCAAGCTTGGTGCAATCTCAACACCCCTCATTTTCCTTTGATCACCATCAAAGGCCTGGTAGTGCAAAATATTGTACAATCAGTGGCACCATCCGTGGGACCCGCTACAATTAGTCCCGTTATTTCCAAGCAAGATAACCAAGTCAAATACACTCGCTATTATTCCGGCATGAATTCAGAACGAGAAGTTACACCCCCACCTGGTTTCTCGTCCTTAACCCCTTTACCCGTAACCGACACCAACAACCTTCCGCCAATCACGGTCTCCACTTTTACTACACGATCTCATCCTGAAATAACGCCCAACCACCACGCATCCACTTCGGCCAATCCAGAACTCATCATTAGCCCCGCCTTTGTAGACGCTAATTATGAAGAGCTAGAGTCCTTGCTAAGGGCTCGAAGGAGACAAATCAGAAATACGGTGTAGGGATCTATACCTTGATAGATCACGAGCCAATAGATCGTTAGTCAACTAATGTAATCACTAGCTAGACTAAGTTAGATAATCTCTGTGAGCTTGTAGTTATGCGGAATATAAAAACAAACTTATACTAAACTTGATCCTCTATGGATCGATAAACTAATAATATTAATGAAACTCGTACTAAAAACTTGTACCTATTACAATGACCTAGGGTTCCTTATATACTAGTGGAAACCCTAACCTTTCTTACAAGAAACAAATAATGAAAAACTAATAAAAGATATTCTACATATCTTGTCCTAAAATACATAAGTTATATCCACGGTTAAACTCTATCCGTAGGATCTCTAGATGTCCGCAGGAACCAGTTATCAGCAGAAAGTCACTAAGCCTTCCGAAGAAACCTGTCAGCATTATCAATCAATAGAATCTTCAGTAATTCCTTACAATCCTCCCCTAATCTTGAATTTGACACAGTTAAGTTCAAGATTTCTTGATAGATCACCAATAGCACAAACCAGAGGATTGAGGATGAACATCAGCAGCAAAGAATCTTCATAAGCAGAATCTCTATGATCAGCAACCAATTGAAAAGCACCATTCTTTGCAGCAACACAAGACTAAATGTACATCGAAACATATAAGTTTCATACTATTCTCATCACATCCAGGTGTGTTAACTCCTGTGAGAGGTGAATCATTGAAAATAATGGATTTGATGTCTCTTTACCAATAGCCATCACTACTGGAGTAGCCAAGTGTTCAAAGGTACACTGATAACCACATGATTTTTAGCAAATCATCAGCTATAAACGGATTTGAGATGTCTTTACCTGTAGCCGTTTGCTCAGGACTAGTCAATTATTGATGAATAATCATCTTGGTCAATTGAATACCAAATATGGTTTTCCACTGCCTTTACCACAAGCCATATACATGTGGGCTAGCCAATTATTTGGAATCCATAAAGGAAAAATCCATGGTCAACTGACAACCATTTCAACTACTCAACAATAAAGCATGGGTGAGTTGAAAACCCTATGATTTTGAGCAAACCATTACAGCTATCAACAAATTTGATGAGTCTTTACCAAAGCTGTACCCTTTGGACTAGCCAACGTTTTGATGGAATAGTCAACATTAGGCAAGTTGATGACCACAAAGAGTGTGATAAGAATCAACACCAAACCTGCATACAACATACACAAAACTATACAAATATGTTAGGGTTTTTTTTTTTTTTTTTTTTTTTTTTTTTTTTTTTTAATACTAAACTAAGAAGCATAAAAATTAAAAAAATAAAATAAAATAAACAATATACAACACAATACAATACCAAGATCAACTCATTGCAGATATGAATCCATTTGAATGCCATGCTTGGTTGCTAGTTCCTTCTTAGTCAAAATACTTCTTCTTATGAACCTCACCAATTGTTCAGCAAGATGAAGATCATTTTCAGTCATATCCAATGGAACTGATAACTTTGTCTCCAGCATGAGATGCATTACTTCCTTTGTGATTGGGTAAAGAACATCAGCCCAGCAATACAAGGTCTTACCAGTTGTTGTAACAATCATATGAACATTAGGAAGTGGAAAGAACTTCCAATATTCAACCACCCATGTCTTTTGACCTTTCCATACTTGAAACCTTACACCAGAATCACCTTTATAAGAATCACACAAAATCTGAAAATCACCCATCAAATACAATCCAATGTCATCAGGGGAATGAGTTTGATAATACTTGGTAACCCAATCATAAAGTGAGAGAAGATCTTGCTTGTCCACCATATGTAAGATCTGACTCAAAAACAAGAATGTCTTAGTAGTTCCATCTTGTCTAGTTATAACATTCACTTTTCCTTGGCCAAGCTCAGAATCAACCAGTTCCCACTTCACAATTTTCTCCCATACAACAGGGTCTTGACCATCATCAGAAGCATAATCAAAGAAAGTAGTACTATCCTCTAAAGGAATATCTTTTGGAGCTTTCCTCTTGATAGCTTTAGTCTTTCTCCTAGTGCCAGTATTAACAGGAATAGAAGGACCATCAGCAGGTTCTTCTTTAGGCACTTGTTTGGAAGTATCAGCAGGAACATCAGCAGAATCATCATCATCAGGTACTTCAATTAGAGTTTCTTCTGAAGCATCATTGGTAACATCATGTGGAGCTTCAGTTGTATCAGGATGAGATTCAGCAGTATCATGATGAGAAGCAGCAGGAATATCATCCATCTTAGCATCAGGAGTATCAGCCTTCTGAGACAAGTCTGAAGGATGTTGCACATTCTCCTGACCACCATGAAAAGACCCAATAGATTCAGCAGGTTGAGCAGCAGGATCATGAATCTTAGTTTTCTTAGCTTGAGGCTCATCCAATAATCTTCCTCTGAACTCCAAAACATCTTGAACATTTATACCAGAGGATTGAAGATTTGAAATGATCTTGTCATAGTAGAAGGTGAGCTGCTTATCTGAAAATCCCCAAACCTTCTTTTGATTCCACCCTGACCCAAACATAGAACATCCCTGATTCTTCACAAAATTCCTCATATATTTCTTTATTTCATTCTTTGTCCAAGGTCTTTCCCTGAGATACTTAGCTTTAATCTCTGCCTCCTGCTGTCTCTTCAATCTTCCCCTTTCAGACATCATTTGAACAAAAGCAGGATTATCAACTCCAAGCTCAGATTCACCCAAATTAGGCTTGGAAGCAGCTTGTTCAGCCAAATTCTCCCATTGTTCAGCAGTAAGATTCTTAGCTATTTCATCAAGCTCCTTTTTTCTTTCAGCAGGCAAGGTGGTAGTAAATTGAGGTCCCATCTTATCCAAATCATCTTGAATTTTTCTAGCCAATGCTTCTGAGGCCTTCAAATCCAATTGAACTTTAGTAACTACAGCATCCTCTTTAGCTTGCAAATGTGCAGCAACATTCTCACTAAGTTTTTCATAAGCAAGTTCCTCCTTTGATTTGACTCTGGAAGGAATGTCTTGATCAATCAATATAGACTTTCCTTTATCTTGCTTCTCAGAAGGAACAAAAGTTTTATCAGAAGAAGCAGGAGAGAGATCAGCTTGGATATCTACTGATGGACCATGAGTTCCCACTTCTGGCAAAGTAGTAGGAAAAGATTCCTTTCTAGGAACATCAGCAGAAGTCTTCTTGGTAGGAGCATCAGCAGACTTCTTATCAGCAGAATGCTTCTTTCTGACATAATGAGCAACACCAGCAGACTTCTTATCTCTGGAGTCCTTTGGAACAATGGCATCAGTAGAATGAGCAACATCAGCAGTTGGAGCAACAGATGGTTCAGGCCTAATGTTAGCATTCTTATGAACACTTTCCAAAGTGGTAGCAGCAAGAAGTTCAAGGCCTTCTAAGTCAATGTTGTCAGATGCTTTAGTAGAGTCCTCATCTGAGTCATACACCACACCTTGTTTCTTTCCTTGCTTAAGCTTCCCCTCCAACTTCTTAACTCTTCCAATTAGAGTCAGAACAACATTGATAAGATTCTTTTTGGTGAAGTTCAGATCATTCTCCAACTTGTCCACCCTAGATACATACCTGTTCAACAAAGCTGATACAGAAGTGAGAGTAACAGGACCTTCAGCTCCACCAACAGGGATATCTGTGGTGTTGGAAGCATCATTGGTCCTATGAGTAGAATAATTTAAATTTACATCTACATCTACATGATCCTCAAAGTGAGGTCTCAAAGGACTGAGTGAAGGAAGTCTTGTAAATTGTGGTGAGTGTACATTTTGGTCAAAGCCTAAATTCTCATTGAGCTCATGCTCAGGAGAATGGAGATCCATTGGTGAATGTACAGGTATGGGTAACCTTGGAGAGAGTGGAGGCTGAACATCAGAAGCAACTGATGCATTTGCATCAGGAGCATCTTCAGTTCTTTCAGGATAATTCTCTGGTGCTTGAGCATCAGGGGAAGCCTGACCACCAGCAGCTACATCAGCTGCATCTCCATCAGGGGGATTGCCCACCGGGGCATCAGCAGCTACATCAGCAGCTACTCCATCAGGAGGATTGCCACCAGGAAACATGGCTGGAAGTAAGGGCCTTTGTTCACCAGTAAATCTAAATTTCATTTGGGTAAACAACTTTTTAGATAAACCCTTAACAGGCAAGTGAGTGGGGTCATTGGTCTCAATGTCTAAAATGATTTGAAGAAACCTAGGATACAATAAATATTTAAGTTTGGTATCCTTAACATTTTCAAGCATAGCATTAAAGATATACCTAGAAAAGTTGAATATTCTCCCCTGAGAGAGACACACAATGGCAAGAGCAATGTCTGTAGAGAATTGGTCCCATCCACCAGACTTAGAACCCATGCACTGAAGTAAGGTGTGTGTCAAAAATCTCCATTTTGGACAAAACAGATTCTTGTACCATACTTTCCCATCACAAGTATAACCAGCAGCCTGAAGCCCTCTAAGTATCTCACTCTTAGGCAAATTAGTCACCCCTCCTTCATCATCCAACTGTAGTTTGGTCCTGACCAATGACTCAGTAACCACATATTCTTCCCCATCAATAACAGCAACAATCTCTGTTGGTCCATCTTCTACAGTCCTTATTTGAGCAGTTTCCCAAAATTGTACAACAAGAGACTCATGAATGACATCTGGATACTGGAGCAGAGCATAACAAATCTTTGACCTTTGAAGAAATTCCATCATGCCCATATAATCTGCATCATTCTTACCACGATCAAGAAAGGCATGTTTGTTATGATCTCCTTTGAAGTATAGTTCAGCCATTGATTGAGAATTAGAGATTAGGGTTGGGTGTTCTGAAAAATATTGAAATGGTTTTTGAAATTATATAGCGAGAGGGAATCAGTTAATTTGGGAGTGAGATATACACGATTTGGTTAATTATGGAAGTTACCAAACGTGGAGTGAAACTGATATGAATTATTGGAAAGAAATCTTTGACCAATAATCAACTAAGGCAAATCCCAATTAACTGAATCATCCGTAGAAACCAAATCAAACAGCTGAAAGCAAATGGTCAATCCGCAGAAAATAGTCAAACGTTGACTATGGTCAACAGAACCATCCACAGAATCAATCAGCAGCATCTACCCATCAGTGGAAACCAAATATCTTTGAAAAAGATCTCAGAATTCAGAATTCAAAGAACCCTTAATTATCTTCAAACTGCCTCGCATTAATGGTAATAAAGACACGCGGTTGGGGGATCTTATAAATAAAGGCTAATTATTCCCAAATCTTTCCACTTCACATCAAATCCCTAATTATCATACCTCCAGTCAAAAATACAGCCATGGCTTCCAATCAACACATCATCAACCTTTCTTCTGACTCATCAGATACTTCTGACTCACTCACATCTCCACCACCACTATATATGCCAACACGTCCTCGTGGTCTCACAAAAGAACAAGCCAAGAAGAAGAAACATGATGTCCCTGCTCCTAGTTCATCATCAGAAGATCTTCCACCATACCCTTCTGAAATCGATGATCCAGAGTACTAGAGAGAGATGGAGAGAAAATGGAATGAATTGGAGAGGGCAAATAGAGTTCCCAATCCTGATGAGTCTCTCATCTTCTTTACATCTTCTGATGAAGAGGATGATGAGGATGATGAACTTTACACCCCTACAACCTCTGATAAGCCTCAGTCCTCTCGTCCAAGAAGAAGAAAAGTAAATCCACCATTACCAAAGATCAGAAAGGTTGTGTTAGGTTTGCCCTGTCCTCAATGGCAAGGACTCTTCAACATCAACAACAAGGGCAAAAAGAAGATTGTAGAAGGCAAGGGCAAAGTAGAATAGGAACTTAGTTGTTTATCTTTCATTTTCACTATCTTGTATTGTACCTCTGAAGAATCAATAAAATTTGACTTGTTAATTATTGCTTGTTTTAATTCTTCTGATTAGCATTCCCCTGAATAAATTGAACTTAAATAGGCCATCATCAGGAACACTCTTAACAACAAGATAACTAGTATCAGCAGCATGTTGGTCAAACCATTGACTTTCATCCGAAGAATCCAATTAAGTGGACAACTTGCACACTTAGTAATTGTTACTGACTCAACTACCTCCTATTTACTTACAATTACTCACATTAACCCCAATCAAGTCTTTATAACCAAGTCTTCAAGTCATAATCAACTCACCATCCCACAAATAACATATCCCAAAGTTTTTCTCACAATCAAAACATGAAGCCATCCCCCAAAGTCATTGAAATCTCTTCTGATTCATCAGACTCTACCTTTGACATACCTCAAATCCAAAGATCATACTATTACTTAGGTGAAGGACCTTCAGAGTTTTGTCCATCTCCAACCTCATCAGAAGGAACCACTGAAGCTGAGGAAACACCAGCTCCTCTAGCTATGATTGTCCCTGATTTCACTCCTGTCACAGCATTCTTAACAAGTGAAATGGAAAGAGTCTGTGCAGATATGAGAAGAATCTCTGTCCCTGAAGAGCCATAGTCCTCAAGTAGAAAGAAGGGTCCATTAAAGGTGGTACTTGGTCTTGCAGCTCCCAAGCTCTGGAACAAAGACATGCAATCCAGAGGAATCCACAAGAAATGCCAGACCCAAAAGACTTGGGTAAAGGGAAGAGGAAGATGGATTAGGTTGTTGCTTAGGGATGTGGTGGTACGATGGTGGTTGGTTGTTGATGAATGATGTATTTTGTGTTTCTTGTGATGACAGATCTTGTAATGGATGTACCAATCTTTCCACTGATGAATAAAATTTTACTTTTATGTCTTTACATCTAATTCCACTGAATGTAGATCTTTGGATATCAGCAGAAACATGACCTGTAACCAGACATTCAAACAAAACACAAAAACACAAAAGAATAACCAGAATAATATACAAGATTAGTGATTAGTAATAACCTACAAAAGAAAGTTAGTAAACAGAATTCTAGAAAACATAATAATCTACATAAATACAACATGTACAATCCTCCCCTGAGGCTTATGCCTCCCCTCAAACATAGCATTCAAGGGTTAACCATCCCAATGTTGACAACTAGGTGATTAAACCTAGGTCCATCAAAAGCTTTTGTTAAAAAATCAGCCACATTATCATCAGTATGAATTTTAAGCACTTGAATAAGATGCTTCTCATTTGCATCTCTTATAAAATGGTGCCTAATTTCTATGTTTTTAGTTCTCTGATGAAAAACAGGATTTTTAACAATGGAAATAGTACTTTGATTATCAATGTAGATTTTAGTGTTCATAAAGTTAAACCCATAATCCAACATCTGATTTTGAATCCAAAGTACCTGACCACAGCAATTGGCAGCAGCAACATACTCTGCTTCAGTAGTAGAAGTAGCCACAATGGTTTGTTTCTTGCACTGCCAAGAGATGAGTCTTCTTCCAAGAAATTGACAACCTCCTGTTGTGGATTTCCTATCCAAATTAGCTCCAGCATAATCACTATCACTGTAAGCCTTAACACAAATGGTGAATCCCTTGGGTACCAAAGGCCTAGTTTGGGTTGGCCCTTTATGTACTTGAAAATTTTCTTCACAGCATTTAGGTGGGAAGTCAGTGGAGTCACCTGATGTCTTGAACAAGCACTGACAGCAAAGGTAATGTCAGGCCTAGAAGCTGTGAGATACATGAGTGATCCAATCATGGATCTGTAAAGATGAACATTCACAGCCTCATCTTACTCATTTGGATTCTTGAGCTTGGGTGGTTCATATGGAGTGGTAGCAGTCCTCAAAAGTTCAAAGTCAAACTTTTTCAAAATATCTTTAACATACTTCTCCTGATGAATAAAGATCCCTTCAGGTTGTTGTTTGACTTGCAGCCCTAGGAAAAAGGTTAACTCCCCCATTGAACTCATTTGAAATTCCCCTTTCATCAAATCTTCAAATTCCCTGCACCATGCTTCCTTTATGGATCCAAAGATGATGTCATCCACATAGACCTGTACTAGAATGATGTCCCTGGAGTTTTTCTTAATGAAGAGGGTCTTATCAATAGATCCTATTCTGTAACCATGCTCCAAAAGAAATGTAGACAATCTAGCATACCATGCTCTTGGTGCTTGATGAAGTCCATAAAGTGCCTTGACAACTTTGTAAACCTTTTTAGGATGATGGGGGTCTTCAAAGCCCTGTGGTTGAGTAACATATACCTCCTCATCTATTTTTCCATAGAGAAAGGCACTCTTGACATCCATCTGATAGACCTTAAACCCCATATATGAGGCAAAGGCTAAAAATAGTCTAATGGCCTCAACCCTGGCAACAGGTGTAAAGACCTCAGTGTAGTCAATCCCTTCTTCTTGTCTGAAACCTTGTGCCACCAATCTTGCTTTATTTCTGACCACAATACCTCTGGCATCCCTCTTGCATTTTAGGATCCACTTGGTCCCAATTGCAAATTTCCCTGCAGGCAGATCAACAAGTATCCAAACATCTTGATTCTTGAATTGTTGCATCTCTTCCTGCATAGCTTCAACCCAACTAGGCTCACTCAAAGCCTGTTTAATGCTTGTGGGTTCAACTTGAGACAAGAAACAAGCAAACAAACAATGCTTCTGATCTGTGTGGTTGTCTCTCTTCTGAGTGGATACATAGGTCAAGAATGCACATTGCCCAAACTTGGTATTCTTAAGAGCAATCCTGGTGAGTACCATAGCATTTGGATCACCAAGTATATTATCTTGTGGATGAATGGTGTTAATCCTTTTAGTTGCAACAGAATTAACATCAATGGAGGTATCAAGATTGGTTAAAGTAGGAGCAAAGTCTTCATCATAAGAAGCTGATTGAAAAATACCATCACTTTGCTCAACATTAGCAAGATCTGAGGGAGTTGGAAACCTGCCATAAGGTTCATCTAAACTTGTGGAAGCTTCAGTGGAAACAGGAACTGCAGCAGAAATTCCTTCAGCAGAATCTCCATCAGCAGAATCAACAGCTGCATCAGCTGATGCATCAGCAGAATTAGGTTTTCTGCTTTCTTCAATAGCAGCTTGTTTTAAGAGGGCTTCAGTATCTTGATCAAATTCAAGACCAAGTCTTTTAGCTTCCTCAGCAGCTGCATGTTCTTGCTTTTTGAGTCTAGCAAGAACTTCTGCATAGGTTGAATTTTCCACATCATCAGCAGATTTGGCATTAGAGGCTTCTTTGGTAGGAGGATCTGCTAGCTGGATTGGTAGAGTTGTTACAACAATAGTAGGTTCATCACATTCTGAATCACTGTCTGAATCATCCTGTAGGGTACCTGCATTGTTAGAAGATGACACTTGTATACCTGCAGAGGGGTTAGTTTTGTGCCTAGTATAACCCAAATAATCTGTAAGATAATCAAGGTCAAAATACCATACATGACCTTTTCCTTAAACATTAACATTCTCTTCCAGAAATTTCAGGTTAAGAGTCTCTTCTATCTTCTTTGCAGCCAAATTATAAACCCTATAAGCCTTGCTGTGAGCTGAGTAACCAACAATATATCTTTCAGCAGCTTTAGCTTCAAATTTGCCTAGGTGATCACTTGTATTCAGAATGGTCACCTGACAACCAAAAGGTTTCAAGTGTTCAATGGTAGGCTTCTTCCCTGTCAATAGTTCATAGGGTGTCTTATTGTGAGGTCTAGTAATCAACACCCTATTCAATACATAAAAGGCAGTACCAACTGCCTTAGTCTAAAACATAGTGGGAAGTTTAGAGTCAGCAAGCATTGATCTTGCAGCCTCTATAAGGGTTCTATTCTTCCTTTCAGCAACTCCATTCTGTTGGGGAGTCCTAGGAGTGCTATAATCTCTTTTAATACCCTTTAAGCCACAAAGTTCAATAAGATTGGCATTTTTGAACTCTGTCCCATTGTCACACCTAATACTCTTAATCTTCTTGTTAAGTTGATTTTCAGCTAGAGCCATAAATTCTTTGAGTGCCTGAAAGGTTTGATCTTTAGTCACTAAGAAAAATGTCCAACTGAATCTGCTAAAAGCATCAGTGATCACCAAACAGAAGTACTTATGATCAATACTCCTGATGGATGTTGGACCAAAAAGATCCATGTGAAGCAGCTGCAATGGTTCTGAGATTGTGTTCACAACAGTAATGACCTTATGAGAAGCCTTATGTTGCTTACCCTTATTACAAGCCACATAATTATGCTCACTGGTGAAAATCTTGGAAGGAAGTCCATGAACTAGTCCATCTTTAGCAAGTTTGTTGATGACTTTAAAATTAACATGTGCCATCCTTCTATGCCATTTTGTAGATTCATCCAAGGATGCTTTTGCCACCAAGCATGTTAGATCACCTTCTGGCTTGACATCATTCAAGTCAAAGGTATAAAGATTATGGTTTCTTGGAGCCTTTAGTAAAACTTGATTGTCATCAGGCATTTGGAAATCAGGTGAAAGAATGAAACAACCATCTTCAGTGAAAAGGACATGAAGCTTTTTGTCACAAATTTGTGAGACTGAGAACAAATTGAATCCTAGAAGTTCCTTCACATAGTAGACATTCTCAAAATCCACCTTTGGAGTTCTAATAGTTCCTTTGCCAGTAATCCTTCCTACTCCACTTCCAAACCACACTATGCCTCCATTAATAGGCACAAAGTCATGCAGCTTCTCTTCATTACCAGACATGTTTCTTGAACAGCCACTATCAACAATACCTAAGTCTTTATTAAGAAGAGGATGTTCCTACAACAAAGAAAGTTAATATACAACAACAACAAATAATAAGAGACTTAAGTCATGAAGGACTTGAGCCTGCCCTGTGGATCATTTTGATGAACCCAAGATGATGAGTTAGATCCACAATTGTTCCTGGATTCCCTGTAGTTAAATGGTCTTTTATATGTCCAAGAACAATCTGCTGAGGACTTTTCAGCAGAATCCCAATTACCCCTTCCCATAAACATTTGGTCAGTATATTCATACCAATGATTAACACCATTAAATGGTTGAGATCCATATCTATTTCTATTGGTATTCATATATCTATTATTAAGAACAGACCTATTGGAATAAACAGGCCAATCAGCAGGAGTGGAATACATGCTGCTGACATGATACTTAGCCTGTGGAGCTACTGAGGGTTTGGTACATGTGGTAGTCCACTTTTGTCTAGGTCTATTATTAACAACAGAAACACCCATCCTCTTTTCATGAAAATCACAATCCTTAATTAAATGCAACTTGCTACCACAAACAAAACACTTCTTTTTCTTATAAGATTTATTAAATCCAAAAGATGTCTTATTAAACATAGAATTATTCAAACAAACATCAGAAACAAAATTGTTTTGTAAACACTGAAAGGAATTGTTTTCATAAGAAGTAAATAACAAGTCTTCAGAAGAGGCTGGTTGACAAAGAACTTCATCAGCAGCAACTTCAGAGTCCACAGACTTGTAAGATGACTTGTCAGAATTCTTTATTGAGGATTTGGGTGAGTCTGACTTGAAATCACAGCTGGCATAACTAGAGGTCTCTGAAGTCTTGTCCCTGGAAGAACAAGATACATAAGTGTTAGAATCATTACTAGATATACTTCTAGTGTTAGGAGAGTCATTGATCCTAATGCCAGTGGTTTCCTTTGATTTTGATAAGTCAACCTTATGGGATGTGGGCTTAGGGGTTCCTATGGTTGGTGAGTCTTCAGACTTATTTGGCAAGTCTTTAGACTTTTTGCCGAAGAGATGGTGTGAACCATCAAAGTCAGAGGTTTTGGTAGTAGGCATAAATACACCTCTAATAGGTCCTGGTACAATATGCATCTCACCTTCCTTTAGATAGTTTATTGGGACAGAATAATTATGATTTTTCTTATCTAAATAGTGATTTGCTTCTGGACCAACATATTTTCTAAACCCTAGACCTATCTCAGATGTGACAAACTTGCTACTGTAGAGTAACCTAGATAATTTATCACCTGAAACTAGCCACTCTTTATGCCTAGCTAAATCTTTATCCAATTTCTCTTGCAAAACATTTTTCTCAGACTCAATCCTAGCTTTTTCTTTTTCAGAAAATTTTAATTCATTGCTAGCACATTCTAAATCTCTGCTTAAAACTCTAATCTTTTCCTCATAAGCTAATTGATTCTGTTGAAACCACACCTTTTGTTGCTCTAAAGTTTTAAAAGCTTCTTTATATGTTGCAGCTTCAATAAAACAAGCATTATATTTTGGTTTCATATCATCATAAGCTTCTTTTAGAGTTGTATATTTAGAATCATAATCACAAATACAAGTAGATACCTGAGGAGTGATTCCCATGAGACCAAAGCTATCATCACAACTAGCCATGCAGGAGATTTGAGGAGAGCTGCTTGTTGCATCTTCATGCTCATTCCAGTCCACATTTGTATCTATAGCAGTGATCAAGGCTTTTGATTCTCCAGCTTCCACTTCTTTCTTCTTGTATGCTGAATACCTGGTACTGGCTTCACCCTTCTTGGCTGTGCATTCTCTTGCAAAATGGCCAATTTCTCCACAAGCATAACACTTTACTTTCCTTCTATCAAACCTAGCTGCATCTCTTCCATCAACATTGAGCTTTTTACCAACCTTTTGCTCAAATCTTCTAACTTTGAGAGAGAGCATAGCCATCTGCCACTTTAACTCCAATTCTTCCAAAGCAAGTTCATCAATTTGCTCAAAGTCTTCATAAGCTATTTGTTGCTGTTTGTCAACTTCAGCAACAAATGAATGAAGTACATCTTCCATCACATTGCTAATCTTTGGATGAGTTATTGGATTAGCACTTGAAAAAGACAAAGTGGTCATTGGAAGACTTTGGCTTAGAGTGGATGGACTTGTGTAAACCTGAGGTACTGGGGATGGACTTATGTAGGTATGTGGCATGTAGTTTGAGTTAGAACTGACAAATGCAGATTGTGAAGGAGTTGCTGCATATGGAGAGAATCCCTTTATGTCACCTTCCAAAGCTCTGAGTTTGTTGTACAAGTCATCAAAGCTGAGGTAGTCCAAGCCACCTTTGGTTTTCAATGATATACTCACCTGAGACCATGAGGAAGGCAATGCTCTTAGAAACCTGGAGTTCACCTCCTCATTGTCAGGTCTGGCTAGCAGCTGATTCAAGTGACTTAGAATCTTCTGAAACCTGTCATACCCTTTGTGGAGACCTTCCTCTTCAGTTATCTTGAATTCTTGGAATTCTTGCTTTAACATACTCTTCCTCATCCTCTTTGATTCTTCATTCCCACCAAATCTGGCTTTTATGGCCCACCAGATTTCTCTTGGATCAGTCATGGAATGAAAGTCTCCCATGTGGTCATCAGGGATTGCCTGCAGCAATATGGTTCTTGCTTTGTTCTCCCTTTGTACAGCAAGAATTTCTTCAGCAGAAACAGGTTCCAAAATCGTAACTTTACCATCAGCATCTACACTTTGCTTTTTGGGACGACAGCCATTGAGTATAACATTCCAGAGGTTATAGTCAACACTTGCAATCCAATTCTGCATCTTCATGGCCCAGATCTCATACTCATCCTTCCTAAGAAAAGGAAGTTTTGCATTGCTGTTGGAGAAGGCCACCTGTTGTAGTTGTTGAGTAAGAGAGCCTGCTTCTGAGAGAACAACATCACCGCCTAGTTTGTCTCCCATTGGTACTGAATGAATAGTTTTTGTGATTGTGTTGAGGTTACAGAGAGTATCTAGTGGCTCTGATACCACTTGTAGGGATCTATACCTTGATAGATCACGAGCCAATAGATCGTTAGTCAACTAATGTAATCACTAGCTAGACTAAGTTAGATAATCTCTGTGAGCTTGTAGTTATGCGGAATATAAAAACAAACTTATACTAAACTTGATCCTCTATGGATCGATAAACTAATAATATTAATGAAACTCGTACTAAAAACTTGTACCTATTACAATGACCTAGGGTTCCTTATATACTAGTGGAAACCCTAACCTCTCTTACAAGAAACAAATAATGAAAAACTAATAAAAGATATTCTACATATCTTGTCCTAAAATACATAAGTTATATCCACGGTTAAACTCTATCCGTAGGATCTCTAGATGTCCGCAGGAACCAGTTATCAGCAGAAAGTTACTAAGCCTTCCGCAGGAACCTGTCAGCATTATCAATCAGTAGAATCTTCAATAATTCCTTACATAAGGAGATGCGTAGGGAGTTAGAATATTCCAGCGATGAGTATGACGAGGAGATCAAAATGGAGACGAGACCTTCAATCCATAGGGCTCAACACCCTATCCTGCGCATTGGGTCACCTGCAAGTAGAAGGGTTGAAGGAAGAAGCGTAGGCTTCGAAGGAGTTCCTGAGAGAACACCCACAAGGAAGGAAGGGACTGTTGCCGAAGGCTCTAATGGGAGGAGTCGGCAGAGGGTCAACGTGGAGGTAAACCTACCCCCATTATTAGCAGCTCACTTAGGGAGGACCGAAGGAGGAATCCCTCTACAACCCTCCCACGCGTCTGGTGTGGAGGGTAACCTAGGCCCAGTCAACACAGGAAGGAGTCTTCCCCCCATTGGCCTGCATCCTCAATTCCCGGTCCAGAGCTACCCTCCGATTCTTTATCCCCAAATCAATGGGCAACTTGGCAATCAGTATCCCTGACAAACTGTTGTACCCTATAATCCTCCCATGGTATACCCCCCGTATACCGTGTATACTGGTTACACTCCAAACACGAGTACACCTCACCCTTTCTATGTTAGTCAACCTTCTTTGGGAATACCCCCCTATTAATCCATACCATACTATTCCGATGAACGTACCACCGTATGCCCATCCATATGCTGAGCCCGTAGGCCCCACTACACCCTTCGTGAGATGGATTGAAGATTATCCCTTGCCGGATGGTTTAAAGATGCCTTCACATATAGGCACTTACGATGGGAAGGGGGATCCAGATAATTTCCTACATTTATTTGAAGGAGTTATAAGAATGCAGAAATGGGCCGTGCCAGTAGCCTGTCACATGTTCACATATACCCTCCGAGATTCAGCACATATTTGGTGGAATGGGCAGAAGCTAGGAAGCATTATCAACCTTGACGATTTGAAGGCTAAGTTTCGATCTCACTTCAGCCAACAAAAGAAATTCACAAGAACGCACCTCACGGTGCACAACATTAAGCAGAAGGAGAACGAAAGCACAAGAAACTTTGTCACTAGATACACTGACGAAACCCTGCAGATTCTAGGCTTACACAAAGAGCAACGTATTTCTGGCTTCGTCCATGGCCTACGCAACCGGACTCTTGTGGAATTCTTATCTACAGATCTTCCGGAACATACAAAGGCCTGATGGAAAAAACATATACATGGATAGAAGCCAAAGAGGTATCCACCAATGGAGCTCCGGTGGAGAGCAATAAAGGAATAAAATCGTCCTCATGGGAAGGGTCAAAGAACAAACACAAAAACCATAATAGGTTTACCCCTTACAACAAGGGTCCGAACCATGGTCTATTAGGAAATCTCACGAAGTCTCCAAGGGAGATTTTAGCCACAGAGAAGGCTGCCAAAGCCTTCGAACCACCCCCTCGCATAATGGGGAAAAGCAGGAACAGAGATACCACTAAATATTGCCACTTCCATGAAGACGTTGGTCACGAAACAAACAGCTATCGAGAACTGAAAAAGCAGATAGAAGAGGTAGTAAAATCCGGGCAATTAACACATCTGGTGAAAGGGATAAGAAAGAGCAAAGAGAAAACCACCGATACGCAACTGGGAAAGGATAATACTCCTCAGGAAGCTCCTATCCTAATGGTTCGATGGGATTCCTCCCTATTGAAAAGAAATATCCCTGAGAGAGAAGCTCACGATGCAAGAGAAATAACGTTCCCGTCCGAAACAGGAGATTCTCCTTCGAAGGATCCAGTGATCATTAAGGCCATAGTCACGAATATGGAGGTGAACAAAATTTATATGGACTGCGGGAGTGCCTGCGAGGTAATCTTCGAGAATTGCTTCAAAGAGCTCAGCCCTACGATCAAATCCAAACGGGTAGAATCAAAAATGCCCTTGATAGGTTTCTCAGGGGAACGATCATGGCCTTTAGGAGAAATACCTCTGGAGGTAACAATCGGAAGTGGAAGGCTCGCCAGAACAGAAATCCTCAATTTTGTCATCGTAAGATCGAAGTCACCCTACAACATGATATTCGGACGAACTGCCATGCAAAAAATGGGAATCGTGGTCTCTACGGTGCATGCAACAGTGAAATTCCAAACAACTAATGGTATTGGTACTGTATTATCTAGTGATCACGAAGAAAAATACCAGGAAGCCCACAAGGACAAGGGAGAAGATAATCAACGGCATACGAGGAACGCCATAGAATACTCTGATCCCAAAATGCATGCGTCACTAGACGAGTCCCATCTAGTACGAAAGGTGGAAATAGGGAAATGGCTCCCTACAACTTTCAGGGAAACATTGAAAAAATTACTCGAAGCGTATGAAGATGTGTTTGTAGCAAAATATTCAAAGACAATAGGAGTTCCAAGGTTGCTCACAATCAACGGAAAACCCTTTAGCACAGAGCACAAGCTAAACGAACTTAAACACGTGAAACCGGTCGAGCAGAAGCCCCACCAAGTGACACCCGAACACAGGTGATGAGTGTGTAAATACTCATCATTTTTACCTTTTCTGAGCTGCCAAAACATCTAAAAACACTAAATATTGATTCAAAATAGTGAAAATATCCTAGGAATGTGTTTTATATGTTTCAAATGCAAAATAATAAAAAACAGATGAAAAACGTACAAAGTTTGCAAAATTGGCAGTTTCAGTCCCTCAAGTTTCAAAAGTTGTCAAATCTAGTCCCTAGTTGTTCTAAAAACTTGGAAAAGTCACCAAAGGTCCTTTTAAATCAAAAAGTTACATAATTAGTCCTTTGGTGCAAAGTTTCACAAAATGTCAAGTTTAGTCCCTGAAGTTTGGAAAATTATCAAAAATGGTCCCTGGGATATTAAAACTTTGAGAAAAACAAATTTTTTTCCTTGTACTTCTCATATATGGCAGGATTGGTCCTTGGTGGAAAAGTTTGGTGAAATTACATAACAGGTCCCTGAAGTTTCAAAGTTTGGCAGTTTTAGTCCCTGGGAAATTAAAATGGAAAAATCAACTTTGGACATCATACTATTCATCATTGGCAGGAATTACCCTTGTGACAAACTTTGGAAGAATTCCAAAACACACCCCCAAACTTTCGGAATAATTACAAAATTGGTCCTTGTGATACTTTACACCAAACCGGACCCTTAAATATTACTACTCCTAAGCCTAGTCCAATCCAAACAACCAAAAGCCCACCTCCCTTGTTTCAGCCCAAACACCACTCCAGCCCAACACCCTTAATAATATTATCAGGGTCAAACTTTGACCCTGAGTCAAACCCCCAGTCAAAACACCACCCTTTCCCACCTTCCTTCACCCCCCCCAACTTGCAGAACCATCACCTCACCTCCCCCACCATTTCCACCGCCCAAACCACTCAAATACCCCACTTTCACCTAAAAAGACAACCACAATAAATGCTCCCCCCTCCATGCAAGTTATCAGAAGCCAAATTGCAAAATCAAAATTTGGCGCCAAAAACACGTGGAAGCTGTGATCATCTCTCTCTCATCCAACGACTCAAATTCAAGTGGGAAATGATCAGAGAGGCAAGGGAAGCCCTAATCCTCAAGTATAAAAGGATGAGAAGCCAAGAAGCAAGAGTTGTTCAATTTCTTATCATAATTAGGTCGTAATAGTTGTAACTTGTACTTTAATTGATTTTCTAAGCTTTTAAGCATTGTTGTAGTTAATGTAAGTGTAACATCAACTTTTTCAGTAATGAATTCCAAGTTTTATTCCATATCTCAGTTTATGCAATTTTAATTTTATTTCAAATTTCTTAAGTAACTGTGTTGTTATTATTAATAGAGTATATGGACTCTTAGGTTCACATAAGCTCCCATATAGCTTATTAAAGCTATTAGTAGCATTTAAAACCAGTTTAGTTAAAAGAAAATCAAAAACTCAAAAAAGTTAAACAAAGTCAACATTGCAGGTTTTATTGAAGAATAAGCTGGAGCACAGTAAATTTAGGATGGTTGTGGGTTAGAACTCCAAGGGGAGTATTAGGATTGGTTCTAAGGTTCTTGGTTCATGGTGATAAGCAGGAATGCACATTGTAAGGTCTTAAATCATTTTCTGTGTTTCTACTGTATCATTGCTCATTTCATTGCTTAATCAGCTTCTTTGTGCTTATTTAGTACTAGATAGTGATAATCTAGCATAAAATCAGTAGCTTGTTTATTGGAATCCTTAGTTGCATTGTAATCTTATTTTGGCAGTTGAATTAGTACAACTTGTAATCTTGTGTAATTGTTGTTGATTTCTGTGTTTAAGTACTTATTCAAGGTTTATATATCATAAGTTGTTGTTGTGAACCTGTTTCATAAGCCCAAGTACTCATTTGCTTTGAAAATCATAAAACAGATGACTCATAAGTAGTGTTTGGATCAGGGGAATTCAAGGTGTTGTGGTGTGTTATTGTTGCTGTTTCTTGTTCATACCAGTCACCTAGGTCATAAGTAACTCAGAATAGTCATAAAAACAGGTCTTGTTTCAGTAGAAAGTCAAAATCAAACGTTACTTGGCCTAGTTTACCCTCTGTGTTGGATTAAGTGTGGCTTATGCCCCAAATCCATTCACTTGTGAGTGGTTTAGCTTAATTTAGTCTTATGCTAGCTTAATTCATCAATTTCAATCAGAAAACCAGAATCAAAGTTCACTTTAGTCAACTTAAGCTTGTTATTCAAAAAGTCAAAAAGTGCCATTGTTTCAGAAATCCAAATCTTGGAGTAATTTTTGTGAATTTTGTATTTACTTTGAAACCTTGTCCTTTTCAGAAGTTAAAGTCTACCATCTAGTGTACAAAAGCCCATAGTCAGCTTATTTTTAGGAATTTTCTACAAGCTTGTGCAACCACTTCTTTTGACCTGCAGGGCAAACACTTGCCCTGTGCACAGGTTTTGGCCATTTTTCCCAAGAGCTTTGTGACTTACCTAGTGGGACCCACCCTTAGCTTTTTGGCTTTTTCAAAAGCCATACACCCCATCTTGATACCTCAGTGCTTATTTTCTATTTTTGAGTTTATTTGATAAGGCTGCAAGCCCCATCAAGTGTAGCCATTCTCTGAGCCAACACTGATTACTCAGTGTAAGACCCCAACTTCCAAGCCTTACACAGTCCTCAATAATAAGCCATAAACCCTGCTTATTGGCTTATTTTGAAGCCTACCAGTCCACCTTCATAAGTCAACCTTTAGTTTAGACCCCTGACCTCTTTTGTGGACCCCACAGAGGTCCAATTCCACCTAGTTCAGGCTTGTTTGGACTGTTTAGCTTACCAAGTGCTTATTTGTGTTTCATTGCTTATTCAGTGAGCTTAAGTGTTCCATTTTGCTTATTTCTTGTTAATAATCATCTGTGAGTGCTTATTTTGTCAATTGCTTGCCTTTTCAAACATAGCTTAAGTCCTAATAAACTTTAAGTTAACTGTTTGAACACAAGGGGGTGCATACAACTTATTTTTAAGCTCTAATAAAATTTGTTTTGTAAAAGTTTCTTATTTTCATCTTACTTTTAGCTGTCAAAAAGAAAATCCAACAAAAACCCAAAATAATTTTAGTGATAGCTTCTATTTAATAGATTCTATATTTTTCATTTTTCATTTCAGCTTATTAATAAGCACTTTATCATTTTTATAATTTTCTTAATTTCCTTTTACCTTTAAGTATTTATAATAATTTTCTTAGATTTTTTCAAAACAGTTTACTATTTATTAGAATTAAAAGTAGTTTAAATAATTAATTAGGTAATATTAGTAATTAATTAGTTTTCTTAAATTTTAATTAATAATAGTAGGTTTTTATAATTTTCCTAGGTTTTATAAATTAGTTAAGACTTTTAAAAAATATATTTTTAATTTCTACTGTTCATTTTCCAATTTTCTCATTTAAATTAGTTAAATTAGATTTAAATTAATTATAAGGTAAATAATTAGTAAAATAGTCTAAAAATAAGTTTTAGAAGTTTTTTATAATTTTGTAGGATTCCTGTGATGGTTAATTAGTTTTAAAAAAAATTTCATAATTTTCTAAGTCATTTAGGTATTATTAGTAATTTAAAATAGTTTAATTAATTTAATTAATATAATTAGTTTTTAATTAATAAAAAAACTCATAAAAAGACAAAAATATTTATTTTTATTTTTTATACTTTCTTCAAGTTCATTTTAAGGTTTAGAAATTATTTTTGCAAATTTTTAGTTTAATTTTTAATCTTTATCCTTTTTAGTTTAATATAAATTAAGTTTAATTTAGATTTTAAATAGTTTTAATTAATGAATTAATATTTAAATATTAAAATAATCATTTTTATAATTTCATTTTCATTTTAATTTTCTTTTAATTTTAAGTTTTAAAAAGTTTCACTTGCACCCCCTGTAGCTTGTAATTTGCTAAAACCCACCTTTTCTGTCTGTAACCTGATTTCAGTTGTGAATTTGTGAATATATCTGTATATCTGATTTTGTGAATATTATATCATTGTGCAAATACCAAAATATCAGTAGCAAAATCAATTCCCAATCATCTTGGCTACTGTCCTCAGTGCCACTCATTCCCATAAACGTTTTCCAAAAACACCATTGCAATCTTGCTGGGACATAACGACCCGGGGACACACTATACTATCACCGGAGAATTGGAACGGAGCTGTCTTTGACTTATTGACCTTGGTCAATAATATCTGACCGTTTCGGGACCAATCAACAGGGCAGCAATTAAGTACGAGGTCAACAAACTCACAGCTGCAGGAATACTTCGAAGGGTAGAAAACCCAACATGGGTTACTAATCTAATGGTAGCCCAACGAAGAAATGGAAAAAAGTTACTAGAGGTTGACTTTAGAGACATCAACAAAGCTTGCCGAAAAGAAAGCTGTTTGTCAGAAGGAGAAAAGCAACCGACACCTAGAGTTCATTGGGAATGCTTCCTTAATACAAACATGGGATGCCACAAGATAAAGATGGCAAAAGAGGACGAAGAAAAAACGTCCTTTCATGTAGAAGGAAGCTCCTACTGCTTTACGCGTATGCCCTTCGGTTTACGAAACATCGAAGCCACTTACAATAGGCTGATCCAAAGGGTCTTCGAAAAACAGATAGGGAGGAACCTGAGAATTTACAGCGAATACTTAATCACCCAGAGCAGGACAAAAGAAGATCTCCTTCATCATGTAGAAGAGACTCTCATACAACTGAGAAAGATCAACCTAAAGTTAAACCCAGTAATGTGTTCCTTTGGCATTGAAAAAGAAGAATCAAACAAACACCCATTCGTAAAACAAACGATTAAAACCAAGCCAACCAATGAAGAGACCTCATCAGAATTGTAAACGCGAAGGGGGACTCAAGATCTAAGAAGTAACTTGGAAACATTAAAAGCATTTCTGTCGAAGGGTGTTAACAGATCTTCATCTATCTACAAGGTTCGCAATGAAGTCATCAGTGACTTATCATATCAATGGAATAAGGAAGCCGAAACATCCTTCCAAAGATGGAAGAATTGCATGGAAATCATACCAACAGTTGCACCCCCAACCAGAGGAGAGGTGTTGTTCCTACATATAGCAATGTCCCCTGACGAGATTGGTGCCATGCTTTTCGCGGAAAGAAGACATCTACAAATACCGATATATTTTGTGAGTAGAGCCTTACCATATGTGGAACGAGGCTATGAGGCATCAGAGAAGCTAATCCTAGCTTTGATCGATGCCATAAGACGTCTCCGAAAATATTTCAAGGATCATACCATCAGAGTACTTACAGATAAGCCATTCGAAAGGTTGCTTCTAAACCCTGACGGAACAAGGAGAATGGTAAAATGGGCTAAGGAGTTGGAGGAATATAACATAGAATACGGGGAAAACGATTCTTTCGAAGGACAAAGTAACGAACCAGCTGAAACATGCGAATCAAGTATGTCCTCCAACAAAAAAGTTTCCCGAGCCAAACAAAAGGAACACCACATAAATGATTCAAAGATACATTTGATTCCACACAATCAAGAGCATCTCGAATCCGGAACGGAGCAACAGGCTTCGACAAAATAACAAACCCGCTACACACAGAATCGCAGGCTACACAGAAGCATGCGTGGAACGAGTTTTATTCAAACGTAGTGACGGTTTCAGCATCAGCAACCCTCCGTCAGCATACGAAGGGCTTGCCACATCTTATGTAAGTCAAGACTTGCAAATTTTTCTATTATGTATTCAAGTTTTCTCTTGTTGGGAAAGAAGCATTAATGGTAGGCGTCTTAGTATTCATTTGTACAAATGATGTAATCCTCCCCTACCCACTTAATGATATCGCATGTTTCCCTTGAATCTTTTTGTTACATCTAGCAAACAAAGATTTACTCAGCCAAGTAATTACAAGTTCAATGTTCGAAGGATGGCACAAGATACTTATGTCTTGTAAGCAACTAAAACATTCAAAATTCACATTAACTTTCCTACATAGTCTTAGGGTATGCAAAGCCCTTCGCACTTAAAGGATGAAGACAGAGCGGGTCACAACCCTCTGTCAGCAATTAAATTATACGATTGCTATAAAACCTTGGTTTAAAATACACACAATAAGGCTTTGTTATTCTAAGCTTTAGGATGTATAATAACGTTTATTTAGTAAACGAGGAAGAGAAAAGCATACATAAACAAAGATGGGAGATACACCCATTAACATTTAGTACGCAGCATAGATGCTGCTCAAAAGATGATAATTGTTTACGTGCAACAGAAACATAAATTGTTCAAAACATATGGCCATAGGCCAAAGAGCATAGTCATTGTTTTAAAAGGGTACACACCACCCTTGGAATCAAATCACTGCAAACACTGCAGCCTTCACTTACCAGGAGACTTGGGTTTCTCTTGTTGAACTTGAGATACCTCAGGACTGGCTTTACTGGGGGAAGAGTCTCTTGTCAAATCAGCCTTCGGAGAAGGACGCTGCACAACAGAACTTTTATCAGGAGACTGAGGCTTCTCAATGGCTACCTTTGGGGATGAGGGCTTCTTAGGAGTTGCTTTTACAGATGCAGGCTTCGCAGGAGTATTCTTTTTGCTCACAGATGATGGCTTCACCCTACGCGGCTTCTTTGAAAGAAGCATCTCAACTGAAGCCATTGGATCCTTGGTAGCATCAACAAGGAAGGGGTACTCTGTAGTTGCGAGGAGGTTGCTTGCATTATCATATTCTGCTCTATGAGTGGCACGGTAGTAGGTTACCTAAGATAAGTCCACCAGCTTTCCAGTTGCAGCAATTTCCTCCAAAGTAGTGCATTTCCCATGATAGATGGCAGCATTGACAACGTCACCTATCAATTTCCCTACCTCATCACTATAATATAACTCCATGGCTATGTATGGAATAACCTTCGAGACTACAGCAGCCCTATCTCTTTTGAGCGCATTATACTTGCGCTTAAGGCCATCAAGATCTTCACGAAGCTTAATATCTAACTCACCCAGTTTCGTCCTCTCCTCTTCAAGGTTCCCGCATTTGATCTCAAGCTCAGCAATCTCTTCCTTGTAGCCTACAACCTTCGCCTCCTCCTTCCGAAGCCTCTTACATTCTGTCTTCGCTTTGTTCAGATCTTTCTCCAAACCTGCAATGTCAGAACGAAGGTCTTGCACAAGGGGATTCTGCTCAATATCCCTCAAAGCTTCATCACACTTAGATTGAACCTCTGCAAACTCCTGATCTTCTTCTCTCTTGCCAGAATCTCATCCATCTTCTCCCTAGCAGAAGCAAGGGTTTGTACCACCTTCCTTGTTCGAGAATTGAGATGATTATCCAAAACAGCTTGCCTTGTATAGCTTTTGTCGTGTAGATCACACAACTCCTCAATGGGCATATTGGTTAGCACAGACTTCCAGCTTGGAAGAGTAATATGCAAAGCAAGGCGATGGCAAGCAGAGGCATCAGAAAGCTCTTTGGTGTTCGGAAGACCTAAGGAATATACACTCAATTAGAGGACATATATAAATATTTTGGTTTAATAGCGAATACACTTACCATGGATGTCCTCATCCAAAGCTTCAACAGCTTTCTTGGTAACAATCTGACCCTTCTGTCTGGTGTTTCTGGAAGGAAGTGTAGACAGAATCAATTTTCTTTTGGGGGTAGGCTTCACTGGTTTGGTACTCATACCTTTCCTATTTCGAACCCTGTCAGCTATACCGGACGATGAACCAATGATGGTAACCTGGTCATCCTCGGAGAGAGGGTCATCAGACTCAACAACATTCTCCACTAACTGAGAAGTCTCCTCTGCAATCACTGGTTTCAATTTTTTGTCTGGTTTGGAAGGTTGCAGGGAAGCTATGGGTTCAACCCCATAGCTGACTTCCTCAGGAATTTTTGGAAGGAAGCTCGTCTTTTTAGCACCATCGGCAACAACGAAATTTTGGAAAGACATTCCTGCAACACGAAAGAAAACAGATAAATATCATCAGATAAGTTGTTCAAATTTATTTAAATAAAGAGTATACATACTTTTTCCATCACAAACAATTTCAGGCTTCATAGGGGAACCCTCCCAATGGTCAACAATACCAGCCATGTACAGAATGGGCTCGGGGAAAGATTGAACATTCACTGGATGGTGAACAAGACGCTGGTATAATGGATTCCTTCGAACAGTGTAAGGCAACTCATCGTTGAAACGTTTTTTTTATCAAACCTGTATGCTTCGTTCACCAAAGCAGGGTACTCTGGAAGTATAATTGTATCTTGTATGTAAAAGAAACTCCTTTCCAGTCCCTTATGTTTGTAAAGGGCTTTAACAATATGGTTGGAACATCAGGGTCACCTCTTTTAGCCAAAGTCAACCAATCCCCACCCGGGTACAAGTTCGTAAAACCCCTAAGAACTGTTAGTGTAGGCTCATATTCATAAGCTTTACACATCACAATGAATGTCGTCAACTTAGCCAGACCAAAGGGGTTGGTATTCTAAAATCAAAGGGTGGATTGGTATTCTAAAGTTTGACAACTTAAAGGCATGAGTGTACAGACCTACATATCCCTCAAGAGCATCAAATATCGTTTGATTTTTACTAGGGAGCATAATCTTAAATTCTTTTAGAATGGGATAATCTTCAAGAAAAGCACGTAATTCATCTTTTGATAAGGTACATTTTTGTTCTTTAATCACAAATTTGTTATTTTTTGCCATATTGTTTAACGAAGACTTATACTTCTACGATACAATATAGTTTAACGAGGAAGAAATTTACCTTTTTTCTTGCAAGAAATAATGACAGATGTTACTATGTGTGTTTTGATTGCACGTAGTAAGGAAGATGAATTTTGGGCGCAGTGAAAAAGTGATTTAGGGTTTGGTTGAAACGAATTTATATCGCTTTTCTCTTTGATATTCACCGTACATGTGCCCCTGATATTTTGATATATCCGGATTTCAAATTGGGTTTAAAGCATTGAGAGGACATATGGGATTACCAAGGCTTGGCAAGTGGTGATATAACTCGAGTTAGTTAGAGAGTATTTAAGCGCATTTAATGCATATTTGGCGACGTTGATTTTCTTCTGTAGGATCCCACGAGCTAACGCGGTTAGTTTACTAGATGATAGAGTTGTAAGCCACATATTCTTGTGCATATCTAACTTTCAACTGGGGGGCTTGATGATGTACCCTCCGATCAGCTCGAAGGACACCCCTTCGAGTGTAATCACAACCTACATAATCGAAGGCTCTGGCTAGCCTCCTAAAACTTTCCTTGGCGTAAAACTAATCATCAATGATCTAGTTACCAAGTGGAAATTCGCCAATCGAAGGATCAAGCCCTTCGGGGTATCTCTCGATAAGTTTCAAGGACGGAACAATGCCAAGCCCACATATTGGTAAGACCAAGTCTTACCCACGTCTCCTCTTTCTCTTTAGCTCCCCCGCTAAATCAGGAGGAGTGGGGCACTAACCCCTAGCGGTTACCACAAATCATGGGACGCCCCCATGATCTCTATCAAACATGTGACCACTCTCCAGGACCGTTTTCTTCACCTATAAATAGTCCTGGACGATGACAAATATGGTATGCAATCTATCTCACCTTACTTTACTACGCATATACTTAAACTCTCATACCAATCACTCATTCACACGCCGGAGGTGGTTCGCAGGGTCCAACCCCTGCGCAATCACTTAACGTAGTGTTTTAGTATTTCTTATTTCAGGTTATATCCAAGCTTGGCGCAATCTCAACACCCCTCATTTTCCTTTAATCACCATCGAAGGCCTGGTAGTGCGAAATATTGTACAATCAGATACTTATTGGGATATTGTACCAACAGCAAAGGATTCAGAGTGTACAACAGGGCTACAAAGAAGGTTCAAGAATCTCTTCATGTTGAATTTCTAGAAGATCAAGAAAATCACAAAGGTAAAGGTCCTGATTGGATGTTTGATCTTGATTTAATGTCTTCATCCATGAATTATGTACCTGTTAGGGAAGAAAATCAAGTTGCTCCCACTGCAGAAGAAACACAGTACATTGTTCATGATGTTAATTTAAGATCTGAAGATATGTCTAATGATAAAGTCAATGATGAGAAGAAAAGTACTGTTGCGCCTCAAAGTACTGATGAACCTCAAAGTACTGTTGATCCTCAAAGTACTGCTCCACCAAAGACCACAATATCTGATGAAGACCAAGCCATCCAATATGAACTTAATAGGATGCTTATCCAAGAAGCAATGGCTAAGTCCTATGAAGATGATCAAAGGAAAGCTTTTGAAGCTGAAAAGAAGAAGGCTAAAGGCACTGACAGTACCTTACCCCAAAGTACTGCTGATCCATTTGAAAGTACTTTTCAACCTTTAGATACTTCAAATTGGATCAATGCTGATGATTTGCATGATCCAGACATGCCTGACTTAGAAGATACTGATGATGAATTGGAACAAGAAGGCATTTTCTCAGATTTTAATAAAGATCCTGATTTCACTAACTTGGAAGATAATCTTGCAGTCTCACCAACTCCTACTTTAAGAATTCACAAAGATCATCCTGTCAGCAAGATAATTGGACCCTCAGATTCAGGAGTGCTCACACGAACTAAAGCTAAGAATATGTCTCAACAACATACTTCTTTACTCAGCTTTATTTATAAGCAATGTTGCAAAAATCGTGAATCGGTACTGAGGCGGTCGGAGGCCTTGTAGCGTTTTTTAGCCGATTAATCGGCCCAAAACCTTGTAATCGCCGATTAATCGGCCGATTACCTTGTAAAACTTACCAAGTTCCAGGGCCTTGTAGCTTGTAATCGCCGATTAATCGGCCTTGTAGGCCTTGTTTTGCAACATTGTTTATAAGCAAAACAGGGTGAATCACCAGGATCAGAAATTGTGTTTATTTGCTTTCTTTCTGTCTCAAGAAGAACCTAAGAATATAAAACAAGCATTAGCCAAGGAGAGTTGGGTTGAGGCTATGCAAGAAGAGCTCTTACAGTTTAGACTTCAAGAAGTATGGGTATTATGTGATTTACCTGATGGTAAGAGACTGATTGGAACAAAATGGGTCTTCAAGGTAAAAAGAGATGAAAGAGGGAATGTAATTAAGAATAAAGCAAGGTTAGTAGCTCAAGGATATAGATAGGAAGAAGGAGTAGACTATGATGAAGTCTTTGCTCCTGTGGCAAGGATTGAAGCCATACGGCTATTTTTGGCTTTTGCATCTTATATGGGATTTCCTGTCTATCATATGGATGTTAAAAGTGCTTTTCTATATGGCACTATCACAGAGGAAGTTTATGTTAAACAACCTCCTGGTTTTGAAGATCCTGCACATCCAAACAAAGTCTACAAGGTTATCAAGGCTCTGTATGGCCTTCATCAAGCTCCAAGAGCATGGTATGAAAGACTATCTAATTTTCTATTACATCATGGTTATAGGAGAGGAGCTATTGACAAGACTTTGTTTATCAAGAGATATAAGAAGGATATCATGCTTGTCCAAGTTTATGTAGATGATATTATTTTTGGTGCTACTAAGCAATCTATGGTGAAGGAATTTGAAGATCTTATGCAAAAGGAATTTCAGATGAGTTCAATGGGAGAATTAACATTCTTCTTGGGCCTTCAAGTGCAACAATCAAGCACTGGACTCTTTATAAGTCAAGATAAGTATGTTGCAGACATTCTTAAGAGATTCAACTTCACAACTGTCAAGCCAGCTTCTACACCTGTTGATACTAATAAGCCTTTGGTAAAAGATGAAGAAGGAGAAGATGTTGATGTCAAATTATACAGGTCTATGATTCGATGTCTCATGTACTTAACTGCATCTAGGCCTGATATTACTTTTGCTGTTTGTTTATGTGCAAGACATCAAGTTCAGCCCAAGGTATCACATTTGAATGCTGTCAAAAGGATTTTTAGGTACCTTAGGCAACAACCTAAGCTAGGATTATGGTATCCTAGGGAATCCCCTTTTCATCTACAAGCCTTTTCAGATAGTGATTATGCTGGAGATAACAATGACAGAAGATCCACAACTGGAGGGTGTCACTACCTTGGAAGTAGATTAGTCTCATGGCAATGAAAAAAGCAAACAATTGCAGCAACATCTTCCACAGAAGCAGAGTATGTAGCTGCTGCAAGTTGTTGTGCACAAGTACTTTGGTAGCAAAATCAGCTTTTGGATTATGGATTCAATTTCAAGAATACTCCTATCAACATTGATAATGAGAGTACCATTTGTATTGTGAAGAATCCAGTCTATCATTCCAAAACAAAGCACATTCAAATCAGACATCATTTTATTCGAGACTGCTATGAGCATATGCTTATCAATGTGGTTAAAGTTCATACAGATGATAATGTAGCAGATCTACTCACAAAGGGCTTTGATGTTTCAAGATTTACCTTTTTAGTTGTGAGTATTGGTATGATTAATAATTAAGCTATTATTGAGGGGAGGCATTATTAGTTAGTCATTAGTTAAGGGGAGGCTACATATATCGTTCAAAGGATAAAGATTTTTATTCATGATTCAGAGAGTTACATTCATTCCTGCAAAAGAAACAGTTAACCATGACACAGACAGAGATGAACCACAGACACTCACAAGACACACAAACAACTACCATAACACAACCTACTTATCTTACCCAACAGACCTACTCCATTGGCCTTTTTCCTATGCCCTCATAACTCTGCTTTCCCTTTTGAGCAGTATTTCTTTTGTCATCAAAAGAAGCTTGCTTCCTTGGGCAAGCCAGGCCAAGAACTTGCTTGGGAGGTTTCTCTTTTCTTGGAGCGGGCCACTTCATATTCTGTATGGCTGATTCAAGGGCTTGGGTTAAAGCATGTGGAAGTTCATTAGCCAGAGATGAACTAAGAGCAGGGACAAACTTTTTCTTCTTGGGCTTCGGATTAGTAGTGTTTGCTGCATCAGTAATGGTAGAAGTTGCTACACTCATTGATGAGGTTGACACAACAGGAGGCAAGTATCCACTCCATCCTGCATCCTCAAAGTCAGAGTCAGAATAGTAGCTAATCTCTGAGTCTGTGGAACCTTCTAAATCAGAGGAGATGTACACCAATGGGAAGTGACTCATGGTTATCACTAGGGTTTTTGTGGTATATTGAAAGTGTTGATGAAAACAAGTATGTTGGTGGAAAGTTACTTTTATAGGCAAGGAAAGGTATAAGGGTAATTAATGAAGTTCATTCAATTCTACTTGCTTTGGTAGCTTTGGGAATTAATTTGGGAAGGTATTAATTACCTCGGGTTGACTTTTAAAGATATTTTGGTCAAACAGTCAACACTCAAGATATTTTGATTGGAAAATATTTGTTCAACGTACTTCTTGGTTTTACAACTGAAGGTACTACTCTATGGAAAGTACTGCTTGGCGATATGAAGGGTACGCTGACGTGTCAGAATATTGTTCCAACTGTCAAAAATGCGGGTAACAAACTTTCGAAAGATATGGGGAAGATAACTTCCAAAAATAACGGTAAAATAATTAATTAACCGTGATTTTTTTGTATATCATCCCTTTATAACTCATATCTTTTTCTTATTTATACACCCGTATTCATTCGCCATTCTCATTCATCAAACCCACCAATATCATCAACGAATACTTCTCTTTTCTCAAATCCTTATCACAATGGCACACCGACCAACCATCACCAAACACAACATGATTGCCAATCTTGAGAAAATGCAGAGGAATATTGATTTTCATGGAATTATTGATTTTCTCACCGCCACTACCATCAATTATTCACTCTTGGTCAACTCAGAGATTATTGGACCTTGGATACAGGCGTTTTGGGCTACGGCAAGGGCTGAGATTGAAGATGGAGAGGATGTTATATATGCTACAGTTGCTGGGAGAGCAATTCGTGTTACTGAAGCAACAATCAGGGAAGTTTTGTTATTTGACGATGAAGGAGGCTCTGTTTTGTTTGCTAAACAAGCTATTTGGGATGCACTGAGAGATATTGGGTATGAAGGGCCTTTAAACAAGATTAATTTTCAGAAAGCAATGGTAAGTTCTCGTTGGAAGTATCTTATTCATGTTTTACTTCATTGCTTAAGTCCAAAAAGTACTGCTTGGGATCAATTTGGACATGCTATAGCTTTTGCATTAGTTGGCCTAATAACCAATGAATCCTTTAACTTTTCCTACATGATCCTTGATGGTACGATCACACACATTAAGGCTGGATCACCTTTTCTGATGTATCCTAGATTTGTTCAACTTATCTTAGAGAATCCACTAGATGGGATCCAAAAACCTCAGGATTATGTACCTACTATTAGGATGCCACCTAAGGTGTTTACCTTTATGTCTCACAAGGGAGTTAATTTTTCTGGTAACAATACACCTCTCAATGCTTATATGTTAGAGGTAGCACATGTTGTTAGGGATGATGTTGATAATGCTAGTGGTTCTGCTAAATCTGATGATGCTGGTCATTCTGATCATTCTGAGCATTCTGCATCAGTACATACACCTACACCACCTATTACTTCACCTCAGTCTGATGATTTAAGTGAAAGGACTCCCTCAGTTTCTGTTTCTTTGGAAATACCTATTTCTGCTGCAGGCACTTCTCCACAAAGTACTGCTTCAGAGCATACTCCAGTACCTTCTCCCAATGATTATACTCCTACAGGTGGGTTTCAAACACCTGGAGGAGATGAGGGATTTGAAGGACCTTTGAATAATTATGCTTTGACTAGAGAGTTGGAGAGGATGAAGAAAGTTATGGATGATTAGGCTGCAGAAATCAAAAGTTTAAGAAAGAAGTTCAGAAGGTTAAAGAAGTTTGTGTGGCCACTTGTGAAAAATTTTAGGCTTTATGTGAAGGAAAAGAAACAATCTCAAAAGCAGAAGTCTAAATCATCCAAGAAAGCTTCTAAATCCAAGAAGAAGCATAAGAAGTCATCATCTTTCAAATTGGGGAGGAATCAAGATGATAATTTGAATAAAGATGATGATGGGATTAAATACTCAGAAGATGCTCACCTTTGGCACTATCCAGAAGATCCAAAGAATTTTGTGCCAGAGAAAAAGATAGAAGAGGATGAGCATATTGTACAAGAAGAAGTTATTGAGCATGCTGAAGCACAAAATATTCAAAGCACTCACAATCAAATTACTGATGTTCAAAGTACTGTTGATGAAAGAACTGGTCTGCAATGTACTGATGAGCAAGGTACTGCTGCTATGAATATTGATGAAATTGGAACTTCTACAGCTGGATTAACAAAGAATTTTGAAGATGAAGCAGGTCCTTCCAATCTCATGCAGCAAGAAGAAGAAGTCAAGGTGCATACAACAAGTGATGATGAAACTATAATTCAGATTATGCTTAATTTGGATAGACCTTCAGGAGTTATACATATTTCTGAGCCTGCACAACATGTTTCTGAATCTTCTTCTGAATCTGAAGAATTAGATCCTAAAGACAAAGGGAAAGGGATTATGAAGCAGAATATTAAGAAGAAAAAGAAGAAATTTACTCTTGCACAACTTAGAGAAATAAAGATAGCAGAGGATGCAGAGATTGCTAGGAAGCAACAAGCTAAGTATGATGCAGAGTATTTGGAAGAGATAAGTAAGCCAATTATAAGAAAGCCAATGACAATTGCTCAAGAAAGAAACTGGATGATTAGTTTTTTTAAAGGAGGAGGATACAAGAATTTGCAAAAATTGAGATATCCAGAAGTGAAAGCTCTATGGGATGAAGTACAAGAGTCTATCAAGAAAGAGTTAGAAAGTTTTGTACCCATGGATGTTGATAAGGGAAAGAAGTTAGAAGAAATAAGAAAAGAACAAGCTGAGAAAAGGAAATTGAAGAGGAAGAAAGCAGTTCAAGATGATCAATTGTCAAAGAGACTCAAAATGATTCATGAAGATACAATTGATGAACTGAGGAATTATTTCAGAGTAGTTGGTTTTGAGAATAAGAAAACAGAAGACTCTGGAAAGAAATCAAAGATTATCTCATTCTCTGTGGTTGAATCAAAAGAAGGGAATTATCTTATGTTCAACAGAGAAGATGGAAGCTTCACAATATTTAATATGTTATGGGATGTTCTGCATTTTATTACCAGAGAAGATCTATATGATTTATACTTGCAAGTGCAGACATACTATGAGGAGATTGAAGCAACAGGGGTGGGATTAATCTTACTTGGAGATTTAATAACCATCTGGGAAACAGAAGAAACAAGTGTTGATACTCTGTGGAATGATCAAGAAAATTGGGAAATTACAAGATGGAGATTTTTTGAGTCATCAGGAGTTCATTCACTTGAGATGGAAGATGGTACTATGATTCACATGCTTGCTGAGAGAAGATATCCATTGATAAGAGAAATTATGCTCAGGATGTTGGATCATGGAATGGAGCTTGAAGATGAATCTGATGTAGCTTTGGATGTGATTAAGCTATTTATCAGGTGGACTAAAACTGAAGAATAATATTGCAAAGTACTGGTATGATTTGTTTTGTATAATAAGTATTTTTTTTCAAAGTACTGCAAGACAAACAGTACTTTATCAAAGTACTGCTTGCTGCATAAAACCAGTATAAGTCCTTTGTAAAATAAAATAAAATTTTTTGATGTTTAAAGTGAAGTAAATAAAAGGATTTGAAGAGAAACACATGGTGTTAGTATTTATACTGCACAGCAAATGGTAATCAACTCACCATGTTTAACAGACAAGAAAGAGTTTGACTCATCATGAGGATACGGCTCTGATGTGATAATCAAATCCGTTTTTAGTTGACAATTTACTAAAAATTGTATGGTTTTCAACTCACCATATCTGTAAAAGTGAAGAGTTGGCTAGCCCACAAGAAAAATGGCTTGTGGTAAAGGCTGTGGAAAATCCATTTATGGTAATTAGTTCACCATGGTTGAGATCAAAGAACTAACTAGTCCAAAAGCAAACGGCTCTTGGTAAAGACTACTCAAATCCATTGATAGCTGATGATTTGCTAAAAATCATATGGTTATCAATGTACCATGGTTGTTCTAACCTAAACATTGGCTACTCCAGAATTAATGGCTTTGGTAAAGAGACATCAAAATCCATTAATTTTCAATGATTCACCTCTCATAGGAGTTTACACACCTAGAAGTGATGAGAATAGTATGAAACTTTAAAGATTTGATGTACACTTTGTCAAATGTTGCTGAGAAGATATCAACTGATGCTGATAAAGGGTACTTTGACACATAAGACAGATAAAAGATAAAGAGATAAAGAAACAATCTTTCTGAATGATTAAGATATTGACGATAAAAGATAACAAAGAAACTTGAAATCAAGCAAGTGGAGTTCAAGTTAGGGGAGGATTGTTGGGATATAAAGATCAAGGTACTTCTGTATTTCAAAGTACTGCTGTGTCAAAGTGCTGCTTGAAGATTAAAGTCAAACATGGTCAAAGTACTGCATATTGAAGATTATTCAAAGTACTTTGAAGAGAATAAGGACTTAAGTGCAATATTAATTAAAGGATTATTATGTAATATTGTATGAATATTCTAGAATTAGTTAGGGATAATTACTTATCGTTCAAGTATTGTAAACCGACTTAAGGATATCCTTGTGCCTATAAAAGGAGCCTTAAGAGGTATTAGTCGATAAGAGTTTTTATAGAGTTTTACAAGTTAGAGAAGTCGATATTAGTCAAGTTAGGGTTTGTTAGTGAATCTGTGTAACAAAGCAGGTTCAAGTTTGGTTTAATATAAAAGTTCTTCTTAAGCTTTGTGTTAGTAGATTCCGCATACTTTACAAGGTCAAAACAGTGTTTCAATATTAATAGTGTTGAGTTTACTCAATATTGTTAAAACCCTTACAAGCTACAAAGTAGTTTGATCAGAGTATATCGATCCAACAAGTGATCTTGGATCTCTTCTCTTCTATTCTTTTCTTTTATGAATGTTTCTCAAGAACACAATGTTCTTTATGTCTTACGTTGTAAACTAGGATAATAAACATGGTGACGTTTGAGGATAATATTGTGTGTGTTCTTTTTTTTTGAACAACTATTATTATAACACAAAAAAAGACTAGCAAGAAGCTAGATTACAATACAATGATGTTTGGGTGTTTTAACCAATCATTCCAACTGAATGATTTTTTTCTCCTATAACGAATCCAATAAAAAGATTTACAAATGACATCATCAAAAAACAGCGCCTTTCTTAGAACCTTGCCTTCGAAAATCATTTTATTGCGGACCCACCAAAGCCTCCACCAAGTAACATAAAAAACCCCTTCAAGCATCTTTTGGACTTTGATGGTAACCTGACATCACTAATCCAATCCAGCCAGCTCTCGTATGAATCAAACTCCGAATCATTTAAGTTCCACCAACGAGTAATAAGATTGTTCACTTCCTGAGCCATATCACACGAGAAGAACAAGTGACTCGACGTTTCCACACCTTTATTACAATTAGCGCATATAATTGAATGAATACAAATGCCACGACGAGAAATATTAAACCTGGTAGGAAGAGAATTAGTCATGATCTTCCAGGTATGAATATTTACTTTGACCGGCACGAATTTATTCCATCTAGTGATATAATCCACACTCGGAAGCGTTTTAACATCAATCATTCTACGGACCGAAGCCACAGAAAAGTTACCCGAATCATCCATCTCCCATCTCCACCGATCTGGATTAGCATCAAGTCTAACATCTGATATCAAATCAGCTACCATTTGAAGCTGATCATGTTCATGACCACCTCTCGGATTCCTTCTAAAAGACGTAGACAAGGAGGGATGAGATAATTTTCTCGCAACAGTAATATGTTTACTCCCTTCCAAAGCAAAAATCCGCGGGTATAAATCTTTAAGGGTACCTTCTTCTCGCCATTTATCCATCTAGAAAGATGTAGACTCACCATTACCCACCTTAATCCGCAAATATTTCAGTAAATCAATACCATTCTTCAGTAAGTTATGAGTTTCCTGAACAATAGTCATCCAACACGAAGGTCTCCCAACACTAGAGATGTCATTTATCATGCCATCGACTCCATGTATAGCCTTGATTACTCTAGACCATAAGAAATTACCATAATTGACAAACCTCCATATCCATTTGAACATGAGCCCTCTATTCATCGCATAAAGACTCGAGACTCCAAGACCACCTCTATCTTTAGACATCAAAACTTTCTTCCAACTAATCCAATTCGCTTTTTTATCATTTTGATCATGGCCATTAAAAAAATGACTTCGGACGCCTTCAAGCTCACGGAGAATCGTCATTGGAACTTTAAAAATAGAGAAATGATATAAAGGTATAGAACCTAAGACAGATTTGACTAAAGTCAACCGACCTCCAATGGACAAAGTATGCATTTTCCACTTGGAAAGTCTCGATTTCACTTTATCCACAATGTCTCTCCACATGTGAATGCGAGCCATATTCCCACCAACAATAGATCCAAGATAAGAAAACGGAGTATTGAGAACCATACATCCTAATTTCCCCGCAGCTCGGTTAACCCTATCATCGTCCACATTCACACCCATTATTTTACTCTTACACATATTAATCCGTAAGCCCGACGCTTGTGTGTGTTCTTGTTTGTCGATTTCCTTTGGTATTCTTATTGACAATTTAGCTTTTGGTTGTTGAGGTGAAATTCCAAAATTTATTTTTCAATATTACGAGTTGTAGAATCTCTTTTCCAATACAAGCAGTATGTGGAGGCTAAAAACACAAGTTTGACACTAGTCCAATAATAAAAAAAAAGACTCGTGTACTTGGCAGAAGACCTAAAATATCGATACTACGGTCTTTAAAAAACTTATCTGAAGGTGAAATGAACCCGGCAAAATATTACAATACGTTATACAATCAAAAAGAGGCTACCACATGTATGAAGGAAACTTTGCAATGTAATACCATTACAGTTTTACTATACGTTATACAATCAAAAAGAATGAACCACGGGTGATACATCGGTAAGAATACCAGACTTCCAAAGAGGAGGCCAAAGGTTCGAATCTAACGGGGAGAAAATTAATCCCCTTGTGGCCATGGAGGTTCACCTGCGGCGACTCCGGGCTATCCAAAAGGGTAGTCGTCTTGGGATTAGTCGGCTAGCAATGTCAAGTCGGAAACCTGGGTAACCCAAAAATCATAATAATAATAAATAAAGAATGTATATATATATATATATATATATATATATATATATATATATATTTTTTTTTTTTTTTTCTTTAAGAATGAGATATGCTATACCTTTGTATGATTGTAAGAGATTTCTTTGGTGTGATCGCCTTTATAGTAAAAAGAGAAAGGCAGGATTCTCGGCAAGTTCTACAGCAGGTTTCACGTCTGCAAAGTCTTTTACTTCAAGGGAAGTATAGAGGTCATCAACAAAGAAAGGTATGCTGCATTTGAAAACTCGGATTAATTACACATTGTGGTGGATAATTAGGATTAGAGGTGACAATGTTGACCCATTTACGTCTGAATGGATCAGTATGAGTCGTGTTTAGTGTTTTATCTCAAAGGGTCAAAAAAACTATAATAGGGAATCAAGTCAAATGACCCAAAGTCTATTTTTACTGCATCTTAAACTGTTTAAAGCTGGCCTGGCTCATTTTAACTTGTAATGATAATTAAGTCAAACCCAACCCGTTTTGACCCATTATCCAACACACCAACCCACCATCTTTTCCATTTCTAAAATTACATTCCATTTCTAAGTAGGAAATGACAGGCTCTAATCAAATTTGTGAACTTTTAGAATGGGTCAAAATGGGTCGGGTCAGGTCAGTTATTTCACGGTTTTCACCAACTTCTTTTCCATTTATTATTTTTAATAATAGCTAATTTTTTAAATATGATTAGACAACCTTCATAGGAATAAGATTTAAATGCAACTTAAGCGGTTCTAAAGTCAATCACTTAGTTATACTTTTAACAACTTTTAAATCGTTGACCCGTGTGAGCGTGTGACCCCTTTCCATCTAGCTAAAACGTTAAAACTTTAACCCATTTAAGAACACAGCTTAACTCACTTTTCACATAAACGAGTTGAAGTTGCCACTAACTAAAATTATGAGAATTGTTGTATCGGTTTTGTCTAAATTGATACCATATGTTTCTATCAATATGATACAGCATTCATCAAATAGAAAATTGAGCATATACCTGGAATTATCATCTAGTAGAAAGGAACCGCTAATAGAGGTGTTGGCATCCTCTGTCATCAGTAATCTCATGCTCGAAATAACCTGTTAATGTTAACATAAAGGTTGGGAAATTAATAGATCATATATATAACAGAAATACTTTGGTTATAAACGGTTCTACTAAAGATTAAGATTTCACTTACTTCTGGGGATACACTTCTGGTGTTGTAGTTGTCATCCCAATAAAGAGTGCATATTCTATACAACTGCTGGACACTTAGAACCTGAATATAAATAAACGTCAAGTATGTGATAGAGAAACCCGATCTAAGCTAGCAAATTATGATCTTATTATAATCATGTGTGCGTGCGCAGGCATGTGTGAGAGAGAAAGAGAGTTACTGGGCATAGATCATTGATAAGCTCGTCAGATGATATCCTGAACTTCTCGTATATAACCTGAGGGTCATAAGCATGATAAATAAGGTAGAGACAGGTTGCTAGACTGTAACCCAAATAAAATTAATTCAAGAGGATATATTTAGAAAGTTCACTATTAGGGAAGATAAATACCAAGAACCCAATAGCCTGCCGGACATGCTTAAGTTCATCCCAAGCTGAACCTACATACTGCGATATAAGAAATGTTTTCAGAACCAAAGCCATAAGTAACCAACTCAATATTTCTACAACTAACAAGAATATACCACCAGTAATTTGATTAAGTTCCCTCTTATTGAACTTAACAATTTTATTATATTATTGTGGTAACATGTAAGAATAATTGCTTTGTTAACTATTTTTTGAAATGTAAGTCAAGAATATTTTCGGAAATAACTTCTTGATATTCATTTTACGAGTTTTTCCTTCTTTTTCCTTATTCTCATCTTTTGTTAAGATGCAATTGTTAATAGTTAATACTAACCAATATTCCACTTCTTGTAACTTTTCATAAGGTTGTGGAGAGTCAACATGTGGGTTCAGGTAGTGAGGTAAGCATTGGTTTCAGGTGGTTTCATCAAGGTTGTGATGTGTTCCGATCTGGTGAAATTGGTGATTAATGTGGTGGGTCAAGTTGTGTCAAGCTGGTGGTTCTGGCTGGTGGTTACTCGGATCAGCAGCTTCTTGAGGGAGCTTTTTTGTGGGTCGTGGTAAAGCAGTGGTGCAACTGTGCAAGCGGTTTTTGTTCTCCAAAAACTTTTAAGGCGAGGTCGTTAGTGGCTGTGATTTGAGTTTCTTTTGGTTCAGGAAAGGTCATGGTCAGCTGAGGGTCATTATTTTCAGCTTGTGGTTTTTAGAGTAAACGATTTGTTCGTTGACTATACTTGCATCACTCTATGCCACCACTCGGTAGACTAGTATGACCAAAACTGTTTGTTTAAAATTTAGGTGGATTTTGTCTCATTTGAAAGTGTCATGGTTGATTTTTTTTCACCCAAGTTCATACTGTGTATGGGTGATTGCCTTGAATGGTTATGTTAGGTTGGAATGCGGGAGTTTCCTCCTTCGATTGTTAGATCTACTGTAGAGGAGTCTTTTGTTTTAGGGTCGCTGTTGGATGGTTTGGTTTGAAGTTGTTGTAGCTTGTAATGGTCGTGGTCTGTTAGAGTCGTGTTTCGTCGGTTTGGTATTGTCTTTTATTGTCGTTATAATTCTAGCTTCTCGCTAGCAGGGACGGAGCCAGGAATTAGAAATAAGGGGGGCCGAATTTTTTTACTCAAAGGTTAGGGGGGTCATTTGCTGATACGATCCAGCATTATTATAGTTGCGTCATATGCTTAAATTTTATAAGGTAAATAGCAAAGCGATTGGCGTGTTGGAGGGGGCCGAGCACCCCCTGGCTCCCCCACTGTCTCCGTCTCTGCTCGCTAGTACTCATTTAATCATATATAATTACCATTCAAAATAAAAATAAAAGTTATATGGTCTGTTTGGTAGCAAGCTTTCTTAAAGCTTTTAGCTGTTTGTTTTGAAAAAGAAGCTCACTTTAGCAAGAAGCTATGTTTGGTTAAATAAAATGGAGCTGTTATACTTATATTTACACAAATAGCTCAAAAATAAACGTTTATCAATGCAGCATTCTAGATTTATAGGAGCTTTTAGATACTAAATTTACCCAAATAATTTAAATTATGATTTTTCTTTTTTGTGTTAATTATATGCATGTCTTTTTAAGTCATTTAACACATTAGTTACAGCTACATCTACTTTACCAACCCATACGGCCATACACATCAGAAAAGTCAGATTAATGCATTACCTCTTCGTTTGCCTGACAACACCGAAGCTCCAACTCGGCTAATCCAGCTTTCACATATTCCCCATTGCTGAAGGTACAACACTCCCGCCGCAAAAGAAGACTGCAAAATGAAGATAATTTCAAAAGTACTATTACATTATAAAGCAAAGAAAAATACTATGGAGAAAACGAACATCGAGTAATCAAACACCTGTTAAAGAGCTGCACATTGATGTATGAGAAAACTTGACAAAATATCTTCTGAACAATTATAGGTGGTACCTGAAATCCAATTATATGAGAAATTTGACATAAAATATCTTCTTAGCAGTTGCAATTAGAATGTTCAAAATGTGAATGATGATTAGAATAAATTGTATGCATGTTTATCAATTAAAAAAACACTCGACCATTCCAAGAAAAAAAAAAAGAAGAAGATATATTCACTTCCGTGGAAAAAGAAAATCTATGGCAGTAAGTATGGACATACAAAATTATCTTTCGATGTTTTGAGAAAAGTGTTGAGACAACCGACAATGTCCTGCCAATGACTGGATTGAGAATCTTTGCCAAAGGACATGCCGGATCTTAGCACTCCCTTAGATGCTCGTGGAGCCTGAATTTCACAATAATAAGATGAATACATGAGTCATGGGTAATACGGGTAAGACTATAATTTGAATGCATGGTTACATTAATTCAACCAGATTATAGGTGAGGATGAATCAAAGTTCACCTGAATACATAAGGAGAGTAATGATCCCAACTCCTTTTTCAAGTTGTCACGAACAATGCCATAGATTTTCTCTACGTATCCTGTTAGTTGCTGCTTGAAAAGCAAAGCTGGGTATTTGGCTTCAACTTGACGTACTATCTCAAGTGCAGCTGCAGGTGCGGCTAGACTGACAGAAGACGAACGAAATCCCTAAAAATAGTAGAAGACCATATCATGGAGCATAAATATGTAAGTTTTTCTTAGAGAGCCATTATTGTATAAGTTGAGAAGCAATTCTAGAGGTAACACTTTTGACATCATTACTTAAAGATGGTTGATTCAAGTTATATTTTATCTCTGGCCCAACAAGTAAAACTAAAAAAGATAACTAGCACAAAAGGAAACGGGTCAGAAATTGACCAAAGTTTACTTTTAAAGCCTAAGCTCTCCTAAATCATTATATTCAAAATAGTTAATAACTTTCTTAACAAATCATCTGTCATCTTTAAATAAATTAATAATTAAAAAAAAAAGAAAAAAAAAAAAAAAGGATTTGAATCAATACCATTGTCATTCTTCCAAATAGTGAAGTTGGAGATGGTGATTTTTGGACTGAGCTTGCACCCTCTGGTTTTAGGCTTTTTTGTATTAAGAACACCAGAGCAGATGTATTTGATAACCAATATGCCATATGTTCATTATTATCCTGATTCTGCAATGAGGTAAACTTCATTACAATTGAAATAATACAGAAAAAATTTATTTGTAAGTTACACATTAAGGAAATGAGAATATATAAAAATTAGCTTCTAGTGTTTATAGTGCATTTATCATATTGAGGAAGTACCTCGATTGCTGAACCAATCATCTGAATAAGTCGATCAAACACACTAGTTCTTTCAGATTCAAAAGATTTCCAATGGAGAAGACATTTATATATGGTGAATGCTGCGACATGTTTGCCTCGACTGAATCCAGTGTCTCTCATAACACACTCAATAAGGGCATCAACATTGTCCTACAGTCACAATCATATTCAAACATTACCGATTACCACTAGTAACCAAATACAGCATCAATGTATGGACAAAACATGGATAGAATGTAAATGTAAGCACTTTTGTAAGGATTAAAAAAAAAAAAAAAAAAAAAAAAAAAAAAAAGAAAAAAAAAAAAAAAAAACTAGGAGAAGAAAGTTGAATAAATTTATACAGCTTTATATAACCAAAGCTCACGTTAGTTACTGGAGTACTTGGATTTTCTGGCACGTGTTTTGTAGGTGAAGAAAATGCTTTTTCTCGAAGAATTTGGTTCTCAGATGTAATGTCAGAAACCTTTTCTTGAAGACTAGGTATTCAAACATAGATTATGCACATATGTAACAGAATCAAAACATTAGATATAGGATCACAGTAAATGGTTAATCGAGAGTCTTTGCATAAGAATATACGACTAAATTAATTGGCTCATACCTCTGCATAGCCATCTTTAACTGCATAATCTCTGTCTCTGCGTCCAAAGCTTCCTTCAGCCTCTCTTCACTGATTTTGTTCGTATCTTCAAATCTTTTATCAGTATCATCAACTTTCTTTTCAAGGGAGTCAACTAAAGCCTGTAATTGTTTAACAACAAAAAAAGCATTTCAATGACCTACAGTACTGGAAGAGCATAACTTGAATGAAGATTGTACATTCTGACGATTAATTGGGGATTAACCAAAAAATACATCAAAAGAATAAATAAAGAATGTACCACTAAAATAGTCGATGAGTCTTAGTTGCTGATAACAATGTTTTTTCATTGGTTTATATTATGAAAAAAGAATTTATAAATGTAAGTTATTCAGAGTGCTATTAGAAAAGAAAAAAAAAAAAAAAAAAAAAAACTGAGATTATAGATTATGAGCAAATTCCATTTCATACCAATTGCAAGCCTAACAAAATTTTATGCCACTTTCTTTTGAACACTTCACAAATTTTTAGCTATCTTCAACTAATTTTGTCAACACCAATTTGTAGTAACTATCACATCAAAATGCTCCAACTAACTAGGATAGTTTAAATATTTCATTCTATATGTTCAAACTTTATTTGGTATGTAAATATCCATATTTTATGAATCACAGTTTACCATTCTAATTTCAATAAATGAAACACAGTAATGTAGCTAATTACCGTTTTGCCCCCATTAACGAGGAATCCTTTGTAGGTCAGAGAAGTATTCGCAGCCTTAGTTATCTCTAGAGAATCTGAGAAATTGAAAGAAAAAGGATCCTGAAATTGAAGTGCAATCTTAAGTTTTTGCACAACAAGAGACATTGGTGGCCGTTGTTCACGATATTTTTGCAAACATTGAAATGCAATGTCTGCAAATGTTTCCAGAGACTTCTGATCCATTTGTTGCTTGAGATCTTTGAAAATGATATCATCTAATTTCTTTTCTTTGTAGCTCTTCTTCCACATAGGCACAAAAATATTTAACTGGCCATTGCTAAATTCAGCACAAAGTCTGCCACATAATACTTCAAACAATACCACGCCAAAAGAGTACACATCTGACTCTTTTGTTAGGCAGTATGTCTTCATAAAGAGTGGATCACAGTACCCAGGGGTACCAGCAGCATTGGTAATAAGAGCTGAATACTGCTGATTAGCAGGACCCATCTTTGATAGCCCAAAGTCGGAAACCTTCGCGTTCATATTCTTATCGAGTAGGATGTTGGCACTCTTAATATCACAGTGCAGCACTCTTTGATGTGCTCCATTTGGATCGTGAAGGAAACTTATTCCCTTTGCAGCATCAAGGCATATTTTGAGACGCTGCGGCCAAATGAGAGCAGCGGAATTTAAAAAGCGATCAAGACTTCCACCAGAAGCATGCTCATAGACAAGGACCATCTCACCGCCTTGGTTGCAAAACCCAAGGAGAGAGATCAGATTTTCATGCCTATAACATGAAAGAAACCTGATTTCTTTGTAGAATTCAGGGTCTCCTTGCCCATATTTACGATCAAGGCGCTTCAAAGCAACCAGGATTTCCCCCTCGGAGTGAGGGAAAGCCAATTTTCCTTCATAGACCTTACCAAACCCACCATGTCCAATAACATTTTTTTCATCGAAGTTGTTGGTGGCTGATTTGATCTCTTCTAGTTTAATTTCAAGATGTTTGAACTCAGTCAGAAAATATGCCATTGTTAGTTGATCAAATAATAATGAGAAAGATCAAATCGTTGAAAAAGAAGCACCAAAATTGGTGTTTGTAATCTCTCTAATGCAGAAAGACTCACAACTCTCGTACTGAATTATTTTGAAGAATTGGAGAAGTAGTGAACACTTGAAGGCAGAGAAAGATTTATTCTGTGATTGGTTGAATTAAGGGAATGGCTTATATAGTCTAAGTCAGATATCACATTAAATTTCATGACCTTAATGACAACACTAACCTTAATTTATCACTTTTCTTAAATAAAAATATATGAAATATGATTAACATCTTTTAAGTATTTTTTTGGCTAAATGTCTTTATTTTGTTCATCATATCCTTGAGACTTCAAATCGTCTCATTCATAGTAAACGGGAATCACTCTGATTAACAGTCTTCACATGGATAATACTTTAATCACGCCACTAGCCTTGATTAACATCTTTTGAGTATTTTTTTACTAAACAAATTACTTAATTGTTCCACTAACCCAAACGCACAGAAGGTGTTGAACATTTCAATAGGTGTAGCAGTGGGAATTAGATCCCAACCCTATGTGTTTATGTAAACCTAGATTAAACACCAGTTTATACTTCTCTAACTAACATTGCAAGCAACCGCATGTGCAAAACATGAACGATATGATATGCTGACAGTCAACCCTCATTGTCTGTGTGTGTGGACAGTCTGTATATATTAATCTGATGAGGCTGGGACATGTATATATTAAACTATAAGGCTGATCAACAATAATTGCATATAAAATATGTTTTAATCCATCAGTTATCCCATGTCTCTTTACTTCATTTTAAACATGCTAGTTATTCAATTCCTTGTAATGGGCATATATCATCAAAGTCAGCTCTTTGCATGTTAGGTCACATGTTATAAAAATTAAACAAAAAAAATATATTAAAGATTTGTTAGAGATAATGATTTAAATAGTCAACTTGTTGGTGTAATAAACAATAAGCATACAACAAGATGTCATCATATTTTACCACATCAACTATTTGACATATCAAAATGGCAAAATGAAAAAAACAATAGTGATTAATTCAACATGATCATAGGAATTAAGAAATGCTAAACTTAGCTCGGACGTGGTAGCTGCTAAACTTAGTGTAAGAATTCAATCGTATGTTTCATTCATAACACCCAGGTTCTTTATATACAGAGTGGATACATATCAATCCTAACAAACTAGGAGAGATTGACGGGACTGTGATACACTTTCCAAAGATACATGATTTACATAATATGCTAATAATATACATTATATGCTAATAGACCCCCGCAGTCGAAGCGGGAGGAGGACGAACGCTGAGACTGTCTCGAAAGTCATCAAACAAGATACGAGGAAGGCCTTTGGTAAAGATATCGGCAATTTGATAACGAGATGGAACATGTAAAACTCGAACTTCACCACGTGCTACCTTTTCGCGCACAAAATGAATGTCCATCTCGATATGCTTGGTACGTTGATGTTGTACCGGGTTTCCAGAGAGGAAAATAGCACTAACATTATCACAATACACGAGAGTTGCTTTCTGAATAGGGCATCGAAGTTCAAGAAGAAGGTTGCGAAGCCAACATGATTCAGAAACTACATTCGCAACACCTCGATATTCTGCTTCAGCACTTGAGCGAGAAAGTGTGGGTTGGCGTTTAGACGACCAAGAGATTAAGTTATCACCAAGATAAACACAATACCCAGACGTAGAACGTCTAGTGTCCGGACATCCACCCCAATCAGCATCGGTGTAAGAAACCAATGTAGAGACCCGAGATTTATAAAGATGTAAGCCATAGTGTAAAGTACCTTGAATGTAGCGCAAGATGCGCTTGAGAGCTGTCATATGTTCCTCACGAGGATCATGCATATGAAGACATATCTGCTGAACCGAATAAGAGATATCGGGACGAGTGAATGTAAGGTATTGCAAGGCTCCCGCAAGGCTTCGATAATGTGTTGGATCTGAATAAGGTTCACCAGAAGTAGCACTTAGTTTAGCCTTAGTATCAACAGGTGTAGGAGATGGCTTACAAGAAGACATGCCTGCTCGCTCAATAATATCTTGAGCATATTTAGATTGACAAAGAAATAGACCCTGTTGGTGACGGGTGACTGCAATTCCCAAAAAATAGTTCAATGGCCCGAGATCCTTCATTGCAAATTCTTTAGCCAAAAGACCAATAATGGAGTGGCGAAGTGTATCTGATGATGTGGTGAGGATTATGTCATCAACATATAATAGGAGATAAGCTAAGTCTGTGCCATTACTGTAGACAAACAAAGAATGATCAGATTGACTATGTATAAAACCAATTGTAGAAACAAAATCCGCAAAACGTTGATACCAAGCACGTGGTGCTTGCTTGAGGCCATATAGAGACTTTTTTAGCAAGCAAACATAATCAGGATGCTTAGCATCACGAAACCCCATTGGCTGATACATGTATACTGTTTCATTGAGAGTGCCATGCAAAAATGCATTTTTAACATCCAACTGATGAATGGACCATGATTTTGAAATAGCCAAAGTAAGAACAGTACGGATGGTGGCGGGTTTGACTACTGGACTAAAAGTTTCATCGCAATCCACTCCAACCTGTTGAGACCTGCCATCACCAACTAAACGAGCCTTATATCGCTCAAAAGAACCATCAGATCTCAGTTTATGCCTAAAAATCCACATAGACCGAATAACATGCATATCATTGGTGCGGGGTACAAGCTCCCACGTCTCATTTTCAATAAGAGCATTATACTCATCAAGCATGGCACTTTTCCAATATGGGTTGGACAAAGCATCTTTCGGGTTACGGGGAATGGGACACGGAGATGTAGTGACTGAAAGATTGAATGGATCTTTTGGTTTAGAGATGCCCGACATACTTCGAGTATGCATGGTACGTAAAGGAGTGGCTGGTGGTATGTTTGTAGATGGAGGAGGAGAGGTTGATGGGGCACGACGGGTTGCTCGTATATTGGGCTGTAGTGGTGAGGTTAATAGGGAGGATTGAGATGTTGGTCGACTAGGAGAAATTTGGATATTGATTAGACTAGGTGGGCGAGGCAGATTGTTATTTGGTTGACTGGTTGTGGCTTGAGCAATAGGAGGGGGACTTCCTATTGGGGCTGTTGTGACAGAAGGTTCAAGGTGGGCTGATGTGGTGTTGGGATCAGCTTGAGCTAAGACCTGGTGTGTCCCATTAGAGGAATTTGACCCAATAGTGGTTGTGTGGTTTGCTGGAACAGAATTAGAAGAAAAAAATGGTACTATTAACAGGTGAATGCCATCATTAAGAAATGAGTAATTAGAAGTAGTAGGATTATGGATTTTGGCAAACGGAAATACTGTCTCATCAAAACTTACGTGACGTGAGAGAATGATTTTGTGAGTAGCTAATTCATAGCATTTGTAACCTCTATGATTTGAAGGGTATCCCAAGAAAACACATGGTGTAGAGCGTGGTTGTAATTTGTTAATGGTTGTGGAAGGAAAAAGAGGGTAACACAAACAACCAAAGACTCGAAGGTGATCATAGGATGGGGTGCGATTATAAAGTATGTCTGTTGGGGTTTTGTGATTCAGAAGTTTACTAGGTAGGATGTTTAGTAAGTATGTGGCCATGTGAAGTGCATGATGCCAGAAGTGTGGTGGCATGGAGGAGTGAGATAAGAGAGTTCGAATGATGTTATTTATTGCTCGTATTTTACGTTCGGCTTTTCCATTTTGTGAGGATGTGTGTGGACAAGAGAATCGAAAAACCATTCCATTGTCATTACAGAATTGCTGAAAATATGAGTTATTATATTCTCTACCATTATCACATTGAAAGGTTTTAATACTCATATTAAATTGTGTACGAATAAGGTTTGTAGAGGGAAATGAAGGTGGGATAAACTTGTGATTTATTTCCAAGAGGAAAAGTCCATAGAAAGTTAGAATAATCATCGATAAATAAGATGTAATATTTGTGACCACTCGAACTCAACACCGGTGATGTCCACAAATCACTATGAATTATATCAAATGGTAACAACGTTGAAGATGATGAATCATAAAAAGGTAATTTAATATGCTTGCCAAAAACACAAGATTGACAAAGAGAAGAAATCCTAGACGAATTACATTGAATGTAATTTTTATTTTTAAGCGAGCGTAAAATATTAGCGCCCGGATGACCTAAGCGATGATGCCATAGATCTTGAGAAATTGCAGTAAAAGTAGAAGGTGTGGTGATTTGCTGGAGAGCAGATTTGGTGATCGGGTAAAGATCCCCGACGCTATTACATCGCATGATTGGCATCCCCGTTTGAAAATTGTAAATAGAAAAACCAAAAGGATCAAAAGCAATAGTAAGATTATTATCCGTTGAAAGACGCCGAACAGATATTAAATTTTTGATAAGATGAGGTGCAACAAGGACATTTTTTAGGTAAAGGGAATGAGGAGGTGAAAGATGCGTATGTCCATAACCATGAATTGGAATAGTATTGCCATTGCCAACAATTATATGTTTTGGAATGCTCAAATTGAAATAAGACGAGAGATTACCTTGAGATGTCGTCATGTGAGAGGTAGCACCTGTATCCATATACCACTGATCATCGGGTGGATTTAGACTCATGGTATGCATGGCTTGATCAAGGTCTGTTGGAACATTAGCAACAGTAGAAGCAGCATAGGCTTGGGTTGGGCGTGGCCCAAGTAAACCTGGTGCTCCAGATGGGGTGTTAGGCCGAGTCCATGGCATAGTTGGGTAGGACGGTGGTGGAGTGGCCCATTGAACCGGTGACCAGGCCCAAGGAGCAAAGGGACCCCAACCTTGGAACTGTTGGTAGTTATTGTTGTTGTTGTTTGATCGACCGTGACCTCGACCTCCATTACGACCACCACCACGATTATTGTTGTTTCTGCCACGACCACGGTTCGAGTTGAAGTTGCGTTGTGGAGCCTGAGATTGAGGATTAGTACCAGAAGATGAGTTGTGATGGGTTTTGGGGGTGGTCGAAGATGCCACGAGAGCAGTACCATTGGTGGTGGCTGTGTTTGTTACTTGTTTGCTTTTACGGGTTTCCTCAAGAATCAACCTGGAACGTGCTTCATAAAACAGTGGGAGAGGATCACTTTGCTGAATGTAACTTGCAACGCTATCATAGCTTTCGTTAAGACCGGCTATGAGTTGCAAAACAAGACGATGGTTGGAGACGGGTGCTCCAACATTTGCAAGTTGATCTGCAAGCATCTTAAGCTCTTGACAATAGGTAGAAACAGAAGAGAAGTTGTCAAGGCGGGTGTTGGTGAATTGATGTTCCAAGTAAATGGCACGAGAGTTCTGATTGTCTTGAAAAATATTCTTCAAGGCAGCCCATGCCTTGGCAGCGGTAGTATCAGGTTCCAGTATGGTGTGCAAGAGGTCATTAGATATGGTACCATATATCCATTGAAGGACGATGGCATCCAAGGTGGACCAAGTTTCGGGGTCAACATCAGGTTTTGGTGAAGTGACCTTGTCCTTGTCTTTTTCTGTGGAAGAGGAGGGAGATGATGGTGGTGGGGGAATGATGTGATCAATCACCTTGTATGCTCGACAATGAATTTTGAACAATTCTGCCCAGGAAGCATATTGTCCATTTTCCATCTCAAGTTGGATGGGGATGGGGTTTTTGATGTTGGTAACAGAGAGTGCGGGGTGGAACTTGGAGTCTGCCATGAGAGAAAAAAATTGAGAAAAGAGGAGGCGATTTAGGGTTTGGTATGAGGAAGGCCTGATACCATGTAAGAATTCAATCGTATGTTTCATTCATAACACCCAGGTTCTTTATATACAGAGTGGATACATATCAATCCTAACAAACTAGGAGAGATTGACGGGACTGTGATACACTTTCCAAAGATACATGATTTACATAATATGCTAATAATATACATTATATGCTAATACTTAGCTAGGATGTGGTAGCTGCTAAACTTAGCTAGGACGTTGTAGCCAACGACGGTCAAACTTGCCAAAAAACAGCAAATCTTGCCAGAAATACCTAAAACTCGCCGTAAACATCTTTTTTTTGGTAACCGTGATTTCCAACCTTTTGGCCGACTAATCCACGGGGTTTGAACTCACTTTCCACACAGACTCAAACCAGGTAAAGCCCTCCCTTTTCAGGAGGTTGGCGTGGCCACTTAAGGTTGTTTGCACCTAGCAGAAATTGAGACCTCACACATTTTAGAGTGATAGTCACATGCCCTTTTGCCACTAGGCCACCCTTAAGTCGTTAACTCACCGTAAACTTGTTTTATTCTAGTCGATGTATATATCTATTACAAGTTGTTTTTTTAAGAAAATCCTTGCCGTGAATGCCCAAATCTCACCGAAAATACCCTAAACTTGTGAAATGCCAATCCGTTTAATCTCGCCTAGACCAATTACAAGCTACAAGAGGGTCGACCAACCGACTACCCGATTCGCAATTTTCAAACCTTGTTAAATATTATGAAAGCATACATCATCATCTTTCGATGCTTTTTTTATAAATAACAAGTTCTACTAATTCAACCAACTATATACCACAATTAGCCTCTAATCACATTAATTATATAAATCAGAAACATAACAAGTGAAGTTAAAATTAAGCGTTTTAAAGCCTAGACATGGAGAATGACAAAGATGAAGTAAGTTACCAGTGATGAGGAAAAAGTGGTGGTCGGAGGAATATTCTGGTGGCCTGAAGTTGTTGGGCCTTGTGGTCAGGTGGACTTGTGTAAAGCCCAAGTGATTATGAGGCAAATGACAAAAGGGGTTTGTTGGGCCATTGTTTTTATCGTTTTAATCGGGCCTTTTTACAATTTCCTAAACTTGTACGGAAAAAATAAAAGTGGGCGAGAAGTATCTTTATTTGTACATCTTAAATGAATGGGAAAAAATTTATGGAAAATGATTTGGAGGCCTAAAAAATGTGCCTAATTGTGTGCCTAATGGATGTGTCACTAAGTTATTGGTTTGTGAAGAAGTGGGTCCCCCTGTTGTCCCAATAAGATGATGACAAATATGTTTAGGCATAATATTAGTCATATGAGTTAGTCACCCCAATCAATGCTCAAAATTTATAGAAGATGCATCTTTTTCTATAAGAGAAATGATTAAATGTATGCCTAATTTGAGGTTTAAAACTGGGTTGCATCGTTCTGTTGGTTGCAAATGATGGACTCACGATTTCACAAACCAATAAGTAAATGCCACATAATTAGGTATAAAATTAGACATACATTTAGGCACTCTAATCATTTCTTTTCCTATAAATGCATCTGAAATATGTTGTTAAAATTACTTCTCATCCTTCTAATTTTAATTTTATTTCTCATTTGATTCAAAGTATTATCTTTGTTACAATAAGCAACCTTTTGAAGTTCTAAGATAAGTGGATTACCTAATAGACTTTTTTCATTTATGTCATTTACCCATAGTCTTATATTAGGTCAAACTTTCAGCTTATAAGCTACTTAGGTATGGAATTATGGACCTTTGTTTCAAGTCATTCTATGGTTCCATACCATTTTCCCTCAATTACATAAAGAGTTCTCGAGTTAAATCTAGGGACTATTTGTGTAGCAAAAAATTACACAAACATCCCTCCGGTTTACGTGTGTTGCAAAAATTAAAAAGGTAATCATTTATAATTGGATCTAACTTGACGCTTTTTCCAATTTAATGTAGTGAATAAAAAAATTTGCGAGTTAATCCTCGTACTTTTGAATTGCGTCACTTTAGTGTAATTTGTTCATGTAAAATGACCATGTTACCCTCCGCTATCAATATAGTTGTTACAAAATATAAGGGTAAAATAGCATTGTACGTGAGCAAAATACACTAAAGTAACGAACTTCAAAAGTTCGAGAATTAAGTTCCAAATTTTTATTTGCTACATCATGGAAAATGTGTCAACTTAGATACGTTTCTAAATGATTATCCCAAAAAAAAAATCCCTAAATTTGTAAAATAAGAAGAAAAAAATGATTAATAATAATAATAATAATAATAATAATAATAATAATAATAATAATAATAATAATAATAATAATAATAATAATAATAATAATAATAAGATGATTATGGTGCTTTTATGCCAAACTTTATGCAATGTTGCGAAAAAAAATCGGAGATTTGGGTGGACCAGATTGTATATAGGGATTTTAGGTGTAGTTAAAAAATGTTCCATTCTTGTTAGAAAGTTTAATGGTTATATAAATGGCATTCACGATGGTTTCCGCTTATATGAGATTGGTTTTCATAAAAATGGAAATAAATTCTTTGTAACGTCCTGGTTCACTGAATACGGTCCTGAGTATAGATATTTGTTGGGAAAGTGGGGAAAATATAATTTGGTTGGATTTGAAATAGGTCCTAAGATACTTTTAGAGTCGGCAAATATAATTCTTGACAATCAAAGCAATCCTATCGAGTGGAGAAACCCAATTGCAGTTTCAGAAATTACATTCCCAAAGTGAGTAAGGTTTAAATGGATTGAGGAAGACCTGACTCATATAATCGTGGAGGAGATGAATATTAAAACAGAAATGAAAATATGAACACATGGCCTTTCTCCCAAGACTTTGGGGTGATATTTGCTATGCCACTAGAAGACTTACACCCTTTCGAAACGAGCATCGTTAGTGACCGACTCAGAAAAATAAAAAGACTCCTCAAGGATGCCTTGATTTGACGAAAAACCTTGCGCACATCGATGCTGCACTTGGCCTCCGAACCATAGTACTAATTCTACATTTAATTATATATATATATATATATATATATATATATATATATATATATATATATATATATATAATTCTACATTTAATTCTACATTTAATTATATATATATATAATTCTACATTTAATTATATATATATATATATATATATATATATATATATATATATATATATATATATATATATATATATATATATATATATCCTTAAACATCAACCATGGTTAATGTTGAGGAGCCTTTTTATTTTTCTAAGTCGGCCACTAACGATGCTCGTTTCGAAAGGGTGTAAGTCTTCTAGCGGCATAGCAAATATCACCTCAAAGTATTGGGAGAAAGGTCGTGTATTAATATTTTCTTCCATTTTAATATTCATCTCCTCCGCTATTATACGAGTCAGGTCTTCCTCAATCCATTTAAACCTTATTGACTCTCTCGAAATGTAATTCCTAAAACTGCAATTGGGTTTCTCCACTCGATAGGATTGCCTTGATGGACAAGAATTCTATTTGCCGACTCTAAAAGTATGACCTATTTCAAATCCTACCAATTATATTTTCCCCACTTTCCCAACAAATATCCATACTCAGGACCATATCTAGTGAACCACGACGTTACAAAGAATTTATTTCCATTTGTATGAAAACCAATCTCAAAGCGGACACCATCGTGAATACCATTTATATAACCATTAAACTTTTCTGACAAGAATGGAAATTTTTTTAACTACACCTAAAATCCCTTTATACTTAAGAGAGCTTTACAAGAGAGCTTACAAATAAACTTTGTTGGATGCCTTGTGTAAATAAGGCCTCCTCTATTTATACTACTCACTAGCTATGTACAAAGTTCTACATTATTCCATGGTAGAAAGTTCTAAGACTTCCATGAGCGTCTAGGATTTCTAAGAGTTTCTAAAGCTTCCTACAGCTTCCATATTCTTCCAAAGGGTTCCAAGATCTTTCAAGTTTATCCAAGAAAAGTGTGGAATAATCCGAAATCCCGATCATCCATGAAAACGATCCGATCGAGTAGGTGAGTCGTGACAACGCACTATAAAAAACTAAAACCTAACAACTACGACGGCATAACAGATTGCTCCCCAACATACACTAACAAATTTTAATCAAATCAAATACTTACACAAATAACAGTACGTTAAAATAAGCACGTGACTAGCACGTGTTAGCAAAAATCAATCAAACCTAACAAAACATCATGACGTCACGAAAACAATTGTAACTTCTTTTCTTTTTTGTATGTTTTTGTATTTTGATATTATGTTAGGTAGCACATGTCTTGCGTGTTACAATGGTATACCGACTGGGTTTGCGACTTAAGTTGACATAATGATTTTAGTTTGCGTGGGCTTGCGAGTTGGGAAGGAAAGTTTGAGCTTGCAAGATCGATGTTGAGAAACATTTGGTAAGCAGTATCATGTATAACAAGTTTTCATGGATGATGGAGCTAAGTTGTGTTTGCATAATATATTATATATATAGCATGTTTGATCACATATGTGTGTTACGTATTTGGGTATTGCATGATTGGCACCTTTATATACATAACACGTTTGTATGTTTGAAACTTTGCACGATAAGGAAACACGTTTTTTGTTGCATGGCGTGTGACGTTTGTAAGCTTAACACATTTTTTCTCAAGAAATGTGTTCATCAACTAAAAAAATAATATAATAATAACTTGGAATGAGAGAAAGCTGATGTGGTAGTGTCCCTCTGGTCGTCACTGTGTTCAGCCTAACAGTTCAACTTATTGTGCTAGCTTTTCGCACTTTTCATATACTAAGGTGAGTCATGAGTGTAATTTCTTCTTCTTTTCTTTCTTTTTTTGCCTTTTTTTTGTCTAGATTAATTATAGCCTCGTAAAATTACACGTTTATAATAGCTTATTTGTATACAAATCTATTTTTTATTATTTTAGTGTTTTCTCATATTTGAGCTACGTTGAATTCTTATATCTAATCCTTTCGCGTATTTATAAATTTCAGAAATGTTTTATGGCTTTCAGAAACCATCAAACTGATGATCATTGTTTTCATTTGAGTTGGTAATACAAAACCGAAATACTTCTTTGATAGCTTATTTAGATCATGCACTATTTCTCAAATTCTATGTCTACCATATATAACATGAACAACACTTTATCATCAACTGAGTCGGATGAAAACTGAAGATGTATTTAAAGGACGTTTGCACAAACCTCACAGGTTAGAGTACCTAAAGTATCAACACTGCGGCATTTAAAAAAATCTGAAGGTGAAATGAGACCAATGAAAAGTCACTATACTTTATACAATAAAAAAACAGTCCTGTTTACCCCATGTATGAAAGAAACTTTACAGACAATTACAGTTTTACAGTTTGGGGAGGGATTAACCAAGAAAATACATCAAAAGAATAAACAAAGAAATAAAGAATGTATACCTTTTTTCTTTCAAAATGAGACTTATGCTATACCTTTGTATGATTGTAAGAAATTTCTTTGGTATGATTGCCTTTATAGTAAAAAGAGAAAGGCGGGATTCTCGGCAAGTTCTACAGCTGGTTTCACGTCTGCAAAATCTTTTACTTGAAGGGAAGTAGAGAGGTCATCAACAGAGAAAGGTATTATGCTGCATTTGAAAACTCGGATTAATTACTTATTCTGGTAGATAATCAGGATTAGAGGTGACAATTTTGACCCATTTACATCTGAATGGACCAGTATGAGTCGTGCTGAGTGTTTTATCTCAAAGGGTAAAAAAATCTATAATAGGGAATCAAGTCAAATGACCCAAAGTGTATTTTTACTGCATCTTAAAACTGTTTAAAGCTGGCATTACTTATTTTAACTTGTAGTGATAATGAAGTCAAACCCAAACCCATTTTGACCAATTATCCAACCCACTGACCCGCCCATCTTTTCATTTCTAAGTAGGAAATGACTATCAAGATCCAAAACCTACAATATGACCAATTATCCAACTATAGGCTGTAATGACTAAGATAGGCTCGGGTCAAATTTGTAAACTTTTAGAATGTGTCAAAACGTTCAGGTCAGTTAATCCACCAACTTCTTTTCCTTATCATTTTTAGTAGTATTACAAAACATTGTTGGAATAACGATCTAAATGTAACTTAAGAGGTTCTAAAGTCCAAGCACTGAATTCTACTTTGGGCAACTTCTAAATCGTTGACCTGTTTGACCTATTTCCTTTCAGCTAAAAACATCCAATTTTTAACTCATTTGAGAACCCAACTTAGCTCATTTTTCACAAACGAGTTAAAATTGCCACTAACTAAAATCATGAGAATTGTTATATCGAATTTTGTCTAAATTGACACCATGAGTTTCTATTCATGTGACGTAGCATTCATCAAAGAGAAAGTCTTTATTTGATGTGTGAGATAACTAGGATTTGAGGGGTGATTGTTTAAGCTTATATGTGGCTTATGAGCTTATATGTATTTCGGCTTATAAAACATAAGCCACAATTTTCTGGCTTATTTTGACCCTTATGGGTTGTGAAATGTTATATAAGCCCATAAGTGTCAAATAAGCCACAAAATTATGGCTTATGTTATATAAGCCGAAATCACATAAGCTCATAAGCCCACATATAAACTTAAACAATCACCCATAGATAACTATCTATAAGAAAATCCGGATACATAGTTTTTGGTAGTGTTTGGGACTGCCTACTTGCTTTAAAGCTGCAAAGAAGAAGTTTTCGGTAGGGTGTTTGGCATTTGCTTATTTGCTCTAAAAGTATGCTATACATAGATATAAGCACTTAGATAAGCAATCCCAAACATGAAACACCCCCAAATTTTTGTTAGGAATATGTGTTATGTTCTAACTACTAATCTGTTATCCATTTATTTTTTTTTACCAATATAATCTGATATTATAAGAGGTTGGTTTAGCATAGTAGAATTTTGTTTTGGGGCGAAGAATGCATATTCAGTTTCTTAATGCATTGTTTGTGTCCTGAAATGTTTATGCAGAGCACTTGTGATGATGAAAGTAGGTGAAGAGAAGGAGATTGGGAGTCAAGGTTTGAAGGAGAAATTGTTGAAAGAAGGTGATGGATGGGATACACATGAATCTGGTGATGAAGTTGAAGGTATAATTAGTTGTTAGTAAAATAATTAGTTAAGTGTGCTTATAGTTAATTAATTAAAATGATTTTGATATCGATTTGTGTTAGTTGTTTTTGGTAGTTCATTATACTAGAACGTTGTTTGGATGGGACTCAATCTTATTCGACTCGTGATAGGGGGACACCGTTTAAGTTTAGTCTTAGTCAAGGTGAGTTGCATTAAATATTTTTGATTGTGTTGTTTTATGAGTGTCAGTATGTGTCTATGTGATAGTAGGGGTGAGCATCGGGCCGAAACCGACCCGATCCCGAAACTGATAACCTGGAAAACCATAACCGAATCCCGACCCGAGAATAGGTCGGTTTGTGTCGGTCGGGTCGGTCGGTTTTGGTTTTGTCCATTTTGGTCGGGTTTGCTTGTCTTTTCTCGGTTTTTTGGCCCGTCCTGACCCGACCCGTCTTGATCCAAAAACCGAAAATGCTGAAAACCCAAACCGAGTACCGACCCGAGTATGCTCGGTTCTGTTTCGGGACGATCGGTATTTGTCGGGAGTCGGTCGGTTTTGCTCAGCCCTATGTGATAGTATGGTTTATTGTTGTTAACCAAGCTTAATTTCCTTTTTGTGTTAAAAGTAGGTAAGTGGTGTGGCTTGACAAATTTTGGCTAAGCTTGATGCCGGCTCCTTATCACAGACTAGCTTTCACAATGTAAGCTTAGTTGATCAGATAACACTTAGGGTCTAAATTTTGGGTACACTGTCTTTGGTAGTTTTAGTTTAGAGTGATTTTGTAGCAACGATCTCACACCTGCTCAATAAAGAACCACCTCTTGATGTCATACCTACATGGCCAGATACACATCTTGCATCACCAGAGGCTGGTATAGTTGAGGCAGGTTGTATTAGTTTCATCTTGTATTCTTATGTCCAAAATAATGCTAATAATTCTTTTCAAACCATGTGCCACAAGATTGATTGTATATCTTGAATATGGGATCTGAAATGGACATTTTTTATAGTGTCCCTAACTCATCATCATTGCTTCTTTGTATAGTCTGAATGGAATCTGCTTGGTAGTATAGTTAGCTGATTTTGTACTTGCAGCTTTATATAGTTTGTTTCAAGCTTGTTGTATTAGGAAATTTGGGCCTGTCCAAAGCTTCCTTTCTTATCTGTTGTATAATCTTTTGAGTTTTAATATGTATTCACCGGTTTTCACCAAAAAAATCATCATTGCTTCTTACTATAACTTGAGGTATTTCATTACCTGAAAATGGCAATATGTTTTGTTGCATATTATAATCAGCGATGACAATTTATTAGCATATATAATTAATGATGCAGTATTTTAAATTGCAGTATTTTAAGAGCGGCATCAGAACACCATTCATGGTAAGAATGAAAGGTTTCACGTTTAGTCTGTTATATACTGTAAATAGTTTGGTACTTATTTTAAAATTTAGATTGTGTCTTGCTGGGAAATGGCGTGATCCACCAGAAAATTCTACAATCTGGTCGGTAACCAGAGGCGGATCTAGGCATGTTCAGGTGGTGCCCGGGAACCACGTTGGACAGAAAATTTCTTTAGAAGCGATATAGAATTTTATATAGGACCCACCTTGGAAATAACTTAGGAACCACCTTAGTACTAAATATACAAACGAAGAAAGAAAAAACGAAAAAAAAATGAAAACGAAGGAGAATATGTGACTGGACACAAAGATGAAGTTCGTGAAGAAGATAGTGGGATAAAAGGCTATATAGCACAAAATTACAAAAGTATTTGTAATAGGAAATGACTTTTCTGACATAGCAATCTTAATTACTTCTTTTTGGATCTAGTAAATTTTAAATGGGCCAAAGTCATGCATCGTGATCTTGTGGTTGGGTCGTGTCCACCAAAATTTTATTTATATATAAGGAGTGAAGGGTGAACGTGGATCAGGCGGTGTTCTTGCTATTGGATGTGTATATAAGCTGTTTATGCTGGAAAATGATGTATCTCTTATGTGATATAAGCCCTGAAGCATGTGCAGCAATACTATGGAAATCAGCACAGGCAGCACTTGAGGTAATAGGCCTTTAACGACCATAGTTAGATAATGAATATGCATATATAAAGGATTTATCATGCATGAAAAATAGTATATACTGCTTCAGGAGCATTGTTCATCATGTGTTTTCAAAATTTTTGAACATCTCATATTTGACAAGTTTCAATGTTTTAAATATGTACTGGCAGCTGAAAAGCTGAAGATAACGGCCCAAGAGCACTATAGACTCGAGATTGCAGAGGGAATCACTTGATGTTGGAAACCAATTGATTAGGTGGTTCATTTTAGGATATGTGAACTCTCAACTGTTTCGAGAAAAAGTTCCCCACTCGTTGTTTTGATGTTGGTATTGCCGAACAACATTGGGTTACTTTTGCAGCAGGTTTAGCAACAGAAGGTCTAAGGCCATTGTGTGCTATCTATTTGTCATTTCTACAGCGAGGTTATGCTCAAGTGAGTACATGCTTTCCAGCTTTATTGAAATCTGATAATGAATACTTGAATTAATAAACAGATTTCATAACATTCAGGTGGTGCCCGATGTTTTTAACCTTTATTAGTTTAGTAGTTATTACATAGCAACTATCACATGATTAAAGAAATGGATGGTCACCCAAATGAATTTTTCTATAATACTCATTTTTAATTTTCTGCAGATTTTTAATGTTGCTAATCAGGTTTGTTTTAATCTAATGTTGTCTTTTGAGTTATGTTTTAGAAAAATAATCCATTAAGGGTGTTTGGGTAAAGCTTATTTGGATAGTCTTATGGCTTTTATGGATCACATAAGCTAATAAGGTTAAATCCTTGGGTTGTGACTGCATGAAAATAAATTAGCTGTTGGGCATGAGCTTCGGGACACCTCATAAGTAACGCGAAGGGAATATTCTTGGTGGTTTAAGGGTGCGTTTGGTAGGGGGAATCGGAATGAGGGAATCATTGTGGATGTGATTCAATTGTTTGGTTAAGATGTAAGGTGCAGTTTGGTTTAGGGTAGAACGAATGATTTGGATTTGGGCTCAAAAATAATGTTTGGTTTTGATTCCTTTATGGTACAATACTTGATTTCCAAAATTCAAACTTTTTTGAATCCTACCTAGGTGCCTGGTATGAGAAATATATGAGTAGGTATCATCATTCAATTACAGCCACACACTTTATATATATATATATATATATATATATATATATATATATATATATATATATATATATATATATATATATATATATATATATATATATATAGTTAGGTTCAAATAGAAAAAATAATTAAAATAGGAAGGATAAGAAGTAACCACAACCACACATTCTAGATGCACCTACAAAAATGGATGCATCTTCATTCAAATTTTCCCTCCCATATAAAAATGTGTGGCTAGAATTACTTCTTACCCTTCTTATTTTAATTATTCTTCTTATTGGATCCCTACCCTATATATATATATATATATATATATATATATATATATATATATATATATATATAATTGAGATATTATTATTTCATAACTTTTTAATTTTATTTAAATCTTAAAATAATATAAAACCTTTTATTTTATTTCTAACCTGAATATAAAACAAATAAATTTTACATTTTCTCTCTCTCATATCAAATCGAAATACAAATCTAAAGTCAAATTTAAATCTGAATTCAAATCCAAATCCAAATCCAAAACCCATCTACAAACCAAACGGACCCTAAATCTTTCAAATATGTGAATGAAATAGAGATATATTCCATACTCCATATAACTCAAAAAAGGAAGTTATAGATCTTTTATACCTGAGGGGCCCACGTTATATCTATACCCATACCTATTATGATTTTTGGCAACATACCAAACGCACTCTAAATCCTATCCCCTTCCATTTTTTAAATTTTGGACTCGAGAACAGAGCGTAAGTGTTAGTAGGTATACACTTAAGCATTTGCTGATCACCTCTTTGATTAACAAAATTTATATGTGATTATTATCTTGATAATGTTTCAAATGCATTTTGTTGTGTAGCAATCAGCGATGAAGTATTGTTGCACTACAAATTCCTCAATTTTAGTTTCCTTTCCCTCATACATTGCTGCCTGGTCAAGTTTTATTTCATTTGAGTTGGAGATAACAATTTTGGCCCGATAGCTTATGCATGGGTCAAGGCGAGTTATTACTTTTTATTTGGGTCAAATGAGTATATAATGAAAAAGTTTGTATGTGGGGAAATCAGCCAAAAATGTCAACCAGGCATTAAAATGCTCGACGTGTATATTTTACGTCACTCTTATTTGATACACTTCCTTTTTTTAATACAAACTTTGGAGAAAAAAACCTCTTGAGTTGACGTAAACCGACCGAAACCATTTCAAGTTTTCAACCCGTACCAAAAATACGTAATCAGATATTACCTATTCATATTTAAAAATAGCTAAATTTGGTTAAGGGAAACACCATATCCATTCAGCACATCCTTCAGAATCGGTTCCATGTTGTGTTGGACTTACTAATTTTATCGACAGGTTTGATCTTGGTGTGTTTCTTTTGGCGTATCACATTCCAGAGACGCAATAGAAATTTAAATACTACATACAGGCATACAGCCAAGCGCAAGTTGATATCGATAGATAATATGGAAAAAGTGCATAAAGTTGCAAGGGAAGATTTATAGAGTAGATTAGTTCTTCTTATATCTATTTATAATTTTACATATTAGATACAATACATATGAAAATTTACAAGATATCAATTTTTGATAATCAGGTGATATTATGTTCTAATTTGTATACCGGTCAGATTTGGTTATTTAGCTCTGCCACTGTCTTTTGTGGTATATGTTGACCGGAAATTGTCCACGGGTTTTGGGGGTACTTCTTAGCATAAGTTTGTACCATTAATGAATGACAGATTTTGATACTGTTCTCTGTTGTTGTAAACATATAAATAGCTAATGCCTGCAGCGAAGCGCTTGACTTTGTTAAGATTATGCATTTGAGGATGTTGCAACGCCTACATGATGCCTACGCGCGACCATGCCCGTTAGAGAGGGTAAGGTGTAGTGAAGAACCAAAACTCTTCATTTAGGTCTCACGGGTGCCACATCACCTGACACCCTCTTCACAACTAACCCCCTCCTCACAAACAACTAACCTCAACTTACTCATTTGGGGTTCACCACTTACAACTTTATTTTTTTTATTTATTTTATTAAATAAAATAAATTCAGCAAGAAGCTTTTCTTCTTCCTTGGTCCATCTCTGACTCACACGCGTTTGACCTGCTTCTTCCAAGTCATCGTCATCGTCGGCGTCTAAATCTACAACTTTTTTTGCTTTTTGGGCTTTGGTTTTTTTTTTCTTCTCTACCTTTGGCCGGTGATCGTGCCTTAGGTACTTTAAAAGGTTGTTGAGATGGTTGTGATTCGATTGGTGGTTGTGATGGAGGAGTAGGGAACGTGGTTGGATGATTCGGGTTATAAAATTGTGGTGTCGGACATCGTTGGACGCACAGACTTATGCACCATTGATCGAGCTTTGTTCATTCTTTAAGCAAATTTGCGCCCGAACTTTGATGGTGAATGACATGGTGAAAGCTAAAGACCAGATGATCAATATTTTGTGCAGACTCGAACAAATATATCCTCCTGCTTTTTTCGACATTATGATTCACTTGGTTATGCATTTACCTGAAGAGGCTCTTCAAGGCGGGTCTGTTTCATTCCGGTGGATGTATCCATTTGAAAGATACATGAAGAATCTAAAAAACTATGTACGAAATAAAGCTAAGCCGGAAGGTTCAATAGCGGAGGGTTATGTTGCAGACGAAGCATTAACTTTTTGTTCTCGGTATTTTCGGGGTGAAATTGGGACGAAAGTTAACCCTCCCACTGCATCTCAGGGTTGTCCTCGCCCAACAAGTGATTTCCAGGTGTTCCAATCACTATGTAAAAAGTCTGGTAAAGAGACAATTATTCGATTAGGTCTCCCAGAAATGAAGAAAGTGATATGGTATGTACTTCACAACAGTCCTGAGATCGGCGCATACATGAACGAGTTCCAGAGGTACGCGTTTTTATTTTGAAATTTCTTTTTCCCAAGTTATCTTTTCGATTAATTCTAATATCATGAACATTTTCAGTGAACATCCTGAAAGCGACATGCAACAAGAATTTCCTAGATGGTTTGAGTCGAATGTAAACTTATTATATGTATTTTCTTGTGTAAATAACGACTATATTGTTGGGTCACTGAATTCCCCAATCTTCTTCTAACAAGGATTTGAACATAAAATCACCTAAGTGTAAACAAGTCACTGAGTGAACAGTAACTCAGTGAGTCATCTTCAGGATGCTTAGACCGAACCTAGGAAGAAAGGTTCTCCATTCAGTGAGACGGAACTCAGTGAGTGAGATCTAAGCCAATAAGAAGGTGATGGGTTCAGTGAGGATGACAATAACTCACTGAACCCCAAGACTCCTCAACAACTATCATGGTACTAAAGAATGATGACTTGAAGACTGAAGATTTGGCGGGAAAGTTTGAACACTTTCATTAAAGTGCTTTATCACTTTAATGACAAACTTTCCCCAAATGGTTAAATCCAGACTGTCATCAGAAAGCACCTTTTGGACTTAACCTAAAGAAGTTTCCCTTGCCAGAGAATAAAATCTATCAAGATTTTATTAAGGAACGCTTAGGTCCATTGTATAATAGAGTTGTTCATATTTGTGTATAAATAGGTAGCATAAGTGAGGAGTAAAAGTTGACAAGTTTATGCAATTAATGCAAAGCATTCACAACCACTTTTACTCCTCCAAAGAACAACATAGCCCATGAGATAGCTCAGTGGGTCCTTAGTTGTCACTCAAACATTGTTTTTGAGTTTAGAGAAGAGTCAATACCACACTTGTCATTTTCAATCCCAAGTGTTATTCCGCAAACACTTGGGTACGATTCTTTTTGATTAACTTCTAATAAAGAATTAAACGTTGAAAAATATTGTCTCTTATCTTTACGTTGCTTTATTGTTAATCATTATATTCATCTGAGTTAAAAGTCATATAACTTGGTTACATTAGCTTTTTAGTTATTGTTAACCAAGTAAAAGGGACCAACAAGTGGTATCAGAGCTATGAAGGGCCTTCTGATACTAAAGAGAATAGAATCATGGACCTGAAGCTTGAATTCAATACCTTCAGGGCCAAGGATTCTGAAAGTCTCTCTAAGACTTATACTCGGTATAAGACCCTCCTGAATAAGCTGACCAATGATAGTGTTATCCTGTCTAAGCATGAAATCAATGTTGGCTTTGTCAACAGTCTCCCTGATAACTGGTTAAACTTCTCTCAGGGATTGAGAAATGCAAACCACATTCAGAACCTTGAGCTCCCTGCTATTTATGGGAAGTTTGTCTATGAAGACAGTCTTATAACCAGGAGATACCCTGGTAAAGCTCAGGAGACCAAAAAGGCCTTGACAATTTCACCCATATCAACTGCTTTCTAATCCAATGGTGTTGTGCAGGATTTCTAAGATGATTCTGATGATGAGGTTGACCAAAGAACCAGTGAGGAGTACCTAAATGATCTTCAAATTGAATTTCATGAAAGCTGTAACAATTCGCATTTTCAGGTTAACTTCTATTCCTGAAAATTTTATGATTCATTTCTACTATTCACTTTTTACTATTCACTTTTACTATTCACTCCCGAAATTTTTATTTCATATTCTCGTAAGTTAAACTATTTTAATGATAATCCGAGAGTTTGACACTCGTCGGATCATTTCTGCAAAAATCACGAAACCATGTCCGAGATTTACTTTTAGGTTTAAACGTCATTCCAGCATCCCGATATGTCCATAAAACACTATAAACAATTGAAATATGATTTTATCTTATTTTACGACAATTCCAAAAGTTTTGGAATTTTACGTTTTCCAGTTCAGCGTTTTACGCGAATTACGCGTTTTAGATCTGTGTTTCTAGTTTTAACAGCGTTTAAGCAACTCGATGGAACTTACCACTCATTTTATATTTTATTATAGGGTATATTGATAAGTTTAATCATTTTTATAAGTTTCATATTTTTAGGATACCCGATTTTATGTTTCGTGACTTTACGACTTACAGTTAGCGATTAACGGGACCAAAACTCACTCCGTAAAAGCAAGATAATATCAAAACTTCACCTAGTCATCCAAGATAAGCATATGAACGAAATAGATGGCTAGTCATAAGCCTTGTTGTCTTGAGATAAAGTCTTGATGAGGTTTGATCATTACAAGTGTCTAAACTTCCATGCTAAGCTTCCTAAATATCCTATAAGACTTCATCTAAGACTTGACAACTCATAAGAACTCATCTCTTCCTTTTTCTCTCTACAAAAACGACCAAACACACCCTAAAACACCCCATTTGATCTTGATTTTCATATTGTAATCCATCACAAGTTAAAGGCTTAAGTTCCTTGTTGATTCCTAGTTCCATTTAAACCATAAATCACCATAAACAACACCATAATCTCATCATCATTCCATGATTGATTTGGAAGCTACACAAAGGTGCTAGGGCTGAGTTAAGAAGGATATTACAAGGGCTACCTAAGGTTATAATCAAGTGGTTAAAAGATTTGTAAGCTAGGGATAAAGGATTGGAAGCTAGGGTTTTCGATTGAATTGAAGGATTTAGATATTGTCTTAGTTCATGAGTTCCCTTTTCATTAAGGCCAAAAGTTGTAAGAAAACTTATACTCATCATCCTTACTATATTTTCATAAGCTCTATATGCTATATATGTCGTGTTATATTGATCTCATGATGCACAAATCCTTAAAACAAGTCTAAACTTATATATCATTATATGTTATCATTTATAAAACAAACAAGTAACTAGTGACATATATTGTGAAATTCGACCAAAATAGTATAAACATGATATTGGACAATCACATACTGTGGTAGAGGGTTTTAAAAGGAAATCATAGCAATTTGAATCGCCTAAAACGAGTACACGAGTCAAAAGATACGGCCAAAAGAAGTTAGCAAAACCAAAACACCGAAACTGCCAAAACAAGCTGTTAAGCAGCTGACCTTTTTGAAAGAGGCCCTTCTGGTCCACTTCATCAAAAAGTTAAAACACGAAAGTTTTTCGGAATGACGTTTTCGTTTAGGAACAAAGAAGCTCAAACCCTGAAAATGCATAATGAGTGGTATTTTTCTTCAAATTCTTAACAGTCCCTTTTAATACCCAAAGTACCATGTATTGGTTATGGCTAAGTAAAACCAAGAGGTCTAATGACCTTAAAGCCAAGACCACCACCATGGCTAAGGCCAAGGATGAGTCTCAAGAAAATGGTAACAATGACCAAAGCCACGGCAATTCCACGGCTAAAGACCATAAAGCTTTCTAAGTAAAAAAACATGAACTAAAGTGTTTGTTGTAACATAATCATCCAATTTGGATCTACTCCATCAAATGACCATGAGACTTTGCTAGTAATATCCATTCTAGGCATAATAAACTCATTGAAAATAACAATCTTCATTTAAAATAAGCTTTCCTAAGTTTATTCAACTATTCGGACATGTAACTTTTAAAGATAAAAAACTTATATTTTCTATCAAATACTACAACACTAGGGAGCTTCATGTGAGGGGTTCCATTTGGGTAACGGATCGACGAGTTGCTGGATTTACGAATTAAAGTGTCCTAGCTCCTCGAACGTTTACTGCGTGACCTCTGAATTATGTCGGCCCGAACAGTAGTAAGAGATATACAAACTATACATGTTTCATAAACCACTTTTATTCAAAGACTTACATTATATACTAAGTACTACATCATGAACAATATGCAAGATATATATAGGCACGTTTATGTTTTCTTACATTATTCCAAACCTAAGTTGCAACAATTATTCTAGGTTGCTCGTAGAAGTTCTCACGGCATATCCATCATTCTCATTATACATCATCCAACTCACGGTGAGTTCATAGCCCCACTGTTCATTACTTAATTGTTTTACAAACGCTTGGGGGGAATACATGCTATTTTAAACCGAACACAATGCTTTGAAATTGTATGCTACCTGATTGTTTTATTATTACTAAGTACCTTCCTTGCTAAATCAAATATCCCTTATTATGAACCATGTAATCACTAGTAATAGTGAGCGCAAGTATCGTGAATAGGCCTATTGGGATTGACAAATCCCATTTGTATTGACTAAGTTCAAACAAATGCACTATATTTGAGATTTAGGTATGACAGCAAAGTACCTACCGGGATAACTCCGCCGATTGATATTGGTACCCGTTAACGTTTTGGTGTCATGAGCTTAGTATAATAATATCTGTTTTGTTTTCCAACCATTGGTGTGAGTCTATAGCTCACACTACCAACATATTGTGTTCATCCATTTAATAAACTCTATGAATTTCACTCAACCTTTGTGATGACCTTTTAAGCATGTATTTCAGGTCCATGATGATTAAGGATGGCACGGAGGGGCACGGATATCCAAGAGGGATATAAATTTTATTATCATTCGAAAACTTATCTAATGTAATTTGTAAACTTGGAACCATCTAGGACCTCATTTTGTAATCTCTGATATTTATATAATTTGAATGATAAATCTTTTGAAATGACTCAATTAGAGATCGTTTTCAATTATTATGACTATTGTGCCGTCGAGTAACACCAGTTTGAATTCCGCTGCGTATCACGAAATTAGGGGTGTTACAGATTGGTACCAGAGCCATGGTTATAGAGAAACGGGTCTAATTGAGACCTAAACTATAACTACAATTACAAGCAAAAACATTTTTATAGCCTTCCGCTCTTTGTGCCATAATCCTCTAGACGATTATGGGACATTTAGGCATTTTTTTTACTACATAAACATGTTAGCATATTGATATATGTACCCTTAGCACATTTGAGCATTTTCCCGTAAGCATGTTATGCTACACAAACATATCAGTATATTGATATATACCCCTTTTTATATTTTGAGCATTTCCCCGTAGATATTTTTATGCTACACAAACATAATTGCATATTGATATATGTACCCTTAACATAATTGAGCATTTCCCCGTAAGCATTTTATGCTAAATGAACATATAAGTATATTGATATATACACACTAGGCATTTTACACTACACGAACATATATAAGTATATTGATATATACACTCGATTTATTTTCAATCATTTTATCTAAACAATGGACTAAACATATCTGCACATGCCTATTCTAGGGCATTTCGGCACAACCACATTCTCCCAATCATGTTCCTACTCCAACATTTTATGTCCAAGACATTGTAACTAATTGCAATGGTCTTTCTTATTTCCCAGACATTGCATGATACAATGGTCTTAATCATTTCTCAAATGTTTTGAGTCACGATATGGTCTAATCTACTTCCCAGACATTGTGAATTGCACAATGGTCTAATCTACTTCCGAGACATTGTGATTTGCGCAATGGTCTCTGGAATTATTCCATCACATCATCAATATCATTTTATATGATATCAGAAACCCATCACAATCTATCGATTTCTAAATAGAATATGAGATTTCTAAAGGACAAACTAATCCATCATCTACAAAAGCTGAAGTTTCTCTACATTTATCAAAATTTTCTTCTGAAACCTTCATTGTTAAAAGTTCGTGATCGTGCCCAAGTATGGACTGTTTTAGAATTACTTAAAACTTCCTTTCCACACGTATCTACCCGTACTATCTTCTATGCAATGGAATATGAAAACATAGGTTATAAGTCTTGTATGGGCGGGACTTGCAACTGAATGGTTTGACATCACCTTTTTTTAGTGGACATTTTCTCAAAAGCAACGGACTTATCACAAGTATACCTAATTTAGGTATTTGAAAATTTTATCGAACCTCGGCTAAATATAGACTAGTCAACTATATTTAACCTAGGGATAGTGGAACATAGTCTGACTAACTATGTTCGACTTAAAATTTTCAAATACTGAGAATAGTTGTACTAGGGTTATGTTCAGATTAATTTCCTACATGAACTCGATAAACCACCAGAATTCATTAAAACAATCTAGAGACACGATAGTGTCTTACCACTCAGCGAAATCGTAACACCTTATTTGTACTACCTAATTTCATTCTTGAAAGTTTTCATTTATAGGATAATCCAAACTACTATCTTGGGATAGTTATCAATTCTTCTCTTTATCCCGTAGAAGTACTAGCCTGTTTAGGTCCTAAGGATACCATTCCGTCATAAACATTTAAAATCTCTTAAAATTTTAAAGCAAACTTGACATCTCTACCAATATTAATGGTAAGCATACACTACACTCTTCTGATCATTCATATATCACATCATTACCTGAAAACCCATTATAAGTCAGTATGTAAAACTTCACAGTACCAAGTTTCTTTCAAACACTAGTTGTCATAGACATTATATGATATTGCCTTCATCCCAAAACTACCTAAGACATAATCAATTTTGGAAATGGTTTGGATAACCACTTTCCTCTAGCTAAACCTCCCTACAACAATAGTTATCACAATATTGCAAACTGCATGCCACACACAATCATCCCAAAAGTTACAAAGATGTAAGGCGCTAACTTTCAAAAACTACATGTTAGGAATTAAGGTTATGCTGACAGCCTCGATACCATACGTTATTATTCGTTATGAGAAACAGAACAAGCCAAACTTAAGATATATTGGACTCTATAAAATTCTAACAAAATCTTTATATTACCAACTTAAGTCTCCACCAAAAACTTAGAATGGTACATAACACATTTTATGACTAGAAATTTAGAAAAGCGGATATTAGAATTCGCAGCATATACCCACACTCTCTCCTAAACACTTCAACATTAGATAACACACACTGAATTCCAGGACGGAATTCCCCTTAAGGGATAGAGACTGTAACAATTCGCATTTTCAGGTTAACTTCTATTCCCGAAAATTTTACTATTCATTTCTACTATTCACTATTACTATTCAATTTTTACTATTCACTTTCACTATTCACTCCCAAAATTTTTATTTCATATTCTCATAAGTTAAACTATTTTAATGATAATCCGAGAGTTTGACACTTGTCGGATCATTTCTGCAAAAATCACGAAACCGTGTCTGAGATTTACTTTTAGGTTTAAACGTCATTCCAGCATCCCGATATGTCCATAAAACACTATAAACAATAGAAATATGATTTACTCTCATTTTATGACAATTCCAAAAGTTTTGGAATTTTACGTTTTCCAGTTCAGCGTTTTACGCGAATTACGCGTTTTAGATCCGTGTTTCCAGTTTTAACAGCGTTTAAGCAACCCGATGGAACTTACCACTCATTTCACTACAACAAAAGTGGCTTTTTAGGACCCTTTGTGTGGGACGGTATGATAATGGAGTCCTAAAAAACTGTTTAATAAGACATATGAGCGTTTAGGGTCCTTTTTAAATATTTGCTACTTAGGCGATGTCCTAAAAAGGTATATAATAGGATGGTCGATGATTTGGGGTCCTATTATTATATAACTTAATAGGACACTTAAAATATGGATCCTAATAAATTACCTTTATAAGACGTTTATTCATTATGGTTGTATTATAATACACCATAATAGGACACTTGAGTTTTGAGTCATAAGACATCAGTTAGTTAAAACGCTTATTCACAAAAAGTTTTATTATAGCAAAATTTAATAGGACCTTTGACACGTGGGTATTATAACGTTAACCTTTATAGGACGCTTATGTACAATGGTTTTATAACATCATTTTTTTTAAAACGATTATTTGCAAAAGTTTTATTATAACAAAGCTTAATAGGACCCTTAAGACGTGGGTATTATAATGTTAACCTTTATAGGACGCTTATGCATAATGGCTTTAATATCATACATCATAATAGGACATTTTATTTTTGAGTCATAAAATATAAGTATTTTAGAACGTTTATTCGCAAAAGTTTTATTATAACAAAACTTAATAGGATCCTTAAAGGATGCATATTCATTATGGTTTTATTACAATACACCATAATAGGACACTTGATACATAAGTCATAAAACATTAATTATTTAGAACGCTTATTCGCAAACGTATTATTAAAACATAACTTAATATGACGCTTGACACTTGGGTCCCATAGATTGATACACCATTATAGGACACTTGATATTTGAGTCATAAAACATCGGTTTTATGGAACGCTTATTCGTAAACGTTTTTTACTATAAGAAAAGTTAATAGGACCCTTGACAATAGCGTCTTATAACGTTAACCTTTATAGAACGCTTATTCATAATGGTTTTTTAATGATACACCATAATATGGCACTTCTTTTTAGAGTCGTAAAACATCCGTTTTTTATAATGCTTATTCAAATTAAGTTTTATTAAAACATAACTTTATATGACACTTGACAGTTGGGTCTCATAAATTCATCCACCATAATAGGACACTTAAAATTTGAGTCATAAAGTTTCAGTTTTATAGAACGCTTAGTTGCAAAAGTTTTATTTTAACAAAAATTAATAGGACCCTTGACACTATAATCACACAATATTTTTCCAATCTCAGTTTTCATTTGAACCAAATCATTTGGATTAAGAACCTTTGAGCATAATTGTTTATAGTAACGACATAGCTTCATCACAGGATAGCGCACGTGCCTAGGCAACACATTTCGCAAGGCAAGGGGAAGCAACTGCTGCATCAAAATATGGCTATCATGACTTTTAAGTCCAAACAGTTTTGGAGGTTTTAACTCTACGCATCTTGATATATTGGCTGCATATATTGGAGCATCACTTGATTTGGAACTGAAAGGTGGAATTGTATAACCTTTTATAAACCCGACACATAACAGATGTGTTCTAGCCTCCGCCCGATCTACCCATATCTGATTACCACAATCAATATATGGACATGAAATCTGTCCATTTTACCTTCATTATAAAATATATGATCAAGAAAGTCTTCAAGACCTTTTTTATATTCAATGGTAATTCTTGGTAAAGACATCCAACTCGTATCCATCTTAAACTTGCGTTAAACAAACCAACAATAAAAAAAAAGAATTCAATTAACCACAAATAATATAAGAAGCTGTCAAAATATATATAGTTTTGCTAAGGTTCATTTGGTCATATCTTTCTCGTTTTAAGTCCGATTTTTACGTTCTTTATATCCCTGGAAAGGTAATTAGGAGTACCAATATATTTTTAAGATTATAAGTTATCAAAAATATTTTATAGTTACTGTTACTACGAATAAAAAAAATCTGCAGATTATATATTCAATATAAATAATTCAAAACACCCCCTTTATGTTTTTAATAAACCTTTACGCTTATAAAGTATCGTTTTTAAAAAGTTTCTAATGCTCCATAATAATTCATAAGTGATATAATAGCATTCGCTAAGGTTTTAAAAGATCAAACGGACTCGAAAATGCTTAAAAACGCCAATTTAGTTTTCAAACAGCTATGGTATTTTGACTTTTTCAGAAAAATTGTCCAAACTTTGACCAAGCTTAAATCCCTCATTTTACACTTTCGGGCTTAAAAACCTCAAGACCTCTTGTAAAACATCATTCCGGACAACTTTCGTGTTTTACACTTAAGTCGGTTCAGACCCGAAAGGGGTCAAAACCTCGTTTTAAAATCATATCAGCATGTTATATTATATAAGATGCTGTCAAAATTTCATGTATTTTATCAATTTTAAATCGACCGTATCTTTTTCGCTATGCATTCGTTTTTGACGTTCTTTATATGAAAATTTATGTATACGAAATAAGCTATCCAAAAATTAACATTTTAGCTTGTGAAAACATTTTTAAGTCCCCCAAATCCTTTAATTTAAATTATGACAGCAAATGATTTAGCCGAAAAACATAATTTCACATATGCCAAAAATGAAAAATAACCAAAGCCAAACACACGCAATCGGTGAGTTTCTACAGCCGAAACAAACACACCTCGAACACAAATAAGCAGCAACAACTAAGCTAAACAAATACCCGCGTAATAAGCTAATAAGCACATAAGCTTTAATAAACCAAAAATAAAAATAAGACCAAAACAAACACCCCTTTAACTGTGGGTTACAGCCGGCGCAAAAATAAACACCCCTAAAAGCTGAAAAATGCAGAAATTTTACAAAAGCACTCCAATAAGCCAAAAAGCCAAAAACAAGCACTGATGAGGCAAAACATGATCCGTTTTTAGGGGTCATTTAAGCCCGAATTTGAATTTATTTGATCAAATATTGCCCTAAATCGTTCCTTTTGTGATTTTAGGTACTTTGGGAGAGAAATCTAGAAAAGGAAGCAATTCGGACATTTTTGGAGCATAAAAGTGAAGAAAACGCTAAAGACTTAATTTTCCATGCTGAGAACAGTGCATGACGACGTCAAGAGGAGTTTCCTGACGGCGTCAAGAGTAAAAGTCCATGACGACCCAGAAGAGTTTTGACGGCGTCATGAAGGTAGGGCGTCAAGAGTTAAAGTCGTGACGGCCTGGAAATGCAATGTTCTTGACGGCGTCAAATGTAGATCTAGGCAGTCCGAGGATTGTTTTGGCAGCGAGGTGACGGCGTCACCTATTTGGTCTTGACGCCGTCAGACCCCTTTTCCTATATATAGTTTTCTAATTTTTCACATTTAAGGAGAGAAGTTTTGGGAGAAACCCTAAGTACGATTTTGGTGTAACTTTACAGGTTTTTCAAGGGTTCCAACCCCTTGATACCTTGCATGATTAATCAAGATAAGTGTTCTTCTAATTCAATCAAAATGTCTATGTGTTGGTTGTCTATATCATGTTCTTGTCTTAATTCCATCATGCTAGGCTAGATCTCTTTTGTGTTTGCTTAGATCTAATGAAACCTAGATATTGATTATGTGTTGATTACTTGTTTATTCTTGTCTTGGATGAATGATTTATATGTTAGGCTTAAGAAAACTGGCAGATCTCCAATTGGTAACATGCTTGAACGTCTTAAGAAACATGAACCAACGCGCACTAGGTCTTTATTGGTTGTATTTAATGCATGAGCCACTGTTTACAATCCCTATAGTTGTGCTGGGCATGGTGTAGGAGGAGATAAGAGCTCATAGAATTGGGGAGTTATGTGTGCCACCCCATGAATGGTATTAAGGAATACGATCCGTCATCCATGCAATTATAATAAGTAATTAACGTGTAAAAGATATCTAGGGAGTAGTGAAATCTAAGTAAACACATTTTCTCCAATTACTGCTCACAACTTTAGTATAAATTAGTTTACTTTCATTTCTAGTATTTTATTTTAATTGCATCTTAGTATTGGGTTAGTTGAAAAGCAACTAATTCCGCCCACTCTTCCAAAACCCGAGATTTTAATTTGCTTACTAAAAAAATATAAAAACACAAAAATAATCATCCCTCACCTTTAGAACTAGTATTTAGGCTTTCTAATCCTAGCGACACTATTCCTAAGCTGAACGATCAATCCCCCGGTACTTGTCACTATACTATACTACAACGATCGGGTACACTGCCTGGTGGGGGTTGTAAGCTTCTCGAGATCCCTCGAGAGGTAAAGCCTGTTGCGATTCCCACGCATCATGCACTTTAGCAAATAACTTTTTATTTGACCAAATTAACCACCATGATTTAACTATTAATTTTTACAAATGAAGCATATACTCCATTGATTTCTACAACCCCAAAATAATCATTCAATTTGATTCAAAAACTTCAAAAAAAATTGATAACATGCAAACTAACCATCCAATTGAATAACTAAAAAGATGAGATTAAAAGTTGGAGAAAAACCTACTTGGAGATGTAAACAACCTACGGAATTCGTAACTAATCACACCCTTAATTGGATTGAAATTAAACCCGAGGTTATGAATGACTCTAGACTTTTATATTTTATTATAGGGTATATTGATAAGTTTAATCATTTTTATAAGTTTCATATTTTTAAGATACCCGGTTTTATGTTTCGTGACTTTACGACTTACAGTTAGCAATTAACGGGACCAAAACTCACTCCGTAAAAGCAAGATAACATCAAAACTTCATCTAGTCATCCAAGATAAGCATATGAACGAAATAGATGGCTAGTCATAAGCCTTGTTGTCTTGAGATAAAGCCTTGATGTGTTTTGATCATTACAAGTGTCTAAACTTCCATGCTAAGCTTCCTAAATATCCTATAAGACTTCATCTAAGACTTGACAACTCATAAGAACTCATCTCTTCCTTTTTCTCTCTATAGCAACGACCAAACACACCCTAAAACACCCCATTTGATCTTGATTTTCATATTGTAATCCATCACAAGTTAAAGGCTTAAGTTCCTTGTTGATTCCTAGTTCTATTTATACCATAAATCACCATAAACAACACCATAATCTCATCATCATTCCATGATTAATTTGGAAGCTACACAAAGGTGCTATGGCTGAGTTAAGAAGGATATTACAAGGGATACCTAAGGTTATAATTAAGTGGTTAAAAGGTTTGTAAGCTAGGGATAAAGGATTGGAAGCTAGGGTTTTTGATTGAAGGATTTAGATCTTGTCTTAGTTCATGAGTTCCCTTTTCATTAAGGCCAAAAGTTGTAAGAAAACTTATACTCATCATCCTCACTATATTTTCATAAGCTCTATATGCTATATATGTCTTGTTATATTGATCTCATGATGCACAAATCCTTAAAACAAGTCTAAACTTATATATCCTTATATGTTATCATTTATATAACAAACAAGTAAACTAGTGACATATATTGTGAAATTCAAACAAAATAGTATAAACATGATATTGGAAAATCACATATTGTGGTAGAGGGCTTTAAAAGGAAAACATAGCAATTTGAATCACCTAAAACGAGTACACGAGTCAAAAGATACGGCTAAAAGAAGTTAGCAAAACCAAAATGTCGAAACTACCAAAACAAGCTGTTAAGCAGCCGACCTTTTGAAAGAGGCCCTTCTGGTCCGTTTCATCAAAAAGTTAAAACACGAAAGATTTCCGAAATGACGTTTTCGTTCAAGGCTAAAGAAGCTCGAACCCTGAAAATGCATAACGAGTGATATTTTTCTTCAAATTCTTAACAGCCCCTTTTAATACCCAAAGTACCATGTATTGTGTTGGGAATTATACTAACAGTTACCACGGCTAGTGAAGATGTTACAACTGCAGAAGATTGTACTTTCAGTGGAAACTCATTACCACTGCAAGAACAAATATTACCACTGCTTACTTGATAACTATTAGAGAAACGCGCTTAGATAAACATAGAAAAGATCTTGTGTATATCTTATTCTATTAGCATTATACTTATCTTGTAGAAGAGGACTCCTTGCTGTATAAAAGGAGATCCTAGGTTATAGTTAGAATATATCTTTCTAATACGTTTTTCCTAGAGCTTCAAGGTGTAACCCTAGTGATATCATAGATCACTCGTATTATTATTATTAATAATATTGGAGCTATTTGTTTGTTACATACATTGTTCTCACATACATACAACTGTTTCATTCACAATCAATCTTCTAAATATCATTAAGTAGATTCCGCATACTTAGTGGTATCACTCAAAGTATCAATATTAACACAAGTTCAAGGTGTTCACGATCCAACAAGTGGTATCAGAGCAAGGCTTTGATATTTTGATTTAGAAGACCCTATGGCAGACTCAAAAGAAACAATGGAGACAGAAACAAGCCAATCAAACATTGCTGCAAAGCTTCCTAAGCTTAAGATAAATGACTTTGAGATGTGGTGGCTTATGATAGAACAATTCTTTATGGTTCAAGACTACACATTATGGGAGATTATTATGTGTGGAAATTCATTCAAACCTGGTACAACTGTAGAGCAGGTTGGTGACAAGACAGTAACAAAAGTTAACACTGGTCCTGTTACTAATGAAGAAAGAAGTCAGCTAAAGAATGATTTGAAGGCTAGAGGTTTGTTATTGATGGCTCTACCTAGAGAACAAGTTCTGGCTTTTAGCAAATACAAGTCTGCAAAGACTCTTTTTGATGAGATCTGTGAAGTGTTTGGTGGTAATGATTCTACCAAGAAAACTCAAAAGACTTTACTAAAGCAGACTTATGAAAACTTTGGTTCAACAAGTAATGAATCTCTTGATAGCATATTCATAAGGCTACAAAAGATTGTTACTCAACTCACTGCTTTTGGAATTGAGGTGGAAAAGGAAGATCTCAATCTTAAATTCCTAAGAAGCCTACCTTCTGAGTTTGACACCAATGTTGCTGTTTGGGAAGATAAGCCAGATCTAGAGACCATGAAGCTCAATGATGTGTACAATAACTTCAAAGTTATTGAACAAAGATTAAAGAAAGCTGGCAAATTAAGAACAAGTTCTGCAAGTGTAGCACTCATATCATCATCAATTAATGATAGTTCAGATGAAGAAAGTGAAAGTGATGATGACAGTGGTAACATGATTGTTTCCACTGGTAATGGAAGTGTTTCCACTAGGAGCTCAAAGAAACAGGTTGCAGGACTAAGTGATGCTACTTTCTATGCCTTTATATCAAGCCATGTGGGTGGTTCAATTCTCAATCATGAGGATTTGGATCAAATTGATGAAGATGATATGGAGGAGATGGACATTAAATGGCAGGTGGCATTACTAAGCTTAAGATCAAAGAAGTTCTGGAAGAAGACAGGGAGAAAGATACATATAAGTGGCAATGAGACTGTAGGTTTTGACAAAAAGAAGGTGGAGTGCTATAATTGTCACAAGATGGGGCACTTTGCAAGAGAATGTAGAAAACCAAGGAAATCTGATAACAAGTCAACTTGGTACAAGAAGGATAAGAACAAAGAACCTACAACAGAAGAGCCAAAGGTGCTATTGGCTATTGATGGAGTGAGCTTTGATTGGAGCTTTATGACTCAGGATGGAGAAGATGATTCAGAATCTGCAATGCTAGCTACTGAGCATGCACTCATGGCTTTCTCTGACACAGAGGTACATACTGATAATGCTTGTTCTAAAAACTGTAAGGCCTTAAAACAGTTAGAGATCTCTAAAACACAAAATGATGCACTGATGCTAGATTTACATCATACTAATTATAATTTAGCAAATCATAAAAGAGGTCTAGGTGTTTTAGAAAAACAGATAGAGCATTATAGGGCAAATGAATCTAAGTTCAGTGATGACATTGCTGTTTTAAAAAGAGACTTAGATTTTTATGTTGAAGTGAATAAAGCTCTTAGGGAAGAGATTGAAAAAGTTAAGAAGGCTAGTGAGAACATTCAGATAACTAATCAAACACTAGACCATCAATCTAAGAGCATTAGCAAAATTTGGGAAGCCCAAGTTGTGAGCAAAGCTAAATCAGGTCTTGGATACAAATCTATTCCACCACCTCTAAGAGGTGTTCCAGCACCTCCTGGCATTGACCTAGCTCACACAGGTTTTGAAGAATTTCAGGATCTACCTATGACCTATGGACCAAAATTTGTTAAACCAGTTGAAACTGAAAAGGTTCAGGTTGAGGTTGAGTCTTTTGATAGTGCTAGTGACTCATCTCTTAAAGATGGATGTTTGAATGTTGAGTCTAAATCTAGTGTTCCTGAAAATGTTAATGTAGAGGAAAGAAAAAGTATTCCTGAAGTAGTCAAAGAGAAGCCTAGGACACAGTCAAATTACACTAGGCCTACTACTAGGTATGCTGAGATGTACAGGGATAGGTCTAAATCTCCTAGAGGGAACATGAGAAGTTGGAATCATGTTAAAACTAGGCAGTTTGGTAGTGATTTTGTGTTCTACAATAAGGCCTGTCATATTTGTGGTAGCTTTGATCATCTTTCCTATACTTGTAACTACCACATGGGAAGAAGGGAAGTGTTTGTGAATACAAGGGTGAATGGACATAATTCTAATAAAATAACTCATCCAAACCCCCTAAGCAAGATGGTTCCCAGGTCTGTTTTACTTTACACTGGCATAAAACTAATTTCCACTGCAAGACCAGCAGTTGCCACTGCCAGTAGTAAAAACAGAGTTTATCCTAAGTCCCCTGTCACTACTTTTGTTAAATCTTATCAAACAGGGAAAAAGACTTATTTTGAAAAGAATGATCACAAGAATCACATGTGGAGACCCAAATTTACTAATCCAGCAGTTTCCACTGCTAGGCCTGCAGTTACCACTGCAAGACCAAATGTTTCCACTGGTGTCTATGTGAATAAGAAAAGGGTAAACATGGGTAATGCTGTTAAGGCCTCAGCTCGTTGGGAATGGAAACCAAAAGGAACAACAACCTCAAACAATCCCAATGGTGTATCAATGACCTTTGATAGATACAATTATATTGATACACAAGGCAGATCCAAGTCATTTGTGGCTTGGGTCCCCAAAAGGTTCTAATTCCTTTATGTTGAGTGCAGGGACAGTCAAAGACTCATAATGATTATGAATGACTTGATAATACTTTCTGAGTTTTACAGTGACTCACTATTATGTTTGCAAGTTGTTTGGTATATGTCTATTCTGCGAATGTTAAGATATTGCAAGTAGTGTGTTAAAGTCACCAAGAGTTGTAGCCAAGGGAATGTGGTCAAATAAGCTGAACATGGTTTCTACTGCAAAGATAATAATGCTGAAGGTCTTACACAAATTGATTAATTAAAGAAGATCTTTTCATTCATTTGAAGACACAAGTTACAGCTTACATTCAAAGTTCCAACTGAATTACAAAGACCATTCCTAAAACATTTGGCTAAATGAGTACTACTAGCTTCTATCAATTATTACATAATACTTGAGGCTATGACAAGTACAATGAAGAAGCTGAAGATGAAAATGGAAAAAGAAGAGAAGGAAGACTGTGAAGATGCTCAAGTACCAAAGTCAAGAAAATACTCAAGAACTTTGTTCCTTGGCAACATTCCTCAGTCATCTATTTCTGCTTCTCCTTTCCCTTACGTGTGATCTGAGCCTTCTTGCTCTGTCTAATATGTTCTTGATGCAGAAGACCAGGTTCTGGAGCAGGAAGATCCAACACCAATTTTGGTGATGTTGGGAGAGATGGATCTCTCTTACTTGATCTTGGTTGGGATTTCTCTGGTGTGGAAGGAGGAAGAAAGGTTGGATCTTCATTCTCTTCCTCTGAAGATTCTTCATCAGAGGTACAGATGAAGGGAGAGACAAGCTCTCTCTCAGCAGGATTAGAAACATGGCTTGGTTCACCCTTCTTATGTGCATTCCATTGTTTTTCTTGCACATCCCATCGTTTCTCCATTTCTCTCTCATAGTCAGAATCTTCAAGCCCCCATGGATATGGTGGTACATCTTCTTCTGATGTTGGAGAAGAAGAGTGTTGATCAGAGGTTTCAGGGTTTGATGACATGGTTTTGGAAGAAAATTAGGGGTTGAAAGATTATTTGGAGTAAATTGGTGACTGAGATGTGGTGTTTGGAGGTGATTAAATAAGCCAAGGTTAGGTGTTATGCTAATTAATGAAGGTTATTTACTTCCATCTGTTTTGGTTGGTTAGAGTAGTAACTGTTGTTTGACTTTTGAGAAGATATTTTTGTGTATAGTAACTTGGTTAAAAAGTTACTTGGGTTAATCTCTATGGGTTAAAATGAGATTTATTTTGTGTTGTAATTTACAACCCATATCATTGGAGTTATAAGGTGTGTATCATAGACACACAACAAATGGTTATTGATTCACCATGTCTAACCCACATAAGAATCAGCTAGTCCAAGAGCAAACGGCTTCTGGTAAAGACTTCTCAAATCCGTTGATAGCTGATAGTTTGCTAAAAACTATGATAAGGGCAGCAAATTTTACATGTTTTACTTACCACTGCTCTTTGAAATTTTGTTGATTTTTACCACTGCAAGTTCACCGTTTCCACTGACAGTGTAAATTTTACCACTGGTGAACTAGCCGTTACAACTGTGTGTCAGTAATCTTATTTTTACTAGCCGTTGCAAATATAACTGTCTTTCCTTATTAATAGGGTAAAATTTTTGGGGAATTATCTACTTACCAAACTTTATTTATTCTTTTCTAAAGATAAATCTTTCTATAGATAATTCACCATACGCGTTTTTCTCAAAATCCTATTAGTATAAATTGACCATTATACGGCTTGTTCTTTTATTCTCGATTACTAACACTTTTATCTTTCAAATCACAAAATCATGGTGACTCTCAAGTTTGCAGATGAACACAATCAAGTGGCTTGCCTACAAAAGTCAAACGACAAGAGTGGACCCGTTTTTCATCAGATTGTGGATTTCCTGAACACAACTCATATAAGGTATGCCTTAACTATGAATCCCACAATCTTTGTTACTCAAATCAAACAGTTTTGGAACTCTGTGGAATCCATAACACTTGAACAGGGGGACATACATGAATCTGTGGAAGCTCTTAGAGCCACAGTGGATGGGGTAACTATTGATGTTACTGAGTCATCTCTAAGGAAAATTCTCCAATTAGATGATCTCAATGGTATCATCACATTACCTAATTCAGACATATTTAACTACATTGCTTTGATGGGGTATGATACATCTGACCAAAAAGTAACTTTTAAGAAAGGATGTTTTTGTCCCCATTGGAGATTTTTGATACATACTCTGTTGCATTGCCTAAGTCCTAAGAAAACTTCTTATGAACAATTTGGATCAACCATGGCTTACCCTTTAGTTTGCTTGGTTTCTGATAGGACTTTCAATTTTTCAAGGTTTATATTTAATAACATGAAAGGCAATGTAACAAGTTCATACAAATTTTTGATGTATCCAAGGTTTGTGCAAGCAGTGTTAAATGAATTTCAACTGCAAAATCATAATAGGATTTATGAAACTCCATGTCTTAAGCCAAAAGTATTTCAAAATATGTGTAAGGCTTCAGAATTTTGGAATGGAGTGATTCATCCTCTTTTACCAAACATGCTTGCAAAGATTTCACAGGTACAGGGTGAAGATGCAACAATCCCAGTTGTATCCCATCACACACCCACTATTTCTGTTCCACAAATTCAACATATCCCTGCTGTAACTCACACATATGAAAGGAGGCAAAAACAGCCAACTCCTTCCATGACAACATTGCATGTTGCTGACTCTTATGGTTTAGGAACAAGCAGTGGTGGTTCAAGGCTTCAGTCTAGTCCAACTAGAGAAGAGCCTGAATCAATGCCTTATGATTCACCTCTCCCAACAGGTAACACAGTTGGAAGTGTTGAGGGCAGTGTGACACTAACTGAATTGATGGAATTATGTACCAAATTAGTCAAACAGGTTCAAACTCTGGAGAAAGATCTGGCACAGACCAAAGAACAACATGCCACAGAGTTGAATCTATTGAAGGCTGAGATTCAAAAGTTGCAGGATGAAGTTGTGAATCTCAAGAAGAAAAGACATGTTCAAGCTGTAATTTCTTCTCCATCATCACCACATGATGATCTTTCTGCAGGTTCTAGTTATGGTTTGGGAACTTCTTCCAAACAGGGGAGGAAAACAGATGCAGAGATTAAGGGGAGGAGTACTAATTTTGATGATATGTTTGCTGAGCTCAATGATTCTGAAAATGCTCAAGCAAAAGATGATGTAGCCGAGATTGAGGGGAGGAAATTGGCTCTTGAAGATATGGTTGTTGATACTGGTTTTAACTCTGAAGATGTTCTTGGAACAGCTCAACAAATTTCCACTGAAGCAGAACATGTTACCACTGATCAAATAATTTCCACTACAAGTGAAAATGTTACCACTGATGTTCCATTAGTTACCACTGCAGAGGAAGAAGCTGCCAGAAAAAGATCAGTCAAAGGTAAAGCAATTGTGTTTGGTTCAGAACAAGAGCATACAAGAAAGATTTCCAAGAAAGATCAAGCTCAAATTGATTTTGATGCAAGATTGGCAGAACAATTTGTAGCTGCAGAGAATGAAAATATGAAAAAGCAAAAGGAGGATGAAGTTGCTAGTTTTATGGAAGCAAAGAGGTTAGATAAACTTGAAGCAGTAATGGCACAACCACTCTCAGTGATTTCACCAACTATCTTACATGAGAAACCTCCTATGTTCTCATATGTGCCAACAGATGAAGAGATTGAACATATGATTAAACATGATCCAGTTGTAAAGAAGAAAGCTATTGAGCTTGTTGCTAACAAGACTTTGACAAAAGAACAAAGAACAGCTCAATTGGCTGATTTCATTCAAATGAAGAATCAACAAGCACTGGATGAGGTTATTGGAACAGTCAGAAAAGGTCAAAAGAAACAGAGACAACCTACAAAGGCACAGATCATTCATGAGATGAAAGTATTTTGCTGCCATATTGGAACTTGGAAGATGGCTGATTTCAAAGGTATGTCTCATGAAAGAATTGAAGGTATCTACTACAGAACTAAAAGGCAAGATAGTAGCTTCAGACCTATTGATTTTGAAGAAGTTGATAGATTTAAACAAAGTAAAAGGAAAGCTTCAACAACTGAAGATCATGTCACAAAAAGGGTAAAAGTTCCTCAAGAGAAAGAATCTCAATCTGAGAAATGTGTAGAAGATCTACAAAGTGCAATTATCATTGTTGAAGAAGAAGATTTCTACCCAGATCCTTTACAAACAAAACATCAAATTATTGATTGGGAAGTGTACACAGCAAAGAATTTTGCTTCTACTTGGAAAATTATAAGACTGGGAGGAGAATCTTCATCATTCATTCAGTTTGAAGATCTTCTTAAAGCATGTGACAGAGATGATCTTGATACTCTTTGGAAGCTTGTTAATGAAAGATTCAAGGCTGATACTCTCAAGGATATGAAAGAAATGCAGCTCTGGGTTGATTTAAGAAGACTATATGAACCAGATCTTAATGATAAGTATTGGAAGTTTGATTCATCAGAATTGAATACTACATGGACATATTATGATCAATGTGAGGTTCATCATGTTTCTACAACAGATAAAGTGGATGTGTTTATGTTTGCTGAGAAGGAATATCCACTCAGAGCTAAAACTCTTTCTGCAATGTTGAAATCAAAGTTGAGAGTTTATGCAGATAATGAAAAGATTAGAGCTTTGATTCAGAAGATTCAAGATCAATATGCAAGAGCTGATAAAGTGTTGAGAAAAACAAGATAAGTGTTTGGAAGAATTCCCATATCCTCAGGTTTATTGTATACTTGGAGAAACTTGTTGATTTACCTATAAATCATAAGTTTAGGGGAGGATTGTTGGGAATTATACTAACAGTTACCACGGCTAGTGAAGATGTTACAACTGCAGAAGATTGTACTTGCAGTGGAAACTCATTACCACTGCAAGAACAAATATTACCACTGCTTACTTGATAACTGTTAGAGAAACGCGCTTAGATAAACATAGAAAAGATCTTGTGTATATCTTATTCTATTAGCATTATACTTATCTTGTAGAAGAGGACTCCTTGCTGTATAAAAGGAGATCCTAGGTTATAGTTAGAATATATCTTTCTAATACGTTTTTCCTAGAGCTTCAAGGTGTAACCCTTGTGATATCATAGATCACTCGTATTATTATTATTAATAATATTGGAGCTATTTGTTTGTTACATACATTGTTCTCACATACATACAACTGTTTCATTCACAATCAATCTTCTAAATATCATTAAGTAGATTCCGCATACTTAGTGGTATCACTCAAAGTATCAATATTAACACAAGTTCAAGGTGTTCACGATCCAACATATTGGTTATGGCTAAGTAAAACCAAGAGGTCTAATGACCTTAAAGCCAAGACCACAACCATGGCTAAGGCCAAGGATGAGTCTCAAGAAAATGGTAACAATGACCAAAGCCACGACAAGGCCACGTCTAAAGACCATAAAGCTTTCTAAGTCGAAAACATGAACTAAAGTGTTAGTTGTAACATAATCATCCAATTTGGATCTACTCCATCAAATGACCATGAGACTTTGCTAGTAATATCCATTCTAGGCATAATAAACTCATTGAAAATAACAATCTTCATTTAAAATAAACTTTCCTAAGTTTATTCAACTATTCGGACATGTAACTTTTAAAGATCAAAAACTTATATTTTCTATCAAATACTACAACACTAGGGAGCTTCATGTGAGGGGTTCCATTTGGGTAACGGATTGACGAGTTGTTGGATTTACGAATTAAAGTGTCCTAGCTCCTCGAACGTTTACTGCGTGACCTCTGAATTATGTCGGCCCGAACGGTAGTAAGAGATATACAAACTATACATGTTTCATAAACCACTTTTATTCAAAGACTTACATTATATACTAAGTACTACATCATGAACAATATGCAAGATATATATAGGCACATTTATGTTTTCTTAGACATTATTCCAAACCTAAGTTGCAACAATTATTTTAGGTTGCTCGTAGAAGTTCTCATGGCATATCCATCATTCTCATTATACATCATCCAACTCATGGTGAGTTCATAGCCCCACTTTCTATTACTTAATTGTTTTACAAACCCTTGCGGGGAATACATGCTATTTTAAATAGAACACAATGCTTTGAAATTGTATACTACCTGATTGTTTTATTATTACTAAGTACCATCCTTGCTAAATCCAATATCCCTTATTATGAACCATTTAATCACTAGTAATAGTGAGCGCGAGTATCGTGAATAGGCCTATTGGGATTGACGAATCCCATTTGTATTGACTAAGTTCAAACAAATGCACTATATTTGAGATTTAGGTATGACAGCAAAGTACCTACCGGGATAACTCCGCCGATTGATATTGGTACCCGTTAACATTTTGGTGTCATGAGCTTAGTGTAATAATATCTGTTTTGTTTTCCAACCATTGGTGTGAGTCTATAGCTCACACTACCAACATATTGTGTTCATCCATTTAATAAACTCTGTGAATTTCACTCAACCTTTGTGTTGACCTTTTAAGCATGTATTTCAGGTCCATGATGATCAAGGATGGCACGGAGGGGCACGGATATCCAAGAAGGCTATAAATTTTATTATCATTCCAAAACTTATCTAATGTAATTTGTAAACTTGGAACCATCTGGGACCTCGTTTTGTAATCTCTGATATTTATATAATTTGAATGATAAATCTTTTAAAACGACTCAATTAGAGATCGTTTTCTATTATTATGACTGTTGTGCAGTCGAGTAACACCCAGTTTGAATTCCGCTGCGTATCACAAAATTGGGGGTGTTACAGAAGGGCACTTCTTGCAAACTCAAAAAGGTTTTTTAAGAAAAACAAATTTCCATCTAAAGCAAATGAAAACACTGAGTGTTTTAAATGTGGCAAAAAGGGCCATTTTGCAAAAGATTGTTTTTCAAAAACAACCTCAAAATTATCTTTAAAGTTTTCAGGAAATAACTCTTTTTCAGGACCCAACAAATTTCAACCTAAGTTGCTTCAATCAAGTCAAAGATTTGAAAAAGCCCCTCAAATTGACTTTGAATCCAAATATAGGAAGGCCAAAGCCAAACTTGCCCTCCTTGAATCATCCTCATCAGTCACTCAGCTACCTCAGGCTCCAAAGCCTCCTCAGTACAAGAACAAAGGGCTTGTTGCTGAAACCTTTGACTGAGATGATGTTGAAGTGTCCTCTGATGATAATGAAGAAGTTCATGTCAGTGCCCTGATGGCCCTATCAGATGACAATAAACTTGTTGTGGGAAAGAGTCGTGCAACAAATGGAGAATGGGTTAACATCACAATGAGAAAGGTAAACATTTTACTTTCTATGGATGATGATGTTGATTGGAAATCTTACTTAGATTGTTGATCTTAAGTATGTTGAAGAGCAAAGACTTAATTTGTTTTCAAAATTTAACAAACTGAGTTTTGAATTAAATCGATGTAGAGATGAACTACTTGCTTTGAAACAAGCTAAGCTTGAAAGTGTTACACTTCAAATTCAAAATTCTGAACTTGTAAAACAAAACCAAGCTCTTCAGGAAGAACTTAAGAAAGAAAAGGGTGTTATTTGGAAATGGACTCAGAAAAACCCCAAACTTTATGAAACACTAAGTCTCGCACCCAGCACCAAAAAGGTGGCCATGGGTGAAGATCAACTCACTGAAGAGTCTGGGGAAAGTAGCCATTCAACAACCTTTTTGTCAACCAACATACTCTCTAGCAAAGAACTTGCTCCTAAACCCAGTGATTGGATTGAAAGAAACAATCCTGAAAGTAAGCTGCCAAATTTTAACACTGGAAGAATCCTAGAGCCTGAAAGTCAGGCTATCAAGGAGCTGCTAGGAGTCAGTGATGAACTTAGTCCTACTGAGTCCATCATTGAGTCTAAGTCTGATTCACCACTCCCTCCACTGAAACATCTTCAGGGAGCAAAACCCAATTCTGACCTTGCACCATCAGTCTATCAACCCCATTCTCCTAAAGAGAAATCAGGGTTAGGAAAGACTATTTTGAAAAGACCTACTCATGCACCCATTGAACACCACAAACCTTCAGTACCTACTGAAGTGAAACCTGAAAGCACTGATTCAAAATTTGATCAGCTTGCTGAACTTGTCAGGATGCTGAGTGAGAAAATTGAGTCCACTGAAGAACCTTCTGACTCAAAAATGAAAAACCCATCAGTATCCTCAAGTTCTTCCAAACCAAAAACCACACCCAAACCTTCAGGGAGATGTGAGCTGTGTAATTATCCTAATCACAGCACTGATAAATGCTACAGAGTCCTGTTCTGCATGATATGCAAACAAGAGGACCACAAGACTTGTGATCACATCTCTCACACTGCTTCTTTAAAAGCACAAGGTCTATACAAAACCCAAGGCTATCAGTATGCCACACCTTCCAAACAAAGACTGAAGGCTAAGCCTTTCTTACCATGTCCTCACTGTGGTTTCAATGATCATCTTCCTGATGATTGTATGATGAAAAATTACTGTGACATCTGTGGACATCCTTCCCATGAAACCAAAGGACATGACAAGATCATTCAGTCTAGAAGGAAAACCCCCACCAACACTTCTCAGTCAACTGAAGCATCAAACTCCACAAAATGTAAAACATGTGGAAGCTCAGTACACACAACTTCAGACTATGATTCATTAGCTATATTCAAAAAGTCCCTGAGGACTAAGCCCACTAGAAAGTGGGTCAACAAGAAAAACTAACCCAGTTTACTGTTTGTGCAGAAACACATCAGGGATCCTACCTGGCACCTCGATGGTGGATGCTCTAGGAGTATGACTAGTGTGAAAAGTTATCTGCACAAATATGTGGAAGAACCAGGACCCAAAGTAGTATTTGGTGACAGTGGCGAAGCTTGGATTTTGTAAGTGGGGGGTCGGGATCTAAATTTTTTTTCCTAAGGCTATATTTCAGGTATACCGAAATTTTTGGGGGGTCAAAACCGAATATACCGAAATTTTTCTACACGAAAACTATATACCCCCTACATCGCAAAAAAAATTTCGGGGGGTCGGGCGCCCCCCCCCCCCCCCCCCGGCCCCTATGAAGCTTCGCCCCTATTTGGTGATAACTCATCAGCTCCTACTGAAGGTTATGGTTCAGTAAACTGCAGTGGTATAGTTTTTACAAGAATAGCTTATGTCAATGGTCTCAAGTACAACCTGATAAGTGTTTCCCAACTATGTGATGCCAAATACATAGTTCAGTTTGATGACAAGAGAAGGACCATCTTTAATGCCAATAAGGAAGTAGTGTTGATTGCTCCCAGGAGGGATGATGTCTATGTTCTAGACATGTTATCCCTGACTCAAAATGGGACTTGTCTATTCTCAAAGGCAAGTGAAACAATCAACTGGCTATGGCATAGGAGACTCTCTCATCTCAATTTCAAGAGCATCAACAACCTGGCCAAACAGAACAAAGTTCTGGGCCTTCCATCCCTGGTGTATACCAAAGACAAGCCTTGTTCTGCTTTTGAAAAAGGAAAACACCACAGGGCATCATTCAAAACCAAACAAACCTTTTCCATCAAAAGCTGCCTACATCTTCTTCATATGGACCTTTTTGGACCTGTCAGTCCAATGTCCATTCACCATGAGAAGTATACTCTGGTCATAGTGGATGAATACTCAAGATACACTTGGGTTTACTTCCTGACCAAAAAGAGTCAGGCAGCTGAAACCATCATGTCATTTGTCAGGAACATTGAAAATCAAAATGATGTCAAAGTTAAACAAATCAGAACTGACAATGGCACTGAATTTAAAAACCAAGACCTTGAGTGTTTCTGTGATGAGAAAGGAATTTCTCAAAATTTCACTTCTCCCTATACTCCTGAACAAAATGGAGTAGCTGAAAGGACAAATAGAACACTCATTGAGGCAGCAAGAACAATGTTAAATGGTTCAGTCCTCTCAAAACATTTCTGGACTAAGGCAGTCAAAACAGCTTGCTACACTCAAAATAGGTCAATCATTGTGAAAAGGCACAATAAGACTCCTTATGAGATATTCAAAGGAAGGATCCCTGACATTAGCTACTTTCAAGTATTTGGGTGTCCTGTGTTTATTCATAATCACAAGGATCACTTGGGTAAATTTGATGCCAAAGCTGATGATGGATACTTCCTGGGATATTCTTTGGTTTCTAAAGCCTTCAGGGTGTTCGACACAAGGAGACAACAAACTAAGGAAACTTATCACATTACTATTGATGAGAGCAATGAATCCATCAGGTTCTCAAATTCCTCAGTTGAAGATATTGGTATTGATGACTCATCAAGATATCCCCCTGATGAGTATCATCCTGAGAATACACTCTCAACCCAATATCAAGTTGATGCTGATGTCTCCTACTATATCATCCCTCACAACCTACCCCAACCAACCATCAGTAAGTTCATTGAAACTCAGCAGGTCTCCAATGAGACTGCAACCACTGAACAAATTTTTCAGGAACCCTCAGAACAAATTGTTCCCTCAAATGTCACTGAAGCACATATTGATGAGTTACCTCATGTTCCTGAGTCTGAACCCAATCAGGCTCCTTCAAGCTCAAATTCCAATCCCAAACCTCAGGATAGCTGGACAAGATCCAAAATTATTGAGCTTGTGAACATAATTGGTGAACCCACCGAAGGCATGCTTACAAGAAGCATGGCTGCAAAACTCAAGGCAGCCTCAGCCAATATATGTCTTTATGCTGACTATCTCTATGAGATTGAGCCTAAAAATGTCAAAGAAGCCCTGACTCATGAAAGTTGGGTTCATGCCATGAGAGATGAATTGGAACAATTTGACAGAAATGATGTCATGACCCTTGCTGAATGCCCCTAGGGTGTTTTAATCATTGGTATGAAATGGGTCTTTAAAAACAAGACTGATGAGAATGGCACAGTCATCAAAAACAAAGCAAGACTGGTTGCCAAAGGATATTATCAATAGGAAAGTATAGACTATGAGGAAACCTTTGCACCTGTAGCTAAAATGGAAGCCATCAGGATCTTCCTTGCCTATGCAACTTACATGAACTTTAAATTTTACCAAATGGATGTTAAAAGTGCATTCCTAAATGGAAACATCAAAGAAGATGTTTATGTGCAATAGCCTCCTGGCTTTGAAAGTAGTGAATACCCCAACCATGTCTACAAGCTTAACAATGCCCTTTATGTACTGAAACAAGCTCCCAGGGCATGGTATGAAACTCTTTCAGCCTTCCTGATCCAAAAAAAGTTTGTCAGAGGAAAGATTGACAACACACTGTTCATCTACAGAACAAAAAGTGATGTCATCCTGGTTCAAGTGTATGTTGATGACATCATCTTTGGCTCAACAAGTTACAAACTTTGCAAACAGTTTGAGAAATTGATGAACACAAAGTTTGAAATGAGCATGATGGGTGAACTCACATACTTTCTTGGACTCCAAATCAAACAAACTGAAAAAGGAATATCCATTTGCCAAGAAAAATACTTGAGGAACCTACTGAAGAAGTATGAGCTCACTGACTGCTCTTCAGTAAAGACTCCTATGGTTCCTCTAAACAACCTTGGCCCTGACCTCACTGGCAAATCAGTGAACCAAACCCAATACAGGGGAATGATAGGCTGACCTAAAATGCATCTAGGCCTGATATCTAATTCTCAGTCTGTTTGTGTGCAAGATATCAGGCTGACCCAAAAGAGTCCCATCTCACTGCTGTCAAGAGAATCTTCAGGTACCTGAAGGGTACATCAAACCTTGGTTTGTACTACCCAAAATGTTCAGGATTTGACCTCAAAGGGTACACTGACTCTGACTATACAGGATGCAATATGGACAGAAAAAGTACCTCAGGATCCTGTCAATTTCTTGGTGGTAAACTTGTGTGTTGGAGCACAAAGAAACAACAATCAATGGCCATGTCCTCAGCTGAAGCTGAATATATGGCTGCTGCAGGATGTTGTGCAAATGTACTATGGATGAAGAGCCAACTGAGTGACTATGGCATTCAGTATAAGATGGTACCTATCTTTTGTGATAATACAAGCGCCATAGCCATCTCAAATAATCCAGTACTTCATCAAAGAACCAAACACATTGACATCAGATACCATTTCATCAGGGACTACATCATGAATGGAGAAATTGAATTACATTTCATCCCCACTGAGTATCAGCTAGCTGATATCTTCACAAAACCCTTGGATGAACCCACTTTCACAAGATTGAAAGCTGAATTGGGCATGTTGGACATAGAATCAGGAAACTGATCAAAAGTGTTCCAACCTGATGTAAATTCTCTAGGTCCCTGATCACACCCTTCCTGAACAACCCTTCAAATCCATTTTAATTGAATGAACAATCATTCAGGGGGCTCATGATGAAAAATGGCCTTGAATACCCTAACTAAATGCTCTAAGTACTTAGTTAGTAAATGTCCCAGGTAGGTAACTGATTCCTATTAAATATAGGAATATATGTCGCTTACACAACTGGCATCCACCTCTTGGGCCCCCATATCTCTCTCACCAAACACCACTGAGCATTAAATGCTCTCTCACACACAATAGTTATGATTTTTCTCTGCAAAAAGTGCATTATTTGCAGAGCCACACAACTGTTCACCCCATGATATGAGAGAAAATAGGGGCAATGGGAATCGTGATATTAAATGTGGATATCAAACCTATATTATTATGCTGTTTTGGTTAAATAATAAAAATCGTTGGTATCCGCTACATCACTACCCTAATTCCCACCCTATAAATACCCCCACAAAGAAGAACACACACATGATTTCGAAACCTTAACAAAACTCTTGCAAAATTATTTCAAGAATCAATTTGTTTTCAAAAACTGGGTGCTTCTTCTTTGATCAAAACCAGACCTTTTATCAAACAAAAATGGCTTCTTCAAAGGTCATCAAATACGCACCCAATGTGGATTTCCAAATGGAAAACGTAGACCTCACCAAAAATAATGTGGTGGGGAACTTTGCCTACCCTGAAGGGTACCTTGGATACAGGGATGTGGTGAAGTTCCTACAAAATTGTTTTCTCACCACCACATTCACAAAAACCCCCTCAGTCATCTATCATGACTACTTGAGGGAATTTTGGTGCACAGCGGTGGTTGAAAACCCTGATGCACCAAATGATGCCACAATCAAGTTCTCAGTCAAGAATGGAACAAAGTTCCTTACTCTTAGCTATAAGACCTTTGTCAAAGCCACAGGCCTTGACTTTGCTGAGAGCTTTGCCACCCAACCTACTGAAGAGGAAGTTAAGGAACTCGTCTTGAGACTTGGGCCCTATGATAAACTTCATCCTGAAGTATCTCCAGGGGCCCTTCTGTCCAAATCCCTCATCATAAAAACGTGGTTTCCTGCCCCCTGGAGGATTCTGATGACCTTTGTCATTCAGGTTCTTGGGGGCAATAAATCCTCAACTGAGCAACTAAACACTACTCAATCAATGATAGTGTTCTGTCTCATGGAGGTAGAAAAATTGACCTTGGAGAAATAATCTTCAGGGACCTCATAGCAAAGTTAGGGGGGAAGTCTAGGCAAAAACTCATGTCATATCCTAGATTCATTTCCTGTGCCCTACAAGACATGCTTGGGTCTGAGTATGCTAAGCCTGATGCAATAGGCTTTCAGCCTGATGTCTTACACAAGGCTAATTACTCACGTGACCCTCTAGAGGTTACACCTGTCACCCTGACAACTTATATGCTTACTGCTATCCAGGGTGACAACAAAATTTCACCAGTTCCCTCTCCTACCAAAAAGGTGAAGAGGAAGATGGGACAGGGGTCCAGGAAGGTGGCTCAACCCAAGTCACTCGCCACTGAGACCTCTGCCCCTAAGCCTGACAAAAGGGGGCAACAACAACAACAGACCCTGACTGCTGACACCCTCAGGATCATTAGCCAATCTTTGGCCCCAAAACAAAGGCCAATGGAGGGCACTGAGACATCACACTCAGTGTCCTTGGGCGAACCCGTTCCCAAAGGCTCTGCTGACATAAACAAGTCAGTGGAGTTGGAACCAACCAAACCTTCACATCCTGCTAAAGACCCTGGAAAATCACAACCAGAGTATCAGGGAGTAAGGGGTCCTAAACCCTCGTTGGGGCATCACTACTCCACTGAGAAGGGGACCCACAAACAATCACATCCTGCCAAAGGCTCGGGTAAATCACAACCCAAGTAACAGGGAGTTCTCGCCCGTAAACCTTCGACAGGCCAGAACAAGCCTGTTGGAAAGGGGAGCAAAACCACTCAGGTGCCTGATGAGGACATTCGCAAATCAAAGCTTTTGTCTGAGGGCACAAAAACTCATCCCAAAGACTCAAAGGGAAACATACAACCCGCTGATAGGGACACAACTTTCACGGCTCCTCATGATGGCACTGAGAAGTTCCCATCAGTGTCTGAAGGGGTCACGGGGGACAAAGATTCAGAGGGACAAAAGCCACCCGCTGATATGGAACCCATAACCACCCCCGGAGGTGCGCATAACTTGGGAACTGACCTTGAGGACCAGGTAGATAAAACCCAATCTACCGAATTTGAGGGGTCAGGACCTGGCGAAAATAAAGGCATGTCTTCTTATGAAGAGGATCCGGATAACCTTGTATTGCAGATTACCTCACTGGCTGATGCTCAGGCCGCCCTGTTCTCTGATGATGAATTTCACAGTGATGAGGAGATTTTTGAAGCTGGATATGATATGGTGGTTGAGGAGACAGTCCCTGAACCAATTCTTCAGTCTCCTCAACCCTCTGACACTGAGGCCGCTGAAACTAACTCTACATCAGAGTCCTCAGAAGATAATCAAGCTCCTTTCACTGAGAAAGTTTTCACCAAATTCATCAAGAAGATTACTAACATTTTGTACAGGGGGTCACTGACGAAGTGTTCAACATGCACACTGAGCAAGCAGTCCATTACCACCTCCTCAAGGATGCTGTTGAAGACTTTAATGATGATGTCAGGGAACAAAATTCCACAGTCACCTACTCCCTGACACAAATGGTCTCTCAACTCAACCAGTTTTTGGAAACCCTCAACAAGCTATATACAGGGGTTCAGTCTGTTCAAGAATCAGTCAAAGATGATCCTGAGCTAACCAGGAAGCTTCTTCAGGCATTTGAGATGTGTCAGGTAAACTCAGTGACCCTCACTGACTTACTTGACTTACTAAAGGGATCAAATGTTCAGAATCTCAGATCAACCATGGAGTCTCTCAAATCTTCCTTTACAAAATTGGAAGAATCAGTGGCAGTTCAATCCCAAAAGTTCACTTCTCTGGCATGGACACTGGGATCCAGGATGACAGCCCTTGAACACTCTCAGGCTGCACTTGACTCCAAAGTATCTCTCATTCATCAGGATACTGCGGAAATCAAGTCAATGATGACCGAAATTTTCCAATCCTTCAAGGGAACATCTACTTCTTCTTCAGTACAGCCAACACTTGCCATCACTGACGCTCAGGCAAATATTGAGGGGAAGAATGCTACTGAAGCCCCTAATACTGAAGAACAAGAAGCTGGACAACCCTCTCACACTGAGGGGGAGCATGTCACCGAAGCCACACCAATCATTGAAGTTCCACCACAACAGGAACCAGTCTCCTGCACTCTCAGGCAGGACAGAGGAAAAAGTATTGCTACCACCTTTGAACCTGAAATTGTGCTCAAGCCTGCCTCAACCATAGTCAGATATGACCCTGATGAACCTATCAAAGTCCCGTTTGAAATCAATGGAGTAGTACATCATCTCATCAATGCCAAAATTCAAGCTCACATGGAAAGGATTGAGATACTACAAAAGGTGGCTGAAGAAGAGAGAATGAGCAAGCCTGCTCTTATAAAGGTTGTTCATGATGAGGCTGAAAAGATTGGTCTGGATACTGAGGCACTAGCCACAGAGCAAGCTGGTGCAGCCTTTAAAAAGGCTCAGGAAGAAGAGTTAAGTGCTCTCAAAAAGAAAAGGGAAGAAAAGCTCAGGAAGGATGCCCATATAAGGAAGACCAGGATTGAAAGGTATACTTGGGTGATGAAGAAAAGGCTGAAACCTGAAACCATCACTGACATTAAGATCCATCGCAACACCAATCCTGCAATAATAACTGTCTTCAGGGGGCAAGATAAAAGAGTGATGGAAGTTCACAATCCATTCAGGTTTGCTGACTTTGTCATCACTGAACTTGATGAGCTTCGTCCCATCATTGCCAAGAAGAACAATGTTGTGGTACCCAACCTTCTCAAGTCACTGAAGGAAAGGTATGACAGACTGAAAGCAATGCCTGAAGCACTAAACATTCCCTCCCTTCTTCCTACTTCAACAACAGAGACTGCTCCATCTAAGGCTTCCAGGAGGAAAAGGAAGCATATTGAGATGGATCCGAAGATCAAAGTACCAGGGCTGGACTGTGATAGGTCGTTTCCTGAAGGGATCACTTTTGTAAACAATATGGTCCTTGAAGCACCTGAAAGAGGCTTATGTTTCACTGATGAGTATGGAAACCTAGCTTTCCAAAGATGGTCTGATATGGAAAAGGCAAGAATTAAAGCAATGCTCATGTACCTCATGTTGGCGTCCCCCATCAAGAGTACTAAGAACAAAAGATTCTACCAGGACTTAGAAGCAATGATTAATGAACATCCTGAAAGACATCTACTCAGATGAAAGAAAGCAAAGCTTGATGCCCTTGGTTACCACCTGAACATCTAATCTGCAACAACAACTATCTTTTTTATTTTTGTAAATTGTAGGACTTGTAATAACTATTAATAAACTTTGATGTTTTGTTAAATTATGTGTCCTACTTATAATTACATCAACATTCAGTAAGAGATGAAGACCCCTACAAACTCATACTGAATCAAGAGACACTTAGGCTATTTGTATGTTCAAATAGGGGGAGATTGTTGGGTCACTGAATTCCCCAATCTTCTTCTAACAAGGATTTGAACATAAAATCACCTAAGTGTAAACAAGTCACTGAGTGAACAGTAACTCAGTGAGTCATCTTCAGGATGCTTAGACCGAGCCTAAGAAGAAAGGTTCTCCATTTAGTGAGGCGGAACTCAGTGAGTGAGATCTAAGCCAAGAAGAAGGTGATGGGTTCAGTGAGGATGACAATAACTCACTGAACCCCAAGACTCCTCAACAACTATCATGGTACTGAAGAATGATGACTTGAAGACTGAAGATTTGGTGGGACTGGGCGGGAAAGTTTGAACACTTTCATTAAAGTGCTTTATCACTTTAATGACAAACTTTCCCCAAATGGTTAAATCCAGTCTGTCATTAGAAAGCACCTTTTGGACTTAACCCAAAGAAGTTTCCCTTGCCAGAGAATAAAATCTATCAAGATTTTATTAAGGAATGCTTAGGTCCATTGTATAATAGAGTTGTTCATATTTGTGTATAAATAGGTAGCATAAGTGAGGAGTAAAAGTTGACAAGTTTGTGCAATTAATGCAAAGCATTCACAAACCACTTTTACTCCTCCAAAGAACAACATAGCCCCTGAGATAGCTCAGTGGGTCCTTAGTTATCACTCAAACATTGTTTTTGAGTTTAGAGATGAGTCAATACCACACTTGTCATTTTCAATCCCAAGTGTTATTCCGCAAACACTTGGGTACGATTCTTTTTGATTAACTTCTAATAAAGAATTAAACATTGAAAAAAATTGTCTCTTATCTTTACGTTGCTTTATTGTTAATCATTATATTCATCTGAGTTAAAAGTCATATAACTTGGTTACATTAGCTTTTTAGTTATTGTTAACCAAGTAAAAGGGACCAACATATATTACTCATCTCACTCATCTCTATCTATTCTTATCTTTGTTTATAGACCAGTAATCTTTACACAGCCAATGACCCAAGATGTACTCCCGACTTATTCGCTTTGGCTTGTGGAACATCATCGACCGCAACCTCAGTCAACTCTTGCGTAGTCAATGGTGTGAAGTTTGTCGTACACAGCCGCGATGTAAAACGTACAACTCAGAACAGCGGAATTTGTTCACCTAGCTAGAAGGAAGGAGAAATGTATTATGGTCAGCTAGAAGGAATTTTGGAGTTTGCGTATACCCAGTTCAAGGTTGTGTTGTTTCGAGTTAAGTTGTTCGACTTAGCCAAAAGAGGTAGAGTCGAACGTTATAACACTAGAAACAACATGACACAAATTTGGGCATGTAGCACAGCGTTTGAAGATCAACCTTACATTCTCGCAACACAAGCAAAACAAGTCTTCTACCTTGAAGATCCTGCCAGACGACCACCCCATTGGAAGGTCGTCCAAAAAGTGAATCACAACACAACATGAGATGTCATCATGGTAGAAGACGATGATGATGTGATACATGGCAACAACTCATCTAATCTCCAACTGTCTGCTAATTTGGATGCTTTGGAATTGCCCCCCTTAAATATTGATGGTCAATCAACGTTAGTTGAGGCACCACCACCAATCATTCCTGTTGATGATGATGATGATTTTATTGATGATGAAGACGACGGTCCTTATGATTTAGCAGATTCTAATCCAAACAATTCTGATGATGAAGTTGAAGTTGCGACTGATGTTGTTTATGATTGTGATGTTGATTTAGCAGATTGATCTTAAATTTTTGTAAAATGACACTTATTTGAATGAAATTGTTATGGATTGTTTAAATGTGTATTTATTTCGAATGTATATGTATTTGAATGTGTGCATGCTTATGTTAATTTGTTCATGTATTTCTATACGTTACTCAACTTGTACTTTTACAGATGGCAGCAGCAGTCGCCCGTGGTGACGGTGCCGTTGACCCACCACCTTCCCCTACCCGTCAGATTGATAGCGGTTGCCATGGTGGTGGTAAGAAACTTAAACTTGATCAATTAAATTTTGTTACTTGTTATTTTTTGACGTTTTCACTCACTTCATTTATAGGATCGCTTGGACGACGACCTCGACGAGGAGGTATGGATAGCGGTGGAGAAGGCAGGGGTGGAGGTCGGGCTGGTGGCATGCCACAGACTCGTCAAGCCAGCAAGAGCGTAGCGCTCAGGAAAGCCGTGGACATACATAGCCCGCAGTCGATCGAGTTCGAGATTAAGGATCGGGAGACGTATAATCATGTCGGGCCCAACCGTGCATGGTTCAGTAACTACGTTGGCGAGCTGGTTAGGTCACTGCCATTGCACTATCCCTCATGGCACGATCTTGAAGAAGCGACTCGGGCTGCCTTCATGAACCGACTCGGGGTCAGGTATTTTATTTTCCTTTTAATTATATCTCTATATTTAATTATTTGAATGTGTACATTTATTTAAATTTGTTTAATTGTGTATATTTATTTAAATTTGTTTATTTATTTATATCTTTATGTTAATATTAACTATATTTGATTGCAGGAATTCTTCGACTTGGAGACCCACAAGCTCAAAAAAAATTGGGAAACTATTCGGAGCAGCCTGAACCAGTATATATAGCTAAGCGCTACTCCGACAATAAGGGCAAAATGAAGAAAACTTATTTTACCCTGAAGGGTGGGCCAGGGGCGGTGGATGGCAGACAACAAAACCCTCCTTCGAACGCCGAGCCGTCCGCGTGGGAGGAGCACCTGGGGCATTACATGAATGAGAAGACCCTGAAGCGAGCTGCGATGAACAAGGCGAACCGAAAGAAGAATAAGGTGTACAGTCGTCACCGTTCCAAGTCATTGGCCACTATTCACCACGATCATGTAAGAAAAATTTTATTTTTATAAAAGTATTTTATTTTTATAAAATTATTTAATTTTAATTATATATTAATTAAAATTTTTATTTTTATAAAAGTATTTAAGTTTAATTAAAAAATACATAGTGTTTAATTTGTCATTTTTAATTTGTTTCATCTTATATGCATATGTATATACAGTTTCAGAACAGCAAGGACAAGCAGTACCCGTCACTCATCTAGAGCTTTTATGACACACACTACGACGAGGATGGTGCTTGGTTGCAGGATGAGGCGCGGGTTCAGTATGTAAGTATCATTTTTTTTAATTTATTATTTATTTATTTATTTCCCCAAACACGCACGCACTTTAATGATTCATTGAAACATAATCGTGTAATTAACCCGACATATATATTAATTTTCTCAATTTTTTAAAACTAAATTGGAAAAAATGGCTCGGCTAAGAGATCTGGGAGCGAATACGTCTGAAGGGGTGGCATACACGGAGGAGTAGATACTTGCTATGGTTTTGAAGGGCAAGCAGCGGGGCCACATAGTCGGACGAGGTAGGGTGGTACCCGGCCTGAGGAGGCCACCGTTACCATGCACCCCGCCTCCACCTCCAGGTATGTACAGTGTGATAATATAGTAATTATAGATTACTCGAGATCATGACTCAAATTAAGTATTGCAATAGCTGTTTTTAAATTTTGATTATTTCGTTTTCAGAAATAGCCGAGATGGAGGCGAAGCTTGCTGAGGCCCAGAAGAAGATTGCTGAGGCCGAGAAGAAGAGCCAGGAAGAAGCTAAAGAACGTAAGGCCATGGCGGCGCTGCTCGATTTGGTGACAGGTTTTATGTTGGCCAACCCGCGATGGCACGAGTATCTTAGTCAGGTGGGTTCTCAGCACGCAGATGGCTCGGGCAATGGGTCTGGCGCTGGAGGTAGTGGCTCAGCTGGAGGGAGGGGGTGACAGAGGCGATGAGGATGGTTCTGGTGATGATGAGTGATTTGGGGATGTAGAGGTACAAACTTGGGTTATTTTGTGTTGTATTTATGTTTGAAACAATATTTTGGCGACCCTTATGTTAGTATTGTGTAGTTTAATCTTTTGGCGACTTGAACATCGCAGATATTGAAAAATTTATGGATTTGAAAGCTAGGTTTAGATATTACCACACCCCGTTTTGTAGACTTTATATGTTTTAATGCATTTTGAGGGTGTTTAGCGATAATTTGCAAGTGTTTTAGTCGATGTCGAGTTGTATGTGTTTAGGACATGTTAAATTGGTTGGTTACAGGTTTTGGTAGATTTTTTCCGGAAAATTTTTCGGAAAAAATATGAAAAATTACTGGTTTTGCAGCCTGCTGTTAGCAGCATATCACAATGGTACCGTCGACATGTCGACGGCACCGTAAATCCAAAAATATTGATAATTTAATTATGCCGTCGACATGTCGATGGCATCATTAACCAAAAAATATTGATACTCCAAAAATATTGATAAACCCTATTTGCATCAACCATTAAATAAAAAGGTATAGAACACAACGGGTAAATACGTCATTTTTTATTTATAAAGATTACTATTCATTTATAAATTTACAAACCGAACATGATTAGGTAAAGGAATTCATACAAATTACATTACATTCCACTAACCAAACACATGACAAATTATCATTCGTTCAAATTATAATTCATTTAAATTACAATTCATTTGACCAATTACAATTCTTTCAAAAATATTCGGTAAACCAAACAGGGCCACTTTAGTATTTCTTTAAGTTACTCAAACTTTAAATTCTTGTCATTTGTAAAGTTATTTTAATGGAAAACATGAAACTGAACGAAAAATATGTTTCTTTTCAAAAAAGTTATTATAGAATATCTATTGATGCATCATCACGCGAGTAGTGTTCATTGATAATGCTAATGACTGTGTTGAATATTGATGTATAGGGGGTCCTTTTAGGGCAAGGTTAAATGTCGGTTTTATGATCACCAAGATCTTCGAAAACGAGCATTGCCACACACTCAATGTGCTAGATTTGTTCAGGCACCAATCAACAAATTCTTTTTGAGTATATTTATGTTATATTAATATTTGATATGTTCTATTAGTTATTGACTAAATTGTGTCACTTTCAACATCGGGACAATTGAAAGTATTGCCTAACAACTTCATTAATATGTTATGCAAATTTAAATTTCTTAGGCATACACGTTCTCGTTTTCAATCAAAGTATTATTGGTTTGAGATTTCCACCAAACAACATATTTTTACCTTTTTTTGTGTTATAATTTTGGATCATATTCATAGCTTAAACTGTTTTTCCTAGCTATTAGTATTTGTTATATTTGATATCATATTAATTAACGATTCACAATGACCAATTTGATCCTAACTCTATAGGGGTAGGGATCAAATAAGAAGAATAATTAAAATAAGAAGGGTAAGAAGTAATTCTAGCCACACATTTTAAATAAGGTGGGAAATTTTGAAGGAAGATGCATCCACTTTTGTAAGTGCATCTGAAATATGTGGTTGTGGTTACTTCATATCTTTCTTATTTTAGTTATTCTTCCTATTTGATCCTAACTCTATAGGGGGCTTTATTTTCAGAACCCTGTTAAGTGCGGGAACTGCGAGAACTTCAATTTTGCATTAGAAAACATGCATGTTCATACAAAACATGTATGTTTTCTTATATACACCTTCATACATATAACTGCGTAACATACATGTTCGTATAAAACTATTTTGCATTGAATGTTGCACTTAACAGGGTTTTATATGAACATGTATGTTACGCAGATATGTGTATTAAGGTGTATGTAAAAAAATATACATGTTTTATATGAACATGCATGTTTTCTAATATAAAATTAGAGTTCTCGCAGTTTCCGCACTTAACAGTGTTCTGAAAATAAAGATACACTATATATATATATATATATATAAGATTTTTTTTTATTTAATCTTTGACATTGTTGGCATGAACGGAACTAATTAGAAGGGACCGAGGGGGCTGGGGGGCTGCGGCCCCCTCAAAATTTTTGACACTATGTAGATTTTATATCTTTTTATATATTATTTTAGTAATTTTAAATACAAAATTTCAGCATACTGTAAATCGGCACCTCTAAAATAAATATTTTTCAAATTGGCTCACACCAAGAATGTTCAAGTTCCGTCCCTGATTGTTGGTTAACCTATTTTCGATCATATTAGCTACTTACTTTGAGTCGTCATGAAAGACGATCCTGACATGCTGTCAAGTAAACAAAACGAAAAAGATAAATTATGGACTCTATGAAAGAGAATAAAAACCCGTCTCTGCATGTAACACAAATCGGCCATTAAAAGAACATGTTAAAATAAACAATATTGTCCCATTTAGATGTTTTGGCAACAACTATATAATTAATGAGAAGTAGCTATGATAAGTCGTTTAAATGTAAGCCTAAAAAAAATAAAAATAAAAAATGACGAGTGACCAAAAGACGTTTTGTACTGTATGTTTGATGAAGTTGTCTCTAAGATAATGATTACATGTAATACAGTATATTAGTTTAGAATAATGGTTACATACATTAGGACACGAACGTTGTTATAGAAATAAATTACAAACCAACATATGTGCGCATCATTTTTTTTTTTTTTTTTTTTTTTTTTTAGCAAACATATGTGCTTGTCACTTAAAATCCAATAAAATTTGGAAAACACAGCTAAATCACTATAGTCAATAATAAGCGTGGGATCAGTTCAGCGTAAACCATTCTTATTCCATAGTAGATACCACCATATATCATCATGAATCATGAGCAACTAGCAAGGATTCAACATGTTCGTTATAAAAGCATGTTATTATAAATAAATAAAAAACACATTAAACAAAGTCTCTCTCTAATCTCCTCTATACGATATCAATATCATTCCCCGTACATATACAACAACAATAATGAAGTCTTATCCGAAACAAGTTTTAACTCATAAGTATAACCAAATCAAAGCTTTTATTGAAATTTTGTTTTTACTTCTCTTTTTATATTTTGTAATATTCGGATTTCGTTAAAAATACATGTTTCTAAGTAAGAATAATAATCTAATTCACTTGATTTCTCTTTATGTTATGTGGGGATGTCAAGTCTTTGATCGAACCGCGTTGTTCTTGTGACTATTTGTGATCATTTCACTCACCCCAATTGTGCATGAGCAGCTACACCTTTTGTAGAGATGTCAATGAGAAGAAAATCTCTACGGGGTAGATTCGAATCCGAGCCTTCTCGTTGGAGTAAAATCTCTACGGGGTAGCTACACCTTTTTTACCAAGACATTATTATTAACCTGTTGCACTCTCATAGTTAACTTTTTGTTTTTTATGCAGAAAATCGTGTCACACATTTCGTTAATGTATATGTTATAGATACACCCATAAATTCTTTGCGCAATTATTTAGGTCACCTGAATATATATAACATGGACTGAACAAAACGCTACCAAGTTGTAAAATAATTTCATGTGAACAATATTTGCGTAAAAATATATTTGTTTGAAAGAGAAGTGTGAAAAATGGTATGGTTTAATTCGCAGAAATATATTTGTTTTGTATTTTGAAATAATAATTAGGATTGGGTCTTAGTATTATTTTTGAATTATAAATAAGATAAAGGACTGATGACCCACTTCCAAGAGCAAGGTTGGATCAAGTGGTTAACACCCTTACCTCTGGAGACAGAGGTCAAAGGTTCGATCCTCATTCCTTGCAAGGACAGAGGTCCTTCTCTACCTTTGATAGAACCGGAAGCAGCCTCTCTACCTTAGGTAGGGGTAAGGCTGTCTACGTCTCAACTTCCCCATACACCGTGGAAGACGGTATTAGAACCCATAACCCGTGGAAGACGGTATTAGGAGTTACTTTACTTTACTTTACTGATGACCCACTTCCATAATATAGAACTAGTTTTTGGCAAAAAGGAGCGAATAGGACAAAATAAACCACATTTAAAAGGCCACACAGTAAGTTTAAAAGGAACCCTAAAGCAAAAGCATATATAAGGTCACATGTAATGATGTATTTCATATTCTAAATTTCTAACACATAAATTTCAAATAGTATGCAGCTTTAATTTATTTCGTCAGATACACAACTTATCCTTTGAGCCTAATTTGTAGTAACATTAAGTCGATGCGGATTTATGTCTTGTGAGAAAAATGTAAAATCATCTCCTCGATCGTCTGGTCATTTAGATGGAATACTACTAGCTTAATTAATTTCACGTTAATAGCACTGTAAAGCTTGATAAATTACATAAAGAACAAACATGTTATTCTGTAATTTCAGTGGGGAATAGCCCTCACACTTATCGATCATCTGCCATTTACATAAGGTCACATGAAATAAACCACATTTAAAAGGCCACACAGTAAGTTTAAAAGAAACCCTAAAGCAAAAGCATATATAAGGTCACATGTAATGATGTATGTCATATTCTAACACATAATATTAATTTCAAATAGGGTTACATATGCAGCTTTAATTTATTTCATCAGATACACAATAATCCAGCTGCATAAGCTCATACATCGATCCAAAATACACAACTTATCCTTTGAGCCTAATTAGTAGTATTGTAGTAACATTAAGTCGATGCGGATTTATGTCTTGTGAGAAAAATGTAAGGGTCTGCTTGGTTCAAAGTGGGGAAAGGTAAAGGTAAAGAGAAAGGGAATGCAAAGGATTGAGTGAGGTGGGTAATTAATACCTTACCCCTCAATTTACTTTATAATGTTGATTACCCACTACGGGATAATCAATACCTTTGCACACCCCTAACCAAGCACCTAATTTGAGTGAGGTGGGCCCTTTTGAATTCCTTACCCATTCCTCACCCCCCTTAACCCCTTACCAAGCACCCCTAAAATCATCTCCTTACGGGTGAAAGAAGGTTCCTATATATGTTGATGCTCACACTCATCATCTGCCATTTACATACACAAAAAGCAACTTAAAAGAGAGAGTATAACGGAAAAAATACAAGAAAGTTACATGTCACAATGATTACATTTAATTTCATTAAATTCAAAACAATCCAAGGAAATTTATAATCGGAAATTAAACATGCAACAAACCAATCTAATCTTATTACATAATTCGTATCCTAGAATAAAACACACAAGAAAGGCTAATTAATTAAATCTTACCTGAAGCCAATAAGGAACATTGCTACAACATTTTGCTCCCAAAATATATGAATTGATTGAGTTTTAAGCGTATGTTTCAATTGTATAATTTTTTTTATCGTCTATTACATAACACAAAAAAATATTTAAGGTCAAAATTGAACCAGGTTGACGTACAAAAGCCTACGTTTATTTTTTTTAACTTAACTTTAACAAATTTGTAATTAGATGTAGTCACTTTACGTTTTAGGTGTCACTATATATTTTAACTAGAGTAAACATTCACTGCCTAGAATTATGAAGATTATAGTCAATTAAAGGTTCGTGTATTCTAATAATTAAAGAGAGACATGTGTGCTTCCTTCCTTCCTTTATAGGAATAATTATTCACCAACACTAATAAAGAGAGACATGTAGAGACGAAAGTAAGTTGGAAAGCAACTAACAACGTAGATAAGGTCACAATCCTGACAGCTTATACATGCATGTCATTCCAAATATTCACCATATTCATAATATCACAAACTCTTCACTTATATTCTACGTATAAAATGTTGTTTTTCTTATTAAGGGTACAACTGCAGGATAGGTAGGTAGCAATAAGTTATAAACCTAGCTCATACATCCAAAAGTCCGAACTTATCCTTTGACTCCAACTAATCGTAATATTAATCAAGTTGATGCAGATTTATATGTACGTCTCGTGAGAAAGATGTAAAATCATCTCCACGCTGGTCATTTAGATCGAGTACTAGCTTAATTTGATCACATTAATAGCACTAGGACAAACATGTTATTCTATAATTTCAGTGGGGAATGGCACTTTTACACTTATCATCAGCCACTTACATGGACACAAAAAGCAAATTTACAAGAGAGAGAATGTATAATGGACCGAAAAGACTTGTAACAAAAATAAAACAGATAACTACTAGAAACAAATTTAGATGTCACAATGATTACATTTTATTTCATTAAATTGAAAACAATCCAACGAAATTTATTAGCGGAAATTAAACATGCTGACAAAACAAAAATTTAAAACGTCAAAAACATCACAAACCTTAGTACCAAATTTAAAAAAATAAATAAATAAATAATAATAATAATAATCAAAACAACGATCACAAACAGTACTCTAATAGTTGTTCAACGGTGCCCCTCTTTCTTGTTTTTTCTTGCTTTTTTTTTTTACATGAAAACAGTTCCAATATCTCGAGCTATATTTGTTGCATCTTCACAAGCTGAATCTTTTCCTTTTGTACCATTATTTATTAACCTAGCTGTGTATAGCCCGCAATTGCCTTTCCACCCATTTGAAAACGGGAGGAACTGGCGATCCTGGTCCATGCAAAAAACTAAAAGTTAAAATTGAATTAATCAAACTATTAATCATTCTAATTTTATTACATATTTTGTATCCTATACTGAAACACAACACATAGACTAGATAATTATATCTTACCATAAGCCAATTAACCAGGATCATTGCTAAAACATTCTGCTCCCAAAACAACCAAATCGAGCTCTAGAGAATCACCGTTCTCGAGCAAAACCGACTTCTCGCGAAATTCTGTAATTGATCCATGCACGACTTTGAAGTCGCCTGTACGAATTTTTTCCAGTACACCCACGTCGAGAATAGGGTTTTTTCTGTACCTTTTCCTGATTTGCAATACCTAAAAATGGTTTTCTTCTTCCAAAAGTGAACAATATTAGCATCTACAGATACATATGTAGTAGCCATAAAGGAAGCCGGTTGATCATTAACATCATGGATAAATCGGACGTCTTTTTCCAGATAACCTGTGACATGATTCGAGTTGATAATTAGTAGTATTTACTAGAGTCATTTCGACAACTACAACAACGTACCCAAATAGTTTCTTTTATTTTTAAAGAGGCTCTTGACGTATACTTACCGATCTTGGAACAACCAAAGCTGGCTTTGCAGGGTGTCTCACGAGATCAGCTGGCTTTGCAATGGACCTAAAAAATGGGTTTAATTTCTTCTTCCATAGTTTTGCTTGGTACCAAAAGTGAACAATATTAGCATCGATAGAAATATATGTAGTACGTAGCCATAAAGGAATCCAGTTTATTAACATCATGGATAAATCAGACATCTTTTCCCAGATAACCTGTGACATAATTCTAGTTGATTAGTAGTAATCTTTAATAGAGTCGTTTCCATTTATTAAAAATAGTTTCATTTATTTTTAAAGAGGGTTTTGACGTATACTTACCGATCTTGGAACAACCAAAGCTGTCTTGGCATCGTGGCTCACGAGATCAAGAGAGATTTCCATACCAGACTTACTGCAACCCACAACTAGAACTTTTTTGCCATGGTAATTTTCTCCGGACATGTAGTCCTTCGCAAAGGCAACTTCACCAGAAAAGCCTTGTAAGCCTGGTACAACCCCTTGCACGATGCCTCCTTTAGAACATGGGCTGAACAAAACGCTAACAAGTTATAAAATAATTTCATATGAACAATATTTACGTAAATATTGTTAGACGATATTATTATTGGGTATTTAGGCCCGTTGGCCCATATTGTATCTTATTTATTCTTTCACATGTACCGAACTTATGATGAACAATACATACGCTTCTATAATTCTACATGGTATCAACCCTAACCGATCCCCACCTTCCGCAGCTTTAAACCTTAAGTACTCGTTCTTTTTTTGTTTCCTGTCATTATTATTTTTTTCTTTCTTTGTTTGTCGACCAAGAGTTGTCGATCTCTGTTTGTCGACCAAGAGTTGTCGACGGGTGCTTTGTTGGTTTGTCGACCACGTGTGTTGTCGACCGGTTTGCTTTGCTTGTTTTCTATACCCTACTGTTCGATCACCCAAACCCTAACCATCCCTACTGTCGACCAGTTTGGTTTGCTTTACTTGGTTTGTTGTCGAAGTGAAGTTCATTCGAAGATAAAGTTTTTTTTTTTGTTCGTTGTTTCTGCTACTGCTTTGATAATATCCCTTACTTGGTGACAAAGGTTTCTTTGACTTTAATAGTGCATGTGACTACAGTGAAGGTGAATACCAATTTAATATTCAAGGTTGTTAGTATTGTGTCTTCTAGTGCATGTGAATACCAGTAAACCGATCACTGTTCTACTATAACTCCTACACTATCTAACTATGACTCAAGATACAAATCCGCCTGCACCCATCCTCACTTTATCGGATAAATTTATGGCTATGAATCACCTAACCACTTTTGTTCCAATCAAACTTGATGTTGATGAGATGAATTACTCTCAATCGGTGTATTATTTTTCTCACCTTTGTCATGGCTATGGCATCTTGGACCATCTTGTTGATCCACCCGAATCCTCCTCTGCTCCACCTTCTTCACCACCAACTAGGGATTCGGAATGGCTAAAGGTTGATTTCATTATTCGGTCTTGGATCTTTTCCACACTTGCAGTGAATCTTCAAAAGCGGTTGGTTGTTCTTAATCCCCAATCAGCCAAAGAGGTGTGGGTGTCTCTAGCAACGATTTTTCAAGACAATAAACGCCCAAGAGCTATGGCTTTGAAGGCGGAGCTACGGAATTTGAAGCTTGGGGACTTAACAATTGATGCATACTTTCAGAAAATTGAGTCAATTGCTTCCGTGTTAAATGGTCTTGGTTCTCCTCTTAGCAATGACGATATTGTTACGTTTGCACTTGAAGGCCTGCCCAACACGTATGATGTGATTTCTACAGTTATTACTAGTAGGGAACCCTTTCCTGATCTCAAGACGGTTCGTTCTTTATTGACCACGCAAGAGATGCGTATGAAATCTAAGGTTCAAGACCCGCTTGTGGCTGCTACATCTGCTTCTCCTATGGTTCTATTGGCAAATAATAATGCTCGGCGTTCGTCTAATCCTTTGGAAAAAGTGAACAAACCTTGTTTTCTTTTTGCTAAAGGTCATTGTCGTTTTGGTGAGGCATGTCGGTATCTTCACAATGGTGTTCATGGTAAGTCTACTTTACTCGCTCGTACTTCCGGTTCATCATCTCCTATGACTGATATGGATACCTTGCGACAATTGTTGGCTAAGTTGGGATTTACCTCTTCGCCTAGCCAAACAACTCCTCCTGTTGCTTATACTACCAATACATCTCCTGTTTCCTATACTATGAATAACCATCCTTATGGACCGGGTCAACTGCAATACCAATCCCAGCCTCTCTATTCAGCTCAAGTGTTTCCACAGGGGGTTCAGGGTTTACCACATGGGGCAGGTCATCATGTTGCTCAAGGGGTTCACAGTTTCCCACAAGGGGTTCAGATTGGGGTGACAAGTTTGTTTCCATAGGGGGTTCATGTTGCGCAGGGCGTTCCATTTGCTGCAGGTTCTCAGCCGTTGCAGGGGGTTCAAGGTCTCTCACAGGGGGTTCAGTTTACAGGTTCACAACCTGGGGTTCAGTTCGGTCCAGGTATGGTTCAGCAAGGGCCATCACCAGTCGGTTTTCACCAAGGTCAACTACTAGCATCAGGTTTACAGGGTTCAAGTCAAGAGACTCTTTTACCAAATGCTTTTAATACCACCACTCTTCAGGAACCGGCTGCTGGCAACTGGAATATGGATACAGGTGCGAGCTCTCACCTTAATGATTCTATACATAGTCTTAGTTATATTCTTAATGAGTGCATTTATCCGTCTGTTGCGGTTGGTGATGGGCGTTTCATTCCCGTCACTAACTCTGGTCATAGTATTTTGTCTACCCCTTTTCGTCCTCTTCGTTTAAATAATGTTTTAATCACTCCTCACATTGTAAAAAATCTAATTTCTGTGCGTCAATTTGTTCGTGATAATTATTGCACTGTTGAATTTGATCCTTTTGGTTTTTCTGTGAAGGACTTCCTAACTCGACGGGTACTCCTCCGTTGTGATAGCACGGGTGATCTCTATCCTGTTACGAAGCCTTCTCCCATTCCTCAAGCATATCTTACCAGTCAGTATACGTGGCATCAACGACTTGGACATCCAGGGAGTTTAGTGTTACGGTGTCTTGTGTCTAGTGATTCTATTTCTTGTAATAAAGACAAGCTTCCCATTCTTTGCCATGCTTGTCAGCTTGGTAAACATGTGAAGCTTCCGTTTGTTAGTTCATCTAGTTCTGTTACTTCTTGTTTTGACATTGTTCACTCGGATTTGTGGACATCCCCAATTCCGAGTCTTTCTGGATTCAAGTATTATGTTTTGTTTCTAGATCATTACTCTCAGTATGTTTGGGTTTATCCGTTAATGAATAAATCGGATGTTTTGTCTAAATTTCAGTTGTTTCGTAGTTATTTTCTTCTACTACTGATTCCTTGGTTGCTTATTCGGATGCTGATTGGGCGGGTTGCCCTACTACCAGACGATCTACATCAGGTTATTATGTTTTTCTTGGCAACAACTTGCTCTCCTGGTCCTCTAAGCGTCAGCCTACGCTTTCTCGTTCTAGTGCTGAGGCTGAGTATCTTGGTGTTGCCAATACTGTTGCTGAGACATGTTGGCTTCGGAATTTACTTCGTGAGCTTCATACACCTTTGTCCTCTGCTACTATTGTTTATTGTGATAATGTGAGTGCCGTGTACTTGTCTTCTAATCCTGTTCAGCATCAGCGGACGAAACACATTGAGATTGATATTCATTTTGTTCGTGAATTGGTTGCTACTGGTCAAGTTCGAGTTCTACATGTTCCTTCTCGGTTTCAGTATGCTGATATTTTTACAAAGGGTTTACCGTCTGCCTTGTTTGCTGAGTTTCGTGACAGCTTGAGTGTTCGGTCTCCTCCCGCTCAAACTGCGGGGGAGTGTTAGACGATATTATTATTGGGTATTTAAGCCCGTTGGCCCATATTGTATCTTATTTATTCTTTCACATGTACCGAACTTATGATGAACGATACATACGCTTCTATAATTCTACAAATATGGAAATCATAAGTTAATTATTAGAGTATAAAATTTTCTGATATCCATTAGTGGAAGGTTGTTTTGTTTTTATGTTTGAAAACAAAAGACAGAGTTTATGTTTTTTTAAATTTAACTTTAACAAACATGTTATTAGATGTAGTCACTTTACGTTTTAGGTTTCACTATATATTTTAATTAGAGTAAACATTCACTGCGTTTACTATTAGTTTTCTGAAGATTGTCGTTAAAGGTTCGTGTATTTTTAATTTTGTTACTTTTGAAGATAGAGAAGATATTCCAAGAAAAAAAAAAAAAAAAAAAAAAAAAAAAAAAAAGGTAAATGAGAACCGGAGGGAGTGATTATTTGTATTTGCATAATATAACATTGGAATTTAGTCGTCACTTTAATCGATGACTGCATAATATAACATTGTTTGCTTCCTAGCTTCGAACAAGTCAAAGTTGTCATACTTTATCTTAAACTTGTATTCTTTTCTTGTTTTGTTTTATGTTTAGGTGAGGGGTCACAATTAAAGTACCGACTATGCACTTAAACTTAATTTAAATCCATCTTAATCTAAATTTATCTGCTTAAATTAAATGGACCATGGTTATGGCCTAGTTTTGAAAAAGGATGAGGGCAACAACTCCTGTAAAGTTTAACATGTGATCACCCGGACGCCATAAGCCATGCTTTAATGTATACATCAACCGTCTTAGGGCTGTGCATATGCACAGCGTACGTAGTAGTATATATATTAACAAAACTAAGAATGTTTACCTACCAAGAGGCTAGGAGCAATTACACAATAAATGAGTATCAGCTAAAAATAACTTGTGCAAGCTATCCAGGGTCAAACAACCGATCTAACCATACAAGGCTAACTTTTTTACACCTACTAACAACCAAATAAAAACCACAGCTTTAAGCCTGTGAAAGAGAACGAATACAAATGGAGAAGCATCAGAAGTACTATCTTAAACATAAAACATATAGATACTAGAAACACGTTTAGATGTCACAATGATCACATTTTGTTTCATTAAATTGACAACAAACCAAAGAAATAATCGGAAAATTATTCCAAGAAATCGGAAAATTATTCCAAGAAATGAGAATTGGAGGGAGTGATTATTTGTATTTGCATAGTATAACATATTGGAATTTCGTTGTCATTTTAATCGATGATCACTTTCTTTCATTCACATTGATCTTCACATTTCCGAGAATTATATGCCTCATATAATCAAACTTAATATGTTACTACGTAGTATTTACTCATTTGAGTAAGAACAACACTTACTAATTTAAAGGAATAAATATTCACCAACGACTAATCTCAGGTAGACAGAGAGGAAAAGAAAAGTAAGTTGGAAAGAATCTAATGCTTTTCACTTATATTCTACGTATAAAATGCTCTTTTTCTTATTAAGGGTACAACCGCAGGATATGTAAGTAACAACAAGTTAAAAACCTAGCTCATCCAAAAGTCCGAACTTAATTATCCTTTGACTCTAACTAATCGTAATATTAATCAAGTTGATGCAGATTTATATGTACGTCTTGTGAGAAAAATGTAAAATCATCTCCAGACTGGTCATTTAGATATCGAATAAAAGCTTAATTTCATATTAACACCATTCATTGTAAAGCTTGATAAACTACATAAAGAACAAACATGTTATTCAATAATTTGAGTGGGGAACAGCAATTACACTCATTTGCCATTTACATGCAACCAAAAACCGAATTTAAGACAGAGAACAATGGACCGAAACAACTTGTAGCAAACATAAAACAAATAAATACTAGAAACAAATTTAGATGTCACAATGATTACATTTTATTTCATTAAATTGAAAACAATCCAAAGAAATATATAATCGGAAATTAAACATGCTGACAAACCAAAATTAAAAACATCAAAACATCACAAACCTTCGTACCAGATTTAAAAACGTCAAAACATCGATCACAAACTCTCTAATACATCATCTTTTTCTTCCTTTTTTGTTTTTCCTTGCTTAATTTTGCTATCCAAACAGTTCCAATATCTCGAGCTATTTTTATTGCATCATCAAAAGCAGAATCATTTCCTTTTGTACCATTTATTAACCTAGTTGTGTATAGCCCTCGATTGCCTTTCCACCCATTTGAAAACTTTTTCTGGAGGAACTGGCGATCCTGATCCATGCAAAAAACCAAAAGTTAAAATTGAATTAATCAATCTAATCTTATTAAATAATTCGTATATCCTAGAATAAAACACACAACTAAGACTAATTACATCTTACCTGGAGCCAACAAGGAATATTGCTACAACATTCTGCTCCCAAAACAACCGAATCAAGCTCTAGAAAATCACCGTTCTCGAGCTCAACCGACGATTTGTGGAATTTTTTAACTCCATAAACGACTTTGAAGTCGCCTGTACGAATTTTTTCCAGTACTCCCACGTCGAGAACAGGGTTTTCTCTGTACCTTTTCCTGATTTGCAATGGACCTAAAAATGGGTTTCTTCTTCCATATTTTTGCATGGTACCAAAAGTGAACAATATTAGCATCAATAGAAACATATGTAGTAGCCATAAAGGAAACCAGTTAATTAACATCACGGATAAATCGGACGTCTTTTTCCAGATAACCTGTGACATAATTCGAGTTGATAATTAGTACTAGAGTCATTTACGCAACAACAACAACATACCCCAAATAGTTTCATTTATTTTTAAAGACGGTTTTGACGTATACTTACCGATCTTGGAACAACCAAAGCTGGCTTTGCATGGTGGCTCTCGAGATCAAGAGAGATTTCCATACCAGAATTACCACAACCCACAACTAGAACTTTTTTGTTATAGTAATTTTCTCCGGACAAGTAGTCCTTTGCATAGGCAACTTCACCAGAAAAGTCTTGTAAGCCTGGTACTACCCGTTGGTCAATGCCTCCTTTAGTTGCGACTACTAGCATAGGAGAGTTATACTCCTTCTCGATGCGGTTGGGGTAGGTTGTCGAGATGGTTACAACCCGCCACATGCTAATGGTGTCATCATATGTCGCTGATTGGACACACTCATTGAAATATGGTTGAATTTCAAAATTTTGGACGTAAGACTTGAGATACTGGATATATTGTTCATTTGTCATGTGCTCGGGGTAATTGTTAGGGATAGGTAGTTTTGGAAGCTGGTAGAATTTTTTTGGGAGGTGGAGTTTTCGGCGATCATAGGTATGTTTTTGCCATAGTGACTCAAAGCAGGCAGCTCTTTCGAGTAATACGAAAGGGATGCTTTGATCTATTAAACAAGCAGAAACACCAAGTCCTAAAGTGCTCGCACCAACTATGATAGCACCTTTTAAAGAAATACAGGACCTTGGCGTCATGGATTTGTTTTTAGTGTAGTGGTGGTGTTTTGTGTTATGGAGAAGATGCAGGGTTTTATAGACAGATTTGTGATGTGATGTTTTGTGAAATCCGTAGAGATTTTTGATCAACGATTTTGCAAAATGATTAGGCATATTATGTTGGACTTTTGTACAAAACATCGATTCAAAGGTTGGTAAAACACAGATTCAAAGGTTGTAAACTTTTGCTAAAAAATATACAAAGGTTGTAAACTAGTACGCACGACTTGCGGACATGAACGCAGCTCCGAAAATTTGTATGTGCACGAATTTTTTTCGCTACAGATTTCAATTTCCAATAGCCATAACCTCATTCGGTTTTAACAACCAAAAAACTGCACAGCTCCATAGAGACGAATTTCGAGCAAACCTTGGATCAGAACTGCCCCATTGCTTCTGTGAATTTTAAGGCAAGTTTGTCACGTTTGCATCTGCTTTGGCCGTTGTAACTTAGGAGACAAACGACGATTCTATTTTAGTGAAATCGTGTTAAAGATGAGCCTCATGTCTCGATGTTTTGTTGCTATCTTTTAATTACCATTATTTAAAGTCCATCTTCTGCTTTTACTTTATTCTATCTATATTTCATTTTTTTTTTTATTAATTTACTACTACCTCCGTCATATATTAATTGTCCACTTTGACTTTTTTTTTAGTTTTTTCTTTTTAACTTTAACGTTAAATATTTTTATTTGTATTATATAGTATTTGATAAAAATTATACAAATGAAAATACATTGAGTTAACTACATTTTTTGTCCTCGTGGTTTACCGGGTATAACGGTTTTGGTCCAATAGTTTGAAATATAACGGATCTTGTCCAAAATCCACTGACCCGTAACACTTTTGGTCCAATTTTCGCACTCCTGTTATCTTTGACCGTTAACTCAGTTAGTTGACTAAAATTTGAGGGCAAATTAGTAATTCTCCATCAATCCTCTATATATTTACTTCCCTTATCTTTTACAGTTAACCCTAAATCTAAAAACACACATAGCACACAACCATGGTTCGTTGTCCAAGGTGTAATTCAAGAGGAATTATTAAAACATCATGGACTGATATTAATCCAGGAAGGTGTTTCTATTGCTGTTCTAAAAGGGTAAGTCATTAATTATGAGATCTTGTAAATATCACATCCTTTCCCTAATTTGGTATTTTTCTTGGGCAGCCTAAAAATTGTGGTATTATTGATTGGTACGACCCATCAATTTGTTAAAGAGCTGTTCAAATTATTCCTGGGCTTTTACAAAACATGAATGGTTTACAAGCTAGTGTTGCAAGATACCAAGGTGAAGCAAGAAAGTTGAAGATCATGTTAGGGTTTACTTAGCTGGTCTTGGTGTTGTATTTTCTTGTTAAGTGAAGTTGGTGAATGTGTTTGATAATGTCAGTAGTAGGTCTTTTGTGTTTTCCTAAGATTTGATGTAACTTCAAGTGGGTTTGATAATGCAATGCTCTTTTATGTTATTTCAAGACTTGTTGACTTTTATAACATGTCAAATGGGTTTTTTTTACTTTTATAACATGTCAAATGGGTTTGTTTGTAAACAGACAACTCTTAACATATGAAATCACCCATATAGAAACATTACAATAGTATGCAAATACCAAAAAACATGAAACCTTACAATATGCAACTTCCAAAAACATAAAACCTTACATAGATTGCAAATATTAAAGTCATAATAGTCTTACACAAGATCAACTAACTTAGATACCAAAGTCATAATAGTTAAACAGACATACTAGGATAGAGTAACAAAAGACAAGTCTTAATAGTTAAACAGTCATAATAGGCAATCCACAAGCTTTCTTTTCCCTTTCCCACTTGGACCTGCAGAAGGATATGTCTGATTGGCTTGGAAAACCTTACATTTGAATTGCTACCTTTGAGTGGTGAAATCCTACTTGCTGAGAACACTTGAGATGGTACAGAAGAAATGATACATGCATTTGGTGCAACTTGAGATTGTGTAGACTGACTTGGTGCAACTTGAAATGGTGTTGACTGACTTGGTGCAATAGGTGTAGATTGACTTGGTGCAACAGGTCTTTGGCTTGACTTAGATGGTGTACAAGGGGTTTTAAATGGTCTTTGGCTTGACTGAGATTCTGATGGTCTACCTGTACAAGATCTATTATTGTGACCTTTCTGATTCCATTTCTTACAAGTAACTGTTTTCCCAGCCCTGCTCAATTTACCATCCTTCACCATGTTGTCATATAACTCTGCAGCACTCTTCTTTCTTTTCTTTGGAGGCCTACCAATGGGAGTGTGATAGTCTGGTAGGGTTATAATGATAGGGCTATCTGATGGAGGCCACATCTCTGGTCCAGCACAATGATTGATCTTAAAGCTATACATTTCCTCCCATGTTGTTAGCCAATAAGTAGGGTGTACCCATGACTCAAGTATTCCAGGTTCCAAACCATTCTCTGCCATGTTCCAAATAGATGCCACTGCATGTTTGCATGGCATCCCTGTCAAATCCCACTTTCTTTCAGTAACATTGACCACATGTTGCTCACTATATGGACCAACTGTTTGATACTTATCCCCACCATTTCATGTAACATCAAATTTGGCAGCTTCTTTCTTAATGTTATCAAACAATCTAGTAGCAACAAGGGTGAGGGAACCATTACTCTTCTTAATTACCTTTTGAACTATCACAATCCTTTTCATCAAATAGCGTCTAATAAACTCAAGGCATGTAATTATAGGCTTACCTCTACAATCCAAAAGTTTTCTGTTTAGAACCTCACACATGTTGTTCAAAAGAACATCACAATGAGGTCTTGCTGCACTTAGAATATTCAAACTATGAATGATTGAAATTATAGGATTAAACAATTTGAAATTATAGTATGTAGGATAACAAAAACTTGCGAGAAAAGTGGGACCTTGCCCAATGATGAGGAGGAATCAGTTTCAACCAATCATATACCTCCTTGTTTGCTGCCCTGACTTCTTCCATGTTTCTGTTAAAGTGTTGTATGGTAGTAGCAGTAGCACATCTCCATAAAAGATCTTTAAAATGTTGTCCTCTCTATTGCAACTTCATGTTATCATAGATATGCTTCAAGAAAAACCTATGTTCTGCTGCTGGGAAGACTTCTGCCAATGCTGGTATAAGACCCTACAAAGAATAAGAGTTAAATACTTGTATACATGTTAAACTGCTTAGTGTATATTGACCACAAGAAAATGAGATAACAATGTTTACCTTTTGCCTGTCTGTAACAAATGTGAAGTTTGAATTCCTGACCAAATCTAAGTCATCTCCAAGGCAGTCAGGAAATCATATCCAAGATTGTTTGGTTTATGCCTCAACAACTACATAAGCCAAAGGATATGTTCCATTATTTGGATCCACAGCTACTGCTATTAGGATATGACTAGGAAATGGTCCAGACATAAAGAAACCATCAAGGTCCAACAGATCTCTTTGCCCTGCTTTAAATCCACTTTTCAAAGCCCCTAAACAAACATAGATTCTTCTAAACTTTCTTGTTTCACTATCAGGTTCAAAGTTTCTTTCAACATCAATCTTCATAGTTGTGTTTGAGTTCTTTTCTTTCAACTCTAAACAATATTGTCTCAGCTGAGCATATTGTTTTGTGTGATCTCCAATCACCTTCTCTTCTGTCATTTGTTTTGCCCTAAAGATTTTCTGTTTTGACAGTCCTAATTCATACTTCTTTGTTAGTTGATCTTTGAGAGCAGCAATTGGTATTTTAGGATTTGGTTTAATTGATTGCTCAATCTCCTTAGATAGAAATGAAGCTGTACACTTTGGGACAATCCTAGATTTAAGACAAATGTGATATAGTTAAATATTTTCACATACCATGTGCCTTCCCCTTTAAGTTTAGAACAGTGCAATAACCAAGGGCACTTTAATTCCTCACCTACATCCTTTAACCCCTTCTTTTTTGACTATTTCAATTTGGAATCTACCACAGTTGGCTCTTGACTTACACTTGGGCCTTGACTTTGGCCTTCACTCAGCCCACCAACATTCATACCTGTTGGCCCACTATTAGAAAATGTTGGAACAATACCTCTGCACTCTGCTCTTACCCTTTCCTTATCATTTTTAGTCAAATAAATATTCCTCCTCTGCTCAACTTCAATTCTAGTCACCATTTCTTTTATCAACTCTTTGTTACCAAATGTTTGACTAACATAAAAGTTTTCAGTGTAGAACTTACCATCTACAGGCTTGTGACATTAACCCAACTTACTCAAAGTTTTCTTTCTCTCAGCCTCATCATCATCAGAATCAATTTCACAATCAAAATCCTCAATGTCACATTCCTCATATTCCATGTCAACATCAACATCTACTTCACTAGGATCTATCTCAGCAGAACCAACCAATTCTACACTAGGATCAGTGTTTATTCTAAACAATTCCATGTCAACATCAGGGTCATTAATCTGATCCTCTATATCACATTTAAAATCACTATCTTCACTATCTTCTTCACTATCATCATTTGAAACCCTTCTATCACTACCTTCATTGTCTTCTCTAACATCAGTAGTCTCATTAGGGCTATTAGGCTCACTTGACTGTCCTATATCATTGTTTGTGGTAGGGTAAGAAAACAGAGGATCAAACTCATCACCATTAGGACTAGGTCTAGGCTCACTTGACTGCCCTAAATCAACAATTTCCACAACATTATCAATCCCTAAACCAACGTTTTCCTCAACATTATCATTCCCTAAACCAACATTTTCCTCAACATTATCATTCCCTAAACCAACATTTTCCTTTGTGTCTAAATCAACATTCTCTATAACAGTGCTATTGATGAGACGAAAAGTGTTACGCTTTTAGGGGGTCATTTAAGCCCTAAGTCAAGATTATTTGATCAAATATTGCCTAAATCGTTCCTTTTGTCATTTTAGGTACTTTTGAGAAGAAATTTGGAAAAGGAAGCATTTTGGACGTTTTTGGAGCGAAAAAAGTAAGAAAATGACAAAGTCTCCAAATCAGGCTGGAAACAGTACAGTCGTGATTTGTTTGTGACGCCGTCGTCACTCATTGACAAAGAGGTGGATAATCAAGTTACACGTGACGCGCTAGAATGTTTTTGGAGGATTTACACGTGACGGCGTCACCAAGGCCGTCACGTACAAAATGCAAGAGATGGCCAAGAGGAAGTTTACACATGACGACGTCAGAATTGGATCTAGGCAATATGAGTATTCTTATGGCGGCGAGTTGATGGCGTCAGAATTTACACTTGACGCCGTCAGACTCAAAACTCTATATATAGTTTTCTATTTTTCATTCATTATGAGTGTAACTTGGAGAGGAGAATTTTGGAGAAACCCTAGCATGAATTTCACCTTATTTTTAAGGGTTTCAAACCCTTGTTTCATCCATGTTTAATTGAAGATAAGTTTTTCAATAATCATTCAATATGTCTATGTGTTGTTTGATTCTATCTTATGCTTGTCTTTACTTTAACATGCTAGGCTAGGTTTTCTTTGTGTTTGCTTAGATGTAATGAAATTTAGTTATTAATTATTGGTTGGTTGTTTGTTTATAATTGTTGTGGATGAATGATTTCGATGTTAGGCTTAAGAAAACTGGCAGACTTCCAATTGGTAACATGCTTGAACGTCTTAAGAAACATGATCGGATGTGTACTACGATAAATTGGTTATATTTAATGCGTAAGTAACTACCTAGGAGGCCATGTTAGGAGCTAGTAGTCGGCTCGACATAGAAAGAGGTAGAAGCTTATAGAGTTAGGGAAGATCGTACACGGCCCTACGAATGGTATTAAGGAATATAACCGTCATCCATGCAATTGTAACAAACTAATCAACTAGTAAAGATAGCTAGAGAGTAGTGAAATCTAAGTAAACATATTTTCTCTTATTATTGTTTTTCTCCACATTTACTTTAGTGTAATTTTATTTTATTTGCATTTGTAGTTATTTGGGTTAGTTGACTAGCAATTAATTCCGCGCATACTTCCAAAACCCGAGATTTTTACTTGCTTTTTATAAAATATAAAAATACAAAAAGAATCATCCCTCAACTCTAGACTTAGTTTAATTGAGTTTTAACCCTAGCGAAAAATATTCTTTGAGTTGAACGATCAATCCCCCGGTACTTATCACTATACTATACTACAACAATCAGGTACACTGCATGGTGGGGATTGCAAGCTTCTTAAGATCCCTTGAGAGGTAAAACATTTTGCAAGGTTGCAAAATCACGCATCAGCTATCAACAAGATGCTCAACAAATACCTCTATTAGTTTGTACTTATGCACATAGCTTATCATATCCAACACATCAACATCTTTGAATAATGGTTCAACCCTTTATCTAAATCATGTGCAGGTCTTTTGAAATGCACTTTCATTTTAGGATTCACATAACCTAACTCTTTTAGCATACCTGACACTTCTATCACTGAAAAACCATCTGCAACAACATCATCAAACCAGTCCACTTCACCACCTTTGTATACAAGTCTGGGAGCCCTAGTTCTTTTTGGACCAGGAAAATAAGTGAAATGACCTCCATGGTTCACTTTCAGGGAAAAAGATTAGGTTCATTCTCTGTATCAAAAAATTACAACAATCATTCATCAACACACAAAAACCTTTTGAACAAATAAAAAACCAACCAATAGCTAAAAGACCAAATTCACTTACTGTATTTCACATATGGATTGAATGTGAAACTTTTTTGTCTAAACTTCCAATTTCAAATGACCATTTATGGGGGAATTAGGGTTTTGAATTGATCACTGATTAATTTTAGGTGGGATTGATTGTGAAAGTAGGTGGATGTATTTTGTTATGATCGGGTTATTAATGGGACTGAGATATTGAGTGACTAAGGGTTATAGCGGGAAAGAGTAAAAGACCTATGTGTCCCTGTAAATAATAGTCAATTACAAGTTTCCCGTCACATGAATGTCACGTGAGGGCAAGAGATAACGGGAGTGTGAAAATTGGACCAAAAGTGTTACGGGTCAGCGGATTCTGGGCAAGATCCGTTACATTTCAAACTATTGGACCAAACTGTTATACCCGGTAAACCACGAGGACCAAAAATGTAATTAACTCAAATACATTTAAAACGCAATCCATTCATATAATTTGAATCCAATATTATATAACACAAACAAAAAAATTTAAGGTCAAAGTTGAAAAAGAAATACTACAAAAATTCAAATTGGACAATTAATATGTGGCGCAGAGAGTATTAATTTTATTTATTGTGATCCGATTTAATAAAAGTATAGACCGTTTCCTATATATCTCACCCTTTTTTATTTCCTTTTCTCTTTTAGAGTGGCATATTGTATCAAGGCATAGAAAGAAATATGAAATAGTTTTACATGGTTGCTAAGCAACTAATTGATCCAATTTAAGATATTTAACGTAATCTGGCTATTGGAAATTCGGTTAAAAGTGAATTGCGTGCTTTATATAGTACGAGACTTTTCTTCGGGCTTATGGAAGAATATTTGTTTTGAACTACTAGTGACATTTATGTCAAAAACTCTCTAGAAAGAAATTAAAGGAAAATATAATTACAACGGGTTTGCACAAGCCTTTTTTGAATTACAAATCCAATTGAACCAAATTACATTTCCTATTTGTTAGGTCACCATTTATGTAAACACAAGTATGATTTAGAAAGAAATAAGATGAGAATGAGAGATGGTTGATTATGAGACAATATGAAAAGTAAAAGTGCAAGAGTTTCCTTAAGATAATCAAATAACCAATAAACATAATGTTTACATAAGCCTACTATTTATAAGGGAGGAGTTAGGGCAACACTCCCTTCCTCCCTTATCTCTCAAATTCGTGGGCTTTCAAGCCCATAGGGCTTTAATACATAAGCCTTGTAACATGAAACATAATGAAATAAATGCTAAAGCAACCTATTACAAAATGTAATGACCGAGACTTGACTAAATACAAAAGTATGATCCCAACAATCTCCCCCTAAGGGTCGGTCATCACGGTTGCTTGACGTCTTCATCTTTGTTGCTGACTTGTGGCAAGTAAACTCTAGACGTCTTCAAAAATGATTGAATGATAATGAATGTACTTTGTTCTTTGGTGATGATGTAGTGATTGTATCACGAAGTAGTCTGCCATTCGTCACTCCTGTGTCTGTGGTGGTTGAACGCCATTCCAACATACTCATACATCTTCGGATTTTGACATGCACGAAGTTCCTTTTCATACTATGAGATCTTTAGTCTTTAAATTTTGTAGATTCTTCTTTATTGACGTAGAATCATTCTTTGAACTTTGTGGTGTTAAGATCTTTGTGGGAGCTTTCTTTGACTTCAAGATGTATGTATGAGCATGTTGGAATCTACCATCATGGAAGTGAGGTACCTGCGAGTAAATAGTTAGCAATAAAACAACCGGTACTTACGGATAAGGAATTAGAGCTCATCAACAGCATATTGTGAAGACTCCTTCTAATCCTTATCCAGGCCGTTCCCATATCAGATACTCCCGAAGGAGCTTACGAGACCTACTAAGTAGCTCAATGACTGGGTGAGTCGCTGGGGATCACTCCACGACTGTAGACCGCTATGGAACCACCGCAAACACTAAGCGTAACCCTTGTGGGGTTACCGAAGTGACCTGCTGTCAGGGCTGTTTGATGTTGGCCCTGGCAGGAATTTCCGTTCAATCATTGAGAAATACATACGTAATTCTCTCATAAACGTTCTCGGCAGATTGCTAAGATCTGCGAAGGACTCGATAGTTTACAACTGATGCCCATTGATGTAGAACACCAGTTGTAGAAATACTAAGTGTTCCTAAGAGATCTTTGATGTATCTCAAGGCTCTAGACTCTATAAGTGCACACCTAGGTTTCCTATGCGGAGACTAGGGAGGGGTCTCCTGCTTCAATATCAACCGTCTCTAAGAGATAGGTCGATAGGTTACGCTGGTTCCCCGTGAGAATGAAACAAGTTCTTTTAAGAGAACTTGAGTGGTTAAGAAGGTTTAGTGCATTGCGTCACTGGGTCCATGACGACTTTGTCTTCAATACCGGTGTTGTCTTTTGCAACTACTAGTAGCATACGTGTTGAACCCGGTGTCTGCCCTAAGGTTGAACATATAGAGGGCTATTTCTTTTCACCCCTTTCTTTTACTTTTCTTTTTAATTCTTCAACTCCTTCTTTCCCATTCATTCTTTTCTCCTTTTTTCGTATCATACCTAAGGACTTCTAATTCTAACTATGGGAGATGTCCTTGGGTAGATCCCTCCGGCTCTGGCGGATCATAGGACGGATATTCCTATCTTAATCACCTTATAACTCCGACAGTAGCCAAGAAACCTTTGATTGAAAATCTCTCAAAGTGTTTATGTTAATCAAATATTTTGTTTAACACTTTGAGATTTTTGTGTACACTTTTGAAGGGCTCCCCCTGCACATGTGCTCATGAGTATTTTAATAAATTTGCACATGCGGGAGGAGCAAGCACTTTTGAATTGATCCACTTTCCGTGAACAAGACCGATTCGAGACACGCTTACATCACTAGTTAGACTAGCTTGAAGTTATTACCAGGCCTGGTCAAGTCCACAGAAAGTTTCTCGAGACGGTACAGTTCTACTAAGACATATCCTTTTCGAGACACGCTTACGTGGTTAGTTAAAGAGATGCATTGTCAGCTTTTAGGTGACAACTAGCTCTAGTAACTAACTTGATGTTATTACCCGTCGAGGATAAGTCCTTTCGATATTTCTAACTTTTATTGTCTCGTCAATTCCTGGGTCAGTACTGAGTCTAGCTCGCACATGATACAACTTTAAAGCTTTGACTTCGTATATTTTTAATCACTTTTTCATTTTCTCCCCCTCAAAAATAGCATATAAAATGATGTTTTTGACAATTTATTTTTTTTAAAATTAAAATATGCCTTTTGAGTCTTACGGAGAGATTCATCAAGAACTTTTTGATTTAGAGCAAAGTATTTTGGTTTGACAAGTGCTCCCCCTCAACAAGTGATTTGGTCTTATTGAGGTGAAATACTTGTCCTTTTGAGCAGAATTATGAAAATCATAAATGTTTGATTAATTCTACTCAAAAGTAAGAAGCCTTCGCTCCTTATATATAGGATTGAGGCACTGATGCGTACCTCAGGGTCCTTTCTTTACAAGTTCGGGTTGTGCACTGTAATGCGTGCACAAGCCATAATGAAATATAAAATTGACAAATCAAATCAAACTCTTACAATTATCTACCAATCAGGTCTCTGAAATGTCAACACCGGAAACTTCTGTCTGCCTCCCACATAACTTTCCAACCTTCGAAACTGATCCCTGCGCTTCAATTTGTTCTCAATCCTTAAGATGAATCTGCGAGCATCCCGGGCCTCATTGGTTTTCCATCTTTTAGACTTTCCTAGAGCAATGTCATCCAATCTGCTTTTGATTCCATCTCTTACGAACTTCAAGGTTTCATCACAGAACTTATGTATTTCGTCGTAAGCCATGAAGTAGTTGCGACCGTTAATGCTGCGGTAGGTGAACCCAAATGGTTGCCTGATCAAGGTGTATTGAGGTAGATGTGGAAGGTCGGGGATGTCGAACATGTTGGGTTTGGTGAGATTGAGCTTCTTCTGATAACTTTCCACTCCCAATTGAAGATCTTCTACTCTTTCTCTGATGACTATCTGCCTGATGAAGATGAGGAGAGCTTGGATAAAGGCCAGCTGCATCTCTTTAGGCAAGTTACACATCTTTCCTTGAACTTTGAGCAGGTACATGTCTTCGATGTCATTGAGAAGTAGTCGTGGAAAGTCTGACTAGGAAATATCGTACTCCTTTTCATCCAGTCTTTTCAGTGTGATTTTGCTGAGGAAGGGGTACCCAAAGTGAGTGACAGTTGAGATGAACTGAATCGAGACTATCTTCAAATCACTTGTTACATCGCCCATTGTCTGATTGAGTCTGCTGCTACGATAGTACTGTGCTCGGTTGTCTGGCCAATGATGTATACCGTAAAGAGCGTTTCGGTCATATTCAACAACTTTGTCAACGAATAATGCTGAAGCTTCTTCTTCGATGGCATTGTTGAGATATCGAGCTGCAGGGAGAAAGGCGAGTGATGTAACGTACTTCTTCTCATTCTTGCTGCCAAGTTTCAGAAATTCCAAGTCTGTGTTGAAGAAGAACTTGTACGGGATCTTCGGTTCCTTAGGCTTCCCAATCATCGGTAGTGGTTTGGACCAGTCAGTAATGTAGGGTGCGGTTTTCCTTGTGACCGGATCGACAAAAGATTCAGGATTGAACCAGTCAATATTGCTTGACATAGCTCGAGCAATATTTTCCAGATGATACTCAAGCTCGATTGAGTTAGCAGACTGATCTTTCAGAAGATTGAAAGCATCATTCTTGATTCTTCGCAGCTCTTTCTTATTCATCTTTTTCATCTTAAACTTTTGCTGAATCAGTTGAGCGTATTCCACCGTTCGACCATCTTGAGGTTCATGATTGTCTTCAAGAGGTGGTTGCGAATTGATCATCTTCTCAAACCAGGAGTATTCGGCACTATCGTCATGGTCTAGCCATTTAAGGACGGTTTTCGGTTTCTTTGGTTCGGTGCCTTTTGATGAGGTGTCCGGTTTGGATTGGTGGTGCTTTCCTTTCCTATCTTTCTTCTTCTTCTTAGGGGACGGGTCTGGAACTTCATCGGGTTGAGGAATCTCGTCACCACCGGTGTATTCGAAGTGGTCGTGTGCCTTGGGAGCAGAACCTGATGCCTTTGGTTGTTGTGAGGAAGTAGTAGTTATTGGGGGGATGACCGGTGTTTGAGATGAGGGTCCTTCGGCTTGTTTTTGTTTCTTTGCCTGAGAATTAGGATCCCTGTCTTCATCATCTCTTTGACGTTTCAGTTTATCGGCCTTTGTGCTGCAAGACTCTTTGTTCATCTTGTCTTTCAATGCTTCCAGGACTTTGGCTTCTGCAGGAGTCAAGGTGAACTTGCTTGCCAGCTTGTCCAAGAGTTGAGCTTCCAAATCATCCAGAGATAGTCCTGGTAGTGGAGCAGTAGACTTATCGGCTCGAAGAGTAAATGTTGTTGATCGGATTATTTTCTTGACGGCTTGCTCTGCGAACTTGGTGAGTTCATCTCTCATGGGTGCCAGTAGATCTTTCAACTCAGCCACTAAGTGTTGTGCCATGTATTCTTGTGCTTGAGCAGCTAATGTGGCTTCCAAGTTCTCTTGCACGTCTTTAGCTAAGAAAGTGTCAACTTTATCTTGTAGCTCTTGGACGTTCGAGTTCAGCTTCATTAATTCAGCAACTTGGGTTGCAAGTGTTGCAACCTGATCTTCCAGTCTACTTCTCTTCTTTTCATGTACTCTCTTGAAAGCTGACTTGAGTAACTTTGATGCAGCAGAGGCTTTGGTGCTCGGTTTCTTGATCGATTTGTCATGTGTCGATTCAGATGCAGGAGGAGATGACTGTGAGGATTCAATGATGGTGGTAGAGTCTTTGTCATCTTCTTTCTGTGGTTCGGGTTGTTCAACTTTCTTTTCTTTGGCTTCTTCTTCTTTCAATCTTTGTTCATCAGCCAGTTTATCAGCTTCAGCCTTAAGTCTTAGTTCTTCAGCAAGCCTGGCTTCTTCTTCCTTTTTTCAACTTTTCTTCAGCCAGCTTGGCTGCCTCTTCTGCTTTCCTGCTCTCTTCCATTTGGATAGTTGCTTCCAGTTTAGCTTGGGCAATCTCTTCAAGCCTGGCCTCTTCAGCTTCCTGTTTTCTCTTAAGTTCCTCTTCCTGAGCCTTTTCTCTGAGCTCCATTTCTTCCATAGTCATTAACCTTGGAGCATCAGTATCCATGGGATCTTCCTCTTCTTCTTCTCCCATAGTTGTAGCACTAGTCATTTCAATATCTGTAGGAGATACCGAGGGATTGTCGTAAACGACCAAGTCTGTGTTGATCCCTGTGGTAGGCTCAGGATTGCTGCTTGATCCGCCAGCTTCGGTGGTTTGAGAGAATACTGGAGGTGGAGGTAGATCAGCATTGAATGTATCAATTCGGCTGTGGAGGAGACCCAGGTTGAGAGCCCTTTCATTTTCTTCTTCTACTGAAAGGCCTACAGACTCTTGTTCAGCAGTTACAGGTTCTTTCATCTTCTCTCTCCTAATCCTTTCTTCTTCCAAAATTGTCTGAGCTTCGGTGAATGGTCTTTGATTGAGGTATGATGGATATACGGCATTATCAGCAAACTCATCAATGTTTTGGTTCCAATCGTCGAACGTCAAATCCTTATCGTCAATGTCATCAAGATTCACATCCTTATCAATGTTAGCATAAGCTTGTCTATACACTGGACCTTCGTCGGATTCGGTTTGTTCAGAGTCAGACGGTTTTGGAGAGGATTGTGGTGAGGGAAACCACCCAGGTTCTGGAATAGATGCAGGCTTCTTGGTAGGAGTCCTTCTCTTGAGGGTACCCTTCTTCTTCTTAGACTGAGTGGAACTGCCGGAGCTCCCAGTCTTACTGCCTTTCTTACCCTTCTTTTGCATGAAGGAGGGTAGAACAACTTCGTCAAGGAATCCAACTTTTTCAGCTGCAAGAGCTTGTTCATAATACTGGTAGTTCTTACAAGCCTTGACTTTGGCATTCAAGAGACAATTGGGAAGTTTCTTTCCCTGCTTGCGTGTGCTGGTGTCCATTCTTTTGATGACTCTGAGAGTATGTTCATTTCTGAACGTGTTCTTATCTTGGTCATCGAGTCTCTGTGGGATATCATCGTACTCACGAAGGAAGCTTTCGATGAGTAGTTTTGTGAAGCGGACAAATGTTGAATGTGCCACACCAGGTCTTCCCAAATGATACTGGCATAATCAACTTTCTTCACATTAGCCACACCCCAGAAGAGCTTTAGGTGTTGGAGCTTTGGGTGTTCGTGTCCAGTATCTCTGCCAGACAAGGATTTGGCAATCAGAATATATAGGGATCTCCATGGTTGTGGAAGATATCTAATGTTGACCCTAGAATGTCTAGTAATAACTTCTTCTGATTCGTCATACCCAATATCCCTTAACCACATTATCAACTCTTCTTCAGTGGGGACTGGATCATACTCTTCATCTGGGCCGAGTTCAGGTAACCCAAGTACATTCCTGAGCACATCAATGTCCACAGTGACCTGACGGTTATGAAGTGTACAGGTGAAAGAAGCCTCCCCCAGATCTAGCTGTAGTGTATGCCAAAACTGGTGGATGTAGAAGCAGGAAACCGAGGCAGACTTGGTGAACAACAGCTTATTCGGGTGGTAAAGAAGAGCATCTACAGCAACAATACAAGAGGACTCATTGCAAGTCATTTTGTTGAAGTTGATACGGAGGTTGTTCTTTCCAATCTTCCTGGTGTAATCATCTGGGAATGTCTCTTCCCATGAAAGCTTAGGTTCGGGTTTAGGTCCGTATGGAATGTCGTTGTGTTCTGCCATCTGGATTGATCATAAACAAACACAAACATGGCAATTGTTGACTGTGTTAGCAAAGACATTCAATAATGATGTTCACCTTTAGATTTGCATGTTATACATTGATCAGTGGGGGTTTGTGTGTGTGAAAAACTTTTGATATATGATAAACTTGAGTTATATTACATGGTAGAAACTTATAACACATTAGTTACAACATAAGTTTATCATTACAAGAAGTTACTCTTTGGAAATTTCACAACACTTAGAAAAATTTAGATTTTGACAAGTTTACGCGTAAGTGGGTAATTTTACGCGTAACCTGACTTAAGCGTAAGAGTAGAACTTATGCGTAAGAGCAAAAGCTACGCGTAAGTTTGTATTTTACGAGTAAGGTGAATCTTATGCGTAAGGTCAATTTTATGCGTAAGATAAATCTTAGGCGTAGGAATTGATATTATGCATAGGATTACCCTTAAGCGTAAGATGTAACTTATGCGTAGGTAATGACTTATGCGTAAGTTCCAGACTTATGCGTAAGGTCAGAACTTATGAGTAAGAATTACATTTATGCGTAAACTATGTCTTATCCAAGACAAAGTTTGTCCACGTGTCGAATCTTACGCGTAAGACTCAATCTTACGCGTAGGATGAACAAGTTATGCGTAAATATGCCTTTTTCCAGAAAAATCACCTTTCGTAACAAGATTGGTTTGATTCCTGAAAGTGTAACACACAACCACTGATCAATAATCATATTAACACACTTAAATACCCATTTAATGCGTAAACATGCAATAATGTGAGTTATGCGTAAACTCGTATGAACACTTAATCACAAACATAATCAAACATGAATCTGGGTTGATAAGAGTTTAGGGCAAGTGATACTTATACCCTAAGGAGCCTATGGTCCAAGTTCTAACATTATTTGACCACAAAAACACAAGGCCAAATCTGCTAGTGTCATTCGAACTCAAAACCTATGATTCTTGATAAATACGAGTATCTGATGCAATTAAATCAAATAAACATGATCTAAGACGTATAACAACACAATCCCTATCATCAATTTCAACAGTCACATGCAGAATCAAAAATCCCTAAGAACACGTATGAACCCTAAAAATCAAATAAGTCGATTTGGGGTATCAGGGTGCAATTAGAGTAAGAAAACATGCTTGTAATCATCCTTAGACCATTTCCCATCAACCAATTTACCCTCAAACACATAAAAATCTGGGTTCATGATTTACGCATAACCCTAAGAAAAAATTAATCGATTGTGACTAATTGAGCCGTTGGATTATGTTAAGATTAAAAACCCTTGTTAGAAATAATGATCAAAACATGTTTCAACTTACAGATTAAACGATTGATGCTTGGATCAGTAGAATGATTGTTAGCCGTTTGATCGATTAGGTGAAAGTGATAAGTGAGTTTGCAGGTGCAGTAAATGTGTGGGTCAAATGGTTTTGACCAATAGTAACTCATGTTTCACATTTTGACACAATTGGTCCCTTAACCTAATAAAACATTTACTCCTAATGCCTAATCACATTATCACATATAACTTTCGTTAATTAACACCAAGACATGATAAGAACAACTTGTGGTACTCCCCCTCGACCTTAGACCGTAGTAAAATACTGAAAAAATAATTATATTGGTCAAGGAGAGTAACCCGAAACACCTTTTGAATCAACATTATAGATAAAACGTATTTATTTTTGGTAAAATGCAAGTATAAAAGTCAATATATTTTTGAGAAATTTGAAAAACATTACTTTTCCTCCCCCTCAACACTTGTTATAAAATGATTGTTGTAATTATATAAAAATAGTGTTGAAAGAGGTGGTTTATACTTGCATTTTTTTTTTTTTTTGAAAGTGAAACCAAAAAAAATCTTTTTGTTGTTTTTGATTGTTTTTCTATTTTTGTATTTTGTTTTTGAAAAGATATATACAAAGATAGTTTTGATGTTTGACGATCAATTGTGTTTTAAAAACTTTTCCAGATCCTCTGGAGTCAAACATCGCATACCAATTTGGTGAACTAAACTAGCAAACCTTGAGGGTGCCAAGGATTTAGTAAGTAAGTCTGCCAATTGGTACTCAGTCCCAACAAAACAAAGTTCAACGGTACCCTTTTCCACATGCTCTTTGATGAAGTGATATCGGAGATCGATGTGTTTGGATTTGCAATGATGTACTGTATTGCAGGAGATAGCAATTGCACTCTTTGAATCACAGTAGATAGGAATCTTGTTGAATAGGTAGCCATAATCTTTAAGTTGTGATCTCATCCAAATGATTTGAGCACAACAAGCAGACATGGCTACGTATTCAGATTCTGTAGACGACAGTGATGTGCAGTCCTGCTTCTTAGATTGCCATGACACAAGTTTGTCTCCGAGAAATTGTAATCCACCAGATGTACTTTTGCGAGTGTCTAAACATCCTGCATGGTCAGCATCTGAAAAAGCAATTAGTTCAAAACCAGAATCCTTCAGATACCAGATTCCCAAGTTAATGGTTCCCTTTATGTATCGAAGGATTCTCTTGACCTCACTGAGGTGTTTTTCAGTTGGTTTGGACTGATAGCGAGAGCACATGTAGACAGCAAATACTATATCAGGTCTACTAGCTGTGAGATACATGAGGGACCCAATCATACTTCGGTATTTGGTAGGGTCAACAGGAGTCCCATGTAAATCAGCATCTAGTTTTGTGGTATAGCCCATTGGTGTATTATAAGTATCACAAGACATCATTCCATGTTTCTTTAAAATTTCAAGAGCATATTTGGACTGATTTATAAAAATTCCACGGGGTGATTGATGAACTTGTAGTCCTAGAAAATATGAAAGTTCACCCATCATGGACATTTCAAAATTATCTTTCATTAATTTTGCAAAATCATTAGAGTAACTTCTTTTTGTTGAGGCAAAAATAATGTCATCGACATATATTTGAACAACAAGTAAATCCTCCCCGTAGGTTTTTGTAAATAGTGTTGGATCCACCGATCCTTTAGAAAATTTATTGGCCAGCAAGAAGGTGGACAGTTTATCATACCACGCCCGTGGGGCTTGCTTAAGTCCGTAGAGTGCCTTTTTGAGTCAGTAAACGTGATTAGGACGCTCAGGATCAACGAAGCCTTCAGGTTGGCTAACATAAACTTCTTCACGGAGTTCTCCATTAAGAAATGCTGTTTTCACATCCATTTGGTAAACCACCATGTTCCTGTGTGCAGCATAGGCCAAAAAGATCCGAACAGCTTCATGTCTAGCCACTGGAGCAAAGGATTCAGCAAAATCAAGTCCTTCAAGTTGGGAGTATCCTTTCGTTACCAGTCGTGATTTGTTACGTATGACAGTTCCTTCTGCATCAAGCTTATTCTTCCAGATCCATTTTAACCCAATGACAAAGACTCCGTCGGGTCTTTCAACTAATTCCCAGACTTCCAATCTTATGAATTGCTGAAATTCCTCTTGCATAGATTCAATCCAGTTGTTATAAGCCATTGCTTCTTTAATGTTCTTAGGTTCTTCGTGACAAACTGTGAGTGCATAGATACAAGTTTCTCCATCAGTGTGAAGTCGTTGTCTTGTCATTACAGGTGCATCTGGATGGCCAATAATATGAACTAGTGGATGGTCTCGAGTTCATTTGTGTGTTGAAAGGTGTAGAGGATAAGTATCTCGCATGTTAGCAGGATCCAAATTGCATGTTGACGACTCAGCTATATCAGGAACAATAGGAGCCGGTGCAAACGGATTAAAGAACGCATCAGGATCATGCTCTGCTGGTTGGGGAACTGATTGTGGTGTTGGATCTTCAGCTGGATGGCGGGAGTTAGAACCAGTTTGTTCTGCTGTAGATGGTGATACAATTGGAGGACCGTCTCTCTCAACACTTGTAGTTGTTTGTTGAGGTGAGTCTGGTACTGGAATGTTAGCAGGTTGAGCAGCGGAATTAGGTGAGACCTCATTAGGACGGTATTCAATTGTGTCATCAAATAGTGGAGCAAACAAGGTTTCTAATTCTTTGCGGTTAAGTGGCAATGGTTCAGCCGAAGATTCCGGAGAGTTAAGACGGTTGAATTCGGGTCCTAAGCTGTGTTGCTCAGAAGCCATTTGTGTGAGTTCATCAAAATTAGCGTGAATAGTTTCTTGAATTTCTCTTGTACGACGATTCCATATCCGAAAACCTTTGGAATTTTCACAGTATCCGACGAACACTCCGATGTCAGCCTTTGCTTTAAGTTTACCTAAATCGTCACGATCATTTTTCGGATAACAAAGTGCTCCAAATACATGAAAGTAATCGATGTTTGGTTTCCTTTTGTGAACAATTTGATAAGGTGTTTTGCCATGACGTTTAGTGATCATGCAACGGTTTTGTGTATAACATGCAGTTGAAACAGCTTCCGCCCACAAGTAATCTGGTAATTGAGCATTAATCAACATAGTCCTAGCAGCTTCCACTAACGTCCTGTTGCGTCTTTCAACAACTCCATTCTATTCTGGGCTTCTAGGAATAGATGTTTGATGTTCAATTCCCACTTTCTCAAAGTATGACCGAAGTGTCTGATTCTTAAATTCAGTTCCATTGTCAGTTCTGACGATTCGTACCGTGTTGCATAGTTGAACTTGAATTTTAGTGAGAAAGGTGATGATCATTGAAGGAGCCTGATCTTTACTTCGTAGAAAATAAACCCAAGTCCATCTGGAATAATCATCCACAATTACAAGAATGTAGCGTTTACCGTTGATACTTTGAACACGCATCGGTCCACACAAATCCATATGAAGCAGTTGTAGAACATGATTCATACTATGCTCAGGTTTATTAGGAAAATGAGCACGAGCACTTTTTCCTTGTTCACAGGCTGGACATAAGTGATCTTTGGTAAAGCGGAATCTTGGAAATCCATCAACAAGTTTATAACGAGCAAGGTCAGTCATGGTTTTGAAATTCAAGTGCGAAAGACGTTTGTACCATAACCAAGATTTAGTCGATTCTGCTTTGGATAGAAGACATATTGGAGATGTTGCAATCATATCTGACATTGATATTGTATAAAGATTGGAGCCACGTGAGCCAGACATTAGATCGTTTCCTTGTAAGTCACGAACAAAGCAAGTTTTCTCACGAAATGCAACTTCTAGATCCCCATCACAGAATTGACCAACAGAGAAAAGGTTGTGTCCAAGGCCTTCCACATAGTAAACACGGCTGATTTCGATGTTTCCACTTACATAGTCACCATATCCCATTATTAAAGCGTAATGATCATTCCCGAATCTGACAGTACCAATGAACTTTGAGACAAAGTTTTCCAACAGTTTGAGATTGCCTGTCATATGTCGGGTGCATCCGCTATCAACAATCCAGAGAACAATCTGTACCACCTGTATCACAAGAAGAAGACACGGATGGAACAGAAGTAAGGGTGGAACCCAAAGAAACTGCGGGTTCCTGTTGGTTAGAAGCACATTTATTCAATAATTTAGGAATCCATTTAAAGTCTGGTTTGTGTTGTAACCAACGTTGCCAATTCCAACTAGTTCGTGCTTTCTTAATTGTGAATTCACTAGTGTTTGGCTGATTCCTAGACTTGTTCTCTGCACTTATGGGGGTGACATCAACAGTATTAGAAACCATAGGAGGCGGCTTTCCTAAGATAGACTTAGAGGCAGTTGTGGGCCTAAGAGGAATGCTTGTCCTACGTTTCTTATGACGATTAAGTAGAGAATTAGCAATACATTTTGTATGATCACCAGATGATACATTTTTACGACAAAACACACAAGATGCATTAATGTTCAAGACATTCAAAGGTTCATCATTCGTTACATTTAGATTTTGATTACAATTTGCCAGATTAGAATCTAAATCTGATGCAACATGAGTTTTATTCAAATTCCTAAGTTGGTCTTCTACTTCTTGAGCTTCTAGTGATCCTCTTTTACGTTGCCAGAGCCTATTCTTCCTTTTACTTTTACGTTTGGGTCTGCTAACGCTATTAGTGGAGACTAGTCCTGTAGAAGTGGAGGTATCAACATTAGTGGGTTGAACAATATTTCCTTTAGTTGTTTTGTTTAATTGATACAATCCTGTTGCTATCACCGTGGTGTCAACAAACTTTCCTTTTTGGAGTATCTTAATTTTCTCTTTCAAATCAATGATGATGTGATTTTTGTCCTGAATTTCAGACTCGAGTAAACCATTGCAATATCTGATGTCATCGCAGTTTTGTTGCCATTCGGCGTTTTCAATTTTTAAATCCGCAATTTCTTTCTCGTATCGAAAACACAGACCTTTTAAAGACTCGTTGTTTTTGCAATTCTGACAAGAGTTTGAAACATTTTGACTTTGAAACTTTAATTCCCTTTCAAGACTTTTAGCTTGACACCATTCAAGCCTTTGATTGAGTTGACAGATTTCTTTTGAAAATTGTTTTGTCACATCATCATTTTTAATTCTCAGCTTATCATTTTCCTGTTTGAGTGTCTCAATTTCCTCATTCAACAAGTTATTATCAACACAAAGATCATCCATAAGCATAGAAGTACCAGATTTATAGAGATCATTCATGATAACAGACAAAATATCAGCATTGAGAACTTGTTCCAAGAGTCGATCAGCATCTTTTTGTAAAACTCGATTTCTTTGCTTTTGAGCCAAAATTTCATTTTCAGTAGAGTTGAAAACGTTTATCATGTTTTTGACCTCGTTTTGAAGTTCCTGATCCCAACGTGTAGCACAGAGACGGAGGTGTTTGACAATTGGTAGCATTTGTTTTTGAAAAATATCTCTCTTTTCTCGCTCGCAAGCGGATTGAAAAGTTTCAACTTTTATTTCAGAATTACGTGCAATTGTTTCCTCCAAAATTTCGATGTCTTCCATAAAAGTTTTGTGATAGTTTAAGACACGACAACTTTTTGGTAAAGGTGTAAGTTCACCGGATGATGGTAAAGGACCATTAATTTGTGCTACAGTTTGGACAGGGGCCGCATTAGAGGAGGAAACATATGACTCTTCGACAAACCATGATTTCTCAGGTAATTCTTTTTGAGTAACAAAAGATTTAGAAAGAGGTGGAGCTTTTGAATAGTCATATGGTGTCCAATATTGAACATAACTCATTTTTGATCGACTCTCTTCTTCAAGTTCTTCTTCTTCCTCGGTATCAAAAACAACAGCACGCACAATTGTATTATCAATCATGTGATCCATACTGTAAATTTTTGGATTTTCTTTGAATGCTATATGAAGAAACATTGATTTGAAATCGCAAAGAGCAAATCCTTTATCGGGTTTCGGTTTTAAAGCAAATTTCTGAATTGTTGTGACAGAGTTCCCGTGTTTGTAAACAATGTGACAAAATTCTTTGAGTTGTTTTTCAAGATCAACAATATCACCGAGTAAGTCATCTATATACTTCCTTTTACGTTTTTTATGTTCACAAAACTCCTTTTTGCAATTTGACAATTCTGTTTCTGTTTTAGAGAGAACTGTTTGAAGACGCTCAGCTTTCATTTTCAATTCACACTTGTCACTTTCGAGTTTCGAAATCAACTTTCCGTTTGACTCAATTAAATCTTGCATTTTGCGTTGAAGATCTTGTTCTTTATTGTAAGAATCTTGAAAAGCTTTTTCAAAACTTTTTGCATTTTTAATCTTGTCTTCCTTATTTGAAAGTTGAATTTTATAGCATTCAATATCTCTTGCAAGTGACGCATTTTTCTCTTTTAAAACTTTGTTTTTCTCGTTGCATTTTATGATTTGCAATTGTTGAGCATCCAGTTGTTTAGATAACAATATGAGGTCAGGGTCTGGATCAAATGATGGTTCATGTTGTTCTAAATGATCATGTTTATCATTCTCAATAGGATCATCAAATGAAACAACTGTGTCATCATCAAATATGACAACTGTGCTTATTTGTTCATCTGTTTGAGAGGATGAAGATGATTTAGATGGAACAACTTGCGCCATATCTGATTCAGAAGCAGAAGGTGAGGCTATTTCATGTATTAGGCATGCTTTTTGGTCATGTACCTGAGACAAGCCGTCAGTGTCATACACTGGACCTGAATCATTAAGCTGGAGTTCCTGCATGTTGGCCATAAGCATCACAGCGGCATTGGCTTCCAGATCTTCCATGTCATCATCATTGTACACATTTGCCATGAAGTTGTTATCTTGTTCAGGGAAATGTCCATCTTTTTCATCTTGAAGAGCCATGAGCAATGCCTGCTTGTGAAACTTACTACCCCGAGTTCTCGGTTTGGGACATGATGTTGCTATATGACCTTGTTCATTACAATTGTAGCACCACACTGCATTCCCTGAGTTGGAGTTCCTAGTTGCAACTGGTTCAGACCTTTGCTGAGAAGACCCTGGGTTGTTCCTAAATCCCGCATTGTTACTAAACCTCTGACCATTCCCAAAGTTTCCTGAAGAACTTCCTGAACCAGATCGACCATAACTACGATTCTGAATTTCCACTCTTCCATCATTGACAACAGCTTGATTCCTTGTGTTAGAAGATGATCGTTGACGGTTGTTTGTTTTGTTGGAGAATTTGCTAAAAGCACGAGCAATAAGAGCAAGTCCCTGATTCAACGTGTTAAAGTCATCATCGTCATCGTCATTGGAATTTGAGTAATACACTGCATCATTGTTGTTTAATGGAACAAGTTGAGTAGAAGCATTCTGTGGAGATGAATCATATGGGACCATTTGGTTCGAGGTAGAAGATTGTGGATAACTGAAGTAGTTTTGCTCTTGAACATATGCATGATTTGACATTGGTGGTGGAGCATATGGAGATTGAGCTACGAGAGCCAAAGAATTTGGTGTTGGATTTGGTGTGTATCCTCCTCGTAGAGCTCGATCTTTTTCAACTTCAGGTTCATGGTGTTTCAGGAAATCATACAACAAACCATATGGAGCATCATGAAGATTCTTTGTTTGACGAACAAATGTCACATATTTATGCCAATCAGGGCCAAGACTACCAACAAATTTAGAGTTCACAGCGATCCTTGGTACTGTGATTTTGTGACGTTCCAGATCATTCACCACATTTGTGAAACGATGATAGTAGGATTCAAGGGACTCTCCTGGTTCAATAGTGATGTCAGTGTATTCCATGTAGAGTTTGGATTCCATATCATCTTTGTTCAATTGAGTGCCTTCCATAAGGAGATGAACATGTTCCCACATAGCTTTGGCTGTTTTCTGAGCATCGACACTTCGATAAATTGGATTTGGTATTCCTTGAAGTATATAAGCCATTGCATACTCATCAGCTTCACGATGTAATTTCTGTTCTTTTGTGAGTTGAGATTCTGGAAGAGGTCGATCACCAGGAGGACGTGGAGGATCAGCAGTTGGATCACCAGCTTCAAATCTTGTTGGCCACTCAAATGGTCCTTCAAGTATCACTTGCTTCAAGAATTTCCCATGAGGTTTCTTTAATTCAAGGAATCGTAAGAATCGACTTGACCATTGAACATAGTTCCCAGGTGTTAGCATTGGAGGTGTTTCAAGTGATCCTGCCTCATGTCGGGATTGTTGAGTTGTAATAACTTCACACATTCTGTCAAACCAGTGAGGTTGTTTGGAGGAAAACTGAGTGTTTTGTTGTGGCACTTGATATGGTTGTTGTTGAGGAATGATCTGATGTTGTTGCATCATTAGGTAATGATGTAGTGGATTATACGTTTGTTTTTGAGAAGGTTGTTGATACAATTGTTGCTGATGGTATTGTTGTTGCTGATACTGCTGATGTTGATGTTGCTGAGTATGAGGGAAGTAGTGATTAGGTGGTTGAGACATCTTAGAACACTTGTGTAGAAATGGATCTTTGTAGAAGATTGAAATGCACGTTCCTTTGATTAAGTCCAAAATCCTTGGGGTAAGTAGAATTCTTATGCGTAACTTTAATCTTACGCGTAACCTTTTAGTTTATGCGTAAAGAGTTAGTTATGCGTAAACAATAAGTTTAGGCGTAAGTTTACTCTTTACGCGTAAGCTTTGGCTTATGCGTAAGTTTAGACTTATGCGTAAGGTTATACAACCAAACAAATCTTCCAAACTTATCCAAGCTTGAAAGATATCCGAAGTCGAAGTATTCCACTAACTTATCCAAGCTAGGGAAGTACTGAGTCACCGAAGAACGAAGACATAACCTTGGATGAAGTTAAGCGTAGGTAACTGAAATTTACGCGTAAGATAGACTTATGCGTAAATTTTAGGCGTAGAATCTGTCTTCTGCGTAGGAATTCCCACTTACGCGTAGAAATTGAAGTTACTCGTAGGTTTAAGGCGTAGACTTCCAAGTAACGCGTAAAAACAGGGTTTTGACCTTAGTTACGCGTAAGAAAAGGGTTTTAGGCCAAAAGTTACTCGTAGAAAGGACAAAAAGTACTGTTTACAGCTTTATAATCGTACTGTTCACCAAAGTTACGCGTAAACTGGTCAGAAACTTGAAAAATCTCAAATTTTTGAAGAAAAAATGCTTAGAAAGAAGGTACTTTTGATCAAATAACTTCACCAATACTTAGAAAACACTAACTATTGAAGATTTTGCTACCAAAAACTAGTTTTCCAATATCAAAGAAGCTATAAAACCTTAAAAAACCTTAAAAAATCACAACTTTATGCAAAAACTAAGCTTCAAATCACTATATCAACCTTGAAACTTATCCAAGCTTCAAGATTTGAGTGAAAGAAACCAAGAAAAATGCAAAAAGATGAAGAATAATCACCAAGTTCCCACGTTAAGACCAAGAAACACACTTCAATCTCTATTTGGCGAATGATACCACTTGTTAGGTCACCATTTATGTAAACACAAGTATGATTTAGAAAGAAATAAGATGAGAATGAGAGATGGTTGATTATGAGACAATATGAAAAGTTAAAGTGCAAGAGTTTCCTTAAGATAATCAAATAACCAACAAACATAATGTTTACATAAGCCTACTATTTATAAGGGAGGAGTTAGGGCAACACTCCCTTCCTTCCTTATCTCTCAAATTCGTGGGCTTTCAAGCCCATAGGGCTTTAATACATAAGCCTTGTAACATGAAACATAATGAAATAAATGCAAAAGCAACCTATTACAAAATGTAATGACCGAGACTTGACTAAATACAAAAGTATGATCCCAACACTATTCCTATTTAAAATCCAAAAATGTGAAAAGATTTTGATTTCATCGCGAAGAAAAGTAGATTGAGTCCTAAAACGCCAAAGGGGCCAAAGAGTTGATTGTATAACGACATCAAACACGTTTGAGAGAATTGGAGACAAGCCTGTACGGTTTGAAAGTGTGAGCCGAACAGTGTACCTCGAGGTTGTCTAGGTGGCTGTTGTGGATATTCCGCCATTTAACAACATCAAGCCATGTTGATTTTGCTACAATACACTTTACCAAGATATGTTCTCCCGTCCCTAGATCCTCCTCACAATACACTTTAGTTGGGATTCTTCCATTGGCAATTTGGCATGTCCTATGAAACTTAATCCTACGCTAGTTTATATAACACTAGGCGAGTACCCGTGCATTGCAACGGAGGTTTCTAGCGGCACAAAATTAACGATATGCGATATTGTGGTAAGTGTTTCATATAACGTTCAAAATAGATAGTGAAAATCGCAGATTTTTACATCAGACTGCCTAGGAGTAAACTGATTTAAGAGGCACATTGCAGATGCGGTTGCTGCTGTACATAATACATACTGGTTTATGCTAACTTACTACTACTTAGTGTACATATTACAGGAGCTGGTGATTACCTACGAACGTCACATACACTACATAGGGGCCTTTCCTTTTACGTTTATTATATAGATATGTCGCATCATAATTTTAGAACATCGTGGAGCTGTCATTATGGCGCTTGTCGTGCTTTGCCTTTTTAGCATTGTGGCCAGATGGCTCTTCTTTGTGTTCAAATAACTCCCTTAGGACCTCTTTAAGGGTGATATTTTACCCAGCTGTTAGACATCCATAACCAATAGTATTAGTTTTGTGAACATGTTCACTGCATAAAACCTGTACCACTTCTACACCACTTAAAGGCCCAAGGTGTTGCAATACAATTTTGCCACGACAGACAAATTCAGGCTCACAGTGCCTATTTTTGTACCATATTAGTGCACTTTAATATAACTTTATGTAACTTTAGTCAAGATAAATGTTAACACCTTACACTTTTTGAATAATTAAGTAAACTCAATACTGTACAAAATACAAATGAATGTAATTATAGACAGGGACAGAGCCAGGAATTAGGAATAAGGGGGCCAAAATTTTTTTCTTAAGCTAACAAAGTAATTTAACTAAAGATTAGGGGGTCATTTGCCTATAGTTACGTCATATGGTTAAATTTTATAAGGTAAATAGCAAAGCGATTGGGCGTGTTAGAGGGGGCCGAGCACCCCCTAGCTCCCCCATTGTCTCCATCTCTGATTATAGATGTTGAAATTGAGTGATAGGATGATTATTCTTGAAGATAAATGACACAATGGTGTTAGTTACTGTCGGCTTTGCGCCGATTTTAGAAACTTCCAAAGAAGCCTTCTCAAGTATAAAAATAACCATATTTAGCTGAATCTTGTCTTCATTTATCTGATGTAACATATATTAATCCATTATTTTTTAGCAGCTTTCTTTAATCAATAAGTCATAAGAATTCACCAATTATACAACTTCTGTTTACATGCTCACCACCTGTAAACCAAGATTGCGACATTAACTGGTATTTGTATTTTGTAATCTATTTCCGACCCGACCTTATTTTATCAACAGGGTACCATGGTCTTTTCTGATGCACTAAAAATTTCAACACTTACAGCATGGCCCGAGACTAAATCTACATGACCTACCCATTTTTTGACCGTATCATTATGGATCAGTTACCGAAATATTCCATTATAGTGATTAACTTGCCAATAAATCAACAAACTTGATATTAGGTTCTGTGACACATAATAAAGAAACCGATTAGTAGTTATGTAGCCCCAAACAGCCTCAAAAATACTTATCAGTTGTACCAAAAGACAATTAGCAGGCAAGCAGTTCTAAAACAATCCCCACGAGGTTCAGTCTACTAAGACAGGTATTGCATCACAAGAACCTCTTGTGAATGATTTAAAAAAGGAGTCGGTTGTAGCTCCTAAAACTAGTGATTCTTGTACTCCGCCCGAAGAGAGTTAACCATTTTTCTTAGGTAGGAGAGATCGTTGTTTCTGATTCTGATGATGAGGTAGTTGCTAACCCATTTGATGAGTCTGCTAATCTATTCGGTGGTGGCCAAGAGTTTGAGGATGATTATGATGAATATGACTACGATAACTATGCGAACCAGGTTTATGATCTTTCAGGGAATTTGGATGCTTTTAATGCCATGTATAGCACCAAGCTTCAAGGTCTTAGGAAGTAATTTTATTTCGTTATGTCCTATGTTATCCTTTGAGTAATGGTTTGTTTTCTTGTTTAGAAAATAAGAAGTATCTTGTTATGTAAGATTTTTGCCTATGTAACGGGCTGAGATATGAGATTTCACCCATATCCATTGTACTTAAACTTTTTTGGTTAATATATTTACTAGGGTGCAGGATTACTCTCCTTTACCCAAAATAAAACAATCCCAACGACCTTAAAACAATCACTCGCTTTACATTAATACACATACACTGTGAACCGATTATCTACTACTTAAAATACTATAATCATAAACTCCTGATCACTTTGAAAATGCAACTGTATCATAAAATATCACCAACATTTCAAACAAAACGAAAAAACTAACCGACTTTTGCAACTTCCAAAGAAGCCTTCTCAAGTGTAAAAATAATACCACCGCTATTGTTATGTTTCCTTACTGTACATTAAGCACTTGTGCACTTGTAATAACTCCTGTAAAGTATTTAAGCAAAAAATTAGGTAGAAACAGAGGAAAATACTTGCTTTTGAATGATTGTTGGCCTTAAGACAACAGTTTTAGTCCTCTACAGGTTGAATGATAGCTACCCAAACATGTCTAAAACTTATTTCGAGAAGTCATGATTAAAAGAATTGAAAGAATATACCTAGGATTAGGGTTGCATCGCATAACCTTTCGTCCATATTTACGCCAACGGTATCCATTGTACATTATGTCAACCTCACTGATAGTTTGGTCCACCAAACATGGCTCACGTATAGGCTTAATCACTGGAGTTACATCAACGGTATCAATATTTGTCCACCTGATCAACTTCAGAATTCATCCAACATTAGAATCTAGGTGCAACTGCTATAATCAAAATACAAAGCTTTAAGCTACCCACCTCCCTTTCAAATCTAAATCAGCGTCAACCTCGTTATTGGTAATGTTCAACTACGGTAGCGTTCCATCTATATCAGTGGCACCTGTATAAGTGAAAGCAATAAGAACGTGTACTGAGAAAACATATATCATCATAAGTTAAAGCACGGTAAGCTATTCCACTCACCTGCTTGACCATGTACATATGAAACTTTATCTCTACTTAGAAACATACAACAAGCACATTACCACCATATTCACAATACCATTTATTTTGTTTATTTGAACCAATGGTCAGGCTAAATTTATTGGCAGATACATAAAGCTTTCTTCACAAAGCTGATGAATCAAACATACAAAAATTTTAGCTAACCTTGTTCATATATCCTTCCAAATTGGGAATGCCCACAAGCCTTGCTATGTTCTTCGCCATAATCAACTTGTCCACCTTTTAAATAATAGAACAATTCTCTAGCCCTGATAAAACACACCCAATAAACCATAATCAAACCCCACAAATTCTTCATAATAAAAAAAATAACAACATCATTAAACTAAATAACAACAAACATGTCATAATATTGGTTAACGAACACAAATCATGCACCAAAACCCTCTCATCCTTCTTTTCAGCCCCAACAAAATATGATAACCCACCTAATCTCTATTACATTGGAAAAATCTGAGTCAAAAAGCTCGCCATATTCGAGTAGCCTAAACAGGAAAAACCTCATCCGTTTACCTAATCTTGTTACACAAATCCAAAATAAAACACATGTTACATTTTGGTACATAGTTTTAGAATCCATAAAAAAGCTAAAACACACAAAAACTGAAATTTTTTGAATATTCTCGCAAATATATAACTTCTAATGCAAATACTCATAAGCCAACAAATAACCAAAAAAACAAGATAAGAAAAACAACTAAATGCCCCTTTTCCAAAGCCAAAAATGCCATGAACCAAAACAATAGGAGGAAGGTCATTATTATCAGAATTGGCAAGAACTCCGTTATTATCCGTAATGGTTCCTTCAATATTGGACTTAAAAAAATAAATCATTCAAAGCTAATGAAAGATCACTAGCAACAACAGAGCTAAATATATATAACCCCTTACATAAAACACCCATCTACAAAACCCCTATAAAAATCAAACCTTTATAACTTCTTACAACTCATAAACCAATTTGTTTAGATACTCACTACCCGTTTCACCAATAAACAAAGTCTTTAATACCCAAATCTTTAACATCAATCCAATCAAGGAAAAGCCATAAATCTAAATTTAGTAAAATACCAAATTAAATCCTTCAAAAAAATAATAAAATAAAATAAAAAAAATAAAAAAAAAAGTTTAAACCTGTACAAAAATACCATAATGCAAACTCATTTGACACCCATTCCATAACAAAAATGCCTCAAAACTTAAAATACTTTGCTGATGTTCGTGGGTTTCGGTGGCGGTGTTCTGTGGTGGTTACACTGCCAATGGCGGTGAGGTCGGTGGGTGGGATGGCGTCCGATGGTGGAAGGTCACGTGGTGGTGAGGTCGGTAATGGAGATGGTGTGTATTTTTTTAGATATGAAAGTGTGTTTTGTTTTGAGGGTTTTGTTGTTTGATGTGAAGCGTGTTTTTACAGCCTTTCAACATTTTATTGTTTCTCTCTCATTTGACTAATTTTAACATTTCAACATTTCATTTTTTTTTAAGTTTGACTGTTTTTCTATTATATGTAGTATAGATACAATACCCAAATCATAATAACATTGAAATAAATCTTATGAAGACGATATAAACAGTTCAAAATGCATTTTCTTTTTTTATAACTTGTTTTTCTAAGTATTTTAATTGACCACTTTTTTTATTCAAAAATGCATTTTTATACTTGTTTTAATTATGTTCATCTGAATTAATTATGCATGCACATATAAATCTAAATAATCTTATTGTAAAGAGATAAGTCAAGTAGTTGATTTGGGCATCCTAAATAATCGTATTGTAAAGAGATAAGTCAATTGTGGTTGATTTGGGCAACAAAATAAATGCAATGTGGAATAATCACAAAAAGGCAACCTTTAATGCACTGATTAAGACGGGTTATTGTAGGAGATAGCTTAACAGATGATAAAAGGGGTTAGGTTTGTTTTTCCTGATCTTATATTATTCTTTTTAAATAAGCAAGTTAATTTGAAATTTTTATTCTTATTTAGTTTATAGATTATTGTTGTTTATGCTAATTTATATGTTTGCTAGCTAGAAGAAGAAGGGACGAGCCATGTGAATGTTGTTTTGGACTCGTTATGACGACTTCGACATACTCTCGCGAATTGACGATCTCTTTTAGCAGCTACAACTTTCTGTATTCACGTTTTATACATTATAAAGTAAGTAACTAATTCATGTGGTGAATATTGCATTGGTCGAACGTATACAATAAAATATGGCTTAAAAGACATGGACGATGACTTCTTATTCTATACAATAAAATAGGAGGCTTCATTTTATTCCATTGCTTGATCGTATCAAGATTGATTCAAAAGAAATGAAAGTATAAAAGGAAACGCTATAAAGTAGTCAATATTATAAAACAAACTATACATTAGTAAATAAATTATTTTAAAACAATTAGTTGCTAAGAAATTCTAGAAATTTTCCAATATTCTCACACGAGATTGCAAAGAGTTCTCTCAAAATGCCTTTTAAAGAGGACTTACGTAAAAAAGACATGTTTATAATAGAACATCTTTTTTGCTATTATTATTTTTTTATTTTTAAAAAGCAAACTTTTATTCCACAACAATATAAATTGCAATACAAAGTGACTAGAGCAGAACTAGGATTCGTATTATTATTATTATTATTATTATTATTATTATTATTATTATTATTATTATTATTATTATTATTATTATTATTATTATTATTATTTTATTTTTTTATTTTTGTTTAAAAGAACAGTAAATAGGATTCAGAATATTAATTTATTGGTTTGAAAAAGAAGTGTGAAAAATGGTATGGTTAATTTGCAAAAATATATTTGTTTTGTATTTTGAAATAATAATTAGGATTGGGTCTTAGTATTATTTTTGAATTATAAATAAGATAAAGGACTGATGACCGACCCACTTCCATAATATACAAACAAAATACGTGAATGAAATGAAGCAAAAGTGGCTAGAGAAAAGTAACGCCAATTATCAAGGTAAGAAAGATGAGGATTGAGTTTCAAACCAGCCTGTCATATTACGATCTATGAAAGGTTAGTTTAAGGGTGTGTCATGAATCTGGAAACGAAAGCCATAAAAAATTTCCAAAATTTATAAATACGCCAATAGATTAGATATAAGAATTCAACGTAGCTCAAATATGAGAAAACACTAAATAATAAGAAATGGATTTCTATACAAATAAGCTATAACCTTAAAAAAAAAAAAAAAAAAAAAAAATGATTCGTGCACTTACCGCTTACCATATAGTATGAATAGTCGGAAAAGCAAAATCGAGTGAAATGTTAGAGAAACAAAATCGTGATAGCTCATGTAACACCATATTTTTTGGACGACGGTCTTTATGGCATGCATCACTCGTTTTGGACGATGGTCTTTATAATACTTTCTGAAATTAACTGGAAAAGATAAAATATTACTAGTCAATGATTTTTTTTTTTGTTTTTGCACAATAGTTTATTACGGAGTACTAGTAAATTTAACACTAATGGGGTGCTTGGTGGAGAGGTTAAAGGGGTGAGGAATGGGTAAGATATTCAAAATGGCCCACCTCACTCATTGTTTTGTGCTTGGTAAAGGGGTGCAAAGGGATTGATTACCCCGTAATGAGTAATCAACCATTATAGGGTAAATTGGGGGGTAAGGGATTGATTACCCACCTCACTTATTCCTTTGCATTCCCTTTCCCTTTCTCTTTCCTCACTTTGAACCAAGCGGACCCTAAGTATTTCCAAACTTATTTTGATATTAGCTAATAGCTATAGGCCTATAGATAGTGTTTTTACATTTGATTATCAGTGATTTGGACCATTTCTAATATTTTTTAGTAGTTGCGAGAGTTTAAGATGTGAAATCACGCCAACTTAAGAAAATATCATATCTAAACGCCCTTCGTAGGAGAATTAATTGTTGCTGAGGATTGCAAGGATACATTCGATAAATTTTGGTGAGAGCTTTCAGTATTGTGTTGCAATACTTGAATTATTTGTAATGCAATAAATTAAAGTAAACTCATGGTGAAAAACGTTGTCATCGTATTGTGTTGCAATCCTTGAATATTTTGTACGTGCTGCAATTAAGTAAACTCGATCATGGATTAACTTTTGAGCTTTCAACATTTTTAAAAATTGATTCAAGAACAAAAAGTGATACTTAGTTACAACAATACAATAAGAATGCATATAATTTGATTAAACTAAAAAACTGCTTATGATAAAGAAAAAAACCTGACTTAAACATTATTTGAATAACATCGTTTCATCATGTTTCATTATAAAGAGTTGCAATCCCTTAAAAAAATGTTAAATGAAATTAAAAGTCTATAAAGTAATATCAACCGTCTTAATGATCCGATCTAACCAACCTTGTCAAGAAAGAGAACAAATTTTTTGGTCAAATGGTCATTTTGGTCATTTAACTATTTTTAATTTCACCTTCAAACTTTAAATTGTCATAACTTTCAAATGATAAACTTTTATGAAAAACCGGTTTCACAATAATTTTCAAATTGTAAGGCTAAGGTGTAGTGTCGTTACTAACATACTACGGCGAAGGCGACAAAGACCATCGATACATAACCAAATCGATGGCCAAGACACAAATGACTACTCCATTCCCTCGTCTAAGCATGATTCACGACTAAAGGGTAGGATAAGACATGTGATGCACATAAATGGTTAAAAATAAAAATATGAAGCAAATAGTGTAAGCCTAAAACTAAGTGGTCACCGCCCGCCATTCATCCAAAATCCAAGCTTCAAGACCCAAAAACCGGATCATAATGTAACTAGTTAGTGTGCCATTAGCGGACTCATTATTTGGTGGATTTGAAGTAAATAAGGGGAAACGGAAAGGCTAAATCTCACAATTGAAATCAAGGGTTATAGTGTGTTTGGCCAAGGTCTATTCTAGTTAGGTTAAGAAAAAGATATAAAAATTTTAAAAATGGCATATTTTTTTAAAATAAACTAAGAAAATGAGGGCAAATAAGTTTAAGTTATAATTCTACTCCCCCACACCCACTTGAAATGTACAAAGTCTCTTTTATACTAAAAATTAAATAACGATGAGGTAAAAGTAGAATTGGAACGAGAATATCACTGAAATTTGCTCCAAAATGAAAGAAGGATCACATTGAACAAGTGTGCCTTCGTCTTTTCTCCAAGAGCAAATTTTAATTATCTGAAATAACAACATAATTCTAAAATAAAAAGGAAAAACAAAAATAAAAAACCTAAATCACCTTCATACGAATCACGGTTGCATTTACCGTACGCAACAAGCCTTTTAAACCACTCGGTGTCCCGAGTGGACGAGTGAAGTCTCGTGAGGGTTTACAGTGAACATACCCACAAAGTTCTAATACAAGGTTATGGTTTGTAAGATTAAATGTTAAATTCGGATACATGAAAGGTTACGGTGTAACTTATATTACGAGTTGCGCCATATTTAGATAAACCTGGAACTTATATTACGAGTTGCGCCGTATTTAGATAAACCTGGAAGTCATCTGATATCGAAGGAGTGGTTACGACGTAACCATAGGATTGGGTTATGCCGTAAATGCTACACAGAATGTATAATTCAAACCGGTTCCATTTATAGCGAACTTCACGCTATCCTCCTTGCTCTAATTCCTACAAAACAAAAACACGCCAAACCCAACTATACTAATAAAAGCTATATGATAAGATATTGATGGTAACTTAACTAGTTGTTACTCCATCCGTCTCAAAATTATTGTCCATATTTCCCTTTTTGTATGTCTCAAAATAATTATTCACTTTTCTTATTTAGTAAAAACTAGAGAATTTAATAAAAGAATATTCTATTTTAATGGTTGAAAATAAAAGTGCCCCCACTTTTCTTAAACTTTGCGATTTCTCTTTCATTACAATAATTTTGAGACGGAGGAAGTATTTTTTATGCATATTTAAACATTAATCAAGAGATAGTTATAATATTATGCATGAAGCTAGATCGAGGAATACTAATAGACATTATGTTAGATTGCGTGACTTAAATATTGACATTTATGCTCACCTTTTTGGCTTTTTATTTCTTTGATTCAAAATATGACATTTGAATATCATTTCTTTTGGTTTAAGGTAATACAGTATATTGTAAAACGAGAACTTGCAACGTTTCTTTTGTAAATAATTGTTAAAATCTTCCGTTCAAAAGAAAAATTGTTAAAATCTTGATATAAAGTAATGTTTATTGGAGCATATGTTAAGACTTACAGATTTCTCATGAAATCGCAGTATTAAAAGTTTAAACATTAACCTAAGAAGAGAAAAATATATTCAAATGTCCAAAATCATAAAGAAGACCGCAATACATTTTCATAACCATCATTTGAGTGGGGTCATTTTAAAGTAGTTTAGGGTGGATGGTTAAAAAAAGTGTTTGGTTGCTCATGGTGGGTGATGGAAATATATTCGGCATGTGAGCAGTGACGAAGCTTGGATTTTGTAAGTGGGGGGTCGGGATCTAAATTTTTTTTTTCTAAGGTTATATTTTAGGTATACCAAAATTTTTGGGGGGTCGAAACTGAATATACCGAAATTTTTCTATACGAAAACTATATACCCCCTACATCGCAAAAAAAATTTCGGGGGTCGGACGCCCCCCCTCCCCCCGGCCCCTATGAAGCTTCGCCCCTGCATGCATGTGAGAAACCTTAGGGGAGGTGAGGATTTGCATTTTAGCGAATAACAAAATTTTTGACTTTTATTAAAAGGTAGTGGACCCTACCATAGCAGTCACATTCTTTCTTTTTAATATATTTTATAATAATATCTTTTTATTTTTTACTCTTATATCTTTTTATAAAATAAATAATATTTCAAATAATTATATCTTTCTGTCTCTTTATTTAAAACCAAATCCCCTGTTAACAAACCAAACAGGCCCTCGTATTTAGCTATCTTTGATCAATTAAGTTTGATCTGACCAATTGACCATTAAACTGGTACTGTATAATGAATAGTTGTTATCATTATTATTTGTACCCCAATGGCCCAATCGTTATGGTTGATGTAAAAACGAATAGATTCATTGATATATTTACACACCACATTCTCTTGATCGAGATCGAATTCAACCAATAAACATTTGATTTATAGATCGCTCGCATATCACTGATTGATTAATTTAGTCATGAACAGTTACTATTATCCAATATGTGATACCTGTCACATTTTTCATGCCACCAAATAAGTGATAGCCATACTCAAAAAGTTCAGAAAAATTATGACGACCTTCAGCCCAATAGAGTATATAATTATTACGGAGTATTATTTTTTTAAAAACAAATAAATGAAAATTGCACAAACAATAACACACATAGGGATTAGGTGCGTGGTGAACTTATGAAGTAGCTAGATTATGTCCAGCAGTGAAGCAAATCATTTATACTCGAAGAAGTGGCTAAATTTATATGGTCTGCCTTTTTAAGAAGAAGTTTCTTTATAATTTCTAGCGGTCGATGATCAAATAAAAAATCATGAAGAGCTTATGGTTAACATCATAATTCTTATTTGATTAGACGAAAAACAGTAATTTTTTTTGATTGAGAGAGATCAATTTTTATTACTATTTAAAACTAACAACAGCTAATAACTAAAACTACAAAAATGAAATTAAAACAAGCAATGAGATTAAGATTGTAAGACTTATAAATTAAAGACACGATCACTTCCGATTTCAAGTTTGATCACAATATATCTTATGTATTTGTTTTACTAGAGGTTGCGGTTGCTTGAGTTTCATAAACAAAAACAAGTACTAATTTAATAATTAATTGTGGACACAGAATATGTGTATTGGTATCAATTGTCTCATACGTCATGTAGATCAATTCGGCACGACTTGGACTACCACAATATTATACCCTGTTACAACTGACTATCAAATTAATTTGATAACATAATGATGAAAAACATAATATATGCATTAAGATCAAATTAACATCAAAGTGTTCACAACTTTAAAATCATTCAAACAAATAAATCATTCATTGTACAAATTCAAACCCTTATCCCCATTGTGATTGCTAGATGTCGAACAGGGTGATGAGAAGTGCAAAATCTTGGAATATAAAATGTCGGCTGGGTCCTCGTCGAATGGGGTCTGCCCCCTTTTCTTCTCTCGTCGACCTAAAAATACTGAATGGGAATATCCTAGCAATCTGCCGAATAAAATAAATGAATGCTCCCTTCCTGTTCACGTCAAAACCCAACTCAATTAAAAAAATATCTCTTGGGCTTTTGTTGTCCATTCGTGTGTATTTACAGCCCATTAGCTAACATCTAAATACCATAATACTTCACATGGGCTGATCCATATAACTAAAAGATGCTTCATTACTATATTAACAAAGCATCAATTCGGTGAGCTCAGATTGGTTGCCCACATTGGTTGCGTCAATTTGACGTCACAAACCGGGAGCCAAACATAGCCCAGTCCAGCAAAATTGTTAGTCCATCATTGCCATTTCTTTTTTAAAGTGTTTTTGGGGCCTTTTGTACTAATAATAATGCCACCGTCTGTTTGGATTGATACTCATCTTCTTGGATACATGTTTTTAGTTGTCATACTTTTTGTGCTATGGCCTGTTATATGTGCGTGTTCTAACGATCGCTGCCTCGCTGCAACGCGGCGACACGCAGCCATCCTCGTTGAAACAACTAATTATCAATGTGCTTTCTCTTGTCATTGCCACGAATTGGATCTTTCAACAGAAATGAACATCAATAAACTTAAGATTTTCAAGCAACTTATTTGCTAAACATGAAGGCATCTTTTTTCTCCTTCCGTGACTTTTTGAATCACCTAAAATAAGTCAGACGAAGAATTTATGACAAAAATAATGCAACAAAGTCTAAATCTTTCATGCCTTCATTTTAAGCTTGTAATATCACCACGTTAACTACTTTTTGCGCATAACCTAAATAATCACAAAACACCTCAAAGTAGTTTATATAAAGGATAATACTAATGTATAATCAAGCAATTAACACATTTTGAGGTGTATGTAGAACACACTGATCAAACCTCCCAAACTTACCTCTTACTCGTCCCGAGAAAGAGTTAAAAATAGTTTAGATATATACCATTTTAAGCATGTGGCACATACAAGCACACAGATCATATCTATCCTATGCAACTAATAGTGAATGATAATCTACTTGAAGATAAACCAACTTAGAATTGAAGGCCCTCACAAGGATAATCACTCATTTTTAAAGTGTTAAATGGGGTATGTGTTTCACTCGATATCATTCCTCAAGAAATGATTTTCCATAGGCTTGCAAATAATCTCATTCACCACTACTTAAGATTACAAATGTACAACTCAGATGGTCTTATAACGGGTCGTAACGTAAGGTGTAGGGTAAGGAAGAAGGTTAAGGATAATGGGATTTTTAAACTAGTGGAAAGCTAATTATCTAAGGGTGCATTTGGTTGGAGATTTTGAAATTCTGAAATTTTAAATTTTAGAAAATTTAAATTTTTGAGAATTTAAAATTCCGAAATTTAAAATATCTTCGCATGTTTGGTTGGCAGAAATTTATAAATATATTTTTTAATTTTTTTAAATATAAATTTCATAAATCTTCAATTTAAAAGTTTATAAAAAAATATATAAAAAAAAGTTTATAAAAAATTTATAAAAAAAGTTTATAAAAAATTCATAATTTTTTTTATGAAAAGTTTATAAAATAAGGTTTATAAAAAAAGTTTATAAAAAATTTATATGTATATAAAAAAGTTTATAAAAAATATATAAAAAAAAGTTTATAAATAAAATTCATAAAAAAAGTTTGTAAAATTTTTATAGAAAAAGTTTATAAAAAATTTATAAAAAAAAAAAGTTTATAAAAAAACTTTATAAAAAAGTTTATAAAAAACATTTATAAAAAAAAGTTTATGAAAAAGATCATAAATATTCTATTTAAAAGTATATAAAAAACAATAAGAAAAAAATATTATAACAAAAGTTTTCAAGTAAATTAAAATTCTTCACTTTGTGAAGCTATTTTAATTTCCCTCATTTTGGTAATTGATGAAATTTTAAATTCCCCCATTTGTGTTACCAAACACAATATTTGTGAGAAATTAAAATGCAAATGCCATGAATTCTTCCCAATATACCCCAACCAAACGGCACCTAAGTAATTACATGTATAAACGTGGTTTATGTTAAGCCAAGATCCAATGAATAGCAAATACAAACTATATATAAACCCTTTCTTTGTTTTTTTCTCGACTCTTTCTTGACTTAAACATAAGCATGATGACAGTCCGTATGTTTTACGTTTTTTCTCATTTTTTTCTTCTGTTTCTTTTTTTTCTTTATTTATTTTTTTTTTTCATTTTTTTCATACACTTTTACTCTGCCATCGTTTTGATATGCTTTAACATAATACATCATAATACATGAGTGAAATATACATGCTCGAAACATAACATAAAACACATAAACTAATGACCCGAATTAGGAGGATCAACAAACGTTGAGCACTTAAACATTAACATATGTGGGGGTAATAAATTGACGTCTTCCCTATTTCTTCATAAATAATCATACTACCATGAGTCCCAATCATCCCAAAACTGTATACAACTCGATTTAGCAACAAGTTCAACCCTATTAGTGTCTTCATTTGTATTAGAATGGTATTATTAGTGTTCGTGTTAGATTTGTATTAGTGTAGTTTGAGTCCAAACCCAAGTGTTAGAGTATATATATCTCTATATATATATTATATATAACAGGAGGCGTTACACGTAGATAATGCCACCTCATTGCCCAGTCATTTCCCAGTAATTCAGTATCAGCCATGTCATCACATTGTCGTCATGTAAGCAATTTTTTAAATTTATTTTATTTCCATTTTCCATGTCATCTTTGTATTAAAATTTACTAACTTTTTTTATATTTAGGCGAAATTTCACGTTTTAAAATTTTAGTATGTAGGATTCGAACCCTGGATTGGTAGATGAATTAATAAGTAATCTTACCAACTGATCCACTTAATTTTTTGGTAATATCTTTAAAAACCAAATATATAATATTCAAGTAACTAATACCGGATTAATATATATATATATATATATATATATATATATATATATATATATATATATATATATATATATATATATATATATATATATATAGGATTAGCTTTGGTTTGTATATTTATTTTACAGAATTATATAAAAGATATACATACAAGAATACGTGTGGGCTTATGATCCAGAAGAAAAAATACAATGCACAGAAAAAAGCCATATCACACAAACCCTAATTCAATAATTATAATGTTTTTGAAGAGAAAAGATGACATTTTTTATTTTTTAGAACAATGTATGAACACATATTATGAGTTGTTGATGAGTTTTTGATGTAGGATGTTAATTATCAGTTGTTTAGAGCCACAACATAGAAGGAAAAAAATACACCCCATGTAATGAAGGTTTTTAAATCGAATCTTGATCATATTTAGTACAATATATGAACACATGCTATGAATTGTTGACGAGTTTTGATGCCATATGTTATGAGTTCATGGGTTAGTTTTGATTGCTCCAAGGGACATGATCTTTGTAAGTAATTCTTCTTTTATTTTTTATTTTTTTCTCATGCATCAAAAACACCAACAGCACCCTCTGAAAATCCAGTAAATCTCTTCTACTTATCTCTATGTGTATCTAACTGTGGTAAACTGGTAATATTATATGATTTGCAGAACCAATAAATATGTTATAGGAAGACGGTTCAGTCACCATGATGGATGTACAGTGAGTCTTTAGCTTTCGATAACTACATGTACATGTATGTAAGTATTTATCTTTATCTACTGTTGACAGCATGAGGTAGAGGACCAGTGCAAATACGTTAAACCGAAGGAGGCAGAATCATTAAAAAGATTTGCTTTCAACAGGTATCGTACATGCTGACGCAAGATATTTGAACAATTCCCACAAATGCAGTGCCAAGAATCAGGTTCACAAACCACGCCAAACTACACGTTCAGTAAAAAAAAAAATACTACAACCGCAATAAAGATACAGACAACAACTAATCCTCTGAAAATTTGCTATACTTACGTACCTTTAGTCTGTTTCCTTTTTTAGTTACTCTTTTAAAGCAGTCATTTACGACGGTAATTCTGCATTTGATTTTAGCTGTGTTGAATAAGCTTTAAGAATGCTGCAAGGAACTCAATTTGGTGGACAAACTATCAGACTTTGATGGGGTCGTAGTCCTGTAAGTAAACAGGTTTGTTTAATGATCAAAATGTAATTATATAGTATAAAGTAGCCAGATAACTTGATTCGCGTTTTCAATCACATTCGCCTCAAGTTGAGCAAAGCCAGTGCTATGGTGGATACCACAATGTTCAAAAAATAACATTCTCTTATGTATCATCACTGCTGAACCAGATTACATAGGAATCATCCAGCATGTCGGCGACCCAAAAACATACGGAAGTGCAACTACAAATAAGGCGACAGTCAGAAACATCGGCGTTCAAAATCAGAGGTTAGTACTGCTACCTATTCCATCACAAAACCGCCAAAACAACTGGTATATTTATCGTATCCCTTATGTTCCATCAGTAATACTCTTACATTATGATATAAAATCTAATTTTGACTTTAATTTGTATTGCTTATGACCTGATTACTTAAGACTTTTGAATTTTGTTGGTGGTAGAGAGATGGTAACTTATTTTATAGGATCAGTTTTGGACAAAGGTAAAAGAAAAGTGGCCGATCAGTTTTCTTTCAAACAACCATTAGCTTCTGCTTTTAAAAGATAGCAAGAAACTCAGCTCTGAAATTCTTCTATTCTTCAAATACCTCATGAGCCCAATCATGTTTCATATTCGGTTGAATCACAATAAATATAACTTTTTGAATTAGCTGGTGCAGGATCTTATATTGACCTGTTTGACCCACTCACCTATTTGATTCTTTTCCTTTTTAGTTAAAGAATGGAGATAATGCAATTTTTAAGGAACAATTGGGAAAGTGCTGGTCCACCCGTGAAATTTACCTCTTGATTCGACCTATGTTTCTTTCTTATATGTAATCTAGGAATTCACAAGTGGAGAAACACCATGACCTATAGGCCACACCAAGAACACGGAGCAAGCGGGCCCAGTCAAACTGACCCATCAATTGCCCCACCACCAAACACCCATGACACCATCGCGACTGCTCTTGCATAGTCTGCAGTCAACCTCCACATGGAAAAGGCAAACACAATCCTTAACCGGTGTAAATACTATCGACCATCTTCAAACATGAATGATTACTATCGTCTTTTTCACTTACTGAATAGAAACACAGATTCACATCTAGATACATTATCTAGAAATATCAACATGGCTATTTGAGATCCCAACTATCATGCAAACGAGAGTCGCAAATCAAGGGCTGAACCAGACAAAAAAAAAGTTGATGAACTTTAAAACATTCAATAATGCATGGTTTCCACGGATGTTGTTGACATTAGATTACGGCACATGCCGCAGGCTACAAGTAGTCAAAAACATGATTTCGACGGCGCGGGTACGTAATACGACCTATAGAAAAACACAGTCGTAGTTTGTTCAACATAATCCAATCTTAAAGTATAGATGTTTTCCCTATTATTAATAGACTGTAATGTTTGTATATTTAGAGTATCAATGTTGGTCTGAGGACAATGAAAGAAATCAATATGAAAGTTTCTATCATGAATGGAGGGGTACTTACGTTAGGAAGTATCACTGAGCTATAGGCCACCACTGGAAGCCAAAAGAGCATGTGGATTGTTTGGTGGTCGGATTAGCCTCTGAATGTGGAGTACGACAAGGAAAATCTGCGTCCATATGCTTTCATTTTCATTCCGCCTACCAACAACTATTCACTTAAGGTACTATGATCTTTATTTACTCATGCTTTTCCAAGTCATGCTCATTTGTTTGGTTGATCATATTCGATATTTTAATAAGCAGATATCATGTCCTATTTTATTTTCATAGATTTGTTTTTGCATCATATACGATAGAAGTTGAAGTATTATCTTTAAGAAAGTTACAAAAGGCCGTCACATTCACTGATGCATAGATTGAAAACTATGGAATCATAGCACCTGTGAGTTTTCATCTTCAAACCACTCAATTTCTAATTTTTTTATAGACTCATGATAGGTGAAAGTTACAGCCAATATAATTATAACTGGGTTCATTTGGATTATATTTGATCTCTAGACGTATAACTCGTGGAATGGAAAAAATAAGAAAAGTAAAGCTCATACAGAAAACAATGTGTAACATTATATGCAATAGAAGATGGGGTTAAATTAAGATTTAATAAGTACTAACATTAATCTTTTTACTTGTCGTAGGATGAACAAGATTCTGGTCGCTAACTAATATATCCGCAAGCTGAAATGCTGCATCAGCCGAGGTGTGATTTCATGTGCTCAATATATTCAACTCAAATTATATGTTCTTTGGTTATTTACTGAAGCTTTTTTTGCATGCAATCTGTGTAAATACATCATTAAAGAAACATCATGTGTAAATTTCATTGAAAGTGTACCGTTGTTATGTAAAATATGATCAACTGGCTCATCGACGTGTGCAATTTGTGAAAGCGATTAACATTTCTACTATCACATGAAAATCTAATGGAAAAAACTAAAAAACGACTGTCTTCTTCAAGTACGCCCAGCTTTAGAAAATATGTTATCATTATCTACTATCAGATGTTCCAATAACAAAGTTTCATTGTTTATATTTCGGTTTCTGCAGAATCACGATAGATGTTAAAGCTATCTCAGGCTACCATTGTTAATTCTCATTTAGTTATATTCTTTCACATAAAGTGTTCTCCAATTTGGATAAGATTGTTATTTGTGATGAAAAAAAAGCCATGGTGCCAAATGTTTGATTCATATGCATTTGATTTTGGGGGTGGGTGTTATAGCAAATATGTAAGTAAGTTAGTAAACCGGTTAACGTGTTCAAAGTAACCTGTATTTAGCACATGCAACCTGAACTGTATAGTATATGTAGTAATTTAGCAACCAAATTTTTTTGGACATTTCTTGTCTATTATACTATACCATTATAATAATACTCTAAATGTTTGCATAAAACAATTTAGAAGGTTGCATTGAAAAGTACCAGCTCCTACCCAAATTCATTTTATTCATAAACTAATAATCTATATTGTCACCTCTACTAACTCTGAGTTAGTGAAAAGTACCGGCTCCTATCGAAATTTATTATGAAATTTGGTATGAATATCTTGGTTTGGATTATTATCTTTTATCAATATAGTATCAAATTTGAGCATGCGCTCTCTTTTCAACTTTGCTAAGCTTTCGTATCATATAAAGTAAGGTATGTAAGAAGTCAAGTTTTATATTTGCAGGTTTCGGGATCATATGGACTTCCTCCAAGACCAGCAAGGCGTGCCCTTTTCATTGTATATCAGAATGCAGTCGTTACATAGCTGAAAGAATCAGGTCCAATTCTCTTTTGCTAATCTTTGTGGTTTGTATGGTGCTATTGCTAATTTGTGCTAAACATACATAGGGGTGTTTGGATTTTTCTTCATTTTACTTAATTTATTTTAATGGTTGATTCATTATTCGAAAGTGTTTTTATTTTTGTTTTTGTGTGTGTGTGTGTTTGTTTTGTATAAGTGTGCTTTTGGCTTTTTGACTCACCATGGTGAATTTCAAACTGTTAACAGGGTAGTAAACAACATAAGAAGCCATTTCAGAATGCCCACAATATTCTTTTGCCTTTTTTATTTATACAGTTTAACACGTATAATCAAGATACATGTATAAGTTTAAGGCCTTCACAACGGACAGCTCTGCAACTACACAATTCACATTCTTTACTCCTATTGGGACAAAGTAACGGGCGTTAGCTGTGAGGATTTAGCCAGGTTCCTAGAAAGTCCAAACCCCCATGAAATGACAGCAAAATAATCAAAGGGAAAAGCCACATTTTCCAAATTCACTTCAACCAATTAAAAAAAAATTACCTCGACTTTGTTATAGACAACATCTTGGACAAAGAAACCACACAATTCCAGCCATCGACACAAGAAACAGGTAACATACATCTATTGAACATCCGCATTCTAATAACATTATATACTCATTCAAAACTCTAACTACCAAATATTACAGATCCACATATCATCCTAGAACTTCTTTTTGCAAGAGGCCTTATGAGCTAGCGTCTGAACCACCTAGATTAATTGGATAAATTGTGATTTACTGCTTTGTTAATTCATGAATTTATTGTTAGGCTATATCGTAAAGTGTAGATAGTTCAGATGTTAAAGAGGTAACTTTTATTTCTTTTTTATGCCATTTTCGCTATTGTTCTCTTTCACTGAATCAGTACATGATCAGTTGGTATAACTATAGTGAATTTTATAGCGTGATATGTGTAAATGTAGGATACTCAAAATTCAGGAGTCAAAAAATTTTTCTTGTGTGTCATTAGTTGTATGTTCTTATATAGCTTCCTCATTGGAGTTATGCCTGATACGTGGGAATCGCACCAGGCTTTACCTCTCGAGAAGCTTACAACCCCCATCAGACAGTGTACCTGATCGTTGTAGTATAGTATAGTGACAAGTACCGGAGGATTGATCGTTCAACTCAAGAATAGTGTCGCTAGGATTAAAAAGCCTAAAAACTAGGTCTAGAGGTGAGGGATGATTCTTTTTGTATTTTTAAATTTTTATAAAAGCAAATAAAATCTCGGGTTTTGAAAGAGTGGGCGGAATTAGTTGCTAGCCAACTAACCCAATTTATCTAAAGATGCAATCAAAGTAAAATAACAAAAATGAAATGAAACTAATTATACTAGTGTGGTGTAAACAATAATGAGTAAATTTTTGTTTACATAGGTTTCATTACTCCCTATATATCTTTTACAGGTTGATAGCTTGTTACAATTGCATGGATGACGGGTCATATTCCTTAATACTAGTCGTAGGGCCGTGTACAATATTCCCTAACTCTATAGGATCCTACTGTTGATATAAATAATGTATAAAAACGTTATTAATATCTTTCGATATCCTTAAGTTTTGACGATCACAAAATATAAGAACACTAAATGCAAAGTTAATACGTAAACAAGTTTTAAGCAAGTTTATATCATCTCATCCAACATAATCACTTAAGGTATGAATAAACAAGTGACTAATACATTTTATGATCAAAGGGATGTTTATTTAAATAATACAAAGTTTATAAAATTAAATAAACTTATTATATATTTTTGAAAAATATTTTTGGCAATAAAGGAAAATGTTTTATTCATAATAAATATATGAATTCAAATTTTAACAAAAATTAGTTAGTTTTTCACCAAATAAACTTTCCCCAGAAAAAGACAAGAAAACTGCAGTTTTCGTCTGGGCGGCCCCCTTAATTTTAAGGGGGCCGACACACAATTAAGGGGACCGGCCACGCTCCCCTGTCAGATTCTGTCAGAAATTTTTCCCTATAAATACCACCTTAAATCTGGAATTTTTCCCACCTCTTGCACGAAAATTTTCAGATCCAAATCTCTCTAAACATCCTCCTAAAAACCCTTTGATCATATAATTGTTAATCCTTGTTTCAAGTGATTCATTCCCTCACCTCTCATCTCTCAAAGTGCAAGAGAAGAATACTCCTTCAACATCAAGTTGTGAAGTATTGTAGATTTGTGTATATAGTCTAGTTGTTGTGTATATTCATTGTAAAGGTGTGATAGTATTGTAACTAGATAGATCTAGGAGTAGAAGTTGTGAATAGAAGTAGTGAGATACAAGTAGCTTGTTGTGAAGAAGAAGAGCTAGGAAGTAGATAGTTGTGAAGAAGATTGTTGTGAAGTAGATAGTTGTGAAGATAGATAGGTGTGAAGAAGTAGCGTTGTGATTAAGTAGTGACTAGGTGAGAAGAAGTTGTGTGAAGGTGTGAATAAGTTGTGACGAAGTTGTGGTGTGTATATTGGTGTGTAAGGTTTCTCCGCCATAAGGAGCTTGTTGACATAGTGAAGAAAACTCTCGAGTAGGTGACTCGAGGAGTGGAGTAGGGCAAGGAAGGTGTCCTTGTAGCCGAACCACTATAAATCCTTTGTCTCGCGGTTAGATCTTTCCATATCTTACTTATTATCTTGCTTATATCGTTATTACTTTTGTAGACGTAGACGTATATATATAGTTGCTCATATAGTGCTAGTATTGATTTTACTTAAAGATCAAACGAAAGTTTCACTCACAAAACAAAGTTTTTACAATCAAACTAAAAAGGTTACATACATATAATTGATCATTTCGATCAAGTATAGTTTTCATACAAAATATAACTAAGGATTATAAAATAAACGATTACATACTTATCACTCGTATATAGCTAAAATTGTTTATATTATGCATGTGTTGATTTCACATACTTAGCTTACATTATTATTATTGTTCATACTTAGATATGCTTGTTCATATTGTTCAAGATTTGAGTTCACATAAGATTGAATCAAAGTTTTAAAAGCAAACAAGGTTTTAAAACTAAACTAAGTTTTCATAATAAAATTAAAAAGACGTAAAACTATTCAACCCCCCTTCTAGTTTTCCACAATTGGTATCAGGAGCCACGTTAAACAAGATTTTTAAAATATATTGTATTTTAAAACTTGTAACGATCTATGGAATCTAAAAAATATTTAGAAGGGCAATCTATGCAAAGACCACCATTATTTGAAAGTGATGGTTTTCTTTATTGGAAAAATAGATTCGAAACTTATGTGAAATCAAAAGATCTTGATCTTTGGCATGTTGTTACCTTTGGTGATTTTCCTCCTATTCAATATAATTTTGAAACTAAAAAGGATGAAATTGTATCTTTTGAAAAACAAAATGATGATTTGAAAAAGAAACTATCAAAAAATAATGAGGCTAAAATGGTTATTTATAATGCGTTACCACGCAAAGAATATGAAAGAATTTTTATGTGTAAAACCGCAAAAAAAATTTGGGATTCTTTACTAATCACTCACCAAGGTAGTCAAGTTAAAGATAACAAAATAGATCTTCTTGTTTAACAATATGAACAATTTACGATTCTGGAGGAGGAATCAATAGATAATGCTTTTGCTAGATTTAACACTATTATCACAAGTTTAAAAACACTTGATGAGAATCTTTCTAGTAAGAATTTTGTTAGGAAATTTCTTCGGGCTCTTCATCCAAAATGGCGAGCTAAAGTCACTGCTATTGAAGAATCAAGGAATTTGTCAACTCTACAACTTGACGAATTGATCGGTAACTTAAAGGTCTACGAAGAAATAATAAAGAAAGACTCCGAGATGGTCAAAGGAAAAAGGGAGCAAAGCAAATCAATTGAGTTGAAAGCTAAAAAGGACTCTAGTGACGAAGAATGCTCAACCTCCAAAAGTGACGATGAAGAGTATGCTATGGCCGTACGAGACTTCAAGAAATTCTTCAAAAGACAAGGAAGATACGTTAGGCAACCATATAATGAAAGGAAGTGTTTTAAATGTGGTGATCCAAATCATCTCATCGGAAAGTGTCCAATGATGTCAAGAGATCAAAATCAAAAGGCGTTCATTGGAGGTGCTTGGAGTGATAGCGATGAGGACAAGAAAGAAACCACAAAGGAGGAAAAGTGTCTCATGGCTAAGACGTCAAAAGAGGTACATTCCGAAACCGAATTCTTTAGTGATGAAAATTTATCATTAGATGAAAAAGACCTAGATAATGAATATAATAGATTATGCAAATTAGGTCAAAAAGTAATGATTAAAAATAAGTCACTAAAACATATTAATAATCTATTAGAAAATGAAGTACTCGAATTAAAAATTAAACTACAACATCTGGAAAAAGAAAAAGAAGTTTTTATAGAATGTAAAACATGCTTAGAGGTCAAAAATGAAAACGAAAAACTTAAAGATAAAATTTTCAAACTTGACAAGTTTAAAAAAGGAAGTAACTCACTTAAGAAAATAATAAGTGTTCAAGAAACTTCGGGAGATAAAACCGGTCTAGGACTCACCTTAACTAATGTCTCAACTAGTGAAAATAAAAATATAAAGTTTGAATGTGAATCTAGTAAACAAAAACCATTAGAGTCAAAACCTAAGTATATACTTAGAGAAGATAGAAAAATACCTATTGCAAGTGATGAGGAAGTAAAAAGTTTTTATAAACCATCATTAAAAGTCAAAACCGGATTTTCTAAACCAAAATTAAGATCTAAAACTCCACCACTAAGAAAACCAAATAATCCTCATACTCGATCTAAAACACCTCAACCTAGAAGAAACAAAAATAGACAAAATTACAATAACACTAGAAATCAAATGTGAAATTATCAACCAAGTTACAATCCTTGGGAAATATTACCACAATACATGCATCCTAGCCAAATGTTAAATATGTTTGGACCAAACAACTTTGGACCAATGAGACAATGGAGACCAAGTGGCTAAGTTGTCATTCTTCGAAGAAGTTGGAATCTCGTCTACAAATGATTTCTATAAGTCAACATAATCACTTTAACTGCTTGAAGAAATTTCATTGAAGACTAAAAAGGTACGCATCTCTTTTAAGTTCATCGCTATAATTTGCATGCTTAGATATATGATTAGTTAGATTAATGCTTAGCTATACATATATATTGTTTGTAACTCTTATACATATATATGTACATATAGCTTCAAGACCCGCCCGATGGGCGGGCTAGCTCTATCAGTTTATTTCAATTAATAATATATTAATAAAATAAAACATCAAAATACCATACGAATACATATTCATTTTTTTTAGAAAAATACATAAGAGGCAAAAGAATATGTATACTAAAATATGACTAAATAAAAAAGCATCTAAATATAGATAAAATAAAAAAGTAATAGGTTTAGAGACGATGCAACACTTCTTTGTATACAACGTTAGGTGTTTCATCGGTGTAGTTGCCCGAATGGGTGGGCTAGCTTCATGATATAATTTGTTTAGAGAATGAACAATATAAACATTTGTTTTATAAAGAGAATGAAACTTGAATGAATGTCGATTGTTCGCCTGAAATATATACAAATTGGTTGTGTGTTGTATGAGAAATGGTTGTTTGATATGGATACAAAGGGTATTAAGATATGAAAAATGTTTATATCGTGACATGATAAACACCTTGAAGTAACATAAATTAATAGGTTTACGACAACCCACAATGATTACATTTAGTTTTGAACCTCTAAATTCATACATCGACTTGGTTTTGCAGTAGGTAATAGGTCCGTGACATTATACGAAACACATACGATGACTTAAAGAAGAAGAAAAAGAAGAAGAAGAAAAAAAAAAAAAAAAAAAAACTGGAAACAATCCAATTGCGTTCAAAAGAAGAACAATAGAAAAATGATTAATTTTAACACAAATCTTTTATGTGGTTTAGCTTCTGATGATGAACTTGCTTAGTGAGTAAAACAAATTTGTGGCAGTGCTATCGCCTACTTGTATAGACAAATACCATAATGTTAAAGGGAAGATTATTTCACAATGCACCAAGAAGCAATCCTATAGCCAGCCCAGGCCCGCATTCTGCACCATTATTTCACAAACAAGTTTCATATATGTGGTCCTTTTAACATTAAGTATAATGAAGTTGGATGTCTTAAGTAGTACGCATTTAGGTTAAAAAAACAGATTTTAATGACAATTAAGATTAAAGATAATGGCATCACATATGAAAAACTCTAGAGACAACTCAGGCAGTTGTACAGTACCAACATTCCATAAATATTCCAAGCAAACAAATTTGTGAAAACATAAAAAACAAATTTGTGTACGCATAAAAATAGGCTAACAATAGTCAATTTGCGAATAAATATCACAATCATACCCATGACAAGTCCATACTAAAACAATAAGAAAAACACAAATTGGTAATTTTTCATCGCCGGGTGACACAAGTACCGTTAATCGGAAGACTAAGAAATTAAATATTGTATTTGTTTTCCTTTTTACTACAGACATGATATCCAACCAACTAATACAAATGATTGTAGAATAGCTGAAGTCCTTAAGTTATCCATTCACCATTCAATCAAAAAATGATTTCACTTTTTTGTTTGTTACCAAGAATAAACATTTGTAGTTTGTCGTGTTCTTATAACACATCATGTATCACGTTTCAGACTATCATATCACTTTTCAATTTGCGAATAATTATAACAATCATACCCATGACTGTTGGACACAAAGGGAAGAGAGCAAAACATATTTGTGTTCCTAATTATATTTTTTCTTTGCTTCTAAAATATTCTAAATCATCATGAAGGACAAAATGTTAAGTAAATGTCTGGGTGACCAAATCACGTTTATAAACAAACCTTAGATCAGCCTTTTGGATTTATAACCTATGTTGAGTAGTTTTGTTTCTTACCAAGTATCAACCAAGCCAAGAAAGCACATACAACTGCTACAACGACATAATCTTTAATCAGCTTTCCACTTGAATGAACCCATACTTGAGCAAATTTCGCGATGAAATTCTGAAGACCAACCACAATTTGGCAGTCAAACTGGGCAAGATCTTGAGCACTTTTTGGCACTTTGAGTTGCAGTAGCTACAACAACAACAGCAGCAGAGGCAGATGCAGCTTCAACAATCACGTCAGTTGCTACCACAACAGTGCCATAAACAGCAAATGCTACTCAAGACCTGCAATATCAGGATCAACTAAGTATACGTATATCCAACATGCCTATAATGGTTAGTTCAAATTACTTTATAATGAGTCTAAAGATGATGTGTTTGGGATTGCATTTTCAATTAAATTATCTAATAATCGTGTTTGGAAAAATTTAAATAATCAAATAACATTGTTCGACAACCTTCTGAAAATAAGTGATTCTCTGTGTTTTCGCGTTTAAAAAATCACACCATACTCGCTTTTTGACAACATAGTTCTGCATGGCATATATAACCACAAGCTTAAATACAAAAAGATGAAAAACGGCATTCTTCTAAAAAAATTAGTCTTTTATTGTGATATGAAAGTATAGGTCTTTCAAATTAGGTGGAGACTCAAAACCTTAAATCAAAATAACACTCATAAACTGTGCACCTTTATCTCGAAATTTTGTTATTACCTCACTTGTAGAGCTTTTACTCGATCTAGTATTTGACCGAGTGCGCGTGCTGAACATGGGATCTAAATAGTCATCCACACCGAAAGCTCCACATTTTGCTTCAAAGGTCCCCTGTGCATTCTCAAACATCACAAAGGATCTTGCGCGGAGGGTGAAAATGATTTCGCTCAATTACCACTTAATTGAAAAGCAGGAACTGCTCCGCTTTCCTTCTGTACATATGAATATAAATCCGTCAAGCCGTAAAATTAATCAGCAAAAACTTCATGCCTCAAGTCTTAATCGTTAATGGGTAAATCAGCTACTTATTCCTTCTGAGAACTCATAAAGGAAATAAATTTATGACTAATTACTGAAATTACATATTTACTAAATAAAAAACATAAAGCAATATTAAACTGGAAAAAAAATGTGTCTTTACCATTTATACATCAAATAAATTTAATAGAGCTTTGTCTATTACTTTTTCTACCTTCCCTTTGTCAACTACAGACTTTGTATGTCTCTACATGTATGTTCCTCAGTTGATATCCGTTCCTACACATCATTTAAAATAAGCAATTATTCATATTTTCAACTAAAAAGTAATATTGCAAATTCAAACTATGAAGTCAAACACAAACCAGCCTTATGAGCAAGGGCCACATCATCCTCAAGGCTTTTAGTGTAGTTTCGATACTTGTATATGGTGGTGATAGCATTATAGTCAGAAGTTATAGATCTGTATTCATTGATTTCACCGAATCTTTATAATCAGTCAAATCTATTAGAAATATTAAAACTTGATGAAATTTAATTAAATGAATCTTGAAGACTTTATGACATCCCATTCACTGTGAGTTTCCTTCAAGAGTTTTTGATCAGAACAAACAGGTATTCCATTTACAGTGTTATATGAAAACATTACACAACTTGGTCTTCCCTGTAGGATACCAGATTTGAATGGTGGCTCACACGTGTTTACATATCGTGCTCGGCTATTTGAATATATACAAACTCATAAACATCAACCATCTTTCTAAACTTTTCAAATCAAAGAACTACTACTGCAATGTACTCATAAACACCTCGATAGTGGATAAATAATGTGAACAACAAATCACTAATTATCCATAACTATACTTCCTAAGCAAACTGCTTTTGTTTTCAGCCGAAATCACACTTTTCTTACTTGTCACATTTCTCACATTTATATTACTTGCATTAATCTCACAAGGTATATGCTTGATAATATTTTACACATATAACCAATATACATTTGATAATTACTCTAAATAAATAACATAACATTGCAACTAATAAGCAATTTGGGTTTCTAAACATTTCATCAAACATGTAGTGTGCATAATTATTACGTTTTCAAAAATTATTCAGTAGTGCCAAAATTCGAGTTTTTACCTTGGATTGATGAAAACTGATAATCTAATTTCATTAGTTTTGTGATCACCATCTTCTTTTCGTTAACTAATTCATTATCAGATTCATGTACCTGGAAAAAAACAAAAAAACAATCAACCATATTAATCTTAAGAAGAATTCCAAACTAATAATAAATATAAAAATTAATCCAAATCCGATAGTATCGTAGACCTAAAATTTAAATCAGTTACATCCATCACTTTTGTGCCATTGAAATCGATTCTGGAACTTTTTCAGAAGAATGGAATTTCAAATGATTATTAGATTGGAGTTGAAATCGATTGTGTAATGATTTGAAAATCAAAATATCAATCCCAGAAAATGATCAAGATAATCATGGAATGAATTAATTGTGTGTTTAAGGTATGAGAGGAAATGGCCTATTTTTTAGTTCCTTCAACCATTCGGTTGAATTTTTCATCCGAAAATCTTTTCAATTTAAAAAAAAAAAAACTTTCTATTAGTAGTGAGGTTTCCAGGTGTCATTCTTTTAGAATTTTGGGTGAATTTTTGTCTCTAAAAATAGCAATCACACTTGTTCTATATATAGGTTGAGATTAGCTTATACTCTTATTACCTAGAAAAATCATTGGTTGACCTTCCTAGGTATAAGATGAAATTGTTCATTGTCAAACAAAATAGAAAATGGAAATCTTCTATATCCACTATTAGCAAACTCATGGTGATGAAGTGAAATGAGTTAAGTGGATAAATCATTAATATAGAAGTAGGATTAGATCCCTCGCGTAAGAAAACTATGGATGAAACAAGCTCCCGTAGACTATGGTATTAAGTTAGATAAGCGTACACAAACAAAGGAACTATAGATGTTAGGTTATACCCCTTTCAACACTCTCGCATCTAACATATAAATTTTCGCCATCACTTCCTTTAGGATCATAGGATATGTAGAAACGATAGCATGAGATAATAATAGGCTTAACCAATCCTCTTGAGTATGAAATCTTTAATAAACATTTTTTAAAATATATGATTAATGATATTTGTTGTCAAAAATCTTATATCTTTAAAAATATGCAAAAACCTCACATTTTGAAAATAGTTTCTCAAATAACTATCCCACTTTTAAATAACATGTTTTCACTATCAATATCCACAATTTTGTTTTGATCAAAACTAAATATTGGGAAAATATTCTTTACCGTTCATTCACACATTTTGAAGTAAAACCCAATCTATTTTATTCAAATAACTCTCACATCTAAGTGAAAACCTACTTTCAAACATTGTTGAATAATGCTAAAAACGTCTCTTTTAAATCATGCATGGTGATCTCATATTTGTCATCTATATTTATATAAATGACACTTATAAGTGAACTAAATCAAATCAAGAGGACCATGGTTTGTCTATTAAGACTTTGTTTGTAACAAGTCTAGAAATCCATGTTATCATAACTACCCACTTATTGCACATTGATACACATTAGGATTTAATCTCCTAGTTATGTAGTTATGAAATACTTGATGTTGCTTTATCGTTTCCTAGCACTTATATTTTACTTGCTTGATGAGTATGTTTACATGCTAGATGAAATTGCTTGTTTACTTAATCTCTTTGGTTAACATGCTTTGGCTACATAATTGCCTACATAATTAGTATATGATTAATTGCCTCAAAGAGTTGGACTTGTTTGAAACAAAAAACACAACCTTTCTGTAATTCACTACCAAAAACCCTTTTCTGAAAATCTGGGAATCACCAGATGGGCGGCCCCCTTAAATCATAAGGCGGCCCCCTTAATTATTAAGGGGACTAGCCTCCAATTAAGGGGACCGGCCATCTGATGGTCGAAGGTGTTGTTCCCTTTTTCTATTTTTTAGCCCATTTCATCCTACACTTCCCAAAATTCTCAAACCTCATATCCTTCTACCTTACACACTCAAACCTCATAACCTTTACTCACCTCAACCTCAAATTTCATCTCCTAGTGCACCTAATGCATCATATATAACACCATCCTACCAAGAAATCCCTTCCATGAACATCGCTCTTTCACTATCACCAATCACATCACTTGATACTCATTTTCCATCTTCACCAATAACTCCACCTAGTCATTCTCACAAAAAGATTCAACCATATAACCATTCCCTACACTCTACAAAGTGTGTCATCACCACTACAACTTAACTCATGAAGGTCAAACCATATTTCATGATACACAAACCTTATGTTCACTCAAATGAACCCTTTCACAAACCTCATCATAATAACCAAACATCCATCCTTGTTCCCAAAAATACACCCTCATCTCACCCACATAAGCCATATGAAGAGCATGTTCAATCTCAAAACAATAATCCCAACCTCATTACCAACACTTTACATGTTGCTCATTCAACAAAAACACCATCCACTCATGAAGCATCTCTTCCACCCATATCATGTTTTCATGATTACCCAAGCTCAAACATGTCTCCACCACCAAGAGTATCACCACCACATCCTACAACTTCACATGACATTCCTATGTTGCATGTTCAAACCCTCACCCAAGATAACTATCATGCTCCACCACCATCACCTTCCTCCGAACATTTGAAGTTCGTTGAGGAGCTTAAAGAAGCCCGTGAGCTTAATATTTTTTTCTTACATCTTGCTCAACGCAATTTGGATCCACCTTCATCTAGCTCACCCTCATCACCACACAACATAAATCAACTTGAGAAGCATGTCAACAATTGTCTTTGTTGCATCTTTCTCCAAAAACAAACCATTTCATTGAATGAACACTTCACTTGGATTGATTATCTTCTCACTAGATCTCATCCAAAACCCTCACTTGAACAACATCCAAACTCTCTATCAACCTCTTCCGCTCCTAACTCTACACCTCTAAACTCTCCAACACTCATGCACCCAAACATATAGCTCCATTAATCCAACAACCTTACCCTAACTCAACCATCCTCAAACACTCCATCATCAACCATCTAAGCATACTATATGCTTATGATTTTCACTTTCGAATACGAATCAACCAACCTTTTGTTACAAGCAAGTCTGATGGCTCTCTTTGGCAAATTAGGATCTTTTAACATAATCACTTTGAATTAATTGTTATGTATCCTTAATATTTGTTTGCTATGCTTGTTACTTGTATATTGCATATTCTTCTATATATGCTTGTGCTTCTAATATTTTTTTTGCGAGCGTTCCATATCTCGATTTCTTATGACCTCAAAACGAGGGGGAGTATACTTCAAGGGGGAGCTATACATTCGTCGGGATAACCTTTTTGATGTTAACAAAAAGGGGGAGAAGTGATATAAACTCACACTAAAAACTTGCATATATATTAATTTTTAGTTTAATGAGTTTAGATTTTGTAATCATCAAAAAGGGGGAGATTGTTGATATAAATAATGTATAAAAACGTTATTAATATCTTTCGATATCCTTAAGTTTTGACGATCACAAAATATAAGAACACTAAATGCAAAGTTAATACGTAAACAAGTTTTAAGCAAGTTTATATCATCTCATCCAACATAATCACTTAAGGTATGAATAAACAAGTGACTAATACATTTTATGATCAAAGGGATGTTTATTTAAATAATACAAAGTTTACAAAATTAAATAAACTTATTATATATTTTTGAAAAATATTTTTGGCAATAAAGGAAAATGTTTTATTCATAATAAATATATGAATTCAAATTTTAACAAAAATTAGTTAGTTTTTCACCAAATAAACTTTCCCCAGAAAAAGACAAGAAAACTGCAGTTTTCGTCTGGGCGGCCCCCTTAATTTTAAGGGGGCCGACACACAATTAAGGGGACCGGCCACGCTCCCCTGTCAGATTCTGTCAGAAATTTTTCCCTATAAATACCACCTTAAATCTGGAATTTTTCCCACCTCTTGCACGAAAATTTTGAGATCCAAATCTCTCTAAACATCCTCCTAAAAACCCTTTGATCATATAATTGTTAATCCTTGTTTCAAGTGATTCATTCCCTCACCTCTCATCTCTCAAAGTGCAAGAGAAGAATACTCCTTCAACATCAAGTTGTGAAGTATTGTAGATTTGTGTATATAGTCTAGTTGTTGTGTACATTCATTGTAAAGGTGTGATAGTATTGTAACTAGATAGATCTAGGAGTAGAAGTTGTGAATAGAAGTAGTGAGATACAAGTAGCTTGTTGTGAAGAAGAAGAGCTAGGAAGGAGATAGTTGTGAAGAAGATTGTTGTGAAGTAGATAGTTGTGAAGATAGATAGGTGTGAAGAAGTAGCGTTGTGATTAAGTAGTGACTAGGTGTGTAGAAGTTGTGTAGAAGGTGTGAATAAGTTGTGACGAAGTTGTGGTGTGTATATTGGTGTGTAAGGTTTCTCCGCCATAAGGAGCTTGTTGACATAGTGAAGAAAACTCTCGAGTAGGTGACTCGAGGAGTGGAGTAGGGCAAGGAAGGTGTCCTTGTAGCCGAACCACTATAAATCCTTTGTCTCGCGGTTAGATCTTTCCATATCTTACTTATTATCTTGCTTATATCGTTATTACTTTTGTAGACATAGACGTATATATATAGTTACTCATATAGTGCTAGTATTGATTTTACTTAAAGATCAAACGAAAGTTTCACTCACAAAACAAAGTTTTTACAATCAAACTTAAAAGGTTACATACATATAATTGATCATTTCGATCAAGTATAGTTTTCATACAAAATATAACTAAGGATTATAAAATAAACGATTACATACTTATCACTCGTATATAGCTAAAATTGTTTATATTATGCATGTGTTGATTTCACATACTTAGCTTACATTATTATTATTGTTCATACTTAGATATGCTTGTTCATATTGTTCAAGATTTGAGTTCACATAAGATTGAATCAAAGTTTTAAAAGCAAACAAGGTTTTAAAACTAAACTAAGTTTTCATAATAAAATTAAAAAGACGTAAAACTATTCAACCCCCCTTCTAGTTTTCCACACCTACTTCACTCCTATGTCGAGCCGTTAGAAGCTCCTAACATGGGATCATTAGAATTCTCCTACGCATTAAATACAAACAAATATCGTAGTACACCTCCGATCATGTTTCTTAAGACGTTCAAGCAAGTTACCAATGGAAGTCTGCCAGTTTTCTTAAGCCTAACATCGAATACAATCATCCGTAACAACTATAAACAAACAGTCAACCCATAATTAACATCTAGGTTTCACTACATCTAAGCAAACACAAAGGAAATCTAGCCTAGCATGTTAAATTGAAGACAAGCGTAAGATATGTTCAAACAACACATAGACATATTGAATGAATTGAAAGAGTACTTATCTTTAATTGAACATGAAAGTTTCAAAGGGTTGAAACCCTTGAAAAAGCTGGAAAATTCGACCTAGGGTTTTCCCTCAAAGTTGCACCCTCAAAGTTACACACTAATGAATGAATTTTGGAAAACTATATATAGATTACAATGGGTGACAGCGTCATGTATTGGGTTGTGACGCCGTCAACTCGCCGCCATAATAAAAATCTTATTGCCTAGATCTGATTTTGACGACGTCATGTATGAAATAGTTTTGGGCCGTTACTAATACTTGGACCATGACGGCCTTGGGTGACGCCGTCATGTCAAATGCACAAAACTCTTCTGGATCGTCACGTGTATTTCCCACATCCACTTCTTTTGTTACTCTTGACGCCGTCATTAAGGAAGTGGTGACGCCATCAGGTACTGTTCCCAACAAGGAAAATTAAGACTTTGCCGTTTTCTTCACTTTTATGCTCCAAAAACGTCCAAAATGCTTCTTTTTCCAGATTTCTCTCCAAAAGTACCTAAAATGACAAAAGGAACGATTTAGGGCAATATTTGATCAAATAATCTTGAATCCGAGCTTAAATGACCCCCTAAAAACGGTTCATTTTTCGCCTCATCAAATACCCTTACACTTGAGATTTGCTTGTCCTCAAGCAAATGCACTTTTATTCTAATCAAAATACAAGTTAGGGGTCATTTAACACTAATATAAAAGTAATTACAACAAATAATCATTCCACTAAAAACCAAAGACAAGCACGGAGGTCATATACTAGCACCTCACAAATAGTGTTTAGATACTCACATCTCTCGGGTGTAATAAAGTATATGTCACAATAAGGAAATGGAAAACATCTCTCACTACCTGTCATAGCAAAATAGATTATCATAGGCTTGGGAAAGTATCAAACCTCCACCACTTGGCGTAAGCACCTAGTACAAACTATCAAAGAGGTCTTTCAAAGGGTTATAACGTTAGGTGTAGGGATATGAAATACAAGGTTTTGTTGGATAAAGACAATATTTACTGGTGGCGAGTTAATCATCTTGGTTAATTACATGTACAATATGGTGTTGCTAAGCCAAGACTAGACTCGACTTAAGCTAATGAATAAAAAATAACAAAAACATCAAATAAACATAAAATGAAACGAGATGGTAGTCCGTATGTTTTTTTTTTTCTTTTTTCTTTTTTTTTATTTATATTTTTTTCTTTTTCTTAATTTTTTGATTTTTTATTTATTTATTATTTTTTATGTTTTTTGCATACACTTTTATCCTACCATCCAAAATAATACATCATAGGGAATGTACATTCCCCTTACGGTTGAATTTTTACATACTTTACAATAAACTAATCTAATGACTCGAATCAAGATAATCAAAACACTTGGAGTACTTTTAAGTTTAACGCACAAATGGGGGGGGGGGGGGGGGGGGTAATAATATGATGTTCTTCCCCATTACTCCATAACACAAGTACTTTACCCATGAGTCCCAATCGTCCCAAAACAATATGTACAAGATGTGACTCGACTTAGCAACCATGTAATCAATTAGATAATTAACTAAGGGTTTAAACATGTAACAATAATGCACTAAAGATGAGTGCATACACGGAAGGCTAAGGCGATTTGGTTGCACATTTGGGTGGATTGTAACAAATTCTTCCTTTAAGTAAAATGCTTAAAGTTAGAAACGAAAGGATAGGCTCGGAGGGGTGTACTAGGGGTTTCGTGTACTAAAAATGAGTACAACGCTAAGGTGTGGGAAAAATTAATTGAATTTACTAGCCAAGTAATATGACTTAAATGGTCAAGTAATTATGATACGGGTTCAAAACAAGGGTGATCCTAATGACTTTTATCATGTAGTAAATCCTACATCACAAATGTAGTCTCACTAGCGGTCTCGGGATGTATCACTAACGCAAGTTCTAGAATCTAAATGCTACGGGTACACCCATAAGCACTAATAATGAATGCTTTTCCTATCAAATCTAAAGGCGAACCTCACATATTTGGGTGGAAAATTTTTCTGAATAGCACGGTTTTGTGCTAGTCTTACAACTCCTATCCCTTAGTCTTAGTATGTGTGGTATCATTGAGACTAGACTGAATAAGAAAGTTGTTAAGTCAGTCTGTGAGAATATTCTTGATAGGTGGTGTTGGGAATCTAATAGTATTGAAAGTAGTAAGGGATGTAGGATCATTGTTGGCTGGGATCCTAATATCTTCACTGCTTCTATGATATCTAAGAGTGACCAAGTTATTCACTTCTTAGTTACTTCTGTTGATAATGTTAGTTCTCTGTATATGTCTTTCATTTATGGGGAAAATAATGTTAAGGCCAGACTTAATCTTTGGAGGAACCTTGAAGATCACAAGATCACTGCTGGCAACTATCCTTGGGTCTTACTTGGTGATTTCAATGTTACATTGTTTGATGATGAGTATTCTAAAGGTAATGTTAATAATAATTATGGGGTGCAAGATTTTTGGGACTGTGTTGAGTCTCTAGATATGGAGGATATTTCTATGATGGGAATGTTCTTTGTTAGGAATACAAATATTCCTATGAAAGTCTCGGTCACCTAATTATTGTAATAGCATTGAGCTAGCTCGTAGTTAGTTTAATTATTAGTTAGTTAGTATTAGATTAAGTAACATCGTAGAAGAAGGACGGGTCTTTACCCACTGTATGCCTGATCCACAGCCCGGGTGTGGGTGTTTTTATCTTTCTTTGTAGCTTAGTATAAATACCCCTCTCCGCATGTGGAGAGGGTTAGACCTTCACATTATTCTTAATCTAAACAACACATTTTCTCTCTCACTGTTCCAAGTTCTCTCATCCTCCTTTCTCTCTAAATTCATACGCCACACTAATCACAAGAACCATCATGTTTGTGACTTGATTGATATTCTACAACTGGTATCAAGAGCCAAGGTTTCATCTTAGGGCCTTGGTGAATCTTATTTTGTGTGGATTTGTGTGTTAGTAGTGCTTTTATTGAAAACATCTTGGAGTGAATTATCTAGTGTTAGTTTACATGTTAGAGGTGTACTTTGGTTTTTCTATTTCACATGTATTTTTGAAGATTGGATTGGGTTTAGGTCGAAATTCATTGTTGCGGTTACCTCTACTTTTTCATTGCTTAGTTGCGGTTTGCTCCGGATTTCTGTGGTTAGTTGTCTGCGATTACTATTCTGAGTTAAAGGACAAATCACAAGGATAGTGACAGATTTGGACTATTGTAGACTGCGACTAGCTCTTGCGGTTAGGTGGTCTGCGGTTAGTATCTGTGGTTTGCTGACTGCGTCTAGCCTCTGCGATTAAGTGGTCTGCGTCTTAGTCTGAGGCACCCCCAAAATTTACAACGCAGCGGAATACCAATTTGGGTGTCACTTCATAATTCATAAAAACAAGTTACATAAAACGACCTCAAAAGATACGTTTAATAAAATGTCACATTCGATTTGATAAATCAGAGTACAAAGGTCCCAACAATTTATATTTAAAACTTAAGTTACAAGAGTTCAAAAATGACTCATTTGCATATTTAAAGAAAATAATTATCGAATGTGAAGAAAACAAGTCCTTTAATGTTTGATATCCACGCGACTCCGATTGCTCCCAATGCTCAGCTAGCAAAATAATACCTGAGAAAATACATGCTAAAAAGTCAACATAAAGTTGAGTGAATTCATAGAGTTTAATAAGTAATAAGTTGAATACAAGCATTATTTATCGGGCGACAAGTATTGCAATTACATGTCGGTTTATTTGATTATAGTATTGAGTTCATGTAACCGAACCTTAACGTAATTTAATAATGCCCCGGAAAGGTAAAATTTGCCATTTACCACAATTCTAACTATTATGTGTCCGTATCCCGAACAAGCCCGCCAAGCCTAATATGCATATCCATAATACTAGCGTTTACTACTCGAGTAATTAACGGTTCATGAGGGGACTTAATTGGCAAAAAGCATTCAATATCTATAATCATATGATCGGGTCCAGCATACCAAAAACTACTTGTATTCAGTTTGTAAAAACTAGCATGTATCCCCCTCGCGAGGTTTATAAAACATTTAAGTAAGTAAAGGCGAGGCTATGAACTCACCGAGAGCAAAGGAAGTAATGAACAAGCAAGTGACAGAATAGCCGCAAAAGCTCTACGATGAACCTAAATAATATACGTTGTCTTAGTTTATGAAAATAGATATCGATGTACTTTTGGTAATATACAGATTATGATCTTACTTAAGCTTGGTACAATATTCCTAGATACATCACAGGGTTTTAGTTAATTACTTACAATTTATTCAAAAATGTACCCTTGCATTTATATAAGTATGAAACTTACATTTGACCCCAAGTTCAATTATGATGTAAAAGTTCAAATTAATTCTAAGGTTCAAATTTAGTCCATGGGTCAAGTTTTTGGTCAAAAAGGTTCTTTTTAGGCCTCAGGGTTCAAAATATATTAGTGGGTTCAAAATGTTTTAAAGGTCCAACATTATAAAGTGTAAAACACTTTATACTCATTTTATACCTAGTGCTGTTAGAAATTTAAATAACTTGTCTATGTTTAGGAAATCACTATTTGCAAACCGTAAGTCCACAAGTCTCGCTCTTTATATCCCCGGAAAGGTCTACTTCTGTACTAACGAGATTTGTGGGTCCCACTTGGCCAAAAATTACACAACCTTAGTAAAACAGTCCATTTACCCAAACAATCAATCCATTCAGCTTTCAAATTTTCAATGGTCTCACGAAAAGTGCGATATCTAGAGTTTTACTAACCCGATTTGTTCCCCGTTTTCGGCCACGTTTAAGTTAAGATGTCCTCTAAAACTTTTATTCTTTGAGTAACAGAGGGTTATTCACAAAAAAAATGACTTTTGCCCGTTTCAAATCAGTTACTCAGAACTGGACATGTTTTACAAAAATGTTTCTAGTTTAATCATCGTAATGAGTTATTTAATGAAATACCCATAAAAACGACCACAAGACATAGACCTACAACCCCATATTTTTAGTTTAGTCTCAATGTTTACTGATTAAATCAGTTTATTCCGTTTTTACCCCTGAATCAGATTCACAGTTGCATGTCTAGTCCTTTAGTGTTTTTATTGTGATCCAACCTATGTACCAAGCCTAACCAAGCATAATAACTTATACCATACTCATTTACATCAATATATAATAAATTTACAGAGGTGAAAATAAAAATAAAATGAAAAGCTAGTGAGGAGTTTCCTTACAAAAGTGATGAACAAGAAAGATTACAACAACAAGAATACTAGACCTAGTTTAACCCATAACTCTTGCACCCTTTTCTTTCAATCTTTTACCCAAGACTTATGCCCTTGATTTACCCTTGAAAATATCTTGAAATTACAGCCCCTAAACCATCTTGATCAACACTTGAAACAACTTCCCAAAGAAACCAAGAAGATGAGATTTTTGATGATGTTTTGAGTGGAATAAACCATGAACAAGACTAGGGATTCAAGACCTAAAATCTATGATCAATAATTTAGTGAAAATTTAGATGAAATTGGTGATTGAAATCTGTTTTGGGTCGTTCATATCAAGAAAAATGGATGAGAGAGTTTATTTTGATGGTTTTGCATGTTACAAATGAAAACAATGGTTCAATGTAGATGGTTTTGATGGTTTTAGGAACAAGTGGAGTACACATGGAGTTACCAAGCCCTTTTGGTGTCTTAGTGCTCAAAAACCTGAAATCTCTATAGGTGAGTGGGGTTTATTAGGTTTAATTTGAGTATTGAGTGTTATAGATGTAGTTTTGATCTCCGGTAGTTAAAACGTGGAGTTTTTAAGACGCGCAATGTAAAACCGGGTAGTAATAATTTATAAAACTTTCAAATATATTACAACTTGTTTTCACAATGTATTTTAGTAATTTAGATGAGTGGTAAATCCTTTGGAGGGTTTAAACATTGTTAAAACCGAAACCGTGAGTTAAAAACGCGTTTGGTGAAACCGGTTCTTGATAAAAGTGATTTAAACTATAAAAATGAAACGATAAGTATAAAACTCACTTGTAATCATGAAAATAGGTTAAAATGCATAAAATATATAAAATCATCATAGTCTAGGGTTGGTTCACGTTGTTAAAATCATAAAACGTAAATTTAAATCGCGTAAAACGTAAAAGGTGCAAGATTTATGTAAAATTAGAAAAAGTTAATTATGACTTTTTAAAATAGGATTGTAAGGAAACAATAGTGCATAGAAAGTGTAGAGTAGACATAGTATAGTCGTGGTTGAATGAATTGAACGTGTCATGACGTACGTGGATAACTTCTGATGAAGTTAATAAAAAAAAATAGTTAAATAATAAAAATACTAAAATTAGTTACATGAAATTTTACGAAATGTCACATAGTCTCTGCGGTTTGCTACTTGCTGTGGTTAGTGACTTGCGTGTAACCCATCTTGCGATTTGTGTACTCTACGGTTAGTTGCTCCCTGCGGTTAACTTAACTTGTGATTACCTCTCCTTGTGGTTACCTACCTTGCGGCTATCTTTCCCTGCGATTGGCTCACCTTGCGTTTAACTCCTACTGCGATTTGTGCATATCGTTGCGACTTTCTCAAATTATTTGGCAATTTACTAAGTGATGAGATTCATGTGATTGGGTAATCATTTTGCAATTCGTGAATTGTTGTAACTTTAGTCGTTTCAATTAATCTAATTGTGATCTGACATTGTAAGTTAATCCTTACGACTTGACTAATCTCAATCGGATATATTGCAACTTGACTTCTCACAACTTAACACTTGATGCAAACTGTGACTCATCTGGTATCTCTCTATTAGTGTAATCCACTGAATATATCTTTCGGTTTCTTTTGTTGACTTTAGTAAAATCCCTAGAAAGAATCATTTCTCGGTTTAAGTCACTAAAGCTGTAAAATCCCGTTTGAAGACTTTGAGATGTCGACAGTCTCAGATGACATTCAAGCTGCTGGGTCCGACACCCGACCTCCAATGCTAGACAGGACAGACTATGAATCATGGGCACAAAGAATCAGACTGTATTGCTTGGGTAAAGAAAATGGTGAGAACATTATACGATCTATCGATGAAGGTCCTATGCAGATGGGTACAACCAGAGATGCTATCTCCACGGCTGAGGATGGCTCTGTTGTTCAGGGAATTGATAGACCACGCACTTACAATGATCCCACTGATGTTGAAAAGAAGCACTATGATGCTGACATTCATGCCTCCAACATAGTAATCCAAGGGTTACCCAAAGATGTGTACAAGCTAATCAACTTCAACACTGAAGCCAAAGCGGTGTTGTGGGACAATGTTAAAATGCTTCTGTCTGGCTCAGAGCTGACCAAAGAGGACCGTGAATCCCAATTGTATGATGAGTTTGAGCATTTCAAAATGAATCCTGGTGAAAACATTACCGATTACTATGTCAGATTTCACAAGTTGGTTAATGACATGAGAATGATCAGAATGACCATGCCCAACATTCAACTCAACTCTAAGTTCGTCAACAACATGTCACCTGAGTGGGATCGTTTTGTCACTGCTGTCAAGCTCAACAAAGGATTGAGGAATACGAACTATGAGCAATTGTTTGCTTATTTACAACAACATGAGAAGCATGCTGCTTATGATCGTCAATTAAGAGAGAAGCTCAATCCAACTGTCACAAATGATTCACTTGCTTTCATGACTTGTATGGTGCCAACTAATCAACCTGTGTCATCAATGGATCACTCATCTCTACTATCATCGGCTGCCATGAATACTCACCTCGACTCAGGATACTCTCATACTGACAAGATGATTGACAACCTTTCCAATCAGGTGTCTCTGCTAGTTCAACATTTCAGGGCTGCACTCCCATCCTGCAACAATCAACTCAGAACTTATTCCAATCCACGCAGTCAGGCTATTGTGGAAGATGGAAAAGTAATGGTACAAAATGTTCAGGGAAGACAGAATGTGAATCAAAAGAATGCTGTGCGGGTCAACTTTTAGAACAGAGTTGCAAATGTGAATCAGGGACAAGGAAGGCAACCAAAATGTTATAACTATGGGGGGTTAGGTCACCTAGCCAGAAACTGCACTCAACCAAAACGTCCTCAAAACTTAGATTACTTTAAGGACAAAATGTTGCTCATGCAAGCTCAAGAAAATGGAGTGGTCCTTAATGAGGATGAATTGGCATTTCTTGCTGGGGATGATGGAAAGACATTCGATGATGATGTGGATGAACAGCCAGTTCAGGATTTAGCTCTTAATGATCCAAACATCTTCCAAGCAGAAGATTGTGATGCTTTCAACTCAGATGTTGATGACGAACCTACTGCTCAAACAATCTTCATGGCTAATTTATCATCTGTTATCTCACCCACACAATAATTTGATCGATCCAAATCATCCATCATATCCGAGGTACTAAAATTATATGATATATGTGCTAACAATGATAAACAAAAGACCATCAATGATATACGACAAAATAATGCTCGTGAATCAAATGAGGCTGAATTGGAAACTATTAATGGGTTCCCAACTGAGCAACATTCGGATCACGACAGTAGTTTTGACGTATCTTGTGAAAAGTCTTCTGTTGTAAGTGATAATGATGTGATGCACGAACAAATGACATATAACGAAGTACAACAAACTGACGTTGCTGAATTAGATAGTGCAAATTTGGGAAATAGCAATATTGTTCCATATGAACAATATGTAAATCACAACGTTGAGTCTGTTGTATCAAGTAATATATCCTCTGTTGATGATGAAATGTGTGAATTAGATGAGTATACTGTTGTTGCACCAGGTGACACCCTAACCACTAGGATAAATACTCTTAGGGATCAAGTAAGGTTCTATGAACAACATGCTAAATTTGAGCTTACAGAACGTGAACAAAAAATGGAATTGCAAATGCATGCCTACATCACTGAACAAAATTTGAAGGAAATGGCCTTCAAACAAGAGATTAAATCTTTTCAAAATCAACTTGAACATGCTTTTAAGGAAAAACAGGAAATTCAGGATAGTGTAAATCTCCTAAAAAGTGAATTTCAACAAAAGGAAACTAAACTGTTAAATGAATTTTCCAACCTTAAGCAGTTGAAAAACAAACTTGAAAACAAGTTGTATGTTCTAGGCCAAACACCTCAAACAGCTCAAATGGTGGAAAAGCACATGAAACTGCGGGATAAGCATAGTGATAAGGATTTAGGGTTGCCTAAAACAAATTTTCTTAAGAGCATTAGAGACTCTCAACCTGCCCTCTATGATGCTAAGGTTATGCTTACACCCAATCATGATCCCCCAAATAGTTCGTCCGATAAAGAATTGGATGAACTTGATTCTGCCAATAGAGAGAGATTTGATGAAAAAAATGAAGGATCCAAAGTGCATTAAACACAAAATCATTGTTAAGCCCCATGATTATGATGAACAAAACCGAGTGACTGTTTTTGCACCTCAAACTAAGTTAACACTAGAACAGGTATTTTGGCCTTTAGATGTTGAGAAAATGAAAGCTGAGGAACTTAAGGCCAAGACATCCCAAAAGTTAGCTGCCCCAACGGTGTATCCCCCCAATACACTGATGCACTTAGCACAGTTGTCACTTCCCACGCAATGTAAAACTCTTATTGGCATTTATGTCCTGTGTCAAATGTTTACTGATTTTGATAAAACATTCAAAAAGAGAATCACACCAACGGGAATCACTGAGGGTGAACGGGGATTTGAGTTAACCAAAGAGTGTTACTTAACTGAAGTTATCCCATTTTTTAAACAAATCAAAGAACATTTTGAGGTTTTACGACAATCCCTTGATGTTGAGCTTAAAGAAATGAAAGAAGTGTTTAAAAATGTGGAAAACTAGTGTAAACAAAAAGCAATAGATCTTCAGCACATTGAAATTGCCAGAAAAAATATTCTCATCAGGAATGACAACTTGATTGCTAAATGTATTACACAAGATGTGTTTTACACTGCTACAGATTCTTCTCTTAATGCTTGTCAATTTCATGAAATGTCTATTGCTTTGAATAACCTTCACAACCGTGTTGTTGAGCTTGAGGGGGAGAATTTGAAATTGCTTGAAAAACTTCAAAATGATGATCATGACAACATGGTCAAGCATCTTTCTAAACTAGAAGTTGATAATCTTAATTTACAATTAAAATATCAACATTTAGAAGAAAAAAATGAAAATATCAAAGGCCAAGACATCTTCTGATGCTCCGGAATTTGATGCATATTTTGAATTAGCAAAAAAGGATTCAAGCTCACACGAACACGATCAGGTTATTGAGGGCTCAAATTGCCCAATTGAAGTCTCCCATGAATGCTGTGATCAACTCCCATAAACCAATATCTGCAGATTCTCATAATTTTCAACTTCAAAACGCAATCAACTTACTCAAACATGAAAACGATTGTTTTCAAGCTGAAAATTCTAAAGTTAAACAACATTGCAAAGAGTTATATGATTCTATCAAGATCACTCGTGATAAAACCAATGAAAAAATAACTTCTTTGCTTAATGAAATTGAGAATCTAAAGACAAAGGTGAAAGGGAAAATGCCGTTGAATGAAAGTGACAATATCAATTCTGTGGTTTGTAATTGTAAAAAGTATGCATGTGAGGCTGTTTTTATTCCTCTTCCCCTTAAGAACAATGAGCTACTCCATAGTGATTACCTTAGATATCTTAAGAACTGCCTTGACATGACCCGTGAAACCATTGAAGAAGATAGAATGGTAAGACCATCTGATAACTCCCTATCGGATGTTTGCTTTCTTACCAAGAAGTCACAAGAATTGTTAGAATATGCCATAGGTACATGTCCCAAGATTTCCAACATGCGTGCTAAAAATGGCACATCCTCATCTAGGAATTTGAAGAAGCATGTTACTGTTGATAAACCCTTGGCTAGTTTTGTGCATAGCACATCACCACCTAGAAACCAAACAACTGTGCAACAATCTAATGTTCCCATTGTCAATTCTACAGGAGTAATCAATGTCACTAAAGCTAGCGGGTCAAAACCTAAAGGCAATACAAGGAATGATAGGACTTCGCCTGCTAAGAGTGATCAAGGGAAGAAAGTAGAAGACCACCTTATGGACAATAAGATTGATTTGAATGAAAAGAATCGTGTTGATTCTAGTATTTGCGTTTAGCGTACTGTAATTAATTCAAATTCTAATGCAACTTGTAAGACTTGTAATGGTTGTTTAATTTTTGGTAATCATGATGAATGTGTTGTGTCATTTTTGCAATCATCTTATAAATCCCTTGTTAAATCTGCTAAGGATAACAATACTTGGAAAGCTACAGGAAAAGTTTTTAACAGTGTAGGATATTAGTGGAAACCTACTGGAAGAAAATTCACTCTAGGAAACCAGTGCCCATTGACTTACATACCCGACCCTAAGTCTTTAGAGGTTAAGAGATGGAAGGCTACTGGTAGAAGATTCCTTTTAGTGACCCAATGCCTTGATAGTAAGACAACAGCTTCCACTGGTATCGATTCATCTGTGAGAACCAATGAAAATACTGATCCTGTATCTCTTAAGTATGCATGTGCTAACCTATTGGATCCCAATTACACTTGGGGATCCACGTTTTTCAGTCATCCATATCTGTCTGGTTTCAAATGTAGGTCGTACAAATCATCCTGTGGTATTTGGACTCAGGCTGTGATGAGGCAAAAAATGAACCGTTTTTAGGGGGTCATTTAAGCCCGGAATTGAATTTATTTGATCAAATATTGCCCTAAATCATTCCTTTTGTGATTTTAGGTACTTTGGGAGTGAATTCTGGAAAAGGTAGCATATTGGACGTTTTTGGAGCATAAAAGTGAAGAAAACGGCAAAGACTTAATTTTCCATGCTGGAAACAGTACCTGACGGCGTCAAGAAGGAAAGTGTGACGACGTCAGGAGTAAAATCCATGACGACCCAGAGAAAACCTGAAGGCGTCAGAAGAAGGGCGTCAAGAGTTATTTTGGTGACGGCCTGAAGATGGATTACACATGACGGCGTCATACCTAGATCTAGGCAGTCCGAGGACTTTATTGGTGGCGAGATGACGGCGTCAGACATTTACTCTTGACGCCGTCACCTCACCAAATCTATATATACTTTTCTATTTTTCAATTATTAGAAGAGGAACTTGTGTCGAGAATACTAGGGTCGAACCTAATAAACCCTAGGTCGTTTGTAACAGTATTTTCAAGGCTTTTCACCCCTTGAAACCTTTCATGTTCAATTAAGATAAGTCTTCTTTCAATTCATTCAATATGTCTATGTGTTGTTTGAATATATCTTATGCTTGTCTTGATTTTAACATGCTAGGCTAGATCTTTCATGTGTTTGCTTAGATGTAATGAAACCTAGATGTTGATTATAGATTGATTGCTTGTTTATAGTTGTTATGGATGAATGATTTCAATGTTAGGTTTAAGAAAACTGGCAGATCTCCATTGTGTAACTTGCTTGAACGTCTTAAGAAACATGAACCGATGTGTACTAGGTTTTTATGGTTGTATTTAATGCATGAGCGAATTCTAGTGATCCCATGTTAGGAGCTTCTTAGCCAGCTCGACATAGGAGTGAAGTAGGAGCTTATAGGATTGGGGAAGTAAGTACGCCACCCCATGAATGGTATTAAGGAATACAATCCATCATCCACGCAACTTTAACTAGTAATTAACCTGTAAAAGATATCTAGGGAGTAATAAAATCTAAGTAAACACAATTCTCCCATACATTGCTCACACCACTAGTTTAATTTAGTTTATTTTCATTTTTGTTATTTTATTTTGATTGCATTTTAGTTATTGGGTTAGTTGACTAGCAACTAATTCCGCCCACTCCTTTAAAAACCGAGATTTTACTTGCTTTTATAAAAACATAAAAATACAAAAAGAATCATCCCTCATCTCTAGACCTAGTCTTTAGGTTTTCTAATCCTAGCGACACTATTCCTAAGTTGAACGATCAATCCCCCGATACTTGTCACTGTACTATACTACAATGATCAGGTACACTGCCTGGTGGGGGTTGTAAGCATCTCGAGATCCCTTGAGAGGTAAAGCCTGGTGCAATTCCCACGCATCAAGTTTTTGGCGCCGCAGCCTGGGGAATAGTTATTGTCTAGGTTAGAATTTCTTTTTATTAGGTCTACTTGCTAGATTCCTTTCTAGTAAGATTTTATTTTTATTTTTAGGTTCTCTTTAGTCTATCTTATTTCTTCGTGCCTTTGTTAGTAAAATAAATTCATTGACTATTCCGTTGACCATTATGGAAAACGCGAATCCACCCCTTTCCCCTAAAGAAGTGGCTTTGTTACGTGAACAAATTGAGAGTGAGATTAGGGAACTTAGGAAGCTTAATAGGTTGATTAAGGTTGAGCTCAACCACGCATTTAGTGACCTAGCAACCGCCTTGTATTCGAATAAGGACCTAGGGGCTAAAGATTTTGAGGATGTTGTTGAGGAACTTGAAGAAGGGGAGATTGATCCAAAGCTAGATGATTATTTTAATCTATACCCCACTAAGGAGGAGATTGCGTACTATAATAATCTTATTGATAACCCTCGACCTCCTTTTACTAGAATCGAACCTAAGATAAAGAGAGGCGATCCTAAGAATGCTAAGATACCATGTATGATTGGGTATAGACATATTGACAATGCTAAGAGATCCCAAATACCCCGGTGGAGTTTGTAACTTTGTCGGGAGAATTAAAGGTCTACATGTCTTTGTTGGGAATTTTACTTATATCACTGACCTATGGTTGTTGAAGATCTTGCTAATGTTATTGATTGTCGCCTATCCAATGTTGTGTTTGGTAAACCGTTTATTGAAGAGTCCAAGTTAGAATATGATGAGATAGAAGGGACAATCTGATTTGCGAGTAACACCGATAGGATCACTTATAGGATGCCTAATAGAATGAAAGAATTTCGTTTTGTGCCCCGATTTGACATGGATAACATTGGTGCTTTTGAGGACATCAATGAAGAGGATAAGAAAAAGGGCATGGATTATGTATGGGAAAAGAAGAGTCTTTTCTACAAAGATTGCTTGACTCTAGGACCGAAGTATAAAGTCGATAAGGAATTTGCCCATAGGATTATAGAAGCGATTGAGAAAAAGGTGATTGGTTTCTATAAAGAACATTTACAATCTGAGAGTGAAACCAACAATGAGGTCACGTAGTAACCCATGACCTTGAGTCTAGCTACAAGACTCGTAAATAAAGAAAAGCGCTTCTTAGGAGGCAACCCATGTTTTGTGTGATTTTTATTTTGTTTGATTGTTATTTGTTTCCGTATGCATGCTTTATTTTTTATTGTTGGTAGATCATGTTTCATACTAAAATGGTGAAAATACTTTATTTTGTTGTTTTGCTTAGTCTTAACTTCATCCAAAGGTATTTCACAAAAGATAAGTGTAAGGGGAAACCCCAAATATGTTTTTAAGAAACAAACTCGATCATGATTCTCCACAATATTAAGTGAACATGTATATTCGTATTTGTTAGAGTCAAATGCTTGTATCGAGTCATAATGATGTTTTGCAGGATTTTCCAGGAAGTAGGACGAAGTTTTTCCAGAAATTTTGCGAAAACTTAACATAAGAATTTCTGCAGGTCACTTATGACGGCGTCACGTGTAAAATTCTGGAAATATTACCAGTTTTGTTTTTCTAACGGAGTCTTAAAGTTTTTGTTGAATCTTTAGTTTTATAATCTCCAGGAAATCTGCAAACATCATTCCACAAGTATTATATCTTATTTTGTTTTCTAGGATTTATTAGCATATATAGATTGCCGCCGATTTTACGCGAGGTTGCCTTGTCTGTTTTCTCAGGTTAAACAGGTTATGTTTGACAAGAAGAGTATATTCTGGAAGGGAAGCTTTGATTGTTCATTTTCTTGGAGGAAGATCTAACCTTACTACCTTATTATCCATACCGAGCGAATCAGGGGAGTATTTGATTTCATTTGTTTTACTTATTTCACTTTTATATTCTTTACTTGAACATTGGGGACAATGTTCATCCTAAGTGTAAGGGGAGGGTAAAATGATGATACCTTACAGATACACTTTCGCTTGAGTTTGTTTGTTTGATGGTAGATGTGTAATAAAACTATGAGAAATACTTGTTAGTGCAATTTTAGCGGCAAATTTAATTTTTTTTACAACATTTAGGAGTGAAACTTTAGCCATAGCAAGCGTCTCATGGATAGGAGATTGTATGACTAGAACAAAACTGTACCATTCAGAAAAATTTTCCACCCAAATATGTGAGGTTCGCCTTTAGATTTGATAGGAAAAGCATTTACTATTAGTGCTTATGAGTGTACCGGTAGCATTTAGATTCTAGAACTTGCGTTAGTGATGCATCCCGAGACCGCTAGTGAGACTACATTCGTGTAGTAGGATTTACTACATGATAAGAGGCATTAGGATCACCCTTGTGTTAAACCTGTATCATAATTACTTGACCATTTAAGTCATATTACTTGGCTAGTTAAGTCAATTAATTTTTCCCACACCTTAGCGTTGTACTCATTTTTAGTACACGAAACCCCTAGTACACCCCTCGGATCCTATCTTTTCGTTTCTAACTTTAAGCATCTTACTTAAAGGAAGAATTTGTTACACCCCACTTAAATGTACAACCAAATCGCCTTAGCCTTCCGTGTATGCACTCATCTTTAGTGCATTATTGTTATTTGTTTAAACCTTTAGTTAATTATCTAATTGATTACATGGTTGCTAAGTCGAGTCATATCCTTGTACATATTGTTTTGGTACGATTGGGACTCATGGGTAAAGTACTAATTTATGGAGTAATGGGGAAGAACATCATATTATTACCCCCATATGTACGTTAATATTAAAAGCACTCCAAGTGTTTTGATTTTCTTAATTTGAGTCATTAGATTAGTTTATTGTAAAGTATGTAAAAATTCAAGTGTAAGGGGAATGTTCATTCCCTATGATGTATTATTTTGGATGGTAGGGTAAGAGTGTATGCAAAAAAAAAAAAAAAAAAAAAAATCAAAAAACCAAGAAAAAGAAAAAAAAAACTAGAAAAAGAAAAGAAAAAAAAAACATACGGACTACCATCCCATTTCATTCTATGTGTATTTTATATTTTTGTTATTTTTCATTTATTAGCTTAAGTCGAGTCTAGTCTTGGCTTAGCAACGCCATATTGTACATGTAATTAACCAAGATTATTAACTCGCCACCAGTAAAGACTGCATATATCCAACAAAACCGTGTATTCCATATCCCTACACCTAACATTACAACCCTTTAAAAGACCTCTTTGATAGTTTATCCTAGGTGCTCACGCCATGTGGTGGAGGTTTGATCCTTTCCCAAGCCTATGGTAATCTATTTTGCTATGACAGGTAGTGAGGGATGTTTTCCATTTCCATATTGTGATATTACTTTATTACACCCGAGAGATGTGAGTATCTAAACACTATTTGTGAGGTGCTAGTGTATGACCTCCGTGCTTGTCTTTGGTCTTTAGTGGAACGATTATTTGTTGTAATTACTTTTATATTAGTGTTAAATGACCCCTAACTTGTATTTGGATTAGAATAAAAGCGCATTTGCTTGAGGACAAGCAAATCTCAAGTGTAAGGGTATATGATGAGGCGAAAAATGAACCGTTTTCAGGGGGTCATTTAAGCCCGGAATTGAATTTATTTGATCAAATATTGCCCTAAATCGTTCCTTTTGTGATTTTAGGTACTTTGGGAGTGAATTCTGAAAAAGGAAGCATTTTGGACGTTTTTGGAGCAGAAAAATGAAGAAAACGGCAAAGACTTAATTTTCCATGCTGGAAACAGTACCTGACGGCTTCAAGAAGGAAAGTGTGACGGCGTCAGGAGTAAAATCCATGACGACCCAGAGAAAACCTGAAGGCATCAGAAGAAGGGCGTCAAGAGTTATTTTGGTGACGGCCTGAAGATGGATTACACATGACGGCGTCAGACCCAGATCTAGGCAGTCCGAGGACTTTATTGGCGGCGAGATGACGGCGTCAGACATTTACTCTTGACGCCGTCACCTCACAAAATCTATATATATACTTTTCTATTTTTCATTCATTAGAAGAGGAACTTGTGTGGAGAATACTAGGGTCGAACCTAATAAACCCTAAGTCGTTTGTAACAGTATTTTCAAGGGTTTTCACTCCTTGAAACCTTTCATGTTCAATTAAGATAAGTCTTCTTTCAATTCATTCAATATGTCTATGTGTTGTTTGAATATATCTTATGCTTGTCTTGATTTTAACATGCTAGGCTAGATCTTTCATGTGTTTGCTTAGATGTAATGAAACCTAGATGTTGATTATAGGTTGATTGCTTGTTTATAGTTGTTATGGATGAATGATTTCAATGTTAGGCTTAAGAAAACTGGTAGATCTCCATTGTGTAACTTGCTTGAATGTCTTAAGAAACATGAACCGATGTGTACTAGGTTTTTATGGTTGTATTTAATGCATGAGCGAATTCTAGTGATCCCATGTTAGGAGGTTCTTAGCCGGCTCGACATAGGAGTGAAATAGGAGCTTATAGGATTGGGGAAGTAAGTACGCCACCCCATGAATGGTATTAAGGAATACAATCCGTCATCCACGCAACTGTAACTAGTAATTAACCTGTAAAAGATATCTAGGGAGTAGTGAAATCTAAGTAAACACAATTCTCCCATATATTGCTCACACCACTAGTTTAATTTAGTTTATTTTCATTTTTGTTATTTTATTTTGGTTGCATTTTAGTTGTTGGGTTAGTTGACTAGCAACTAATTCCGCCCACTCCTCTAAAAACCAAGATTTTACTTACTTTTATAAAAACATAAAAATACAAAAAGAATCATCCCTCATCTCTAGACCTAGTCTTTAGGTTTTCTAATCCTAGCGTCACTATTCCTAAGCTGAACGATCAATCCCCCGGTACTTGTCACTGTACTATACTACAACGATCAGGTACACTGCCTGGTGGGGGTTGTAAGCTTCTCGAGATCCCTCGAGAGGTAAAGCCTGGTGCAATTCTCACGCATCAGGTTGCTCAAAACATATGACTGGGGATCGCTCGTGGCTCAGAAATTTCATGAAAAAGTTTATCGGCACAGTTAGATTCGGAAATGACCACTTTGGAGCTATTATGGGGTATGGTGATTATGTGTTTGGTGATAGCGTGATTTCAAGTGTTTACTATGTGGAAGGACTCGGGCACAACTTATTCTCTGTTGGACAATTCTGTGATTCTGATCTCGAAGTGGCCTTCAGAAAACACACATGTTTCGTTAGAGAATTGGACGGAGTTGATCTCCTCAAGGGAAGTCGTGGTACAAATCTGTATACCATCTCTATTGAAGACATGATGCGGTCCTCTCCCATTTGTTTACTTTCTAAGGCCTCAAAAAGCAAATCATGGCTATGGCACCGTCGATTGAATCACTTGAACTTTGGCACCATAAATGAACTCTCTCGCAAAGATCTTGTTCGAGGCATGCCCAGATTGAAGTATGAAAAAGATCATATCTGGTCATCATGTCAATTGGGTAAAAGCAAGAAACAAACTCATAAACCAAAACCCACCAACTACAACACTGAAGTACTCCATACCCTTCACATGGATCTGTGCTGACCCATGAGAGTGCAAAGCTTCAATGGGAAAAGATATGTTCTTGTTATTGTGGATGACTATTCACGATTCACATGGGTGAAATTTTTAAGATCCAAGGATGAAACACCCGATATCATTATCAAAATCATCAAGCAGTTGCAAGTAAGGCTCAACAAAACCGTTAGAATCATTCGCACTGACAATGAAACTGAGTTCGTAAATCATCAGCTCACTCAATTTTATGAAAGTATCGGCATCAATCATCAGAAGAGTATTCCTCGAACCCCTCAACAAAATGGAGTTGTTGAAAGACGGAATCGCACACTAGTTGTAGCTGCTCGCACTATGCTGATATTCTCAAAGACACCAATGTTTCTATGGGCGGAAGCCATTGCTACTGCTTGCTACACTCAAAATCGGTCATTGATACATGCTCTCCACAACAAGACACCGTATGAGCTGGTGCATCTCAAAAAGCATGATCTCTCCTTTCTTCGTGTATTTGGTACCCTGTGCTACCCAACTAATGATAGTGAAGACTTAGGGAAGCTCAAAGCTAAGGCTGATATTGGGGTATTCGTCGGATATGCGCCAGATCAAAAAGGGTACCGAATCTACAACAAAAGAACCCGACAAATCATGGAAACAATCCATGTCATGTTTAATGAGCTGACAGAGCATACGGCTTCAGGACACACCAGTTCTGGACCCTCACAAAATCCTTTATCTCCTAGACCAATAAGTTCGGGACTTGTACAGAACTCCAATCATGTCACTCCTTATGTTCCTCCCATGAGTGAATATTTGAAAAAGTTATTTGATCCTATGTTTGATGAGTACTTTGAGTCACAGCCACCTCATGAACCGGTACAGCCGGCTGTTAAGCCTAATATTATGGCTGTAAATGCACCTCATGATACAAATGGTCCATCAGTCTCCATCTCTCTTGATCCGGATGCACCAGAATGTAGCAACACTCAAAATGAATCAAATAAACAAATGTCTTCTGAACACCAAGGAGTTACATCTGATAACACATGGGAAGTCAATCCATTTGCACCACCTGAGGAAGAACCATTTGAAAATGTTTTTGCACCTGTATCCTCCAACGAAGCATCTTCCTCAGAAGATTCAAACAATGCAATATCAGTTCACTATCCTCAACCTCATGAACATCTCAGAAAATGGACAAATGATCACCCTATTGACAACATCATAGGAAACCCCACAAGACCTGTATCCACCAGAAAACAACTTGCCACTGATGCCTTGTGGTGTTTCTTCAACTCAGTCTTATCTAAAGTCGAGCCCAAAGACTTCAAAGATGCCCTTACGAAGGTGTCTTGGTTCACCGCAATGCAAGAAGAAATCCATGAGTTTGATCGTCTTGATGTATGGGAATTAGTACCACCACCTGAATGTGCGATGATCATTGCTCTTAAATGGATTTTCAAAGTTAAGCTTGATGAGCATGGGGATGTGTTGAAAAACAAGGCTCGTTTAGTTACAAAAGGATACAGTCAACAAGAGGGTATTGACTTTGAAAAATCATTTGCACCTGTCACTCGTATCCAGGCCATTAGAATCTTTCTTGCCAATGCTGCCAGCGCTAACATGATTGTGTATCAAGTGGATGTTAAGACTGCCTTCTTGATGAGCCGAAAAATGATCCGTTTTTAGGGGGTCATTTAAGCCCGAGTTCGAATTTATTTGATCAAATATTGCACTAAATCGTTCCTTTTGTGATTTTAGGTACTTTGGGAGTGAAATCTGGAAAAGGAAGCAATTCGGACGTTTTTGGAGCATAAAAGTGAAGAAAACGCCAAAGTCTTAATTTTCCATGCTGGGAACAGTAGGTGACGACGTCAAGAGTAATTCCCTGACGGCGTCAAGAGCAAAATTCCATGACGATCCAGTAGAGATTTGACGGCGTCACGAAGGTAGGGCGTCAAGAGTTAAAGTCATGACGGTGTCAAATGTAGATCAAGGCAGTCCGAGAATGGTTTTGACGGCGAGGTGACGGCGTCACAATGTTTGTCTTGACGCCGTCAGACCCTTTTTCTTATATATAGTTTTCTAATTTTCACATTAAAAAGAGAGAAGTTTTGGAGAAACCCTAAGTACGATTTTGGTGCGAATTTTACAGGTTTTTTCAAGGGTTCCAAGCCCTTGATACCTTTCATGTGTATTTGAGATAAGTGTTCTTTTAATTCAATCAATATGTCTATGTGTTGGTTGTCTATATCTTGTTCTTGTCTTAATTCCATCATGCTAGGCTAGATCTATCTTGTGTTTGCTTGGATCTAATGAAACCTAGATGTTAATTATGTGTTGATTACTTGTTTATACTTGTCTTGGATGAATGATTTATATGTTAGGCTTAAGAAAACTGGCAGATCTCCAATTGGTAACATGCTTGAACGTCTTAAGAAACATGAACCGATGCGCACTAGGTCTTTATTGGTTGTATTTAATGCATGAGCCACTGTTTACAATCGCTATAGTTATGTTGGGCATGGTGTAGGAGGAGATAAGAGCTCATAGAATTGGGGAGTTAAGTGTGCCACCCCATGAATGGTATTAAGGAATACGATCCGTCATCCATGCAATTATACAAGTAATTAACGTGTAAAAGATGTCTAGGGAGTAGTGAAATCTAAGTAAACACATTTTCTCCACTTACTGCTCACAACTTTAGTATAATTTAGCTTATTTTCATTTCTAGTATTTTATTTTGATTGCATCTTTAGTATTGGGTTAGTTGATTAGCAATTAATTCCGCCCAAATCCTTCAAACCCGAGATTTTTACTTGCTTTCTAAAAAATATAAAAATACAAAAAATAATCATCCCTCACCTTTAGAACTAGTATTTAGGTTTTCTAATCCTAGCAACACTATTCCTAAGCTGAACGATCAATCCCCCGGTACTTGTCACTATACTATACTAAAACGATCAGGTACACTGCCTGGTGGGGGTTGTAAGCTTCTCGAGATCCCTCGAGAGGTAAATCCTGTTGCGATTCCCACGCATCAAGTTTTTTGCGCCGTTGCCGGGGAATAGTTATTGTCTAGGTTAGAATTTCTTTTTATTAGGTCTACTTGCTAGATTCCTTTCTAGTAAGATTTTATTTTTATTTTTAGGTTTTCTTTAGTCTATCTTATTTCTTTGTGCCTTTATTCGTAACCATCCGACATCATGGAGGGTGGTAACATCTTTGAACCCGTCATCCCACCACAACAAAACCCACCATTAGAACCCCTTAGGTCCCAAACCTTAGGAGAGTATTCCCGACCTAGCCACCAAGGCTACCGAAACACCAATGAGCTCACCGGAGCCAATGTGACCCCCTTGCGATCCGACACCATCCTGTTGGTGCAAAGCGGATGTGCATTCCATGGACTTCGTTCCGAAGATCCAAACCAACATCTTAAGGACTTCCTCAAAATTGTAGATTCCATAGACCTAGATGTTGCAACTAGAGAGACAACCCGATTACGCCTATTCCAATTCTCTCTACGGGATCAAGCTAGTCAATGGCTTGAGCGTTTACCCGCGGGATCCATCACCACATGGGATGATCTCACCACTCGTTTCCTTGCTCAATTTTTCCCACCGGGGGAACTACTAAGCTTAGAAATGACATCTTGATGTTCCAACAACGTCAAAATGAATCTCTTTATGAAGCATGGACTCGTTTCAAGGACTTACTCCAAAAAGTCCCTCATCATGGCATAGATCTTTGGCTCCAAGTCCAAATCTTTTATGACCATATCTACATCTCCACGAGGCGAGCCATTGACCAATCGGCCGGTGGTAAGCTACGTGATCTAAGTGCGGAACAATCATGGGAACTCATAGAAGATCTTGCTCTCTATAACAACGAAAGTTGGAATGATCCTCGTGACTTGAACAAAACGGTCAAGGCAATATCTTTGCCTTCGAACAATTCTAGCACTCCCGACCACAGGATCATGGAACTTGAGGACCAAGTCAAGTTTCTCATGAAATCTTACGAAGCTCCTAAGCCTTCAAGCCAAGTGAACAAAATCACTTCTTCATGCGAATTATGTAGTGGTCCCCACGACACTCGTGATTGTGTGGAACTCCTCGAAACAGCTTTTGCGGACTACGCATCCACGCGTACCGATGAAGCGGGAGATAAGTGGTACACTTTCAAGCCCGAGCCAAACACTTACGGTGATTCATACAACCCCTCATGGAAAAATCATCCAAACCTTAGGTGGAAACAAAATCAACCCAATTCTTCCAATCCGCCTAATCTTTACCAACCAACCGGTCCACCCTCCAACCGTACTTTCAACAACAATCCTTCTAACAACTTTGGTAGTACCAACAATCTTGAAGGATTGATGTCTAAGTTCATGGCATCTCAAGAAGCTCGCATATCTAAGTTTGAAGCCGATTTCAAACAAAAGCAAAGCGAGATGACCACTAGAATTGACACATTGTTGAAAGTTCTCAATGACCGAGAAATGGGAGCACTTCCAAGTGACACAATCAAAAATCCGAAACTAAACGTTAATTCCATATCTTCAGTTTCGTCACCTACTTCGTGCCCACAATACTACTCGGTTAAATCCACGAGCACGTGTTTCAAACAAAACCAAGATCTTCAAAAGGACCAATCAAATAAAACACCCAATATAGAGCCGGTCAAAAGCATAGTTGAAACACCTCTTACGCAAGACCTTGACGATGAATTCAAAGAATTTCACCTTGATCTTCCCGTCATTGATGTCTTAGCGCGTGCTCCTTACTATAGTGCCCTCCTAGAAAAATATGAGAAGTGTAAGCTAGGTAAAAATGGGACCGCCTTCGTTCAAAACAAGTTACCTAAAAAGCTTGATGATCCGGGTATATTTGTTTTGCCTTGTAAGATAGGAAGATCCGAAGCTTTCGACACACTAGCCGATTTAGGGTCAAGCCTCAACTTGATTCCCTTATCCTTATTCACCGCTCTTAAGCTAGGAAAATTAGAAGAAACAAAGGTGTTGATAGGACTAGCGGATGGGAGTATTGCCCACCCGGTTGGAATGATTAAGGATGTAGTTGTTCACGTAGGAAAGTTAACCATATTAGCGGATTTTCATGTCCTAGACATGGTTAGTGACACTACATGCCCATTATTGGTAGGAAGGGGATTTTTAGCAACCGCTAGCGCCATGATAGATTGTAAGAAGTCTAAGATAGCGGTAGGTGAAGGCGATACTTGGTTGGTGTACGATGTTAAGAAGCATAGTTATGATTGTGATAATGAACCAACACCGCATTGGGTAGAAATGAATAGGAGACCATCTAGATACGGACCTTGGATAGAAAGGAACTTCATAGGACCTCAATGCCCATTCTATCTAGAAAAAGATTTCGTTGAAAAGACACATTCGGTAGAACAACTCATAGCTAGAGATGAAGAGCTAGACCCCTTTGAGGACCCCCTAGTCTTTAGGAAGATGATTGAGTTCCTAAGCGTAATGCCCATTAACATAGAAAGGAATAAATGGAAAAGAGAGGGAGACAAGTGTAAATGGAGGTGGGACAAGCCACCTAAAGAAGGTGACGGATCATGGCATATGAGGATGACTTTGTATGATCCGGATGTAGAAAAGTTTGAAAGGTCATACCATACTAAGGAAACCGATAGGAAGTTGAAACCTAAGTTTGATCCAAAAGATGTCCTCAATGAGGAACTCACCCGTATCACGTAGTAACCCATGACCTTAAGTCTAGCTACAAGACTCGTAAATAAAGAAAAGCGCTTCTTGGGAGGCAACCCATGTTTTGTGTGATTTTATTTGTTTGTTTGTTATTTGCTTCCGTATGCATGCTTTATTTTTATTGTTGGTAGATCATGTTTCTAAACTAAATAGTGGAAATACTTTACTTTGTTGTTTTGGCCTAGTCTTAACTCCACCTAAAAGTATTTTTGCAAAAGATAAGTGTAAGGGGAAACCCCAAATATGTTTTCAAGAAACAAACAGATCATGATTCTCCACAATATTAAATGAACATGTATATTCGTATTTGTTAGAGTCAAATGCTTGTATTGAGTCATAATGAAGTTTTGCAGGATTTTCCAGGAAGTAGGACCAAGTTTTTCCAGAAATTTTCCGGAAACTTAACATAAGGATTTCTGCAGGTCACTTCTGACGGCGTCAAGTGTAAAAATCTGGAAATTTTACCAGTTTTGTTTTTCTAACGGAGTCTTATGGTTTTTGTGAATTATTAAGTTTTATAATCTCCAGGAGATCTGCAAACTTCATTCCACAAGCATTATATCTTATCTTGTTTTCTAGGATTTAGTAACTTATATAGGATGCCGCCGATTTTACGTGAGGTTGTCTTGTCTATTCTATCAGGTTTTACAGGTTATGTATGACAAGAAGATGATTTACAGTATGGAAGGGAAGCTTTCATTGTTCATTTTCTTGGAGGAAGATTTAACCTGGTCACCTTATTATCCATACCGAGCGAATCAGGGGAGTATTTGATTTCATTCTCTTTACTTTTTCACTTTTACATTCTTTACTTGAACATTGGGGACAATGTTCATCTTAAGTGTAAGGGGAGGGTAAAAAGATGATACCTTACATATGCACTTTCGCTTGAGTTTGTTTTGTCTAATGGTAGATGTGTAATAAAACTATGAGAAATACTTGTTAGTGCAATTTTAGCGCCAAATTTAAAATTTTTTTACAACATTTAGGAGTGAAACTTTAGCCATAGTAAGCGTCTCATGTACAGGAGATTGTATGACTCGCACATAACTGTACTTTCAGAAAAATTTTCCACCCAAATATGTGAGGTTTGCCTTTAGATTTGATAGGAAAAACATTTACTATTAGTGCTTATGAGTGTACCGGTAGCATTTAGATTCTAGAACTTGCGTTAGTGATGCATCCCGAGACCGCTAGTGAGACTACATTCGTGTAGTAGGATTTACTACATGATAAGAGGCATTAGGATCACCCTTGTGTTAAACCCGTATCATAATTACTTGACCATTTATGTCATATTACTTGGCTAGTTAAGTCAACTAATTTTTCCCACACCCTTAGCGTTGTACTCATTTTTAGTACACGAAACCCCTAGTACACCCCTCCGAGCCTATCTTTTCGTTTCTAACTTTAAGCATTTTACATAAAGGAAGAATTTGTTACACCCCACTTAAATGTACACCCAAATTGCCTTAGCCTTCCGTGTATGCACTCATTTTTAGTGCATTATTGTTATTTGTTAAACCATAAGTTAACTTTCTAATTGATTACATGGTTGCTAAGTCGAGTCATATCCTTGTACATATTGTTTTGGGACGATTGGGACTCATGGGTAAAAGTACTTATTTTATGGAGTAATGGGGAAGAACATCATTTATTACCCCTATATGTACGTTAATCTTAAAAGTACTCCAAGTGTTTTGATTTTCTTAATTCGAGTCGTTAGATTAGTTTAATGTAAAGATTCAAGTGTAAGGGGAATGTTCATCCCCTATGATGTATTATTTTGGATGGTAGGGTAAGAGTGTATGCAAAAAAAAAAAATAAAAAAATAAAAAAAATAAAAAAATCGAAAAAATCAACAAAAAGAAAAAAAGAAAAAAAATAGAAAAAGGAAAAAGAGAAAAAACATACGGACTACCATCCCTTTTCATTCTATGTTCATTTTATGTTTTTGTTATTTTTCATTTATTAGCTTAAGTCGAGTCTAGTCTTGGCTTAGCAACGCCACTTGTACATGTAATTAACCAAGATTGTTAACTCGCCACCAGTAAAACTTCCTTTATCCAACAAAACCGTGTATTTCATATCCCTACACCTAACGTTACAACCCTTTAAAAGACCTCTTTGATAGTTTATCCTAGGTGCTTACGCCATGTGGTGGAGGTTTGATCCTTTCCCAAGCCTATGGTAATCTATTTTGCTATTACAGGTAGTGAGAGATATCTTCCGTTTCCATATTGTAATTTACACTTTATTACACCCGAGAGATGTGAGTATCTAAACAATATTTGTGAGGTTCTAGTGTATGACCTCCGTGCTTGTCTATTGGTCTTTAGTGGAACGATTATTTGTTGTAATTACTTTTATATTAGTGTTAAATGACCCCTAACTTGTATTTTGACTAGAATAAAAGCGCATTTGCTTGAGGACAAGCAAATCTCAAGTGTAAGGGTATATGATGAGGCAAAAAATGATCCGTTTTTAGGGGGTCATTTAAGCCCGAATTCGAATTTATTTGATCAAATATTGCCCTAAATCGTTTCTTTTGTGATTTTAGGTACTTTGGGAGTGAAATCTGGAAAAGGAAGCAATTCGGACGTTTTTGGAGCATAAAAGTGAAGAAAACGCCAAAGTGTTAATTTTCCATGCTGGGAACAGTAGGTGACGACCTCAAGAGTAATTCCCTGACGGCGTCAAGAGCAAAATTCCATGACGATCCAGTAGAGATTTGACGGCGTCACGAAGGTAGGGCGTCAAGAGTTAAAGTCATGACGGCCTGGAAATGATTAAGTCTTGACCGCGTCAAATGTAGATCAAGGCAGTCCGAGAATGGTTTTGGCGGCGAGGTGACGGCGTCACAATGTTTGTCTTGACGTCGTCAGACCCTTTTTCTTATATATAGTTTTCTAATTTTCATATTAAAAAGAGAGAAGTTTTGGAGAAACCCTAAGTACGATTTTGGTGCGAATTTTACAGGTTTTTCAAGGGTTCCAAGCCCTTGATACCTTTCATGTGTAATTGAGATAAGTGTTCTTTTAATTCAATCAATATGTCTATGTGTTGGTTTTCTATATCTTGTTCTTGTCTTAATTCCATCATGCTAGGCTAGATCTATCTTGTGTTTGCTTGGATCTAATGAAACCTAGATGTTAATTATGTGTTGATTACTTGTTTATACTTGTCTTGGATGAATGATTTATATGTTAGGCTTAAGAAAACTGGCAGATCTCCAATTGGTAACATGCTTGAACGTCTTAAGAAACATGAACCGACGTGCACTAGGTCTTTATTGGTTGTATTTAATGCATGAGCCACTGTTTACAATCCCTATAGTTGTGCTGGGCATGGTGTAGGAGGAGATAAGAGCTCATAGAATTGGGGAGTTAAGTGTGCCACCCCATGAATGGTATTAAGGAATACGATCCGTCATCCATGCAATTATAACAAGGAATTAACGTGTAAAAGATGTCTAGGGAGTAGTGAAATCTAAGTAAACACATTTTCTCCACTTACTGCTCACAACTTTAGTATAATTTAGCTTATTTTCATTTCTAGTATTTTATTTTGATTGCATCTTTAGTATTGGGTTAGTTGATTAGCAACTAATTCCGCCCAAATCCTTCAAACTCGAGATTTTTACTTGCTTTCTAAAAAATATAAAAATACAAAAAATAATCATCCCTCACCTTTAGAACTAGTATTTAGGTTTTCTAATCCTAGCGACACTATTCCTAAGCTGAACGATCAATCCCCCGGTACTTGTCACTATACTATACTACAACGATTAGGTACACTGCCTGGTGGGGGTTGTAAGCTTCTCGAGATCCCTCGAGAGGTAAAGCTTGTTGCGATTCCCGCGCATCACTTCTTGAATGGGGACTTAAAGGAGGTGGTTTATGTTACTCAACCTAAAGGTTTTGTGGACCCAGAAAGACCTAATCATGTATATCGCTTAAAGAAGGCACTCTATGGTCTCAAGCAGGCTCCCAGAGCTTGGTACGACACACTTTCCAAATTTCTTCTTGCAAATCGATTTACCAAGGGTGTAGTTGATCCTACCCTGTTCACTAGGAAGACTGGGAACAACCTTCTTCACGTTCAAATCTATGTTGATGATATCATCTTCGCATCGTTTGATTCCAAGGAATGTGATTGCTTTGCTACAGAAATGAGTTCCAAGTTTCAAATGTCTATGATGGGACAAATGTCTTTCTTCTTGGGGCTACAAGTTTCACAAAACCAGAGAGGCATCTTTATTAATCAAGCCAAGTATGCAAGTGACATCCTCAAGAAGTTTGGTTTTGATTCAAGTGACACAGTTGATACACCCATGGTTGAAAGATTCAAACTCGATGACGACTCAGCTGGAGTAACAATTGACCAGACCAAATACAGAAGCATGATTGGATCTCTCATGTACCTCACAGAAAGTAGGCCAGACCTTCTCTTCGCCGTATGCATGTGCGCCAGATATCAATCCAAGCCCACAAAAAAGCACTTGGAAGCTGTCAAGAGAATCTTCAGATATCTCCAAGGGACAATCCATATGGGTCTCTGGTACCCTAAAGACAATGCAATGGCTCTCACGGCCTACTCAGATGCTGATCGTGCGGGGTGTCAAGATACCCGCAGAAGTACTTTCGGAGGTGCTCAATTCTTGGGTGAGAAACTTGTCAGCTGGTCATCTAAAAAGCAAATGTGCACTTCAATATCATCCACAGAAGCTGAATATATAGCCATGTCCTCATGCTGTGCTTAAATTTTGTAGATGAGATCACAATTATCAGATTATGGGTACGATTTCAACAAAATCCCAATGTATTGTGATAACAAAAGTGCCATTGCCCTATGTTGCAACAATGTCCAGCACTCCAGAGCCAAGCATATAGACATTCGTCATCACTTCATCAGAGAACAAGTGGAGAAAGGGATAGTGGAACTCTACTTTGTGAGAACGGAGTTTCAGCTGGCTGACATATTCACAAAGGCTCTTTCTCGGGAAAGATTTCAATTCATTCTCCCACGACTCGGGATGAAGAGCCTCATTCCAGAAACTCTTAATTCTCTCCAAGAAGAGAATGATGATTGAAGGATTGGCTTCACATATCCTTTGTACATAAGATATATCAAAAAGAAAATAGAAAATTATAAAACATATAAAAAACCATAAAAATCTGAAAAATCATAAAAACACAAAAATATTCTTCTCTCGACATGTCTGTTGTGTAATCAATATTATGTACGTTTCTAGAAATGTCATTCAATAATGACACGGAATCATACATATGCTTGAGCAAGAGTTTTTTGGTTTTTGAATAAAGTTTTCTCTAAAACATGTCGTTCCTCAAAATATTCTTCAAAAATGATGGCTTGCAGTCATTTCAGGCTGTAACCCGGACTTCAAAATTATGGCTTGCGATTACTTCATATAGCAACCCGTTTTTCAAAATGGGGAAAACATGTCGCCAAAAAGACGGTTGTTCCTTTTACCGGGTGAAGTTCACCCGGGCATGGATTACTTTACATCCGTGCACCCTCAATCTAATGTACGCATCAGTGCATTATTTCTTGATAAAGAAGAGAAGTCTTCTTTTTATCGCCAAATACTTTCCCTTCTATGATTTTTCCGGAAAGTATTTGTGCAAAACTTGGTGGTACCATGAGATTTTGATTTTAAATCAAATTGAACTCAAAATTTCAATAAATTTTTTCACTCAATCAATGACATCATTTATTTAAGCTTTAACATCCGTCATTGATTGAGGGGGAGAGTGATTTTTCAAAATTTTATGTATCATCAAACTCTCCACACCTTGTACATAAACCTTGCAACAAAATGATTTGTGATGGTTATGTGTCAGAATGAGAACCTTTTCAAAGAGTTTTCATTAGAACGTCAAATCTTTTGTAAACTTATTAAATCTGACACATAACAACCTCCCTCACAGATTGAGGGGGAGCATGAAAAAGGTTCCTATTTTATTAGAAAATATTAAAACTGACCACATTTCTCTCCCAAACGTTTTCTACCTTCTTTAAATCAACCGAGATCAAAAATCTCGAATGATTTGATATTTTTGATTAGGGGAGAGAATGTGATTTAAATAAGAAATCTGATAATCAAATGTGATCTTTTCGACTCAATAATAGGCTTTCACATATGTTCTAAACACTTTCGAATATCGATGCACATATTGAGGGGGAGCAAAAGGCGTTTGTGGAAGTAATACCTAAGACCAACCATTTATCTTTATGCACAAAATAGGAGACGCCTCCCCAGTCTCCAGGAGCGGATCAAAACACACTATTGAGTCTAGAGCCATTGAATCAAACTTGTTCCAGGATATGGATTGACGAATACTTTTGCAAAAACCTTTCAATGTGCTCATCAACTAATTTTCGAGCACATTGATTGTGTATAACCTTTCAAACAAAAGTATTTTTTGATGGAAATATGATTCAAAGCTTAAAACTCTCGTCGTGTCTCAAAAATGTTTATCATATGACACGCGAGTGATTTCTATAAATCAATTTCTCATTAATCCGTGAATATTTATTCACCGATTCACTCTATCGTGCTGTCTGCTTTGAGACGTTCCGGTATGAGAACATGCTAAGTATGAAGATTCCGAAGTGGATTCTTTGGAAAATTTATTACTACAAGCTGGAAATTCCTGTCAAGGAGAGTCTTCTTTAAAAGAGACTCTACCTGACTACAGGTCGATTTTCACAAAACCGGAGGGTAGTCTGTCCTCGTAGAATGAATGACAAAGCCATATTCGTTCTCTATCTTTATTGCTAACTGTTTTATTTCAGGGACACATATAAAGATGGCGTTGATGGCTCCTATTTCCAGCTGAATCGTGTCAATCCATACCTCATGCTCACACATCCTCCTCACTATCAATGACGATGAGAGACTTGCTACAACAAATGTTGAGAGACTACCAACAACGTTTCCGCAACTCTGATGAAAAAGTCTCCTGATCCACAACTCTGATGTAAGGTCTCCTGATCCAGAAGGGTGTGAGCATGACGGTCCTAATGTCACTACATCAAATAAAGGCGATACTACTATGGATGAGCTTGGAGATTTACGTTGGCTGATGATCTCAATGAAGCTCAAAGATCACACATCACAAAGGAATCCAAAATCACAAGTTCATTGCTTGAAGTACAAAGTGTGCGGAAAAGTGAAGAATCAGAACCTACGAGCTACATGACTAAAGAATGCTTGAAGATCAAAGAGCTTAATTTCCAAGGTGACCTCACTTAGGGGGAGATTGTTAGGAATACAAATATTCCTGTGAAAGTCTCGGTCACCTAATTATTGTAATAGCATTGAGCTAGCTCGTAGTTAGTTTAATTATTAGTTAGTTAGTATTAGATTAAGTAACATTGTGGAAGAAGGACGGGTCTTTACCCACTGTATGCCTGATCCACAGCCCGGGTGTGGGCATTTTTATCTTTCTTTGTAGCTTAGTATAAATACCCCTCTCCACATGTGGAGAGGGTTGGACCTTCACATTATTCTTAATCTAAACAACACATTTTCTCTCTCAAGGTTCCAAGTTCTCTCATCCTCCTTTCTCTCTAAATTCATACGCCAAACTAATCACAAGAACCATCATGTTTGTGACTTGATTGATATTCTACATTCTTCACTTGGATTCAGAAAAAGAAGAACCCTAAATTGGGAATTTTGAAGAAATTGGATAGAATTATGGGCAATAGTCACTTCTTGGAAGAATTTAAAGATAGGTTTGCTAATTTTCTTCCATATTTAATCTCTGACCATAGCCCAGCTATTCTTACTCTTGGTAATGTTCACTCAAAGAAGCCCAGAACCTTTAGGTTTATGAACTTTCTGGCTGAGAAAGCTTACTTTTTGGAAACTGTCAAAGAAAAATGGAGTGTTCCTGTTGATGGTTTTGCTATGTTTGTACTGGCCAGAAGACTCAAATATTTGAAGAAGCACATGAGAAAGTTAAATAGAAGTAATGGGAATGTTTTTGATAATGTTAAACTGTTGAAAGTGGAGTTGCAAAGAGTTCAAATGGATCTTGATAAAAACCCTAATTGTATACTCTAATGCTTATAAGAGTGCTCTTTTGGATGAAGAAAAGTTTCTGAGGCAAAAGTCTAAAATTGAATGGCTTAAGGAAGGTGATCAGAACAATGCCTACTTCCATAATGCAATCAAAGGGAGACTTAGTAAGAGTAGGATTGTTTCTGTTTATGATGATGATGGAAGATGTTTTAGTGGTCATAAGGTTGCTGACAAGTTTGTGGAGCATTTTCATGGAATTTTTTGTATTGAAGGTGATACTTATCCTGTGGAAGACATTGCTGGTTTGTTTACTAAAAAAAATTAGTGAGGAAGATGCACTTAAGATGGTTGGGCCTGTTTCAAATGAGGAGATCAAGTCTGCAATTTTTGATATTGATGACAACAAAGCCCCATGACCTCATGGCTATACTTCAAAGTTCTTCAAAGCTTCATGAATGTTGTTGGTGGTGATGGGTGCAGGGCTGTTAAAGAATTCTTTTCTAGTGGCAAGATGTTAGGAGAGTTAAATAACACAATTATTTCCCTTGTGCCTAAGTCTAAAAGTCCTAGAAAGGTGTCGAATTACAGGCCTATTGCTTGTTGTGGAGTTGTCTACAAGTGCATTAGCAAAGTTATCACAAACAGAATCAAGGGTGTTCTAGGTGAGCTGGTGGATAGCAATCAGGGTGCATTTATTGGGGGTAGACAGATCAGTGACAATATCTTGTTAATTCAAGAGTTAATGAATGGGTATAATTAGAAGAAAAAGACAGTTAAAAGATGTGTTTTTAAAGTAGACATACAGAAAGCTTATGACATTGTTTCTTGGGACTTCTTGAAGCTTTCTCTTGAGAACTTTGGATTCCACAGTAAAATGGTGAACTGGATTCTTGTGTGTTTGTCTTCAGCCTCATTTTTCTATAAATGTGAATGGAGATTCTTTTGGGTTTTTCAAAGCTAAAAGGGGACTGAGGCAAGGTGATCCAGTTTCACCTTACTTCTTTACTATTATTATGGAAGTGTTTAACCTTATGGTTAAAAGGCAAATTAAGCTGGAAAAAAGATTTAAGTATCATTGGGGCTGCAAAGAAATGGGCATTACCCATCTCTGTTTTGCTGATGATCTAATGCTACTCTGTAATGCTGATTTGTACTCTGCTTCTGTGATGAGGAGAGCTCTGGATGAATTTAGCCTCACTTCTGGTTTGAACCCTAGAATGACTAAGAGTACTGTGTATTTTAGGAATGTTCCAAATGATGTTGAATGCAAGATTCTCATGGTGATGCCTTTCAATGAGGGTGATTTTCCAGCTAGATATCTTGGGGTACCTCTGGTTTCTAGAAGATTATACAAGGATGATTGCAAAGTTCTTATTGAAAGTGTCAGAAAAAGGATAAATGATTGGAGGAACAAGTGTCTTTCATATACTGGGAGACTTCAGCTCATTGCTTCTATCTTGTCCTCATTACAGTTATATTGGGCCTCCATCTTTCTCCTCCCTATTAATGTCTGTGAATCTGTTGATACTATGCATAAGAGTTTCCTTTTGGCTAGAAGTGATAAAGATGTTGGCAGTACTAGTGTTTCTTGGAAGGATATTTGCATGCCTAAGAGTCAAGGGGGACTTGTACTAAAACCATTACAAAAATGGAATGAGGCTCTCATGTCAAAACACTTATGGAACATTATTTCTAACAAAAATTCTGTATGGGTTAAGTGGGTGAATCTGTATTGGTTAAAGGGTAATAGTTTATGGAGTTTGGATGCTGATATGAACTCATCATGGTGCTGGAAACAGTTTCTTGGTCTAAGGAGTAATATTAGAAAGTTTGTGAGATGCAAATTAGGTAATGGGCATTCTTGTAACATTTGGTTTGACCAATGGCATGACCAGGGCCCTTTGAGTAAAACTATTGACCATACAGAGATTGTGCTTTCTAATCTTAGTCTCAAAACTAAAGTTATTGATATGATTAGGGGTCATAACTGGAATTGGCCAAGGCAGTGGGGTAATAAATTTTATGATGAGTTTAATATTCCTGTTCCTGTTCTTCATAGTGATATTGATGACAGAGCTGTTTGGATTAACAATAAAGGTAAAGAGAAACATTTTAGTATTAAGCAGATTTGGAAAGGAACTAGAAGCAATTCCCCTAAAGTTATCTGGTATAAACATGTATGGTTCTCCCAGTGTATTCCTAGGCATTCTTTTGTGCTATGGATGGCAATTAAAGGCAAGTTAAAGACACAAGACAGATTATCAAAGTGGCTTAATGTTTAGGATATGTATTGTCCTTTTTGTAACTCTTGCAAAGATTCTCACAGTCATCTATTCTTTGCTTGTGAGTTTTCAAGAAGACTTTGGGAAAGATTGAAAGTTATGGCTAAATTAGATGATTTGTCATGTGTTTGGGGTGAAGTTGTTTCTGGAATGGTAAGCAAAGCTGCTAGCAATAAAATTTGGAGCATTGTTCAAAGACTAATTTTTGGGGCAGTGGTATACTTTATCTGGCAGGAAAGAAATTTTAGAATTTTTAAGAAATGTGCTAGATCAGATGAAGCATTATTCTCTCTTATCACTGAAATTATCAGGCTTAGACTCATGGGTCTCAAGATTCTCAAGGTTTCTAATGATGTGAAGGATGCCTGTACTGTCTGGAATTTCCCCTTGACTTTACACTCTTTTGAAAAGTTATGAATCATTGCAATATGAGATATCTGCATAAGCTCATGAATGGCCTATGTTGTGAGTGGAGAAATATGGTCAGTACTGGTATGTGGGATTGTAATAAAGTGTTTATGGTGGATAGTTGGGTTTATGGTTATAGATGGCTAAGCTTAGTAGTTGAAAGCTTAGGCTATAAGCTTCTCCTTTTTAGCTGTTTATGTGTAGTTGAAGTGCTAAATTTTACTAAAGGAGGTTGCATTTTAGTTCTTAAGTTAGTAGACTCTAGCTGGTTTCCTATATGGTCTGATGGTCTTATGATGTTAAACAGCACTTAGCACTCTCTTTCGGATGGATGGTCTTATGATGGCATTATATTTTGGGCTGCTAATTAGTTTCTGTGGGTTGGGCTTGTTAATATGCTGCTTATTGTTGGATTTCTTTATGACCTCAATATGAATTAGACTTATTGTATTGTTTAGTTGAGTTGTATTTTTATTTTTTGAGTCTGTATTGCCCACCTTATGCTCCATGAGTGTGTTCATGGTTTGCCATGGGTTAGTTTCTGTTTATATTTTTTTGGTGGAAATAAAATTTACCTTTAAAAAGAAAAAGAAAAAAAAGAGGTCTTTCAAAGTGTTATAGCGTTAGGTGTAGGGATATGGAATACACGGTTTTGTTGGATAAAGGCAATATTTACTGGTGGCGACTTAATCATCATGGTTAATTACATGTACAATATGGCGTTGCTAAGCCAAAACTAGACTCGACTTAAGCTAATGAATCAAAAATAACAAAAACATCAAATAAACATAAAATGAAACAAGATGGTAGTCCGTATGTCTTTTGTTTTTTTTGTTTTGTTTTGTTTTGTTTTTTTTTTTTTTTTCACTTTTTTATTTTTTTTAATTTATTTTTTCTTTTTCTTAATTTTTTGATTTTTCGATTTTCCGATTTTTTTCTTTTTTTTGCATACACTTTTACCCCTACCAACCAAAATAATACATCATAGGGAATGTACGTTCCCCTTACACTTGAATGCACTAAAGATGAGTGCATACACGGAAGGCTAAGGCGATTTGGTTGCACATTTGGGTGGGTTGTAACAAATTCTTTCTTTAAGTAAAATACTTAAAGTTAAAAACGAAAGGATAGGCTCGGAGGGGTGGACTAGGGGTTTCGTGTACTAAAAATGAGTACAACGCTAAGGTGTAGGAAAAATTAATTGACTTTTGATGAGTGCTCAAACACTCATCATTTTTGACGTATTTAAACTGCCAAAACATACAAAAACAATCAAAAAGATATCAAAATATTTAAATTATCCCAGGGATTGTGTTTTATGTGTTTTAAATGCAAAATATGCAAAAACAAAGAAAAAACGATCAAAGTTTGCAATATTGGCAGTTTCAGTCCCCCAAGTTTCAAAACTTGTCAAATTTAGTCCATATGCATTTATTTTGAAAGGAAAAGTCAACCCAAGGTTTTGAAAGTCAAAAATCGTAAAAAAATTACACTTTTGGGTAACAAGTTTTTGAAAATTACAAGTTTGGTCCCTAAAAATCCAAAAATGGCAAAATAGGTCCCTGGGAAATTTTGAAAATGAAAATGACAAAATTTGTTCTTGGTTTGTTTGAAAATTACAAATTTGGTCCTTGGTATAAATTAGGAAAAGCCACACTTTCAGTCCCTCATCTTTGGAAAAATTGCAAAAATGGTCCTTGTAACTAACAAATCAAACCGGACCCTTATTTATTATTTCCCAAAACCAAACCCATTCCCAAGCCCAAAGAAATCCCAGCCCACCACAAGATCCGGCCCAACTTCCCTTTTTAATATAAAATCTCCCCCGGTCAAACCCCACCTTTGACCCTCCTTCTTCCCCAACATCCCAGCGTAAAACCAGGGAAACTCTCCCCCTCCTCTCACCTTTTTCACCAGTCCCCCCCACAATTAATACTCCTCACCAAACTCTCCCACCATAATAAATTCCCTCAACAACCCCCACCAGTTCCGCTCATATTACCTCGTATAAGTTTTGGCGCCAAAATGGCAATCAAGGGTCAAGATTGATCTTAGTAAAATTGAATGGCTGGGATGTGGTCAAGGAGTCAACATGAAGCTTGTGGGACTATCAGAATTCAAAAAAGTGCCATGTGGGAAGAGAAAAGACCTAGTTTTGCCTCGTTATATATTGTATCTCATTTTTGAGCATTAGTGTGTGTAAGATTGTAATTTTTAGCTTTAAAAATGTTTTAATGTTCCTTTGTAACTAGTTTTTAATTAATGAAAGCAATGTTCTAAGTTAATTTTCTGTTTTACTTTTCAAGTTTCATTTCAATTTCTCAAGTGCTAATTAAAGCTTCTAATGTGTGTTCAAACCATTCATAAGCTCATATAAACTCACAAAACAACTTTTAAGAAACTTTTCAAGTTTGTGGTAACTTCCTAAACTCAGTTTCATAAATACTAAAAAAAAAATCAAGAAAAATAAATATAAAATAAAAAATTGGACAAAGGTTGAAGCAGCTTTGGAGCTTGGTTGATTTGTGGATTGCAGAGGGTAATAGAGGCTTATAGAAGCCATTAGGTAGCATAGTTTGGTTCTGGTTCATGATCTCAGCTTGGAAGGCTTTGTGAGTTCTTCATTTTAATTTTTAGCATATTAGTATAAAAGTGGTATTAATCTCTTATCTGTGTTAATTTAGCTTGGTAATCACTAATTAGATAGGATTCAATCATTAGATTGTGTTGTAGTTCTCTTTAAATCTAGTTTCTTAATAATTAGTGTTGTAAAGGGGTGTTTGGCATAAGCCTTTCAAGAAGGCTCAGAGGAGTTTGGTTGTCATTTTTGGTTTAGTCATGCTACACTAGAGTTATTTAGGATAAATTAACCATAAAATCAGTAACAAAGTAAGTAGAAGTCAAAATCACATGTAATTTGGCTTAATCACCATCTGTGGTGACAGTAGACAACCACAAGCATCATTTCTACCTTTAATTACAAGTTCTTGCTCATTGTGAGCTTATTGTGGTTTAATTAATCCAAACCAATCATAAAATCAGTGAGCATAGCTCATAAAAGTGAAACTGCAAGTCTTTCTTAAAAAGTCAAAATTGCAATCTCAGATTTTTGCAAAAATTGGGTGAATTAGTCTGATTTTTGTGTTGTGATTTAGAGTTTGAAACTTGTTGTGTGCTTAATATACCAGCTTAACTTGTGATTTCCATTGTGGTTATATTTTTGTGATTTTATTTTGTGGACCAAAATACCCTTTGAAATAACCTGCAGGGCAAGCTACTTGCCCTGTGCACAGACCACTCAGCCACACCACCAACTTTGGTGGCTCATTGTGACTAATCCAGTGGGTACCCTTGACCCATTTTCATACAAAGCTCCTCCTACCAGGGAAGTAGTATTGACCTTTTGTTTGGCCTCAAAAGTCGGTCACATTCTGTCTCAGAATCTAAATAAGCAAAGTGCTTATTCTGAGTTTGTGGCTTATTTTGTTAGCTTATTTGTGTGTTACTTGCTTAAACTTGTTCATTGAACTTATTTTCATCAGTTTTCACCAAGGTGGACCCCACATTAGCTCATTTGAGGTTATTTCCACTCTTGGTCAAAGAAAGTCAATTGTCAAGGGTTTAAGCACTTGAAGTGCTTATTTCCTTGACCACAGTCAAACCCACTTCACAAAAGTTGCTTAAAAACCTATAATAAGATGTTTTGAAAAAGAAAATCTCAAATAAGCCCAACTTAATAGAAGTGATAGCTTCTATTTAAGCCAATTGGATTATTCTTCAGCTTATTAATAAGCAATTCTCATTTTTATAATTTTCCTAGGCTTCTGGTGTGTAAAAATAATTTCTGTAATTTTTTTAGATTTTTCTTGCATCATTTAGTATTTTTCTTAATTTAAAATAGTTTTTAGTAATTATTAAATAATTAATAATTAATAATAATTAATTAGAAAATCAGAAAAATATAAATTAAATTTTAAAATTAGTTTTTGGTTATTTTTGATTTTTCCAAAATTTTATTTTCAAATTTCTAGTGTATTTTAATAATTAATTAGAATTTAGGTTATTTTAAATAATTAAAAAGTAATTAATAATTAGTTAATAATTAGTAATAATTAATTAAATAGTCTTAAAAATATATTTTTTCATTTCTAAAATTAGTTTTATAGTATTTTAGATTTTTCTAAGTTTAATTTTTATTTTTCCAAGATAATTTCATATTTATTTATAATTTAGGTTAATTTAGTTAATTAAAAATAATTAGAAAATTAGTATTTAATTAATAGTAATTATAAAATTAGTGTAAAAATTAGTTTTAAATTTTCAAAAATTTTTGTCTCATCATTAGGTTTGTAAAAAGTCAATTTTCATACCAGTAGCCTTTCCAGATCACCTTATTCACCTTTTTGTACGTTTGTTCGCGTTTTCAGCAAATGTACGGTTTTTGGTTTTAAGTAATTTCTTCTCAACCTCAATTCCCGTAATCATTCACATAGCTTTCCTAAGCTATTTCTGTTAATAATCTCCAAATAATTCTCACAACAAACCCTTTCTGTGAATAAACACCCGATCACAAAGCACGCTAAAGTTACAATTCACACCTCAACGGGATTTAACGACCTGGTGATACCTTATATTACCCGGAGCATTGACCTAGGCTATTTGACTTTGTTGATCATTCTTTGGTCAATATAAGTTGGTGGTTTAGTATCAATCAATTTTTGGCGCCGCTGCCGGGGAGGTGTGCGCGTTTCTGCAGCGTCTTTTGAGATTAGTGTTATCTCACCTCACTCACTATACAAAAACCACCACTTGTGTATATTTTCAAAATCAAAACACAAAAAAAAGTCATTAACACTTTCCCTAAAGTGTTAAAACACCAAAAAAATTAAAAAAAACAACAAAACATATCGTAACGTTTTCTGATTCGGTTTTCTTTATGGTGATTCTTAAATAAAAATGATTTTAGATTACGGGACGATACCAAAAATATTGTCCAAAAAGTTTTCATCCCTAGTGCATGCGCACTCGTTCTTCAAGGTCCACTAGCCCATTACGTGAGCTTGTCCGGAAACCTCGAAGACCTCGTAGACGTTCTGCACCAACAGTCGGATCTGAGATCCGTACTGTTGTCACACCCACTGTCACCATGGCGGAAGACCGCCCCATGTGTGAGCTTCTCCAAGCACCCATCGAGGGTTACGGAGATTCCATTGTTGTTCCAGCCATCGTGGCTGATAATTTTGAGCTTAAAACCGGGTTACTCAATCTTGTAGCCTCAAGTCAATTCTACGGTTTTGAGAGGGACGATCCTCATACTCACATTCGATGGTTCAATAAAATCATTTCGACCATCAAATACAAAAATGTCCCGTGTGAAGCAATCAAACTTCTTCTCTTCCCATTCTCCCTGGAGGGACAAGCCCGAATTTGGCTTGAAAAACAACCTCCACGATCTATTGAGACATGGGAAGATCTTGTGAAAGAATTTGTGAATGAATTCTTCCCACCTTCCAAGACCACGAGTCTTAAGAACGAAATCACCAAGTTCACTCAAAAATACGATGAATCTTTTGGTGAAGCGTGGGATCGTTTCAAAGAATTACTTCGCAAGTGTCCACATCATGGTTTTTTCGAGTTGATGCAACTCGATACTTTCTACAATGGCGTGAGCCAAGCTGATCAGGATTCTCTCAATGCTTCCGCGGGAGGTAATTTCTTGAGTAGAACCACAAAAGAAGCTTTACAGATCATAGAAAACAAGTCTAAGGTCCGCTCTACATGAAGCAAACCGATTGTTTCTCAAATTAATGCGGGTCCTTCTTCTTCATCTTCTGTGGGTCAATCTAGTACGGATGCTAAGCTTGACAAGCTCACTGAAGCGATCCAAGCTTTGGTTCTCACCCAAACAAAGAAAGTTTCATTTCCACAACATCCTCCCCCTGCTGAAGTTAAAAAAGTGGAAGTCTGTGTGACTTGTGGTGGGCCGCATGCCTACTACAATTGCACAGCTACTGATGGTACTCCATATGAAGCTAATGCTGTTGTCGGGTCCCAAAATCAAGGAGGCAATCAATACCGCCCTCCTATGGACCCGAACTATCGTCCTCACCATTATCCTGGACCTCCCGGTTTTAATCAAAACTAAAATGTCCAAAACCGTGGCCAAAATCAAAATAGAGTTAACCAAGGTTATCAAAACCAAGGTAACTTCAATCAGGGTCACGGTTTCCAAAATCAAAACCAAGGTTTCCAAAATCAAGGTTTCCAACATCAAAATCAAGGAAACTTTAACTGGAACCAAGGTCAGGGTAATTTCAACCCTGGGAACTTTCATGGAAACAATCACTAGAATCAAGGGAATTTCCATCATCAAAACCAAGGAAATTTCAATCAAGGCCCCAACCCGAACAATCGAGCTCCAAATATTCCTAATCCGAATCAAGCCATTGTTCCAACCGGGCCTTCATCTGATGAGTTGTTAAAACAATTCATGAAGTCCCAAGAAGAGTTGAACAAGTTGCTGGTCAGCCAGATTTCTGACATCAAGAAGTCTTTAAATGATCGACCCTCGGGCTCAGGTACTACTTTACCGAGCAACACGATCGCTAACCCGAGGGGCGATGCTAAGGCGATCACAACACGAAGTCGTGCTTCATATGATGAACCCGCGATTCCTACTACCTCTTCTTCCTCTCATCCTAAGGTAGTGGATCGTGAGCCTGAGGTGACAAAGGACAAGGTGCAAACTCCTAGCCCACGAAGTACAGCACACGTCCAACCTCAGGTTAATCCTGAAACCAGATGTAAGCCTGGAGTTGTCTTTGAACCACCAGAAACTCCAGGGGATAACACAAAATCCAAATCTTCTATTCCTTATCCGTCACGTCTCAATGAACAAAAGCTCGGCGAAAAAGCTAATCACCAAATGGATAAATTTTTCCAAATCTTCCAAGATTTGCACTTTGATATTAGCTTCGCGGATGCTATTCTCTTGATGCCCAAGTTTGCATCGACAATCAAAAATTTGTTGAGTAATAAAGAAAAACTCTTTGAGATGGCAAGAACTCCTCTAAATGAGAACTACTCGGCAGTTCTCTTGAAAAAGCTTCCTGAAAAGCTTGGAGACCCCGGGAAATTTCTCATTCCTTGTACTTTCCCGGGTATGGTTGAATGCTTCGCCTTAGCTGATTTAGGTGCTAGCATTAACCTGATGCCATATTCTGTGTGGAAGAAACTCTCTCTTCCCGAACTCACTCCCACGTGCATGACTTTAGAGCTTGCTGATCGTTCGATTTCTCGTCCCATTGGCATTGCCGAGGACGTATTCGTTAAAGTGGGGAAGTTCCATTTTCCGACAGATTTTGTGATTGTTGACTTTGATGCCGATTCTAGGGTCCCTCTCATTCTTGGAAGGGGATTCCTTAGAACTGGGCGCGCTCTTATCGATGTATTTGAGCATGAGATCACATTACGTGTTGGAACGGAAGCTATTACCTTCAACCTAAATCAAACCTCGAGATACTCCTCCAATTATGATTGTGAATCGGTGAATCAAATTGATGTCATCGATGTTGCTGCTGAGGAGTATGCTCAAGAGATTTTAGGTTTCATTGATGATTCTTCGAGTGAAAACTTCACTCAATCTTCTCATCCCATCATAGCCAATTCTTCTCCTTCCCTCACTCCGTTTGAGGGAAGTGACTTCATCTTAGAAGAAATTGAGGCCTTTCTCAAAAGTGACTCGATTCCCGATGGAGTCGATAACCAAGAGATTGACCCCGAGAGGGATATTATCCTACTTTAGAAGTTATTAAACGAAGATCCATCTCCTCTTCCTGTTCTACCACAAACACTTCATAAGGAGGAAGTAAAAAATGTTGAGAAAACTGATGACTTCCCCGAGGTTGAACTTAAGGATTTGCCGCCTCATCTTGAATATGCATTTCTGGAGGGTGATGATAAATTACCTGTCATAATTGCTAAAGACTTAAGTGATGAGGAAAAGGCTGCTCTTATAAAGGTTTTGAAGTCTCATAAACAAGCAATTGCTTGGCGTCTCTCCGACATCAAGGGCATTGACCCTGAGTTTTGTACTCACAAGATTTTAATGGAGGACGACTTCAAACCTGCAGTCCAACAAAAAAGAAGGGTGAATCCAAAAATTCACGAGGTTATCAAACAAGAGGTTTTAAAACTTCTTGATGTCGGATTGATTTACCCTATCTCGGACAGTCCTTGGGTCAGCCCCATCTATTGTGTTCCAAAAAAGGGTAGCATTACTGTTGTCACAAATGAGGAGAATGAGTTGATTCCAACTCGTTTGGTTACGGGTTGGCGCGTCTGCATTGATTATCGTAAATTGAATGACGCCACCCGTAAGGATCATTTTCCTCTGCCCTTTATGGATCAGATGCTTGAGAGATTAGCGGGGAATGAGTACTATTGCTTCCTCGATGGTTTCTCGGGTTACTTTCAGATTCCCATTGACCCGCAAGACCAAGAAAAGACCACTTTTACGTGCCCCTATGGAACTTTCGCATATAAACGTATGCCATTTGGCTTATGTAATGCTCCGGGCACGTTTCAAAGATGTATGATGGCCATTTTTTCCGACATGATCGGGAAAACTATGGAGGTATTTATGGACGATTTGTCGGTCATTGGGGATTCGTTTCAATCATGTCTCTCCCATTTAGACAGCATGCTAAAACCTTGTGAAGACACAAGGTTATGTCTAAATTGGGAGAAGAGTCACTTTATGGTCAAAGAGGGCATTGTCCTCGGCCATAAAATTTCAAAGAACGGGATTGAGGTTGATAGAGCCAAAGTGGACGTCATTGCAAAATTGCCTCATCCCACAACTGTGAAAGGTGTTAGGAGCTTTTTGGGTTATGCCGGTTTCTATCGTAGGTTCATTCAAGATTTTTCTAAAATCGCCCGGCCTATGACCCATCTCCTCGAGAAGGATGCTCCTTTTATCTTCTCCCCTGAGTGCATCGAAGCCTTTGAAACATTAAAGAAAAGGCTTACCGAGGCACCGATTCTTGTTGCCCCCGATTGGGACTTGCCCTTCGAGCTCATGTGTGATGCTCGTGATTATGCGATAGGGGCAGTCTTGGGGCAATGCAAAACAAAACATTTTCAGCCTATACACTATGCCAGCAAGACTATGACCGAGGCTTAAAGTCATTACACCACCACTGAAAAAGAATTATTAGCTGTGGTGTATGCTTTTGAAAAATTCCGGCCATACTTGATTCTAACTGAAAGCATAGTGTATACGGATCACTCGGCTTTGAAGTATCTCTTTGCAAAACAAGATGCAAAGCCGAGACTCCTCCGTTGGGTTCTCCTCCTTCAGGAATTTGATATCATTATTCATGATAAAAAAGGAGCTGAGAACCTAGCTGCTGATCATCTCTCCCGTCTTGAAAACTCCCACCAAGATGTTTTCGAGAAAAAGGAAATAAATGAAACATTTCCTCTCGAAACCCTCAATGCGGTTTCATTTCGTGGAGACTCGATTACCCCATGGTTTGCCGACTTTGCAAACTATCTTGCGGGTAACTTCATTGTGAAAGGGATGTCGTCCCAACAAAAAAATAAAATTTTCAAAGATGTAAAACATTACTTTTGGGACGACCCCTAATTGTTCAAAATATGCGCGGATCAAGTCATCCGGCGGTGTGTGTATGGGCAGGAAGCCGCGAAATTTTAAAGGCTTGCCATGCTGGTCCCACGGGGGGCCACCACAATCCTAACTACACCGCCAAAAAGGTGTTTGATTCCGGCTTTTATTGGCCCTTGATCTACAAAGATGCCCAAGAATTGGTCAAGTCCTGTGACGCTTGTCAACGTCACGGGAACATTTCGCATAAGAATGAAATGCCTCAGAATGCAATTCAAGTTTGTGAAATTTTTGACATCTGGGGCATCGACTTTATGGGGCCATTTTCATCCTCTCACGGAAACAAATACATACTCGTGGCAGTTGACTACTTGTCAAAATGGGTTCAAGCGAAAGCTTTACCCATGAATGATGCCCGAGTAGTTGTGAAATTTTTAAAAGCTCTTTTTGCCCGATTCGGAACTCCACGTGCTATTATTAGTGATCGTGGTACGCACTTCTGTAATGACAAATTTGACAAAGTCATGCAAAAGTACGGTGTGACTCACCGTCTTTCTACTGCGTACCACCCTCAAACGAGTGGAAAAGTCGAGGTTTCCAATCGGGGCATTAAAAGAATTTTAGAAAGAACCGTAGGTGAAAATCGTGCATCGTGGTCGGATAAACTAGATGATGCACTTTGGGCTTTCCGTATGGCTTACAAAACACCCATTGGGTGTACGCCTTATAAACTTGTGTACGGGAAAGCGTGCCATCTTCCGATCGAGCTTGAGCATAAAGCCTTTTGGGCCCTCAAGCATGCCAATTTCGACCTCAAAACGGCGGGTGATCATAGGAAAGTTCAACTAAATGAATTAAACGAACTTCATGATCAAGCTTACGAGAACTCTTTGATCTATAAAGAAAAGACAAAGAAGATTCATGACTCAAAAATCAAAAACCGCGTTTTTAACGTTGGTGATCGAGTCCTTCTTTTCAACTCTAGACTTAAGATCTTCTCGGGAAAGCTCAAAACCCGATGGACTGGTCCATTCACTATCGCAAAAGTTTATCCTTATGGTACCGTCGAATTATCTCAAAATGACGGTCCTAATTTCAAAGTGAATGGACATCGGTTGAAACACTACTTTGGAGAGGACATACCATCCATGGTTGTCCCGGATCTCCAAACTTTCCCCAAGGACAATTGAATTCGGGGATCGAGTCAAGCTAGCGACTCGATGAACAAAAACAATAGCACAATACGGGTTTTCACCCGTATCTCTGATTCTTTCTATTTTCTACCACCTAGTGTGGGGGAATCGCCAACCCCCCGCTGTTTGAAAAAATGTATATATGTATATAAAGTTCTCAAAAAAAATGATATGATGTGTATATATAGAAATAAAGTGAAATATGGTATTTCCGCAGTTAGATTCGAATCTTGGCTTTTTACGTTCAAAGAGTCGGCATAATAGCCGGGACTTTGAATATTGAGGACAATATTCATTTCTAAGTGTGGCGGGGAATTCTAGCGAATTTTATCAAAATATATCTTCTAAGTACCCCCGTTTTTGGCCAAAATTTTCAAAAATTTTTCACTTTATTTCAAAATTTTTGTGGTAATCAGTCCGCCAGGTCTAACCGACAAAGGGATTGGCTAATCCAGGAGCAAACGGCTCTTGGTAAAGATAACTCAAATCCATTTACGGCTTGCAATTTGCCCAAAATTATATGGTTCATCAACTCCCCATATCCCATAAAGCGAATGAGTTGGCTAGCCCACAAGATTATGGCTTGTGGTAAAGGCCGTGGAAAATCCATAATTGGTAATCAGCTCACCAAGATGTTGGCATTGTCCATCAAGAGTTGGCTAGTCCAGGAGCAAACGGCTCTTGGTAAAGACTAAACAAATCCGTTGAAAGCTGGTGGTTTGCTCAAAATCACACGGTTATCAGGTATGTCACAGTTCTTACACCTGGCTACTCCAGAAGTGATGGCTTTTGGTAAAGAGTTTAAAATCCATCAAGTTTTCTAAAAAGATTGCTAGGGACTAGCAATAGTTTAGTGTGGGGGATTGATGAGTGCTCAAACACTCATCATTTTTGACGTATTTAAACTGCCAAAACATACAAAAACAATCAAAAAGATATCAAAATACTTAAATTATCCCAGGGATTGTGTTTTATGTGTTTTAAATGCAAAATATGCAAAATCAAAGAAAAAACGATCAAAGTTTGCAATATTGGCAGTTTCAGTCCCCCAAGTTTCAAAACTTGTCAAATTTAGTCTCTATGCATTTATTTTGAAAGGAAAAGTCAACCCAAGGTTTTGAAAGTCAAAAATCATAAAAAATTACACTTGGGTAACAAGTTTTCCAAAATTACAAGTTTGGTCCCTAAAAATCCAAAAATGGCAAAATAGGTCCCTGGGAAATTTTGAAAATGAAAATGACAAAATTGGTTCTTGGTTTGTTTGAAAATTACAAATTTGGTCCTTGGTATCAATTGGGAAAAGCCACACTTTTAGTCCCTCATCTTTGGAAAAATTGCAAAAATGGTCCTTGTAACTAACAAATCAAACCGGACCCTTATTTATTATTTCCCAAAACCAAACCAATTCCTAAGCCCAAAGAAATCCCAGCCCACCACAAGATCCGGCCCAACTTCCCTTTTTAATATAAAATCTCCCCCGGTCAAACCCCACCTTTGACCCTCCTTCTTCCCCAACATCCCAGTGTAAAACCAGGGAAACTCTCCCCCCTCCTCTCACCTTTTTCACCAGTCCCCCCCCCCACAATTAATACTCCTCACCAAACTCTCCCACCACAATAAATTCCCACAACAACCCCCACCAGTTCCACTCATATTACCTCGTATAAGTTTTGGCGCCAAAATGGCAATCAAGGGTCAAGATTGATCTTAGTAAAATTGAGTGGCTGGGATGTGGTCAAGGAGTCAACATGAAGCTTGTGGGACTATCAGAATTCAAAAAAGTGCCATGTGGGAAGAGAAAAGACCTAGTTTTGCCTCGCTATATATTGTAGCTCATTTTTGAGCATTAGTGTGTGTAAGATTGTAATTTTTAGCTTTAAAAATGTTTTAAGGTTCCTTTGTAACTAGTTTTTAATTAATGAAAGCAATGTTCTAAGTTAATCTTCTGTTTTACTTTTCAAGTTTCATTTCAATTTCTCAAGTGCTAATTAAAGCTTCTAATGTGTGTTCAAACCATTCATAAGCTCATATAAACTCACAAAACAACTTTTGAGAAACTTTTCAAGTTTGTGGTAACTTCCTAAACTCAGTTTCATAAATACTAAAAAAAAATCAAGAAAAATAAATAAAAAATAAAAAATTGGACAAAGGTTGAAGCAGCTTTGGAGCTTGGTTGATTTGTGGATTGCAGAGGGTAATAGAGGCTTGTGGAAGCCATTAGGTAGCATAGTTTGGTTCTGGTTCATGATCTCAGCTTGGAAGGCTTTGTGAGTTCTTCATTTTAATTTTTAGCATATTAGTATAAAAGTGGTATTAATCTCTTATCTGTGTTAATTTAGCTTGGTAATCACTAATTAGATAGGATTCAATCATTAGATTGTGTAGTAGTTCTCTTTAAATCTAGTTTCTTAATAATTAGTGTTGTAAAGGGGTGTTTGGCATAAGCCTTTCAAGAAGGCTCAGAGGAGTTTGGTTGTCATTTTTGGTTTAGTCATGCTACACTAGAGTTATTTAGGATAAATTAACCATAAAATCAGTAACAAAGTAAGTAGAAGTCAAAATCACATGTAATTTGGCTTAATCACCATCTGTGGTGACAGTAGACAACCACAAGCATCATTTCAACTTTAAAATACAAGTTCTTGCTCATTCTGAGCTTTTCGTGGTTTAATTAATCCAAACCAGTCATAAAATCAGTGAGCATAGCTCATAAAAGTGAAACTGCAAGTCTTTCCTAAAAAGTCAAAATTGCAATCTCAGATTTTTGCAAAAATTGGGTGAATTAATCTGATTTTTGTGTTGTGATTTAGAGTTTGAAACTTGTTGTGTGCTTAATATACCAGCTTAACTTGTGATTTCCATTGTGGTTATATTTTTGTGATTTTCTTTTTTGGACCAAAATACCCTTTGAACTAACCTGCAGGGCAAGCTACTTGCCCTGTGCACAGACCACTCAGCCACACCACCAACTTTGGTGGCTCATTGTGACTAATCCAATGGGTCCCCTTGACCCATTTTGGTTTCATACAACCCCCCTCCTACCAGGGAAATAGTATTGACCTTTTGTTTGACCTCTAAACCTGTGGACCCCACTTTGTTTGGCCTCATAAGTCTGTCCCATTCTGTCTCAGAATCTAAATAAGCAAAGTGCTTATTCTGAGTTTGTGGCTTATTTTGTTAGCTTATTTGTGTGTTACTTGCTTAAACTTGTTTATTGAACTTATTTTCATCAGTTTTCACCAAGGTGGACCCCACATTAGCTCATTTGAGCTTATTTCCACTCTTGGTCAAAGAAAGTCAACTGTCAAGGGTTTAAGCACTTGAAGTGCTTATTTCCTTGACCACAGTCAAACCCACTTCACAAAAGTTGCTTAAAAACCTATAATAAGCAGTTTTGGAAAAGAAAATCTCAAATAAGCCCAACTTAATAGAAGTGATAGCTTCTATTTAAGCCAATTGGCTTATTCTTCAGCTTATTAATAAGCAATTCTCATTTTTATAATTTTCCTAGGCTTCTGGTGTGTAAAAATAATTTCTGTAATTTTTTTAGATTTTTCTTGCATCATTTAGTATTTTTCTTAATTTAAAATAGTTTTTAGTAATTATTAAATAATTAATAATTAATAATAATTAATTAGAAAATCAGAAAAATATAAAATAAATTTTAAAATTAGTTTTTAGTTATTTTTGATTTTTCCAAAATTTTATTTTCAAATTTCTAGTGTATTTTAATAATTAATTAGAATTTAGGTTATTTTAAATAATTAAAAAGTAATTAATAATTAGTTAATAATTAGTAATAATTAATTAAATAGTCTTAAAAATATTTTTTTTTCATTTCTAAAATTAGTTTTATAGTATTTTAGATTTTTCTAAGTTTAATTTTTATTTTTCCAAGATAATTTCATATTTATTTATAATTTAGATTAATTTAGTTAATTAAAAATAATTAGAAAATTAGTATTTAATTAATAGTAATTATAAAATTAGTGTAAAAATTAGTTTTAAATTTCCAAAAATTTTCTCTCATCATTAGGTTTGTAAAAAGTCAATTTTCATACCAGTAGCCTTTCCAGATCACCTTATTCACCTTTTTGTACGTTTGTTCGCGTTTTCAGCAAACGTACGGTTTTTGGTTTTAAGTAATTTCTTCTCAACCTCAATTCCCGTAATCATTCACATAGCTTTCCTAAGCTATTTCTGTTAATAATCTCCAAATAATTCTCACAACAAACCCTTTCTGTGAATAAACACCCGATCACAAAGCACGCTAAAGTTACAATTCACACCTCAACGTTATTTAACGACCTGGTGATACCTTATATTACCCGGAGTATTGACCTAGGCTAGTTGACTTTGTTGATCATTCTTTGGTCAATATAAGTTGGTGGTTTAGTATCAATCAACTTTACTTGCCAAGTAATATGACTTAAATGGTCAAGTAATTATGATACGGGTTCAACACAAGGGTGATCCTAATGCCTCTTATCATGTAGTAAATCCTACTACACGAATGTAGTCTCACTAGCGGTCTCGGGATGTATCACTAACGCAAGTTCTAGAATCTAAATGCTACCGCTACACTCATAAGCACTAATAATGAATGCTTTTCCTATCAAATCTAAAGGCAAACCTCACATATTTGTGTGGAGATTTTTCTGAATAGTACGGTTTTGTGCTAGTAATACAACTCCTATCCATGAGACGCTTGCTAAGGCTAAAGTTTCACTCCTAAATGTTGTAAAAAAATTTAAATTTGGCCCTAAAATTACACTAACAAGTATTTCTCTTAGTTTTATTACACACCTAGCATCAAACAAACAAACTCAAGTGCAATAGTATCCTATAAGGTATCATCATTTACCCTACCCTTACATTTAGGATGAACATTGTCCTCAATGTTCAATTAAATAATGTAAAAGTAAAATAGGTAAAAGAATGAAAGCAAATACTCCCCTGATTCGTTCGGTTTGGATAGTGTGTTAACAAGGTTAGATCTTCCTCCAAGAAAATGAACATTCAAAGCTTCCCTTCCAGAAAAATAAATCATCTTCTTGTCATATATAACCTGTTAAACCTGAGAAAACAAACAAGGCAACCTCGCGTAAAATCGGCGGCAATCTATATATACTAACAAGTCCTAGAAAGCAATGTAAGATATAATGCTTGTGGAATGAATGTTTGCAGATTTCCTGGAGTTTATAAAACTAAAGAATTAACAAAAACTTTAAGACTCCGTTAGAAAAACAAAACTCGCAAAATTTCCAGAATTTTACACATGATGCCGTTAGGAGTTAACTCCTGACGCCATTAGAAGTGACCTGCAGAAATCTTTATGTTAAGTTTCTGAAAAATTTCTGGAAAAACTTATGTCCTACTTCCTGGAAAATCCTGCAAAACATCATTATGACTCGATACAAGCATTTGACTCTAACAAATACTAATATACATGTTCATTTAATATTGTGGTGAATCATGATCAATTTCATTCTTAGAAACAAATTTGGGGTTTCCCCTTACACTTAGCTTTTGCAAAATACCTTTATATGGAGTTAAGACGAAGTTAAACAATAAAATAAAGCATTTTCACAATTTTAGTTTGAAACATGATCTACCAACAATAAAAAATAAAGCATGCATACGGAAGCAAATAACAATCAAACAATTAAAAATCACACAAAACATGGGTTGCCTCCCAAGAAGCGCTTGTTTTTGTTCGAGTTACGAGCCTGACTCTACCCTTATTTAACAGAAATAGGGGAGGTTTTCCCTACACTTAGGATTAAGTGCAGGTGGAAGTAGCGATACACACCCTTAGGGTGGAAATATGCCTCGTGAGGAATGTGTGGTGGATGAATTATATGCTCAAAGGGGTGTACTATCATTATAACCTTACCAAATTCAATCTGGTTAATGGATGGATTAAGATTTTCTCCTAGAAAGGGATCATTTTCTATCAACTTTAAGAGACTACTAGTTGGGGATCCATCTTGACCTAATAAACCCAGTTTAAACCCATAATGTTTCTTGCAATCAATCATAAATGGGTGATGTAAGCATGTAAGGTTATTTTTCACTCCTATATTGGCTTCCTCTCTACAAGGCTTAGAGTCCACTACCTTTTTCCCAATTCTACCCGGACTATATGGTTTGATGGGTGGATCGGAACCTATTTCAATTCCTAAATTCACATCTAACGATGGAAGATTAGGTAATGGTTTTGGTTGAGGCTCCGGTTCATCAAAACTAGGAAATTCCATAGAACTAAAAGAAAGGTCATCACTATACGTGCTAAAACCTATATTCTCTAGCTGTGCTTGGTCCAAGGGTTCTACCTCAATTGGGGTTCCTATAATCTCTTCTACTTCTTCAGGGTAAGTCACGGGCGGTGTGTGTGCCTCAAATGATGGTAGGACTTGTGGGGTACTTAGTGAGCTTATGTTATTTACTTCATCATTCCTTGTGTCAAGATCACCTATATCCTCAACATGCGTTTCATTATAATCCAACCCTAACATTTTCCCAAGTATCTCAAGTGCTTCTCTAGGCATCTCAACTTCTATATCCGAATCATAAGGATCATCCTCAATATTCTGACTGCTATATTCAAATTACCCAAAAGATTCATCATGTGTTTCTTGAGATTCATCATCATCGATCATAAAACCTAGGTCTTTTTTTATCAATGTGATCATGTTCCGCTAAATCCTCCATCACATCAAGGTTACCAATGTGCTCATCTTGTATTGTGGTGAAATCAAACCACTCTGTGCACCTAGGTATCTCATCTATATTATCACCAAACAAACTTCTTGGTTGTTCCCTCAAACTTGCTATCAATTGATCCGTAACAACATTTGTTGGGTTGTCCATTTTTTTGGCAAGTATGGCACAATTCTCTATGGTTTCCCATGCTTCATCAGCACTTAATACCCAAAGGTCCCCATCTACGGCATGGTCAATGTCCATTTTGGTATAGTGGTTGACAAGATGGTAAAATATTTCAATTTGGGACCACAGATCGAAATTATGATGAGGGACTTTTCGGAGTAAATATTTAAAGCGAGCCCATCCATCATAGATAGGTTCATCCTCATGTTGTGTAAACATCAAGATGTCATTTGGAGTGGGTGAATTATGTGGTTGGTAGTATGGTGGATTCGTGTTCTCCAGAATGGCTAACGGAATAGTCAATGGAAAGGATTTTACAGAAAAAGACACAAAGAAAAGATAGACTAAAGAAGACCTATAAAAATAAAAATAAAAATCTTACTAAAAAGGAATCTAGCAAGTAGACCTAATAAAAAGAAATTCTAACCTAGACAATAACTATTCCCCGGGCTGCGGCGCCAAAAACTTGATACGTGGGAATCGCACCAGGCTTTACCTCTCGAGAAGCTTAAAACCCCCACCAGGCAGTGTACCTGATCGTTGTAGTATAGTATAGTGACAAGTACCTGGGGATTGATCGTTCAACTCAGGAATAGTGTCGCTAGGATTAGAAAGCCTAAAAACTAGGTCTAGAGGTGAGGGATTAAAAAGCAAATAAAATCTCGAGTTTTGGAAGAGTGGGCGGAATTAGTTGCTAGCCAACCAACCCAATTTATCTAAAGATGCAATCAAAATAAAATAACAAAAATGAAATGAAGCTAATTATACTAGTGTGGTGTAAACAATGATGAGGAAAGTTGTGTTTACTTAGGTTTCATTACTCCCTAGATATCTTTTACAGGTTGATAGCTTGTTACAATTGCATGGATGACGGGTCATATTCCTTAATACTAGTCGTAGGGCCGTTTACAATATTCCCTAACTCTATAGGATCCTACTTCACTCCTATGTCGAGCCGTTACAAGCTCCTAACATGGGATCATTAGAATTCTCCTACGCATTAAATACAACCAAATATCGTAGTACACCTCCGATCATGTTTCTTAAGACGTTCAAGCAAGTTACTGATGCGTGGGAATCGCAACAGGCTTTACCTCTCGAGGGATCTCGAGAAGCTTACAACCCCCACCAGGCAGTGTACCTGATCGTTGTAATATAGTATAGTGACAAGTACCGGGGGATTGATCGTTCAGCTAGGAATAGTGTCGTTAGGATTGAAATTAATCTAACTAGGTCTAAAGGTGAAGGATGATTCTTTTTATGTTTTTATGTTTTATGAAAAGCAAGTAAAAATCTAGGGTATTGGGAGAGTGGGCGGAATTAGTTGCTAATCAACTAACCCAAAGGCTACTATTTAAACTAATTAACAAGAAAACTAAACTAAGGTTCTACAAGATAAGTGAAGCATGTCTACCCATGATATGTTACTCCTTGCTAGCTATCCAATCCTACCTATTGAATTGTAACCTTGTTTTAAATGACGGGTTGTATTCCTTAATACCATTCATGAGGTGGCATACATAACTCCCCAATTCTATGAGCTCTTATCTCCTCCTACACCATGCCCAGCACAACTATAGGGATTGTAAACAGTGGCTCATGCATTAAATACAACCAATAAAGACCTAGTACGCCTCGGTTCATGTTTCTTAAGACGTTCAAGCATGTTACCATTTGGAGATCTGCCAGTTTTCTTAAGCCTAACATATAAATCATTCAATCAAAACAAGAATCAATAGGAAACAAGGATTATAAACTAAACCAACTAGATCTATTGAAGTTGTCACGCCTTAATTGATGGAGATAGACACAACATCAACAAGAAATCAATGAGATCTAATCAATTATATACAAGTTTCACATAATCATAAGTAGACACAAGGTGAATTAACAAATCATCATCAAAAAAGAGCAAACAACAATGATAATGGAAAACATAATTAAGATAGAATCATCAAACCAATACATGATGTTTATGGAGTGATTGAAACCCTCTAAGTTGCTGGAAAAACACCCACCTAAACCCAGGAATCGACCTTAGGGTTTAGGGCTTGCAAAAAGTGCAGTTATGAAGTTATATTTATAGGCATGTTTTCTGTCGGCCCTTCGTGACGGCGTCAGCCCGTACTCTTGATGCCATCAAGACCATTTTTTCACCAAATTGTAGATCTCTTCGTCCTCTTCGCGTGGGCTTTTGAATCACCTAAATCCGAGTTCGTATGCAAAAGTTATGACCAAAACAATATCAGCTATTCCGCGCGCAAGTTTTAACACGTGACGGCCTTGATCTACTTCTGACGCCCTGTGTGACGCCGTCACCACCTACGGTATTTTATTCTTGGGACTTTTGACGCCGTCAGGATGACTTTTGACGCCGTCACCACCTACGGTATTTTATTCTTGATGTCTGACGCCGTCAGGGTGTAACTCTTGACGCCGTCACCTAGTGTATCCAGCATGGAAAATTGATACTTTGCCGTTTTCTTCACTTTTATGCTCCAAAAACGTCCAAAATGGCTTTTTTTTCCAGAATTCACTCTCCAAGTACCTAAAATCACAAAAGGAACGATTTAGGGCAATATTTGATCAAATAAAGTCGGATTCGGGCTTAAATGACCCCCTAAAAACGGATCATTTTTCGCCTCATCATATACCCTTACACTTGAGATTTGCTTGTCCTCAAGCAAATGCGCTTTTATTCTACTAAAAAGACATGTTAGGGGTCATTTAACACTAATATAAAAGTAATTACAACAAATAATCATTCCACTAAAGACCAATAGACAAGCACGGAGGTTATACACAAGCACCTCACAAATAGTGTTTAGATACTCACATCTCTCGGGTGTAATAAAGTAATATAACATTATGGAAATGGAAGATATCTCTCACTACCTGTCATAGCAAAATAGATTACCATAGGCTTGGGAAAGGATCAAACCTCCACCACATGGCATAAGCACCTAGGATAAACTATCAAAGAGGTCTTTTAAAGGGTTGTAACGTTAGGTATAGGGATATGAATTACACGGTTTTGTTGGATAAAGGAAGTTTTACTGGTGGCGAGTTAACAATCTTTGTTAATTACATGTACAAGATGGCATTGCTAAGCCAAGACTAGACTCGACTTTAGCTAACAAATGAAAAATAACAAAAACATAAAATGAACATAGAATAAAAACGGGATGGTAGTCCGTATGTTTTTTCTCTCTTTCCTTTTTCTATATATATATATATATATATATATATATATATTTTTTTTTTTTTTTTTTTTTTGCATACACTCTTACCCTACCATCCAAAATAATACATCACAGGTGTATAAACGTTCCCCTTACACTTGAATCTTTACATACTTTACAATTAACTAATCTAATGACTCGAATTAAGAAAATCAAAACACTTGGAGCACTTTTAAGATTAACGTACATATGGGGGTAATATATTATGTTCTTCCCCATTACTCCATAAAATACGTACTTACCTATGAGTCCCAATAGTCCCAAAACAATATGTATAATGATATGACTCGACTTAGCAACCATGTAATCAATTAGAAAGTTAACTTAGGGTTTAACAAATAACAATAATACACTAAAAATGAGCGCATACACGGAAGGTTAAGGCGATTTGGGTGTACATTTAAGTGGGGTGTAACAAATTCTTCCTTTAAGTAAGATGCTTAAAGTTAGAAACGAAAAGATAGGCTCGGAGGGGTGTACTAGGGGTTTCGTGTACTAAAAATGAGTACAACGCAAAGGGTGTGGGAAAAATTAGTTGACTTAACTAGCCAAGTAATATGACTTAAATGGTCAAGTAATTATAATACGGGTTTAACACAAGGGTGATCCTAATGCCTCTTATCATGTAGTAAATCCTACCACACGAATGTAGTCTCACTCGCGGTCTCGGGATGCATCACTAACGCAAGTTCTAGAATCTAAATGCTACCGGTACACTCATAAGCACTAATAGTAAATGCTTTTCCTATCAAATCTAAAGGCGAACCTCACATTTTTGGGTGGAAAATTTTTCTGAATATACGGTTATGTGCTAGTCATACAATCTCCTATCCATGAGACGCTTGCTATGGCTAAAGTTTCACTCCTAAATGTTGTAAAAAATTTTAAATTTGGCGCTAAAATTACACTAACAAGTATTTCTCATAGTTTTATTACACATCTACTATCAAACAAAACAAACTCAAGCAAAAGTGCATATGTAAGGTATCATCTTTTTACCCTCCCCTTACACTTAGGATGAACATTGTCCCCAATGTTCAAGTAAAGAATGTAAAAGTTAAGAAGTAAAGAGAATGAAATCAAATACTCCCCTGATTCGCTCGGTATGGATTATAGGTTGGCCAGGTTAAATCTTCCTCCAAGAAAATGAACAATCAAAGCTTCCCTTCCAGAATATAAATCATCTTCTTGTCATAAATAACCTGTAAATCCTGACAACAATAGACAAGACAACCTCGCGTAAAATCGGCGGCATCCTGTATAAGTTACTAATCCTAGAAAACAAAGTAAGATATAATGCTTGTGGAATGAAGTTTGCAGATTTCCTGGAGATTATAAAACTAAAGAATCAACAAAAACTTTAAGACTCCGGTATAAACAAAACTAGCAAAATTTCCAGAATTTTACACATGACGCCGTCAAGAGTAAACTCGTGACGCCGTTAGAAGTGACCTGCAGAAATTCTTATGTTATGTTTCCGGAAAATTTCTGGAAAAACTTCGTCCTACTTCCTGGAAAATCCTGCAAAACATCATTACGACTCGATACAAGCATTTGACTCTAACAAGTACTAATACACATGTCCATTTAATATTGTTGTGGTTCATGCTCAATTTTGTTCTTATAAACAAATTTGGATCTCCCTTACACTTATCTTTTGCAAAATACCATTATATGCAATTAAGACGAAGTTAAAAACAAAATAAAGCATTTTCACAATTTACTTTGAAACATGAGCCACAAACAATAAAAATAAAACATGCATACGGAAACAAATAAAATCAAACAAACAAACAAACAAATAAAAACACACAAAACATGGGTTGCCTCCCAAGAAGCGCTTGTTTTTGTTCGAGTCACGAGCCTGACTCTACCCTTATTTAATGGAAATAGAGGAGGTTCTCCCTACACTTAGGATTAAGTGTGGGTGAAAGTAGCGATACACACCCTTAGGGTGTGAATATGCCACGTGAGGTGAAGGGGGTGAGTGAATGGCTTCCTTCATCCTAAAACTACCCGGATAATATTGGTTGATGGGTGGGTCGGTTCCTCTTTTGTCTCCTAGAAATATATCTAAGGATGGAAAGGTGTGTAAAGATTGAGGTTCCGGTTCATCAACACTAGGAAATTCTCTAGAACTAGGAGTAAGGTTATCACTACAAGTGTTCAAACCTATATCCTCAAGTGGTGCCTGGTCCAAGGGTTCTACTGTAACAATTCACATTTTCAAGATAATTACTATTCCCGGAAAATTTCACTATTCACTTTTTACTATTCACTTTTACTATTCATCTCAGAAATTTTTATTTCATATTCTTGTAAGTTAAACTATTTTAACGATAATCCGAGAGTTTGACGCTCGTCGGATCATTTCTGCAAAAATCACAAAGCCGTGTCCGAGATTTACTTTTAGGTTTAAACGTCCTTCCAGCATCCCGATATATCCATAAAACATTATAAACAATAGAAATATGATTTTCTATCATTTTATGACAATTCAAAAAGTTTTGGAATTTTACGTTTTTCAGTTCAGCGTTTTACGCGAATTGCGCGTTTTAGACCCGTGTTTCCAGTTTTTAGCAGGGTTTTAGCACCCAATAGAACCTACCACTCATTTTATATTTTATTATGGAGTATTTTGACAAGTTTAACCATTCTTCCAAGTTTCGTATTTTTACGATACCCGGTTTTACGTTTTGAGGCCTAATCATTTACGGTTGGCAATTCCCGGAGTCAAGTTTCATCCTAATACTTAGGATAATATCATCCAAGGACCAACACTTGCTCCCTAAGTCTTTCAAACCGCCATAGGGGGGGGGGGAGTCATCCCATAGGTGGCATAATCTCATGCTTAGAGCCATTAGATGTTAACAAGTGTAGAACTTGGCCTCCAAGGTTAGATAAATATCCTAAATGCTTTGTAACCTCCTCAAAAACCATATAAATACCCCCTCCCCCTCCTATTTCGTTCATCATCACACCACACCAACACCATAACCCTAGCAAAATTTCTTCCAAGTATTATCCAAGATTCAAGAGCTATAACAACATAGAAACCCTAGTTTAGTTTTGATTCATCAAAACTACTTCAAATCCTTAGAAACCTTGGTGATTCTCTTGAGTTTGAATCCACTCAAGTCACCTCAACCTTCATCATCCATCTTTCAAGATTACAAGGGTAGAAAGATTGCATGAAGTGAAGTGGGTTGAAGCAAGTCTATCAAAGTCCTATCCTTACATGTTAACTTTCTTTCATCTTTGAAAGCCAAAAGTTGTAAGCCAAACCCTAACATGATTCTTGTTAAATAATCATATTCATGCTATTTACATATCATTCATGCTATATATTGTCTTGTGATCATGTCCATGATGTATAAAAATAAGTAAAACAAGTTATGATATACATATGTTAACTTATGATCTTTAAACAAGTAAACTAGTGACTTTTATGGAGAACCACGACCAAAATAGTACAACTATGATATTTGACACTTACTTACTGTTAAAGAGGACTTAACAAGGAAACCATAGCAATTTGAACCACCTAAAACGAGTATACGAGTCAAAAGTTACGCCCATTTGAAGTTACCAAAGATTTCCGGCAAAACTGCCTAAACCACACTGTTTTGCATTCTGTGATTTTGAAAGTCCCCCTTCTGGTCCGATTCATCAAAAAGTTAAAACATGAAAGTTGTCCGGAACGACGTTTTCGTTCAAGAACAAAGAAGCTCGAGACCTAAAAACGCTTTCCGAGTGATAAAATTCTTCAAATTCTAAACAGCCCATTTTTAGGCGAAAGTCACTAGATTATGGTTATACTTTAAATGGAACAAGAGGTCTTATGACCTATAATCAAGACCACAACCATGGCTAGAGCCAAGGTTGTGTCTCATGACCTTGGAACAAGGACCAAAGGTCATGGCTAGGCCATGACGAAATGACCATACCAACTTACATAGGCGTAAACATGAAACAATGAATTAGGCGATAACTTGAACAAGCAATTTGGATCTACTTCACTTAAAAGGGAACCATGAGATATTACCAAGAGAAAATGGTCATACAAGACTTATGAAACTACCCCTAATAACAATCTTCATGTACTAATAAACTTTCCTAAGTTTATCCAAATATCGGACATATAACTTTTCGGATCAAAACTTATATCTATATATTTTATCAACTACTACAATAGTAGGGAGCCTCATGTGAGGAGTTCATTATGTAAGCCGTCGAGATGAGTTGTGGATTTACGAGTTAAAGTGTCCTGGCTCCTCGAACGCTTACTAACGTGACTTCTGAATTATGTCGGCCCGAACGGTAGTAAACGATATACCAAAACATACATGTTTCATGAATCTTTCTTTCAAAGACTTATACTATACATCATACCACATCATGGACTAAATGAAAGATATATATATAGGCACTACTTCATATTCTTTACTCCGATCCTAAGTCGCAACATTCTATTATAGGTTGCTCGTAGAAACCTTCACGATTCAACCGTTACATTCATTACTTGCTACCTTACTTAAGGTGAGTTCATAGCCCCACTTTCCATTACTTAATTGTTTTACAAACCCTTGGGGGGAATACATGCTATTTTTAACCGAGCACAATGTTTTTAAATTGTATGCTTGCCTGATTGTTTTATTATCACTAAGTACCAGCCTTGCTAAACCGAGATCCTTTATTATGAACCATTTAATCACTAGCAATAGTGAGCGCGAATATTGTGAATAGGCCTATTGGGATTGACGAATCCCATTTGTTATGACTAAGTTCATACAAATGCATTAATATTTGAGATTTAGGTATGTTAGCAAAGTACCTACCGGGATAAATCTGCCGATCGATATTGGTACACGTTAACGTTTTGGTGTCATAAGCTTAGTGTATAATACATTTTATGGGCGTATAATAACGTAGCCTACCTGTTTTGTTTTCCAAACATTGGTGTGAGCCTACAGCTCACACTACCAACATATTGTGTTCAAACGATTTAACCAAACTCTATGAATATCACTCAACCTTTGTGTTGACATCTCAAGCATGTATTTCAGGTTCATGACGATCAAGGATGGCACGGAAGGACACGGATACTCAAGAGGGCTATAAATTTTATTATCATTCAAAAACTCACTTAATGTGATTTGTAAAAATGGAACCAATTGGGACCTCATTTTGTAATCTCTGATATTTATACAATTTGAATGATACATCTTTTAAAACGACTCAATTGGAGTTCGTTTTCTATTATTGTGACTATTGTGCCGTCGAGTAACACCCAGTTTGAATTCCGCTACATCACGAATTGGGGGTGTTACATCTACCTCCATTGGGGTTCCTATAGTCTCTTCTACTTCCTCCGGGTAAGTCACGGGCGGTGTATGTGCCTCAAATGATGGTAGGATTTGTGGGGTACTTTGTGGGCTTGGATTATCCACCTCATCCTCCATTGTACCTAGATTACCTATGTGTTTGTTTTGTACTATGATTTTAGGTGACATCCACGCAGGTATTCCTAAGTAATCATCCCCAGACAAACTTCCTATTTGCTCCTTCAAACTCGTTATTGATTGATTTGTGATGTTGTTTGTCGGGTTATCTACTCTATAATAATATTGGGCACAATCTTCTATGGCATCCCATGCTTCTTCAGCATTTAATTCCCTAAGGTCCCCGTTGGCAAAATCGTCAATGTACCTTTGGTCATACGGGTGGACACTATAGTAAAAGATTTGATTTAGGTACCATAGATTGAAACCATGATGAGGGACTGTTCGTAGTAAATTTTTAAAACGAGTCCATGCATCATAAATAGGTTCATCTTGATATTGTTTGAACATCAAGATGTCATTAGGAGTGAATGGGTTTCGTGGTCGGTAGTATGGTGGATTCGCGTTCTCCATAATGGTGAACGAAAGAGTCAATGGAAAGGTTTCTACGAACAAATGCACAAAGAAAAGATAGACTACAAGAAAGCTAATAAAAAGAAAATAAAAATCTCACTAAAACGGAATCTAATGAGTAGACCTAATAAAAATCAAATTCAACCTAAACAATAACTATTCCCCGGGCTGCGGCGCCAAAAACTTGATGCGTGGGAATCGCAACAGGCTTTACCTCTCGAGGGATCTCGAGAAGCTTACAACCCCCACCAGGCAGTGTACCTGATAGTTGTAGTATAGTATAGTGACAAGTACCGGGGGATTGATTGTTCAGCTAGGAATAGTGTCGTTAGGATTGAAATTAATCTAACTAGGTCTAAAGGTGAAGGATGATTCTTTTTATGTTTTTATGTTTTATGAAAAGCAAGTAAAAATCTAGGGTATTGGGAGAGTGGGCGGAATTAGTTGCTAATCAACTAACCCAAAGGCTACTATTTAAACTAATTAACAAGAAAACTAAACTAAGGTTCTACAAGATAAGTGAAGCATGTCTACCCATGATATGTTACTCCTTGCTAGCTATCCAATCCTACCTATTGAATTGTAACCTTGTTTTAAATGACGGGTTGTATTCCTTAATACCATTCATGGGGTGGCATACATAACTCCCCAATTCTATGAGCTCTTATCTCCTCCTACACCATGCCCAGCACAACTATAGGGATTGTAAACAGTGGCTCATGCATTAAATACAACCAATAAAGACCTAGTACGCCTCGGTTCATGTTTCTTAAGACGTTCAAGCATGTTACCATTTGGAGATCTGCCAGTTTTCTTAAGCCTAACATATAAATCATTCAATCAAAACAAGAATCAATAGGAAACAAGGATTATAAACTAAACCAACTAGATCTATTGAAGTTGTCACGCCTTAATTGATGGAGATAGACACAACATCAACAAGAAATCAATGAGATCTAATCAATTATATACAAGTTTCACATAATCATAAGTAGACACAAGGTGAATTAACAAATCATCATCAAAGAAGAGCAAACAACAATGATAATGGAAAACATAATTAAAATAGAATCATCAAACCAATACATGATGTTTATGGAGTGATTGAAACCCTCTAAATTGCTGGAAAAACACCCACCTAAACCCAGGAATCGACCTTAGGGTTTAGGGCTTGCAAAAAGTGAAGTTATGAAGTTATATTTATAGGCATGTTTTCTGTCGGCCCTTCGTGACGGCGTCAGCCCGTACTCTTGACGCTATCAAGACCATTTTTTCACCAAATTTTAGATCTCTTCGTCCTCTTCACGTGGGCTTTTGAATCACCTAAATCCGAGTTCGTATGCAAAAGTTATGACAAAAACAATATCAGCTATTCCGCGCGCAAGTTTTAACACGTGACGGCCTTGATCTACTTCTGACGCCCTGTGTGACGCCGTCACCACCTACGGTATTTTATTCTTGGGACTTTTGACGCCGTCAGGATGACTTTTGACGCCGTCACCACCTACGGTATTTTATTCTTGATGTCTGACGCCGTCAGGGTGTAACTCTTGACGCCGTCACCTAGTGTATCCAGCATGGAAAATTGATACTTTGCCGTTTTCTTCACTTTTATGCTCCAAAAATGTCCAAAATGGCTTCTTTTCCAGAATTCACTCTCCAAGTACCTAAAATCACAAAAGGAACGATTTAGGGCAATATTTGATCAAATAAAGTCGGATTCGGGCTTAAATGACCCCCTAAAAACGGATCATTTTTCGCCTCATCAGTTACCAATGGAAGAATACTAGTGTAGGACCGTAGAACAACCTATTTCACATATGAATCTTGCCTAAACCTAGAGAGAGAAAGTAAATAGAGAGAGAGAGAGTGGATGGGAACTCTAGTGTGTGGAATAATAACCTTGATATTTCTAAATGAATCACTAAGAGAACCAACCTCACAAATGAGGTTTACAAGAGTATTTATACATGAAGTCTAGGGCATCATCTATCTTATACATTATTACACTAAAGGCCCTTTGAATTTCACAAAACATGAATACTAAGCCTAAACTTCATCATAATGATATTCTAAAGCAACCTAAAACAATACGTTAATGACCGACACTTTTTATAAATAAAATACGATGCTAACAATCTCCCCCTAAGTGTTGGTCATTGAAGGTTGCACGACGTCATCATCTTTGTCTTCATACTTTAACATTCATAGCTCTTGACGTCTTAAAGAATCATTAGATGAGTCATAGTACTTTGTTCATTGTTCTTTGCTCATCGATGTTGATATGATCCAATGATGGCATCTGCCTTTCGTCACTTCTGTGTTTGTGGTGGTTGTCTGCCATTCCAACATGCTCATACGTCTTAAGTCTTTGTGATACATGCATTTGTTGTTTCCGTTCTTTCACTTTGATCTTTGTCACTTTACTTTGTAGATTCTTCTTTTTGGCGTAGAATCTTTCTTTGACTGTTGCTATCCTTTGATCTTTGTGAGAACATTCCTTTAACTTTGTGATGCATGTATGAGCATGTGGAATCTTTCGCCATGGAGATGATGTATAGCTGCAGGTAAACAGTTAGCAATAAACAACCGGTACTTACAGATAAGGAATTAGAGATCGTCAACAGCATAGTGTGAAGACTCCTTCTAACCCTTACCATGGCCGTTCCCATATCAGATACTCCCGAAAGAGCTTACGAGACCTACTAAGTAGCTCAATGACTGGGTGAGTCGCTGGGGATCACTCCACGACTGTAGACCGTTTGAAACCACCGCGAACACTAAGCGTAACCCATAAAGAATTACCGAAGTGACCTGCTGTCAGGGCTGCTTGATGTTGACCCTGGCAGGAATTTCCATTCAATCATTGAGAATCACAAAAGTGAATCCTCTCATAAATGTTCTGGCAGATTGCTAGGATCTGCGTAGGACTCTTAAGTTTACATCTGGTGTCCTTGATGATGAACAACCAGTGTAGAAATATCATGTGTTCCTATGAGATCTTTTGATGAATCTCGGGGCGCTAGACTCGATAAGTGCACATTAGGTTTCCTATGCGGAGATTAGGGACAGGTCTCCTGCTTCAATATCAACCATCTCTAAGAGACAGGTCGATAGATTATGCCGGTTCCCCGTGAGAATGAAACAAGCTCTTTTAAGAGAACTTGAGTGGCTAGAAGGTTTAGTGCAGTGCGTCACTGGGTCCATGACGTCTTTATCTTCAATACCGGTGTCACCTTTGTAACAACCAGTAGCATATGAATTGAACCCGGTGTCTGCCCTAAGGTTGAACATATGGAGGGCTATTTATTTTCACCCTTTTTCATAACTTTTCTTTTTAATTCTTCAACCCCTTCTTTCTCCTTTCTCATTTTCTCCTTTTTTCAATCATACCTAAGGACTTCTAATTCTAATCTATTGGAATTGTCCTTGGGTAGATCCCTCCGGCTCTGGCGGATCATAGGACGGTTTTCCCTAACCTTAGTCACCTTATAACTCCATGAATCCTATAATTGCCATGAAACCTTTGATTGAAAATCTCTCAAAGTGTTTATGAATATAAACACATTTTTGTTGACACTTTGAGAGTTTTTGTTTCTTATGAAGGACTCCCCCTTCACATGTGCTCATGAATTTTTAAGAAGTTTGCACATGCGTGAGGAGTTTGCACTTTTTAAATTGATCCACTTTCATTGAACATGACCGATTCGAGACACGCTTACATCACTAGTTAGACTAGCTTGAAGTTATTACCCGTCCTGGTCAAGTCCAAAGAAAGTCTCTCAATACGGTACATTCTACTCAGACAAGTCCTATTCGAGACACGCTTACATCACTAGTTAGACTAGCTTGAAATTATTACCCGTCCAGGACAAGTCTTTTCGATTACTGACATTTTAAGTTTTGTCAATTCATTGGTACTTTCTGAGTCGAGCTCTTTTGAGATTCAGTCACACTCTTTAAACATCATTGATCACATTTTAATCATGTCTTCTCCCCCTCAAAAATAGCATATCGTGATATTTTTGATATCAACTGATTAAGAAAAAGCATTTTGGAGAGAAAGACAGATTTCATTTTGCATGAATTCAGAACAATTTTGTTTTTGTACTCCCCCTTAATGATAGCACATTTTGAAAATCATTTAAGGGTTTAGAGGGAGTTTTCTTGAGCACTAATTTTGAGAGATTATGAAAAATCTTTTGAACAATTTTAAAAAGTGCTCAAGATTACTATTTTGAAAACGATTTTGTGATAGAAATCCTTTTCGTTTGTTTAGACTCGAACTTTTTGAAAAAGATTTCGTCCTTGAAAATACGAGTCCTTGATTTGAAAATAATCAGAAGTCATCGTTTAAGTACGGGTTTCGTACTGAGGTATACGAAATCCATTGTGAAGAAAGTTTTGAGAAACGACATGTTTTAGAAAAACATTTTAAAGAACTCCCGTTCAAGCATCTGTACATGTCCGTATCATTTTTGAATGACATTTCTAGAAACGTACAGAATATTGATTTATACGAGAGACATGTCGTGAGAAGAATATTTTTGGATTTTTTTATTTTATAATGTTTTTGTATTTTTTGAAATTTTATATTTTTGTATTTTGTTTTTGTTGGTTTTTCAAATTTTGTATTTTTTTTTTTTCAAAAATATTTACAGCGAAGCGATTTTGAAAACATTTTTCAAGAAGATTCGAAAAGACGTTCTAGCTCCTCAGGAGTTAGGCTTCGCATGTCAATTCGTCGAACTAAATAGTCAAACCTTTCTTTTGGAAGGGCTTTTGTAAATAGATCGGCGAGTTGGTAATCAGTCTTAACGAAAAATAATTCAACAGTACCCTCTTCCACGTGTTCTTTGATGAAATGGTAGCGGACTTTGATATGCTTCGTCTTAGAGTGATGTACGGGATTGCACGAGATGGCTATGGCACTTTTTGAGTCACAATACATAGGTATTCTGTCAAAAGTAAAGCCATAATCTGTGAGCTGTGTCCGCATCCAAAGAACTTGGGCACAACACGCAGATAGAGACACATACTCGGCTTCGGCGGTTGATAGCGCAATACAATCCTGTTTCTTTGACGACCAGCTTACTAGCTTTTCACCCAGAAATTGTGCTCCACCTGATGTACTTTTTGCTGTAACTTGATTTCCTGCATGGTTGGCATCTGAAAAGGCTGTTAGATTAAATCCCGAATCCTTCGGATACCAAAGTCCCATGTTAATGGTTCTTCGTAGGTACCGAAAGATCCTTTTAATCTCTTTGAGGTGAAGTTCGGTAGGCTTTGCCTGAAACCGTGCTAACAAACAAACAGCAAATTGAATATCAGGTCGGCTAGCAGTTAGGTACATGAGAGAACCAATCATGCTCCGATATTTCTTCGGATCGACGGGTTTCCCAAACAAATCAGCATCAATTTTTGGTGAAGTGACCATTGGAGTACCAACAGAATCACAATTTTCCATTCCATGTTTTTTCAAAATCTCTATTGTATATTTAGCTTGATTGATAAAAAAACCACGAGGGGATTGATGTATTTGTAAACCAAGAAAGAATTTTAGTTCCCCCATCATGGACATTTCAAATTTGCTTTTCATGAGATTTTCAAAATTTTTGAATGGTTAGGATTGGTTGATCCAAAAATTATGTCGTCCACGTAAATTTGAACGATCAAAATGTCATCTTTGAATTTTTTGATAAACAAGGTGTCATCAACCGTTCCTTTTGTGAAATTGTTTTTGAGCAAGAAAGATGATAGTTCGTCATACCACGCTCTTGGAGCTTGTTTTAAACCATAGATGGCTTTCTTAAGCTTGTAGACGTAGTCTGGATGATCTTTGTCGATAAATCCCTTTGGCTGACTCACATACACTTCTTCTTTCAGAGTTCCATTCAAGAAAGCTATCTTAATGTCCATCTGATAGACTGTGATGTTTTTGTGAGCTGCATAGGCTAAGAAAATCCGGACTGCTTCAAGTCTAGCTACAGGCACGAATGATTTTTCGAAATCTATCCCTTCTTCTTGTGGATATCCTTTAGCCACGAGACGAGCTTTGTTACGAATTACAGTCATTTCCTCATCCAGTTTGTTCTTCCACAACCACTTGAGATCAAGAACGCATTTATCAAGTGGTCGTTCAACAAGTTCCCAACTATCATGTAACAGGTATTGAAGAAGTTCATCCTGCATCGCTTCTATCCAAGGGTATTCTGCCATTGCTTCCCGAATGTTCTTTGGTTCTTTGAGGCTTATTGAGCAAATGTAAATGCACAATTCGAGATCGGTGGCAAGTTGTCTCCTCGTCTGAACTGGCTTTGAAGGTTCACCAATAACTTGTTCTATTGGATGGTCTTTTGTCCATTGAAACGTAGAAGGGTACCTTGGGTTAACGTATGTGTGTTAGACGGTTCTTGTAACCTTGAAGAAGATTCAGCAGAGTCTGTTGCAAACGGGTTTTCAAATACTTCTTCTCCTTCTTCTAACGCAACATCGTTTGAATTATTTGTTGGTTCTTCTTGAAAATTTGTGTTTTGATTTTGCTCATCAACTCTTGGTAGTTCAGTTTCAAGTACTGGAGTGGCTTGAGTAGATGTAGATGATGTTGAGGTAGTTGGTGCTTCAGCTTCGATTGTTGTAGATGCATCCAGTGGTGGTGATGGTGGTTGATTTTGAGCGGGTGCAGCGGAATGTTGTTGAGATGCATTTGTAGAAGTTCCACCATAATATTCATCAAACATTAACTCGAAGAAATTTTCCAGTTCTTGTTCTGAAGGTTTGTCCGTGTTTGTTGACTGAGCTCCTTGAGGCACGAGTCCTGAACTGATGTGTCCTGAAGTCTGACTGTTTGGTGCGGGTCCTAATCTGGTTTGATTAGAAGCCATCGGATTAAGCGCGGGTTCTAGAGCGTATCTCTCAGAAGCCATTTGTGAAATCTCGTCAAACTTCACATTCATCGTCTCCATTATCCTTTTCGTTCTTCGATTATACACCCTGAATGCCCTCGAGTTTTCTGAATATCCAATGAAGATTCCAATATCACCCTTAGCTTTCAACTTTCCTAGATCTTCTATGTCGTTCGTCGGATAGCACAAAGCGCCAAACACGTGAAGGTAAGAGATGTCAGGTTTACGGTTGTTCACTAGATCATATGGGGTTTTATTGAATCTCGGATGGATTAGGGATCGGTTTTGAGTAAAACAAGCAGTGGCAACAGCATCAGCCCATAAGAATAGTGGTGCACTAGAATATATCAGCATTGTGCGAGCAGCTTCCACAAGAGTTCGGTTTCTTCTTTCAACTACCCCATTCTGCTGTGGAGTTCTAACAACTGATGTTTGGTGAGTGATTCCAACATCTTCAAAATAGGTTCTTAACTCCTGATTTGTGAATTCTGTGCCATTCTCTGTTCTTACAATCCTTACTGGAGCTTGAAGTAGAACTTGAATACGCTTCAGAAAGGTGATGATGATGCCTGGTTCTTCGTCTTTTGATCTCAAAAACTTTACCCATGTATATCTTGAATAATCATCAACGATAACAAGAATAAACTTTTTCCCATTAATGCTTTCAACTCTCATTGGGCCACATAAGTCCATGTGCAACAAATGTAACCTTGCTTCCGAACTAGGTACGGTTTTGGGTTTATATGATGCTCTTTTACTTTTTCCTTGTTCGCATGATGGACAAAGGTGTTCCTTGGTGTATTTGAACTTAGGAAGTCCGGTGACGATGTTGTCTTTGGCTAACTTGTTGATGGTGTCGAAATTGAGATGTGATAATCTTCTATGCCACAACCAGGACTTAGTTTCGGTTGCCCTTGTCATAAGACAAATTGGTGATGTAGAAGCCATTTGGTTGATGTCAATAGCATACAAGTTTGTACCACGATTACCAGTTAAGAGATCATCACCAACCAAATTTCTAATAAAAACCGTGTTTCTCCTGAATGCAACTTCTAAATCTGCATCACAAAACTGCCCAACTGAAAACAAGTTGTGTCCCAACCCTTCGACGTAGTAAACTCGAGTGATCAAAAAATTTCCAAACTGAAGATCTCCAAAACCCAGGATAGCTGCTACATGATCATTTCCAAAGCGTACAGTTCCCATGAATTTCCAGATGAAATTGATCAGCAGCTTTAAATTCCCGGTCATGTGCTTGGAGCAACCCGAGTCGACGATCCAAAGACATATTTCGATAACCTGCCAATAACAGAAGAGTTTGTATTTGGAAACCGTTTTGAATTTGGTTCCATGGGGTTAGGGGTATAATCAAAATCACATTCATGGACAGTTGCTAATTGTTTAGCTTGAACTATTTCTAATTTGCCATCCTTGAGTATAAATTCTCTACCCGTTGGAATCCAAACACAATGCTTAAGATAGTTCCTAGGTGTGCGACTATTAGTGGTGTTCCTAATTCTTTTAATTAGGTTTCCAACAAATCTAGATTTTGCAATAGGACCTTTCGAAACGCTCTTCGGTTCAGGCGTACCATTCACATTCTTAGAAACACATTCATCATGAACATCATTAATTAAACATTTCTTGCTTATTAAACAAACAGTATTAGAACCAGTACTTTCAACATTACATTCAGATGAATCATGTTTCTTATTAAAAAGCGATAAATTCCTAGGGTGTTCTTCTACTTCTTCAACTTTATTCTTGCAACTACTCTTAGAGGCAGGCGAGACTCTATTGTTCCTTGTATTGCTCCTAGGCTTTAGTCTGCTGCTCCTAGAGGTGCTGTCTAATCCTGTAGAAGTTGAGGCACACGCATTAGGATTTATATTGTTGTCCTTTTTAGCATCACTAGACTCTTTAGAATTATCCTTTTTGCACGCATTTGTCTTAGAAGTAGAGGCAGACGCATTAGTGGGACTAATCCTAAAAAGGCCAGGTGCTAGAACTTTTGGTGTTTCAACAACCGCTTTTCCTTTATCAACAATCTTTTCATTTTCAATTTTCTTGGGCAAGGGTGTTGGAGTGACTGGTTTTGTCAAATCCGTTTTCTCATCGACTTTTGGAGCAAACCGTGAAATAGACATGTTTGGTTTTTGAACCATATTTAGAACATTTGGTTTCTCCGAAGTCGATGGTTTTGCAAACTTAGTTTCCTCACCCTTCCTTTTTTGACTTTCAAGCTGAGCCCTCAAAAGATCATTTTGCTCTTTCATGTTCTTGTAAGCACGCTCATACGACAGTTTGTCATACTTGCATTCTTCCTTTTTTCGATCAAGTTGTTTAAAACATGACACATTTTCTTTTTCAAGCTTTATAAGAGCATTTTCTTATTTGGAAACAATTTCGAAAGTCTCAGCTCTCAGTCTTTCATCGTCTTGAACAGAGTATGTTTGTAAAATGATGGACATAATGTCAGTGGTCATAACAGCTTCGAAGAGAGAATCATTTAGGTTTTCCAAAACATTCATGTTTTCACGAGTATCATTAGCTTCGTTTACCTGGGATTTGTGGTCCTTGACAAAGTCGGCCGTTTCTTTTAAGAAAGCTTTTTCAAAATGGATTACCCTCGCACTGATGTTATTCAGTGGGATAGTAATTTCGTTTTCAAAAAAAATTTTCTACTCAATATGAAAACTGGAATGCCAGTTGTTAATATCGATTGTAGTTTTAGAAGCAACAATGTTTTGAAGTTCTTGAATTCTCTTTTTAACGTCATCCAGAATGTTTCTAGCCTCACTTGTATTAAAAGTGTTGTTAGAAGACATTTGTTCCATTTTTGAAAGAGATTTTGAAACAATTACTTTCTTAGAAAACATTTTTGAAAATGGTCGTTTTATGGAAAACACAGATGGTTCTTTTTGTGGAACAAAAGTAATTCCCGAAAGTTTGTACAATTTGTTGTAGTCAATGGGTTTCAAATCCTTTTGTTTCATTTTAGAAATGCTCTCTTCAACATGTTCTATCGTTTGCACAGAATCCCGAACGACGGGAGGATCATGTTTAGTGTAAAGCACATTACCATTATACAAAACATTCTGTTCTTGCTGAGCTTTCTTGAGATTACTGGGGGTGTTGTTACCAAGAGCCACTTTATGTTTCGTATGGTAAATCGGATTAGTTTGATTTGAAATCATTTTCATTGTTTGACTTGACTGACCCGACTTAACCACTAATTCTTCTAAATGTGCAATCATGTGTTCTGACTCTACGATTTCGGCCAAAAGTTTGTCTTCTTTCTTTGCAAAATCCTTTTTCAACTCATCCCTTTCTTTTTCAAGATTGGTATAAGCTGTTTTTTGTTTAGAGAGTTGGTTTTGTAAATCAGAAATTTCCACGCTTAAAGCTTTTATCTTCTTGAAAGAATAAACATCAAGTGTATCAAACTTGAGTTGCAATTGTTTTTCCCTTGAAACGGAATTTTGATAACCAATTTCTAATTCAGACAATCTTTTGTTAGGAAACTCAAAAGCTTTAGCGTTTTCCTTGTAACTCTCAAGCTCAGCGGTCAATTTAACATTCGCGGCCTTAACATCGCGATTGACCTTTTTCACTTTTTCAATTTCAATACCACAGTTATTTAATAATGATTCAAATAAAGCACGTGTTTCCTCATCATTCACAGCATGCTGTGAAACAAAGTCTCCATTATGACTCACATCTGGAGTCGCTGAAGGAGTATTGCTACTACTTGGCGTGTTCAGGAATGTATCATAAGTGGGTGCTTGCTTCTCAAAATGCTGTTCCTCACGAGGAGACATATCAAATATATCATTATTGTGACATGGGTTGAAAGTGGATACCTCAGATGGTGCATTGGTGTCATAAACAGGAAGTGAGTCAGAATCCGTGTCATACTTAGCTTCCTGAAGATTCGCCATGAATATGCAGTTCGCATCGATATCCTCTCTATCTTCCATGTCATCCATAAGAGCCATAAAGTCATTCTCCTCTGCGTTCAACTGAAATCCTGCTTCATTCTTTTGTGCCAGCAACACTGCTTTCTGCAAGTATGCTGAGTCTCTTTTGTTCGGCTTAGTAGGACAGTTCCTTGCCATATGACCTACACCCTGACAGTTGAAACACTTTACCGGATTACCCTGATTCACATTTCCCAAATTCCCAACTACTGGAGCTGCAACATTTCTATTCTGATTACACATTGTCTGATTACCAACATTCTGACCCCTCTGATTTCTAACAAACTGACACAACTGATTCCCTGCATACTGACCATACTGATTCCGTGCAAACTGACCTGCATTCTGATTCCCTGCATTCTGACCTGCATTCTGCATATTCTGATATCCCTTTTGATTCCCACAAACTCCAACCATTTGGCCTTCATTGCCCATATTGAAACTCGGCTGAGCAAACTGCTTGTTGCGAGTGTTTGATGAGATCCTTTGGTTGTTGTTTGTTGGTGTAGAATAGCGTCCTTGGAATGCCTTTGACAGAAAAGCAAACGCTTGGGACAATGCTGCAGTAGCTTCATCATTGTCAGTGAATTCCGGTTCTTGGAATTGTGGGTGTTGCTGTTGTGGAATAACTTGTTGTTGTTGTGGGTAGAACTGTTGTTGGTAGACCGGTGTTGGTTGTAGAATGCATGATGGTTGCATGTAGTTGTGAGTGGAAGATGATGATGGTGGTTGAGTGTTCACTGGTAATGGTGTTGGTGTATTAGCAATTAATGCAAGAGGATCATGATTCTTTGCCAATCTTTCTTTCCTTACTTCATTAGCCTCAGCTTGGTTTTGCTTCAAAAAGTCATAGAGTTGATCATAATTCACCTTATGTAAGTCCTTTGTTTGATTGACAATTGTAACATAACGACCCCATTCTTCTGGAAGGTTATTGATGAATTTGATGTTTGTTGCAATTGGTCGAGGTGTCAACTTGTTTCTAATTAACTCATTCATCAAAGTGCAAAACCTGGTGTAGTATGATTCAATCTGTTCACCTTTAGTGGATGTGAAATTCTCCCATTCAGTAAGAAGTTTGTTCTCAACGTCTTGTTGTCCAATCTCTGTGCCATGACATATCCTTCTAACACGTTCCCACATATCATGAGCAGTTTCACAGCTGTCGACCGCAGCAAAGATCTCCCGTGGTAATCCAAGTTGGATTAAATGCATTGCCATATCATCGGCTTTGATCTGCGCCTTGTCTTCATCTGTGTAATCTGCTTCTGTTTGTACACGCACGAATGGTTGAGTAGGAGGTGTTGCATTTGGATTACCTTCAATTTGAACTTGTCTTGGCTGAAATGGACCTTTTTCTATGGATTTGATCATTAATTTGCCATTATCTTTAGTTTTGATGTAACGAAGCATGCGGCTTGTCCATGGAAGATATCCACCTTTTTCAAGCATTGGAGGTCGGTTTTCGGCACCGGCAGCATGAATGTCTTGTTGAGTTGCCATGATTTGAATTCAAAGTGAAACGTTGTTCTGAGGATCTTTTGAAAGATAACAAAGGTTGTTGTAGATTAGTTGTTTGGTGAAGATGAAAGTTCGTTCTCGGTTGATCTGATTGATTTCGTAATTTCCCGCCAAAAATTGACTATGAAAATTTTCTTTCTCAAAATTTGAGAATCTCAAAGAAATACAATTCTAAGGTTACCTGAAAAATTTGAGATTTGAAAATTTTTTCGCCAAATTTTACCGAAAATTTTTCAATTTTGGCCAAAAAATTTGAATTTCGGGCCAAAATTTTCAACCTTATACTAAAATTTAAATCTCGCGTAAAAATTGAACGTTTAGTCTCGTGTGAAAAATATATATTTTTTTTTTTTTTTGGCTAACTTGATAAGATTGTGTTGTCTAACTCGGTAAGTCTGAAAACTGTCTAACTCGATATGTCGTAAAGCTCCAAACTCGATAAGTTTTACAACTCCCAAACTCGATAAGTATGAGTTTCTAACTCGATAAGTGCTAAATTTCTAACTCGATAAGTATGAGTTTCTAACTCGATAAATCTTAAAAATTTGGGCAGAGTTTCCCCCTAACTCGATAACCGATAAACCTAACTCGATAAACGATTAGGTAAGACAGGCAAACTCGCCAAACAAAAGTCCAAACTCGATAACTGTTGTAACTCGATAAAAGTTGTAACTCGATAAAACACTCCTTAACTCGATAACCCAAGTTCTAACTCGATAACCCTAACTTGAAAAATTTTTCTAACTCGATAACTTTTTGCACCTAACTCGAAAAAAAAAATTTTCTAACTCGAAATTTTGCACCTAACTCGAAAACAACCTGATGAACAGTAACCGAATGTTGCAAAATTTACTTTTATACCAAGTTTTTCAACCAAATCAAACCTAAAACAACCTATAATTATCCCTAGGCGATTGATACCACTTGTAGGACTGTAGAACAACCTATTTCACATATGAATCTTGCCTAAACCTAGAGAGAGAAAGTAAATAGAGAGAGAGAGAGTGGATGGGAACTCTAGTGTGTGGAATAATAACCTTGATATTTCTAAATGAATCACTAAGAGAACCAACCTCACAAATGAGGTTTACAAGAGTATTTATACATGAAGTCTAGGGCATCATCTATCTTATACATTATTACACTAAAGGCCCTTAGACTTTCACAAAACATGAATACTAAGCCTAAACTTCATCATAATGATATTCTAAAGCAACCTAAAACAATACGTTAATGACCGACACTTTTTATAAATAAAATACGATGCTAACAACTAGTTTTCTTAAGCCTAACATCGAATACAATCATCCGTAACTACTATAAACAAACAATCAACCCATAATTAACATCTAGGTTTCACTACATCTAAGCAAACACAAAGGAAATCTAGCCTAGCATGTTAAATTGAAGACAAGAGTAAGATATATTCAAACAACACATAGACATATTGAATGAATTGAAAGAGTACTTATCTTTAATTGAACATGAAAGTTTCAAAGGGTTGAAACCCTTAAAAAAGCTGGAAAATTCGACCTAGGGTTTTCCCTCAAAGTTGAACCCTCAAAGTTACACACTAATGAATGAATTTTGGAAAACTATATATAGATTACAATGGGTGACGGCGTCATGTATTGGGTTGTGACGCCATCAACTCGCCGCCATAATAAAAATCGTATTGCCTAGATCTTATTTTGACGCCGTCATGTATGAAATAGTTCTGGGCCGTCACTAATACTTGGACCATGACGGCCTTGGGTGACGCCGTCATGTCCAATGCACAAAACTCTTCTGGATCGACACATGTATTTCCCATATCCACCTCTTTTGTTACTCTTGACGCCGTCATTAAGGAAGTGGTGACGCCGTCAGGTACTATTCCCAGCAAGGAAAATTAAGACTTTGTCGTTTTCTTCACTTTTATGCTCCAAAAAAGTCCAAAATGCTTCCTTTTCCAGATTTCTATCCAAAAGTACCTAAAATGACAAAAGGAACGATTTAGGGCAATATTTGATCAAATAATCTCGAATCCGGGCTTAAATGACCCCCTAAAAAGGGTTCATTTTTCGCCTCATCAATGCCCTCGATTCAAAGACCTATAAAGATGTATTGTGACAACATTTGCCAATGAACCTGGAATCATGAGTGGTACTAGACATTTCCCGATTAAATATCACTATGTTCAAGAACAAGTCAAAATAGGTGAAATCAAGTTACTCAAAATTCACACAGATAATAACTTATTAGATCCATTGACAAAGCCTCTATTATAAGCTTGTTGAAGGCATATGACTTCGTTTAGCTGATAGTTTCATGCCCATTTGTGAGTAGTATTTGGATAAGGGATGTTATGAGCAATTCTTATTTTAATGAAATAAAGTATTATGTTATGTTTGTTTAGCGTTGTCTTAATAATATATCCTGTATTTGCATGTTTAATATTCATGAATAAATTATTTATTATAAATGTCCGTTGTCGATTAATGATATGGGAATATCATTAAACTAAGACAAATCTGAGTATTGGTCAGGATATACTTGAAAGTATATTGATGCATTGACATACCAATTTCACATGATATTCAATGAATTGAATATAGGACTTATCCCAACTACATGATACTACTTATGGATCTTGTAGTAAACCATGAAATAGTTATCCTCAGACTTGAGATACTAGATAAGAGTCATGGATGTAGTGCATTTTTGTAAAGCAATTTACCGTTAACCGTAACTGGTAGTTATAAGGATTGGTTTCAGAAGTGTTGCAAAGTTCATGGGTTATTGCTTGTAGTCAAGAGAGAATTTGTTACTTCAATTTCGTTTTGAAGTTTAATACTGCTGGTCCTGATTGCGTGTGAAACGTGTATCAAAATAAATACAATGTAGTCATGAGTGGAATTTACACTACAAGAAAAGTGGCTTTTTAGGACCCCCATAAGCGTCATAAAATGGTACTTTTTAGGACCTTTCATTTAATAGGACCAAGGATGAAAGCGTTTCATGTAAGGCGGTTGTAATAGGTCCAAAGTGTCATAATATCTCAAATACCCTTATGAAACCAATTTTATGGTCGTATTATATGTCTATGAACAACCTAAGTAGCGTCCTAATAAAACCATATTAGGACACTTTTACATTGTTTTGACATGTGATTACCTACTTTTAATCTTTTGAGACACATAAAAACGTCCTTAAAAGTATTGTTAGGACGCTTATGATGTAACATCATAGCTATTTTAGCAACCAAGAAAAGGGTCCTAATAACTCAAATAAGATTATGATACCAATTTTATGGTCGCATAATAGGTCTATAAACAACCTAAATAACGTCCTAATAAAAACATATTAGGATACTTTTACAATGTTCTAACATGTGGTAACCTACTTTTAATCTTTTGATACATATACAAGCGTCCTTGAATGTTAATTCTTAAGACGGTTATTATATACCATTATAGTTACTTTAACACCAAGAAAAGGGTCCTAATATCCCAAATACGATTATGAAACCAAATTTATGGTCGCATAATATGTCTATGAACAACCAAATAACGTCCTAATAATAACATATTATGACACTTTTACAATGTTGTAAAACGTGGTTACCTAATTTTAATCTTTTGATACATATACAAGCGTACTTAAAAGATAATTGTTAGGACGCTTATCATATAACATTATAGCTACTTTAGCACCAAGAAAAGGGTTCTAATATCTCAAAGAAGATTAGGAAACCAATTTTTTGGTCGTATAAAATGTCTATTAACAACCTAAATAATGTCCTAATAACAACATATTAGGACACTTTTACAATGTTAAGCGTCCTTAAAAGTTAATTGTTGGGACGGTTAATAAGTTTAATAGGACAATTTCAAAGTCCTGACAAGTCATATGATAGGGCGCTATTTTCAGCATTTACACTCTATTATTATGATATGAATAAAACATCAACTAATTATTAAATGAATAAAATGAAATTGTATTTCAAATAAGCAATTGTCATAACAAAAGCACTAAACATAAATAAGGTAGACACTATCCAACATAAAGTCTTGTAACATTAAACAATAAATTAAAGTAACAAGAAGCTTAGTCCGGGGTCATCATGCATCCTTTCTCAATCCTCACGGACCACCTACAAATAAACACCCATGTATAAACATTAAGCTCCATGTTAGTAAAATTATTGGTATCACAAGATTAACAAAGACATACCGAGATAAAGGGACAAGGCCATGCTATGGTTGCACCAACACAGTCTTCAATTGTGGCAAATAACCCATATGGTCTCATCAACATTTCATCTCTTTTTGTTGGTACTTGAACGTTAACCTCACACCATCCTCGTCCAATATCTATACCACCAACTATATCATTTGGGTTCAAGCTCCTCACCCATCCTTTTGCTACAGTCTCGGTTGAGTTTAGAATGCTTTTAAGGAAAACTTCATCCCCGACCTAGATTTCAGTTTTCAACAAACATTTATCAATTTATAGTCAGACACATGTATTAGGTTAAACAGATGTAATACTGCAGGTATGGAGGCTGGTGTATACAAAGGAGGTAAAAAATTGATCAGTGTATGCTGAATATGTGAAAATATGTATCTGACGTTATGAAAATGCAACAATACTATATTGGAGATGCAACAACTAATGAGATATGTAACGTCCCCTATTCTGCAATTTATTCATGCAACAATTTGCTTATTTCTCAATTATCATCCAGAGAATTTTGCTATCTAGTCATATTTTAATGGTATTCTAGAATCTAGACATTTGAAGTTGCTAGGGAAAACTACTAAACTGAAGCCTAAACTTCCACAACATATAATATCCAGTTAGCATAATGCAAATCATATCTATATGAGTTCTCAAATGTCACGCAATCACCAAAGATGCACAATGGTGGCTCAAACCAATATCAGGCTATGAGCATCTCAAAACTGCACATTGCATATCTGCAACTACTTTACTTAATTCAGAAAGGTAATTTATATTCAACTAGCTTGTTACGCCATGCAAATATATATATTTGGTAATCAATTATGAGTCATCTTCCTAGCATGTCACAATAGAGGGTCACCCTACTCAAGACAATCTTATTTCACATAGGCCATGTGGTCATTCCTCATTTCCCTCTTTGGCATTCCTATAGTCCTACGAAATCTCAAGAAATGCATACTTGTTGCATCTGCTTAAAGTAGCAATAAACTAAAACAATCCATGCATTCTGCATCACTGTTACATAATTGGGGCACCCTTTAACCCGAATCACCCGCCCCGACATAACTAGACCCGGCTACCACCCAAATCACTGTTGCATTCTGATGAAGAACAATACATTTTGGTTGTTAATGTTATTCATAATTAAAAACAAATACGAAAAAAGAAAGTGTTGTGGTCATTTAAAGGATGGAAAAGCAACGATTTATAATAGAAACATACCCGTAAACATGGAGGTTCATTGGTTACAACAGGAGAATGTTGTGATGTAAGAGGTAGAACACTGGAACTATCCGTCGACCCTTTCATCTCTAATAACTGGGCTCATAACTATTCATTTTCACTAGTAAGTTCTCCACATCTAGACTTCAATTCGTTGTTTTCTCTATGACATGCTGAACGACTTGGTATTACACCCCAAACATCAGAAGCACGAACACCTAGACCATACATGCCTGCGTCACCATTTCGATCTTTACCCATAATTGTAGAAAAAATATCATCTGGTCCAGGATTATCAATCGAACCCTCGGGCAGATTATCACTAAGTCGTTTCATTTCATCCTGCATTTTATATCAACATGAACAACATATAGGAAAGGCACGTATTACGAAAAAAAGCATATTGTATTTAACTTCTGCTATTAATACACTTTTCCACACATAAAAGCATATTACTTACAATCGCATTTGCAGTGTCAACATTTTTGATATTTCCATCTTTGGAGAAGCATGCACTAAAAAGATCCAATCGACTTGGATCTTGTCCCAAAGATGTCTGTATGAATAAAAAGAAAATGAATATTAACAGTGGATATCGACAGGATACATTAACAATCCCACTGTCTCCATACAGTTACCTTTAACTCTTCACGGACGCGAGCATAACCTTTTTTACCAGTTCTTTGGATCATCTTCTTTTTTGCCCGATTCGCCTTGTTTTTTTAATTTAAACTCTGCAGCAGGAAAGTAAAATATCATAATGGGAAATTAAGTAATGTTATTTAAAGTGGAAGAGTATTTCACACCTTAGTGTTTTCTTTATTCCAATACTTCACAAGTCTCTTCCATTGTTTTTTTTGCACTTGCTTTGGCCTAGAGCTTATTTGTTGCTTAACTGACAAAGATGGATCATGGTAGAGTTCCTTAACTCTTGCCCTCCAGTTCTTCACCTTCCGCCCAAATGATTGCAATATCCATTTTTCTCCAGCTTCCGAAATATCAAATTTTGTCTAAAAAATGTAATAGCTCACATTAGAAAACAAATACTTTATTCATTAACATACAAATTTAACATTGTGTACCTTTAAGAGTTCAAGCAAACCTTTTTTTTGCGGCGTCAACTTTATTCCATGATTTATAAATCGGACAATACTTTCCACTCCTTGAAAGGGTTCCCATGAAATGAGTCAGATGACTATTTTTGTTGTTAATAGGTTGTCCGTATTCATTAACTAAAATAGGAATTCTATCCCCTTTTTCTTGGGCCCAAACTTTTGCCGTACGTGTTGGTCCTCTCTTTCTTTTGCTTACAATCCGAACTACAAAAAGTGAACATGATTTACAATAGATACGTATTGATTGAGCCCGAACCGTCAGATTATTATTGACCAAGGTCAACAAGTCAAAGACAGCCTAGAATCAATACTCCGGTGATAGTGTAGTGTTTTCCCGGGTCGTTAAAGTCCCAGCGAGATCGAAATGGTGTTTTTGGAAATCGTTTATGAGAAAGTGGCACTAAGGACAGTAGCCAGATGATGTGGGAATGATATTGCTACTGTTATTTTGGTATTTGTACACAGATATAATATTCACAAAAATCAGGTATACAGATATATGCACATATTCACAATTCAGATTTACGTAATCGGACTGAAAAGGTGGGATTTTGGTATTTAACAACTACAGGGGGTGCTTTTGACACTTTTTAAAACTTGAAAATTAAAAATGAAAATGAAATTATAAAAATGATTAAAATACTATTTAGATATTATTTAATTAATTAAATTATTTAAAATCTAAATTAAAATCTAATTTAAATTAACTAATAATTATAACTAATACAAATTAAACTAAAAAGTTGTAAAAATATTTTCTAAACCTAAATTAGAACTTGAAGAAAGTATAAAAAATGAAAAATAAATATTTTTGTCTTTTTATGGGTTTTTTATAAATTGAAAACTATTTAACTTAATTAAACTAATTAAACTACTTTTAATTAATATTAATACTAAATTAACTTAGAAAATTACAAGAAAATTTATAAAATTACTTAACCATCACAGGAATCCTAAAAAATTATAAAAACTCTAAAAATTATGTTTTAAGATTAAACCACTAATTATTTACCTTTTAATTAACTTAAGTCTATTTAAAACAAATAAAATAAGAAAAATAGAAAATGAATAGTAGAACCTCAAAATATATTTTCTAAAAGTCTATTTTACTATATTAGAACTAGGAAAAATATAAAAACTAAGTTTTACCTTATAAAACCTAAATAAGCTATTTAATACTTAATATTAATTAATAATTAATAAAATTAAAATTAAACCTAATTAATACTAAATGACAGAATAAAAATCTGAAAAAATTATCAAAATTACTTTACTATATAAGGTATTTAATAAAAATATAAAAACACTAGTTACTTAATTAAAATCTTAAAATGAAAATTAAAATTAAATTGAATTAAATAGAAACTATCACTTATTTTAACTTTGGATTTTTTGGATTTTTCTTTTACAAACTTATTTTACTACTGAAAATAAAGAACTTTTGCGAAAACACTTTTCAAATAGCTTATAAATAAGCTATAAGCACCCCCTTGGCTTACACAGTTGACTTATGTTGACTGTGAGGTCAATTTAGGTCAAATGGCTCTGGGTGGGGTCCACAATGGTCAAAATGGGTACAAACAAGTTGAACACACTCAGATAAGCCAGAAATAGCAAGCAATAAGCAAAATTAAGCTGAATGAAGAGAAATAAGCACTTTGCACTTTCACAAATGACTCAGACCTGGACAGACTTTGTGGGCAATTTTATGTGGGGTCCACTGGGTCCTAGGTCAACCCAAGGGTCAATCCACACTCCCTGGTAGGAGGGGGTTGGGAAAAGCTAATTAGGATGTCTGGGGCCCACTGAGTTGGTCAGAAATCGCCACCAAATTGGTGGTGATGGACTGGGTCTGAATGAGCAGGGCACACCTTTGCCCTGCAAGTGAGTTTGAGGGTCTGTGGGACCCACCTAGACTACCAAAAAAATTAAGCAAAAATTTGAGCTAATAGATCAGCTGATAGACTCTAATCACAACAAATTTCAAACCTTAACTTCCATCACACAACTCACAATTTAATTTGGAAATTTAGCAAAAATCTGAGAGTATGAAGTTTTGACTTTTAGAGAATTCACAAGTTTTGACTTTTATGAATTTCTATTAGCTTTTACTGATTACCAACTAGGTTATAAGCTATATTAGGATTAGTTTACACTATATTAAACACTAATGTACCTAATGAGTAAGATTTAGATAACTAAAACTCTCACAGTTAACTGTGAGAGTTAGAAAATTGAGATTTTGACTTTTGGTTAAAACAAGACCTGACTTTATTGATGTTCTAAGTTAATATTAACCTAAGTAACTTGTATCAACCAGAAACCAAACACTCCCTTAAGATTGACTGATTCAAGTTTTAAGTAGCTAAGGGTTGTGAAAGCTTATGAGCTTGTTCCAACTCAGCTTTTAGTGAGATATTAGATCTAAATGACAGCCTAGGAACAAAAATCAACCATGAACACTTAAGTATGCCACTTGACTGTTTATAACTAGTAAACCAAGAATCACAATTACTATTGTATTCTAACTAACAAGTGATGAATGTAAAGCCACAAATTACTCAAACAACAACAAATAGCATAAGCAAACACAGATTAGCAATAAGAGAAGTAATCAAACAGAAGCTACTCAAACTTAGACTTTTTAGTGGAATTTTGAAATAAGAACAAGCTTACAAAACCATCCCTAGCATGAACAAGGGATTTTCCACAGTTGCCTATCTTTAGATAGGCCAATCCAGCTCCAAGATTGATCACCAATTACCTCTTCAAACCTGAAATCAAAAATCAAACAACACAGTTGACTATAGTTGACTTTTTTGATTTTTTAGTTTTCTTCTATTATACTGAATTTTAGATGTCTCTAAAGCTTTAACAAGCTTCTTGGAACCTATGTGACCTATTCTCAGTCCATTAATCTTGCTTTAAGACACCATTGAACTAAATGAGAATTTGAAAATTGGAATAAATTGCACAAACTTGAAACAAACTGAAATTTATGATTTTATAGCTTAAAAAGAGTTGAGATACAATACTTAAACTATTACAATGCTGGAAATTGAAAGGTTTACACTAATTTGAGAGTTAATTTAAATTCGACACAAAATAAAAACTACTAAAAACTACACAGCTTCATTCCTTGCATCTTCTCCTTTTATAGCCATCCCTTAGGTCTTCTGGGTGCATCCTCATCATTTCCCACCTTTTTCTGATAAAATTGGTCCACTAATAAGCTGCCACGTATTTTGGCGCCAAAATGACTATTTGCAAATTGCTCCCTGATTGAGTGTATTGGGGGAGAAGCATTAAATGTGGGTGGCTTGGGTAGGTGTAGGGAGGTGGGGATGATGATGGGATGGACAAGTTGGGGTGGTGGAGCTGCAAAACCAGGGGTGGTATGGTGGTATTCGGGGTGAGAGGGAAATGGGGAAGAAGGGTGGTTTGGTTGTGTTTGACTGGTATTGACCAGGTCAAAGGTTGACCTGGGTTAATATTAAGGGTGCAATGGGCTAAGGGGTGGACTGGGTAAATTTTGGGCCCAAGGAAAATAGGGTGGACTAGGCTTAGGTATTGGATTGGATTTGGTTTAGTTTATTTTGGATCCGGTTTAGGTTTATTTCCACAAGGACTATTTTTGCAATTATGGGAAAGTTGAGGGTGTAATCTTGGCATGTTTCCAAAATATTTTTCAAGGGTGTATAATGCCACATCATGAATAGTACAAGGTTCTTTGGTGATTTTTCAATTTATTTTTCACCAGGGACTGAAACCGTCAAACTTTCAAACTTCAGGGACCATTTGTGTAATTTTCACCAAACTTTCCACCAAGGACCAATCCTGTCATAAAAGGTTAGTGCAAGGACAAAATTTGTTTTTCTCAAAGTTTTTCATATCCCAGGGACCATTTTTGACAATTTTCACAATTCAGGGACTAAACTTGACATTTTGTGAAACTTTTCACCAAAGGACTAATTATGTAACTTTTTGATTTAAAAGGACCTTTGGTGACTTTTTCAAGTTTTTAGAATGACCAGGGACTAGTTTTGACAACTTTTTGAAAGTTGGGGGACTGAAACTGCCAAATATGCAAACTTTGTGCGTTTTTCATCTGTTTTTGGTATTTTTGCATTTGAGACATGTAAAACACTTTCCTGGGATATTTTCACTATTTTGATTCATTATTGAGTGTTTTTGGATGTTTTGGCAGCTCAAAAATGGTAAAAATGATGAGTATTTACACACTCATCAATCCCCCACACTAAAACATTGCTAGTCCCTAGCAATCTTTTGAGAAAAACTTGATGGATTTGAAAATCTCTTTACCAAAAGCCATCACTTCTAGAGTAGCCAGGTGTAAGAACTGTGGCACACCTGATAACCGTGTGATTTTGAGCAAACCACCAGCTGTCAACGGATTTTATTAGTCTTTACCAAAAGCCGTTTGCTTCTGGACTAGCCAGCATCTTGATGGACTAAGTCAACATCTTGGTGAGCTGAATACCAATTATGGATTTTCCACGGCCTTTACCACAAGCCATAATCTTGTGGGCTAGCCAACTCATTTGCTTATGAGGATGCGGGGGAGCTGAGGAACCATACAATTTTTGGCAAACTGCCAGCCATCAACGGGTTTGAGATGTCTTTACCAAGAGCCGTTTGCTCCTGGACTAGCCAATCCATTTCTCATTTAGACTTTGGCGGACTGATTACCACAAAAATTTTGAAATAAAGTGAAAAATTTTAGGCCTAAAAATGGGGGTACTTAGAAAGTTTTGTGATAAAATTCGTAAGAATTTCCCCCCCCCCCCCCCCCCACACTAGAACTGAATATTGTCCTCAATATTCAAAGTCTCGGCTATTATGCCGAATCTCTGAACGGAAAAAGCTAATATTCGATGCTAACTGTGGAAATTTGGATTTTATTTTTCACTTTATTTTGCTGTACATACAATCTTTTTTTTTTTTTTTTTTTTTTTTTTTTTTTTTTTTTTTTTTTGGAAATTCATATACATATTTACTTTTCAAATGGTGGGGGACGGCCACTCCCCCACACTAGGGTGGTAGAAAGTAGAAAGAAGTCAGAAATACGGGTGAAAACCCATATATGCTGTTAATTTTTGTTCACCGAGTCACTAGCTTGACTCGATCCCCGAATTTATTGGTCCATGGGGAAAGTTTGGAGATCCGGGACAACCATGGGTGGTATGTCCTCTCCAAAATAATGTTTCAATCTGTGACCATTCACTTTGAAGTTGGGACCTTCGGGTTGAGATAATTCAACAGTCCCGTATGGATATACTTTAGCAATAGTGAATGGTCCGGTCCATCGGGTTTTTAATTTCCCCGAGAAGATCTTTAATCTTGAATTGAAAAGAAGGACTCTGTCACCGACGTTGAAAACTCGGTTCTTAATCTTAGAGTCGTGAATCTTCTTTGTCTTTTCTTTGTAGATCAAAGAGTTCTCGTAGGCTTGATCACGAAGTTCGTTTAATTCATTGAGTTGAACCTTACGGTAATCACCCGCTTTATGAAGGTCATAGTTAGCATGTTTCAAGGCCCAATAGGCTTTGTGCTCAAGCTCGATCGGTAAATGACACGCCTTCCCGTATACAAGCTTGTATGGAGTACACCCAATGGGTGTTTTGTAAGCTGTACGGAAGGCCCAGAGTGCATCATCTAGTTTATCCGACCAGGAAGCACGGTTTTCTCCTACTATCCTCTCAAGAATCCGTTTAATACCACGGTTGGAAACCTCCACCTGCCCACTTGTTTGGGGGTGATATGCGGTGGAAAGACGATGAGTAACACCGTACTTAAGCATGACCTTTGCAAATTGATCATTGCAAAAGTGAGTACCGCGATCACTAATGATGGCACGTGGGGTTCCAAAACGAGCAAAGAGGGATTTCAAGAATTTCACAACTACTCGGGCATCATTAGTGGGTAAGGCTTTAGCCTCAACCCATTTTGACAAGTAGTCAACAGCCACGAGTATGTATTTGTTTCCACGAGAAGATGGGAATGGCCCCATAAAATCAATGCCCCAGACGTCAAAGATTTCACAAACTTGAATAGCATTTTGTGGCATTTCGTTCTTTTGTGAAATATTCCCGTGACGCTGACAAGCATCACAGGTTTTGACTAACTCGTGGGCATCCTTATAGATCGTGGGCCAATAGAAACCGGAATCAAACACCTTTTTGGCGGTGTAGTTAGGACTATGGTGGCCCCCGATGGGTCCAGCATGGCAAGCCTTGAAAATATCAGCGGCTTCCTGTCGGTATACACATCGCCTGATGACTTGATCGGCACAGATTTTGAAGAGGAAGGGGTCGTCCCAGAAATAATGTTTGACGTCTTTAAAAAATTTGTTTTTCTGTTGGGACGTCATCCCCTTCACGATGAAGTTACCCGCACGGTAATTTGCAAAGTCGGCAAACCATGGGGTAGTAGAGTCACCACGAAAAGTAACTGCACTGAGTGTCTCGAGAGGGAATGATTCATTTATTTCTTGTTTCTCGGACACATCTTGATGTGGGTTTTCTAATCGTGAGAGATGATCAGCAGCAAGGTTCTCGGCTCCTTTTTTATCACGAATAATGATATCAAATTCCTGAAGGAGGAGAACCCAACGGAGAAGCCTCGGCTTTGCATCTTGCTTTGCAAATAGGTACTTCAAAGCCGAGTGATCCGTATACACCACGCATTTGGTTAGGATCAAGTATGACCGGAATTTCTCAAAGGCATACACCACAGCTAGGAGTTCTTTTTCAGTGGTGGTGTAATGACCTTGAGCCTCGGTCATAGTCTTACTTGCGTAGTGTATAGGCTGAAAGTATTTTGCTTTACGTTGCCCCAAGACCGCACCTATGGCATAATCACTAGCATCGCACATAAGCTCAAAAGGTAGGTCCCAATCGGGGGCAACAAGAATCGGTGCCTCGGTAAGCTTTTTCTTTAATGTTTCAAAAGCTTCGATGCACTCAGGAGAGAAGATGAAAGGAGCTTCCTTCTCGAGGAGATGGGTCATAGGCCGGGCAATCTTAGAAAAATCTTGGATAAACCTACGGTAGAAGCCGGCATGACCCAAAAAGCTCCTAACACCTTTTACGGTGGTGGGATGAGGTAATTTAGCAATGACATCGATTTTGGCTTTATCAACCTCAATCCCGTTCTTTGAAATTTTATGGCCGAGGACTATGCCCTCTTTAACCATAAAGTGACTCTTCTCCCAGTTGAGACTCAAATTCGTTTCTTTGCAACGTTTAAGCATTTGTTCCAAGTGGGAGAGACAGGTCTGAAATGAATCCCCGATGACTGAAAAGTCATCCATGAATACCTCCATAGTTTTCCCGATCATGTCGGAAAAAATAGACATCATGCACCTCTGGAACGTGCCTGGTGCATTACATAAGCCGAAAGGCATACGTCTGTAAGCAAAAGTTCCGTAGGGGCATGTGAAGGTAGTCTTCTCTTGATCCTGGGGATCAATGGGGATTTGGAAGTAACCCGAAAAACCATCGAGGAAGCAGTAGTATTCATTCCCCGCAAGTCTTTCAAGCATCTAGTCCATAAAAGGGAGAGGAAAATGGTCTTTACGGGTGGCTTCATTTAACTTTCGATAGTCAATACATACTCGTCAACCCGTGACCAAACGAGTTGGAATCAACTCGTTATCCTCGTTGGTGACAACGGTAATGCCACCCTTTTTAGGGACACAATGAACTGGGCTAACCCAAGGACTGTCAGATATAGGGTAAATCAATCCCGCATCAAGAAGTTTAAGAACTTCTTGTTTTATAACTTCATGGATTTTTGGATTTACCCTTCTCTGTTGTTGCACTGCTGGCTTAAAGTCATCCTCCATTAAGATTTTATGAGTACAAAAGTTCGGGCTTATGCCCTTAATGTCGGAGAGTTTCCAAGCGATTGCTTGTTTATGTGACTTTAGAACCTTTAGGAGTGCTGCCTTTTCCTCAACTTTTAAGTTCTTAGCAATAATGACGGGTAATTTATCATCACCCTCCAGAAATGCATATTCTAGATGAGGAGGCAAGTCCTTGAGCTCAACCTCGGGAAAGTCTTCAGTTATTTCAACATTTTTGACTTCCGCTTTATGAAGTATTTTTGGAGACGGAGAGGGTGAAGGATCGTCATTTAACAATCTTTCAAGGAGAAAAATGTCCCCCTCCGGGTCAAGATAGTTTTCATCAACCCCATCAGGGATTGAGCTATCCTGAGCAAGAAAAGCCTCGAGCTCTTCCAGAAGGAAGTCACCTCCCTCAAACGGAGTGAGGGAAGGGGAAGAGTCGGAAATGATAGGGTCAGTAGAAAGACTGCCACTGGATGAGAAACCAAGGACCTCTTGAGAATACTCCTCAGACGCAACATCGATGATGTCAATTCGGTTAACCGTTTCTGCGTCATAGTTGGAGGAGTATCTTGAAGTCTGATCAAGATTGAATGTGATGGCCTCGCCACCAACACGTAGAGTGATTTCTTCTTCGAATACATCGATTAAAGCACGACCCGTTCTTAAGAATCCCCTCCCGAGAATGAGAGGGACTCGTGGGTCAGCATCGAAATCAACAATCACGAAATCTGCCGGAAAATGGAACTTTCCTACTTTCACGAAGATATCTTCGGCAATGCCGAGAGGACGGGATATAGTACGGTCTGCAAGCTCGAGTGTCATGCAGGTCGGAGTGAGAGCAGGAAGTGAGAGTCTTTTCCAGACTGTGTAAGGCATCAGGTTAATGCTTGCGCCAAGATCGGCCAAGGCAAAGCATTCAACCATCCCCGGGAAAATACAAGGAATGAGAAATTTCCCGGGATCCCCAAGCTTCTCGGGAAGCTTTTTCAAGAGCACTGCTGAGCAATGCTCATTAAGAGGAGTTTTTGCCATCTCACAAAGTTTCTCTTTGTTGCTTATCAGATTTTTGATTGTTGAAGCAAATTTAGGCATGAGAAGAAGAGCTTCCGCGAAGCTAATATCAAAGTGTAATTCTTGGAAAATTTGATAAAATTTTTCCATCTGATTGTTAGCTTTCTCGCGGTTCTTTTGTTCACTCAATCGAGAAGGATATGGAATTGATGGCTTAGGATCATTCTTTGGGATTTCATCAAAACTCACAGGGGGATCAAATACAACTTTCGGCTTACGAGCCGGGACCGGGACAACTTGAGGGTGGACGTTATTGATACCTCCGTTATTAGTAGGAAGTACCTTGTCCGTAGTGACCTCAGGTTCACGTTCCGCTACCTTAGAAGGAGAAGAAGAGGTAGAAGGAATCGAGGGTCCATTGTAATATGTCCCACTTCGGGTGGTGATCGCTTTGACATCGCCCCTCGGGTTAGCGATCGTGTTGCTCGGTAATGTACCTGGGCCCGAGGGTCGATCATTTAAAGACTTCTGAAGCTCAGAGATCTTGCCGATCAATAACTGATTCGTTTCCTCTTGTGCTTTCATGAATTGTTTTAGCACTTCTTCGGAGGAAGACGAGGGTTGAACAACGTTTTGATTTTGAACAGGAGGATTTTGAACACGGTTGTTTTGAAAATTCCCTTGATTTTGATTGTTGTTACCCTGAAAAGTGTTTCTCTGATTGAAATTACCCTGATTGTAATTCCCTTGATTCTGGTTTCTTTGAAAATTTCCTTGAAAACCTTGGTTTTGATTGCCATTTTGAAAATTGTTTTGATTAAACTGGCCTTGATTTTGGTTCGGGTTTTGGAAATTTGAGTTTTGACCTTGGTTAAAATTCTGATTTGAGTTACGGTTTTGATTTTGATTAAAACCTGGAGGTCCGAGAAAATTGTTGGAACGATAGCTCAAGAGATTACGGTCTCTTTGCGGTTGGTAAGAATTACCCCCCGTATTATAGGAACCGTGAGCAGCATATACGTTCTCTGGAGGAAAGTCAGCGGTAGCTGGACACTCGGAATACAAATGAGGGCCCCCACAAGTTTCACAACTTCGGGCAACGGCTTTCACTTGTTGATTTTGAGCCTGATTTTGCATCGTTTGGCTTATTCTCAACACAGCCGTAGAAATATCATCCATCTTTTTGGTAAGAGCTATTATTTCAGGAGATGATGATGAGGGAGTAACTGAATGACATGACGCATCCCTCTCCGCAGAGGAATCCCAAAAGTTATGATGGGCAGTCATGTTCTCGATTAAGTCATAGCACTCCTCGGGACGCCTTTTCATAAAGGTCCCACCAGCAGTAGCATTGAGAATGTCTCGGTGCCTCAATGTTAGACCATTATAGAAGGTATCTATGATGGTAACTTGCAACATATTGTGGTTAGGGCACCGATCAATGGCTAGCTTATAACGCTCCCAAGCCTCAAAAAGAGACTCATCGGGACGTTGCCGGAAGTTGCTGATATCATTTCGTAACTTGGTAACCATGGATGGTGGAAAATATTTTGCTAAAATTTTGGTTACCATTTCATCAAAGGTTCGAATAGAATTTTTTGGAAGTCGGTCAAACCATGCAGTGGCATGATGAGTGAGAGAATAGGGGAAGAGGTACAGCCAGAGGGAATCATCCGTGACACCATGCTGTTTCATGCTTTGGGTGACCGTGAGATATTTGTCAAGATGCTTATTGGCATCGTCACCCGGTAATCCGTGAAATTGACACGAATTCTGGACTTGTTGGATCATGTGGTGCTTGAGGCCAAAGTCCGTAGCCTCAATAGTGAGTGGTGCAATAGGCCCACCCCGCCCTTGCATGGTAGGCTGGCACAGCTCCTCCATCGTTCGGAGATCGGGCGCTGGCTCACCCAAGGGAGGGTCAGGGGGTGGTAAAGGTGGTGGTGGCCCAGCGGCCATTTCGGTCTTTGGTTCTTGTGTGTCAGAACGTAGCTCGTGTACGTTTTTCTGATGTTTACGTTTTGTTTGTGACTGATGCGTGGGAATCGCACCTTGCTTTACCTCTCAAGGGATCTCGAGAAGCTTACAACCCCCACCAGGCAGTGTACCTGATCGTTGTAGTATAGTATAGTGACAAGTACCGGGGGATTGATTGTTCAGCTTAGGAATAGTGTCGCTAGGATTAGAAAACCTAATTAATAGTTCTAAAGGTGAGAGATGATTATTTTTGTATTTTTATATTTTTATAAAAGCAAGTAAAATCTCGGGTTTTGGAAGAGTGGGCGGAATTAGTTGCTATTCAACTAACCCAAAACTAAGATGCAATCAAAATAAAATAATAAAAATGAAAATAAACTAATTATACTAAGGTTGTGAGCAGTGGTTGGAGAAATTGTGTTTACTTAGACTTCACTACTCCCTAGATATCTTTTACACGTTAATTACTTGTTACACTTGTATGGATGACGGATTGTATTCCTTAATACCATTCGTGGGGTGGCATACATAACTCCCCAACTCTATGAGCTCTTATCTCCTCCTACACCATGACCCAGCACAACTATAGGGATTGTAAACAGTGGCTCATGCATTAAATACAACCAATAAAGACCTAGTACGCCTCGGTTCATGTTTCTTAAGACATTCAAGCATGTTACCATTTAGAGATCTGCCAGTTTTCTTAAGCCTAACATATAATATCATTCATCCAAAACAAGAATAGACAAGTAATCAACACATAATCAACATCTAGGTTTCATTAGATCTAAGCAAACACAAAAGAGATCTAGCCTAGCATAGTAGAATTGAGACAAGAACAAGAGATAAACAACCAACACATAGACATATTGATTGAATTGAAAGTACACTTATCTCAATTACAATGCAAGGTCTCAAGGGTTTGGAACCCTTGAAAAACCTGTAAAAGAGGCACCAAAATCGTCTTTAGGGTTTCACCAAAACTTCTCCCTTTTTAATGAAAAAACTAGAAAACTATATATCGGAAAAGTAGGCTGACAGCGTCAAGAGTTACTTGTGACGCCGTCACCTCGCCGCCATATACTTCCTCGGACGGCCTTGATCCACTTATGACGGCCTATGTGACGCCATCACCGACCACGGTATTTTATTCTTGCCACTTTGACGTCGTCATGATGCCTTCTGACGCCGTCACCACCCACGGTGTTTAATTCCTCATGTCTGACGCCGTCAAGATGGTAGTCTTGACGCCGTCACCTTGTATCTTCAGCATGGAAATTTGGTACTTTGCCGTTTTCTTCACTTTTATGCTCCAAAAATGTCCAAAATGGCTTCTTTTCCAGAATTCACTCTCCAAACACCTAAAATCACAAAAGGAACGATTTAGGGCAATATTTGATCAAATAAAATCGGATTCGGGCTTAAATGACCCCCTAAAAACGGATCATTTTTCGCCTCATCATATACCCTTACACTTGAGATTTGCTTGTCCTCAAGCAAATGCGCTTTTATTCTACTCAAAAGACAAGTTAGGGGTCATTTAACACTAATATAAAAGTAATTACAACAAATAATCATTCCACTAAAGATCAATAGACAAGCACGGAGGTCATACACTAGCACCTCACAAATAGTGTTTAGATACTCACATCTCTCGGGTGTAATAAAGTAATTTAACATTATGGAAATGGAAGATATCTCTCACTACCTGTCATAGCAAAATAGATTACCATAGGCTTGGGAAAGGATCAAACCTCCACCACATGGCGTAAGCACCTAGGATAAACTATCAAATAGGTCTTTTAAAGGGTTATAACGTTAGGTGTAGGGATATGAATTACACGGTTTTGTTGGATAAAGGAAATTTTACTGGTGGCGAGTTAACAATCTTGGTTAATTACATGTACAAGATGGCGTTGCTAAGCCAAGACTAGACTCGACTTAGGCTAATAAATGAAAAATAACAAAAAACATAAAATGAACATAGAATGAAAACGGGATGGTAGTCCGTATGTTTTTTTTTTCTTTTTCTTTTCTATTTTTTTTTTCTTTTTCTTGATTTTTCGATTTTTTTTTTTTTTTACATACACTCTTACCCTACCATCCAAAATAATACATCATAGGGGATGAGAATTCCCCTTACACTTGAATCTTTACATACTTTACATTTAACTAATCTAATGACTCGAATTAAGAAAATCAAAACACTTGGAGCACTTTTAAGATTAACGTACATATGGGGGTAATAAATGATGTTCTTCCCCATTATTCCATAAAATAAGTACTTACCCATGAGTCCCAATCGTCCCAAAACAATATGTACAAGGATATGACTCGACTTAGCAACCATGTAATCAATTAGATAGTTAACTTAGGGTTTAACAAATAACAATAATGCACTAAAAATGAGCGCATACACGGAAGGCTAAGGCGATTTGGTTGTACATTTAAGTGGGGTGTAACAAATTCTTCCTTTAAGTAAAATGCTTAAAGTTAGAAACGAAAAGATAGGCTCGGAGGGGTGTACTAGGGGTTTCGTGTACTAAAAATGAGTACAACGCTAAGGGTGTTGGAAAAATTAGTTGACTTAACTAGCCAAGTAATATGACTTAAATGGTCAAGTAATTATAATACGGGTTTAACACAAGGGTGATCCTAATGCCTCTTATCATGTAGTAAATCCTACCACACGAATGTAGTCTCACTAGCGGTCTCGGGATGCATCACTAACGCAAGTTCTAAAATCTAAATGCTACCGGTACACTCATAAGCACTAATAATAAATGCCTTTCCTATCAAATCTAAAGGCGAACCTCACATTTTTGGGTGGAAAATTTTTCTGAATATACGGTTATGTGCTAGTCATACAATCTCCTATCCATGAGACGCTTGCTATGGCTAAAGTTTCACTCCTAAATGTTGTAAAAAAATTTAAATTTGGCGCTAAAATTACACTAACAAGTATTTCTCGTAGTTTTATTACACATCTACTATCAAACAAAACAAACTCAAGCGAAAGTGCATACGTAAGGTATCATCTTTTTACCCTCCCCTTACACTTAGGATGAACATTGTCCCCAATGTTCAAGTAAAGAATGTAAAAGTTAAGAGGTAAAGAGAATGAAATCAAATACTCCCCTGATTTGCTCGGTATGGATTATAGGTTGGCCAGGTTAAATCTTCCTCCAAGAAAACGAACCATCAAAGCTTCCCTTCCAGAATATAAATCATCTTCTTGTCATAAATAACCTGTAAATCCTGACAACAATAGACAAGGCAACCTCGCGTAAAATCGGCGGCATCCTATATAAGTTACTAAATCCTAGAAAGCAAAGTAAGATATAATGCTTGTGGAATGAAGTTTGCAGATTTCCTGGAGATTATAAAACTTAATAATTCACAAAAACCATAAGACTCCGTTAGAAAAACAAAACCGGTAAAATTTCCAGATTTTAACTCCTGACGCCGTCAAGAGCAATACTCTAACGCCGTCAGAATGGGCCTGCAGAAATTCTTATGTTAAGTTTCTGGAAAATTTCTGGAAAAACTTTGTCCTACTTCCTGGAAAATCTTGCAAAACTTCATTATGACTCAATACAAGCATTTGACTCTAACAAATACGAATATACATGTTCATTTAAAATTGTGGAGGATCATGATCGGTTTGTTTCTTTAAAACACATTTGGGGTTTTCCCTTACACTTATCTTTTGCAAAAATACCTTTAGGTTGAAGTTAAGACTAGGCCAAACAACATAATAAAGTATTTCCACATTTTAGTTGAGAAACATGATCAACCAACAATAAAAATAAAACATGCATACGGAAGCAAATAACAAACAAACAATTAAAATCACATAAAACATGGGTTGCCTCCCAAGAAGCGCTTTTCTTTATTTACGAGTCTTGTAGCTAGACTCAAAGTCATGGGTTACTACGTGATTCGGGTGAGTTCCTCGTTGAGGAGATCTTTGGGATCAAACTTAGGTTTCAACTTTCTATCGGTTTCCTTAGTATGGTATGATCTTTCAAACTTTTCTCCATCCGGATCATACAAGGTCATTCTAATATGCCATGACCCGTCACCTTCTTTAGGTGGCTTATCCCACCTCCATTTACACTTATCTCCCTCTCTTTTCCATTTATTTTTTTCTATGTTGATGGGCATTACGCTTAATAACTCAATCATCTTCCTAAAGACTAAGGGGTCCTCAAAGGGGTCTAGCTCCTCATCTCTAGCTATGAGTTGTTCTACCGAATGTGTTTTTTCAACAAAGTCCTTCTCTAGATAGAATGGGCATTGAGGTCCTATAAAGTTCCTTTCTATCCAAGGCCCATATCTAGATGGTCTCCTATTCATCTCTACCCAATGCAGTGTTGGTTCCTCATCACAATCATAACTATGCTTCTTAACATCATACACCGACCAAGTATCGCCTTCACCAACCGTTATCTTCGATTCCTTGCAATCTATCATGGCACTAGCGGTTGCTAAAAATCCTCTTCCTACCAATAATGGGCATGTAGTGTCACTAACCATGTCTAGGACGTGAAAATCCGCTAAAATAGTTAACTTCCCTACGTGAACAACTACATCCTTAATCATTCCAACCGGGTGTGCAATACTTCCATCCGCTAGTCCTATCAATACCTCCGTTTCCTCTAACTTTCCTAGCTTAAGAGTGGTGAATAAGGATAAGGGAATCAAGTTGAGGCTTGACCCTAAATCGGCTAATGTGTCGAAAGCTTCGGATCTTCCTATCTTACAAGGCAAAACAAATATACCCGGGTCATCAAGCTTTTTAGGTAACTTATTTTGAACGAAGGCGGTTCCATTTTTGCCTAGCTTACACTTCTCATACTTTTCTAGGAGGGCACTATAGTAGGGAGCACGTGCTAAGACATCAATGACGGGGCGTTCTAGGTGAAGTTCTTTGAATTCATCGTCAAGGTCTTGCGTAAGAGGTGTTTCAACAATGCTTTTGACCGGTTCTATAGTGGGTGTTTTATTTGATTGGTCCTTTTGGGGAACTTGGTTTTGTTTGAAACACGTGCTTGTTGATTTGACCGAATAATATTGTGGACACGAAGCGGGTGATGAAACGAATGATATGGAATTAACGGTTAGTTTCGGATTCTTGATCGTGTCACTTGGGAGTGCTCCCATTTCTCGGTCATTGAGAACTTTCAACAATGTGTCAATTCTAGTGGTCATCTCGCTTTGCTTTTGTTTGAAATCGGCTTCAAACTTGGATATGCGAGCTTCTTGAGATGCCATGAACTTTGACATCAATCCTTCAAGATTGTTGGTACTACCATAGTTGTTAGAAGGATTGTTGTTGAAGGTACGGTTGGATGGTGGACCGTTTGATTGGTAACGATTAGGCGGATTGGAAGAATTAGGTTGATTTTGCTTCCACCTAAGGTTTGGGTGATTTTTCCATGAGGGGTTATATGAATCACCGTATGTGTTTGGCTCGGGCTTGAAAGTGTACCACTTATCTCCCGCTTCGTCGGTACGCGTGGATGCGTAGTCCGCAAAAGCTGTTCCGGGGAGTTCCACACAATCACGAGTGTCATGGGGACCACTACATAATTCGCATGAAGAAGTGATTTTGTTCACTTGGCTTGAATGTTTCGGAGCTTCGTAAGATTTCATGAGAAACTTGACTTGGTCCTCAAGTTCCATGATCCTATGGTCGGGAGTGCTAGAATTGTTCGAAGGCAAAGATATTGCCTTGACCGTTTTGTTCAAATCACGGGGATCATTCCAACTTTCATTGTCATAGAGAGCAAGATCTTCTATGAGTTCCCATGATTGTTCCGCACTAAGATCACGTAGCTTACCACCGGCCGATTGGTCAATGGTTCGCCTCGTGGAGATGTCGATATGGTCATAGAAAATTTGGACTTGGAGCCAAAGATCTATGCCATGATGAGGGACTTTTTGGAGTAAGTCCTTGAAACGAGTCCATGCTTCATAAAGAGATTCATTTTGACGTTGTTGGAACATCAAGATGTCATTCCTAAGCTTAGTAGTTCTCCCCGGTGGGAAAAATTGAGCAAGGAAACAAGTGGTGAGATCATCCCATGTAGTGATGGATCCCGCGGGTAAACGCTCAAGCCATTGACTAGCTTGATCCCGTAGAGAGAATTGGAATAGGCGTAATGGTGTTTCGGTAGCCTTGGTGGCTAGGTCGGGAATACTCTCCTAAGGTTCGGGGCCTAAGGGGTTCCAATGGTGGGTTTTGTTGTGGTGGGATGATGGGTTCAAAGATGTTACCACCTTCCATAATGTCGGATGGTAAAGAGTTACGAACAAAGGCACGAAGAAATAAGATAGACTAAAGAAGACCTAAAAAAAATAAAAAAAATTCTTACTAGAAAGGAATCTAGCAACTAGACCTAATAAAAAGAAATCCTAACCTAGACAATAACTATTCCCCGGGCTGCGGCGCCAAAAACTTGATGCGTGGGAATCGCACCTTGCTTTACCTCTCAAGGGATCTTGAGAAGCTTACAACCCCCACCAGGCAGTGTACCTGATCGTTGTAGTATAGTATAGTGACAAGTACCGGGGGATTGATTGTTCAGCTTAGGAATAGTGTCGCTAGGATTAGAAAACCTAATTAATAGTTCTAAAGGTGAGAGATGATTATTTTTGTATTTTTATATTTTTATAAAAGCAAGTAAAATCTCGGGTTTTGGAAGAGTGGGCGGAATTAGTTGCTATTCAACTAACCCAAAACTAAGATGCAATCAAAATAAAATAATAAAAATGAAAATAAACTAATTATACTAAGGTTGTGAGCAGTGGTTGGAGAAATTGTGTTTACTTAGACTTCACTACTCCCTAGATATCTTTTACACGTTAATTACTTGTTACACTTGTATGGATGACGGATTGTATTCCTTAATACCATTCGTGGGGTGGCATACATAACTCCCCAACTCTATGAGCTCTTATCTCCTCCTACACCATGACCCAGCACAACTATAGGGATTGTAAACAGTGGCTCATGCATTAAATACAACCAATAAAGACCTAGTACGCCTCGGTTCATGTTTCTTAAGACGTTCAAGCATGTTACCATTTGGAGATCTGCCAGTTTTCTTAAGCCTAACATATAATATCATTCATCCAAAACAAGAATATACAAGTAATCAACACATAATCAACATCTAGGTTTCATTAGATCTAAGCAAACACAAAAGAGATCTAGCCTAGCATAGTAGAATTGAGACAAGAACAAGAGATAAACAACCAACACATAGACATATTGATTGAATTGAAAGTACACTTATCTCAATTACAATGCAAGGTCTCAAGGGTTTGGAACCCTTGAAAAACCTGTAAAAGAGGCACCAAAATCGTCTTTAGGGTTTCACCAAAACTTCTCCCTTTTTAATGAAAAAACTAGAAAACTATATATAGGAAAAGTAGGCTGACGGTGTCAAGAGTTACTTGTGACGCCGTCACCTCGCCGCCATATACTTCCTCGGACGGCCTTGATCCACTTATGACGGCCTATGTGACGCCGTCACCAACCACGGTATTTTATTCTTGCTACTTTGACGCCGTCATGATGCCTTCTGACGCCGTCACCACCCACGGTGTTTAATTCCTCATGTCTGACGCCGTCAAGATGGTAGTCTTGATGCCGTCACCTTGTATCTTCAGCATGGAAATTTGGTACTTTGCTGTTTTCTTCACTTTTATGCTCCAAAAATGTCCAAAATGGCTTCTTTTCCAGAATTCACTCTCCAAACACCTAAAATCACAAAAGGAACGATTTAGGGCAATATTTGATCAAATAAAGTCGGATTCGGGCTTAAATGACCCCCTAAAAACGGATCATTTTTCGCCTCATCAGTGACCGAGTGCGCATGCACTAAAAACAATTTTTCAAAACAAGATCGAGGCAAAACCACAGTGAACTTAAACCAGAAATCACAAGTGAATGGCTTCTTTAAAAAAGGTACACCACTCACAGGGATATAAAGGCAAGTTTTAATCTTAAGTTTGGGAACTTATTATGGGTTTATTAAATAATTTTTTTGAAAAACTGCTTTAGGCTTATGGGTGTGTGTGCAGAAAATTTGGGAAATATTTTTGGAACTGATTCGTTAACCGAAATTGTCCCTTTAAGATTACTCGCAGGCTGGCGGGAGGAAGTAAATAGGTTTCCTCTTCAGTTCGCAATTTAATGTCAGAACTTACCTTAAACCAACTGTTTCAGGTTGTAATCTTAAAGAACACGAAGTAATTTAACTTCACAGTTTGTTTTTGATTGTTTTTAATTTTTTTTTTGGTGTTTTCAACACTTCAGGAGAAGTGTTAATGAACGTTTTTTTGATATGATTATGTTTTTACAAAAACTTTTTACAAATTTGTGTGAAATTTGTACAGGGAGGGTTTTGAAAACCACTAAACTTAAAACGATTTTATAAAACACGCAACAACCTCCCCGGCAGCGGCGCCAAATTTTGATTGAGCCCGAACCGTCAGATTATTATTGACCATGGTCAACAAGTCAAAGACAGCCTAGAATCAATACTCCGGTGATAGTGTAGTGTTTTCCCGGGTCGTTAAAGTCCCAGCGAGATCGAAATGGTGTTTTTGGAAATCGTTTATGAGAAAGTGGCACTGAGGACAGTAGCCAGATGATGTGGGAATGATATTGCTACTGTTATTTTGGTATTTGTACACAGATATAATATTCACAAAAATCAGGTATACAGATATATGCACGTATTCACAATTCAGATTTACGTAATCGGACTGAAAAAGTGGGATTTTGGTATTTAACAACTACAGGGGGTGCTTTTGACACTTTTTAAAACTTGAAAATTAAAAATGAAAATGAAATTATAAAAATGATTAAAATACTATTTATATATTATTTAATTAATTAAATTATTTAAAATCTAAATTAAAATCTAATTTAAATTAACTAATAATTATAACTAATACAAATTAAACTAAAAAGTTGCAAAAATATTTTCCAAACCTAAATTAGAACTTGAAGAAAGTATAAAAAATGAAAATAAATATTTTTGTCTTTTTATGGGTTTTTTATAAATTGAAAACTATTTAACTTAATTAAACTAATTAAACTACTTTTAATTAATATTAATACTAAATTAACTTAGAAAATTACAAGAAAATTTATAAAATTACTTAACCATCACAGGAATCCTAAAAAATTATAAAAACTCTAAAAATTATGTTTTAAGATTAAACCACTAATTATTTACCTTTTAATTAACTTAAGTCTATTTTAAACAAATAAAATAAGAAAAATAGAAAATGAACAGTAGAACCTCAAAATATATTTTCTAAAAGTCTATTTTACTATATTAGAACTAGGAAAAATATAAAAACTAAGTTTTACCTTATAAAAACTAAATAAGCTATTTAATACTTAATATTAATTAATAATTAATAAAATTAAAATTAAATCTAATTAATACTAAATGACAGAATAAAAATCTAAAAAAATTATCAAAATTACTTTACTATATAAGGTATTTAATAAAAATATAAAAACACTAGGTACTTAATTAAAATCTAAAAATGAAAATTAAAATTAAATTGAATTAAATAGAAACTATCACTTATTTTAACTTTGGATTTTTTGGATTTTTCTTTTACAAACTTATTTTACTACTGAAAATAAAGAACTTTTGTGAAAACACTTTTCAAATAGCTTATAAATAAGCTATAAGCACCCCCTTGGCTTACACAGTTGACTTATGTTGACTGTGTGGTCAATTTAGGTCAAATGGCTTTGGGTGGGGTCCACAATGGTCAAAATGGGTACAAACAAGTTGAACACACTCAGATAAGCCAGAAATAGCAAGCAATAAGCACAATTAAGCTGAATGAAGAGAAATAAGCACTTTGCACTTTCACAAATGACTCAGACCTGGGACAGACTTTGATGGTAATTTTATGTGGGGTCCACTGGGTCCTAGGTAAACCCAAGGGTCAATCCACACTCCCTGGTAGGAGGGGGGTTGGGAAAAGCTAATTAGGATGTCTGGGGCCCACTGAGTTTGTCAGAAATCGCCACCATATTGGTGGTGATGGAATGGGTCTGAATGAGCAGGGCACACCTTTGCCCTGCAAGTGAGTTTGAGGGTCTGTGGGACCCACCTAGACTACCACAAAAATTAAGCAAAAATTTGAGCTAATAGATCAGCTGATAGACTCTAATCACAACAAATTTCAAACCTTAACTTCCATCACACAACTCACAATTTAATTTGGAAATTTAGCAAAAATCTGAGAGTATGAAGTTTTGACTTTTAGAGAATTCACAAGTTTTGACTTTTATGAATTTCTATTAGCTTTTACTGATTACCAACTAGGTTATAAGCTATATTAGGATTAGTTTACACTATATTAAACACAAATGTACCTAATGAGTAAGATTTAGATAACTAAAACTCTCACAGTTAACTGTGAGAGTTAGAAAATTGAGATTTTGACTTTTGGTTAAAACAAGACCTGACTTTATTGATGTTCTAAGTTAATATTAACCTAAGTAACTTGTATCAACCAGAAACCACAACTCTTAAACACTACAACACCTTGGATCACTCAAAACCAAACACTCCCTTAAGATTGACTGATTCAAGTTTTAAGTAGCTAAGGGTTGTGAAATCTTATGAGCTTGTTCCAACTCAGCTTTTAGTGAGATATTAGATCTAAATGACAGCCTAGGAACAAAAATCAACCATGAACACTTAAGTATGCCACTTGACTGTTTATAACTAGTAAACCAAGAATCACAATTACTATTGTATTCTAACTAACAAGTGATGAATGTAAAGCCACAAATTACTCAAACAACAACAAATAGCATAAGCAAACACAGATTAGCAATAAGAGAAGTAATCAAACAGAAGCTACTCAAACTTAGACTTTTTAGTGGAATTTTGAAATAAGAACAAGCTTACAAAACCATCCCTAGCATGAACAAGGGATTTTCCACAGTTGCCTATCTTTAGATAGGCCAATCCAGCTCCAAGATTGATCACCAATTACCTCTTCAAACCTGAAATCAAAAATCAAACAACACAGTTGACTATAGTTGACTTTTTTTATTTTTTAGTTTTCTTCTATTATACTGAATTTTAGATGTCTCTAAAGCTTTAACAAGCTTCTTGGAACCTATGTGACCTATTCTCAGTCCATTAATCTTGCTTTAAGACACCATTGAACTAAATGAGAATTTGAAAATTGGAATAAATTGCACAAACTTGAAACAAACTGAAATTTATGATTTTATAGCTTAAAAAGAGTTGAGATACAATACTTAAACTATTACAATGCTGGAAATTGAAAGGTTTACACTAATTTGAGAGTTAATTTAAATTCGACACAAAATAAAAACTACTAAAAGCTACACAGCTTCATTCCTTGCATCTTCTCCTTTTATAGCCATCCCTTAGGTCTTCTGGGTGCATCCTCATCATTTCCCACCTTTTTCTGATAAAATTGGTCCACTAATAAGCTGACACGTATTTTGGCGCCAAAATGACTATTTGCAAATTGCTCCCTGATTGAGTGTATTGGGGGAGAAGCATTAAATGTGGGTGGCTTGGGTAGGTGTAGGGAGGTGGGGATGATGATGGGATGGACAAGTTGGGGTGGTGGAGCTGCAAAACCAGGGGTGGTATGGTGGTATTCGGGGTGAGAGGGAAATGGGGAAGAAGGGTGGTTTGGTTGTGTTTGACTGGTATTGACCAGGTCAAAGGTTGACCTGGGTTAATATTAAGGGTGCAATGGGCTAAGGGGTGGACTGGGTAAATTTTGGGCCCAAGGAAAATAGGGTGGACTAGGCTTAGGTATTGGATTGGATTTGGTTTAGTTTATTTTGGATCCGGTTTAGGTTTATTTCCACAAGGACTATTTTTGCAATTATGGGAAAGTTGAGGGTGTAATCTTGGCATGTTTCCAAAATATTTTTCAAGGGTGTATAATGCCACATCATGAATAGTACAAGGTTCTTTGGTGATTTTTCAATTTATTTTTCACCAGGGACTGAAACCGTCAAACTTTCAAACTTCAGGGACCATTTGTGTAATTTTCACCAAACTTTCCACCAAGGACCAATCCTGTCATAAAAGGTTAGTGCAAGGACAAAATTTTTTTTCTCAAAGTTTTTCATATCCCAAGGACCATTTTTGACAATTTTCACAGTTTAGGGACTAAACTTGACATTTTGTGGAACTTTTCACCAAAGGACTAATTATGTAACTTTTTGATTTAAAAGGGCCTTTGGTGACTTTTTCAAGTTTTTAGAATGACCAGGGACTAGTTTTGACAACTTTTTGAAAGTTGGGGGACTGAAACTGCTAAATATGCAAACTTTGTGTGTTTTTCATCTGTTTTTGGTATTTTTGCATTTGAGACATGTAAAACACTTTCCTGGGATATTTTCACTATTTTGATTCATTATTGAGTGTTTTTGGATGTTTTGGCAGCTCAGAAATGGTAAAAATGATGAGTATTTACACACTCATCACGTATACATTTAAAATACTAAATAAATTGAAATGGAAGCAATATCTTAGCGTTGTATTTTTTCTTTTTTTTAATTTAACTTTATTATATATTCTTATTATATGACACAATATATGATCTATGATTTTTAAAACGATGCAATCAAGTAGATCTGGTTAACCTGTTTCATTTCTAGCTTGTGTAACTTCATGGTTTTCTTCATTTTCAAGATGCTGAGCTTGAAACTCTTCTCCGACTAGATCATCGCCGTCATTTGCTAAATCGTTCTCATTCTCCAAATCATCCTCATTCTCCAAATCATCCATGTCTTTATCTACATCATCTTCTGAAATAGCTTGTTCTTCAATATCTTCATTCATATGTATGTCTTCGATATCATCATTTTCAGCATCATAAGGGTCTTCATTGTTATCTATAGTAATAAAATAAATAAATAAATAATAAGTAAGCATCCAAAACAATTAACTGAATATACACTTAACAGTAATTTAATATCATATATATAATATTTGAAATTTATGTTTAGTTACCATCAGATCTCAAGTCACGCTCCCCGTGGTCATCATCGTTGTCAATTGCAACTAAGTTTCTCTCAGCTGCAGTTAATCTCCCTCTCTTGACAGAATTTGGTTGATCATTTCTCGTTTGGCCTTGGTCGGACTCCTGTACCCTACTATGTATTGCCCTCCCTGTATCAATCAGTTGTCCCTTTTGCAAATGAGATTTGGAAGATGTTAGCCCACGGGAGACATTCGGAGCAGTCATTCATTTTTTTGCTAAATTTTTATATCTAGTCATGGACATTGGAGCAATGTATTTTCGATGCTGTTTCATGCAACTAGAATTGTTAGAAAACAAACATAAAGAAATTATATTAGCCAAATTTATTGTTAGTACCTTTTTATTTGTTTGTGTAGCCGCTTCTTCTGGGTTATCTTCCTCAGCATTAAGATGAAAGTCTGAACCACACATATAATCTGCATCTTTCTCACTGGTATCCGTTGGTTTCTTTTTCTTTTTCTTTGTTTTGTCACTCTCTACCAAACTTGTCAAAGACTTAGAAATATTTTTCACTCCCAAAGCTTGTAATCTCTGTTGGTTTTCTTGAATCCTTGACCTTCTGGACATTTCATAATCATTCGTATTTCTCATGGAGACTTGGCATTGCATCCTTTTATTTTCCATTACTGGTGCACAAAAGAAATAAAATTATGATGAGATTGCAAAGAACAATAGTCATTTGAGAACAACAAAACTGAAATCAAATCACTATCTGTTACATGTTATAGAATGAAATACATTATCAAAAGTGAACCAAATGGGTTACTAAGATCATGGGTTGGGCCAAACGTATGTGCTTACAAAGGTGTGTTTTGTGCAGACCCATCTAATGAAATGGGTGATCTTTCTGGGCCAGTAGTAGCAGGTATAGATCTTAACCATGATATAGTTTTTTGTCCTTTGACCCAATTTTACACAGTTATACCAACATCCATTTAAATTAAATAGTTTGTAGCAAGCATTAAACCAACATCCATGGCCACAACTTATATACAACCTTAAAAGCTACAACTTAGAACTGAATAGCCGACTCTAAACAACATTAGGAAAAAAACGCTCGTGACCACAAATCTAAGACAATTCACTTTCACAGTCAACCACCCTACCATCACATATGAAATCATCCATATAAAATCAACACCCACAACGAAACACAAACTTTAAATGACATTACAAAGTACCTTCGAGTCTTTGACCAGAGATTATACAACATGTGTAAAATCAGTAATGATGACCACACACGACAACCTAAAAGACATCACAAAGAATTGTGGTTATCCACTAATAGCATCCAAATAAGAAAAAGGTTTTTGAAAATGGTCATCCGCAACTAAAATACAACTTGTAGCACATCACAAATAAGCAGCACTTATGATCACATATGAGACTCATCACAAGAGGTCAACAAAACAGAAACCCGAACCCACCATTTCTCACACTTAAGACTCATCACAAAGGTTAAACAAACACTAACAATATATAACAATAACAATATATAACAATGATAATAACAATAATAATAACGATAACAACAATAATAATAAAAATAACAGAGGCTTCCATTACCTGTTGAGTCAGATCTTCACTCAAAAGTGAAAACCCACAATCGTTGTTTTGCTAAACACGTACAACCCTAAACCAAAATTGAGATTTTATATGTATTTGAAAAACGATTTCCATTAATTAAATCGTATCAAATACTTGATTTCCGAAAAGATATGCTTGATTTTCGCAGCGCCAAAACTTATTTATTAATCTGAATTTTTCCCCAAAAATTTTAAGCGGGTTCATATGAGTATGTGAATACAATGTGAACGTGGGCGGGTAAGTTTTTCCCAAAATTTTAGGGTATAATTTGATGTATAATTAAATTAAGTAATACTAGTATATAGTATATGAAAAGTATTATATTATTGTATATATATATAATATATAGGTATAGGTATTTATTGTATTTGAAACTAAAAAAGAACTAAAGTATTACCCGGTCGGTGCTCGGGTTATCAAGTAAGGGCCCGTTTGGTTGGTGGGTGTTGATTTGGATTCGGGATTGATTTGGTTAAAACGTAAAGTTTATGAAATAATAACTCTAGGGATGCAAAATTAATTTTCTTAAATTCTAACCAGTAAAATAAATTTTTAGAAAAAATAATTATATTTTTTTTATTGTTATTTAATTTTTTATGAATTAAAAGATAAATAAAAGAAATTAAATCAAGAAAAATCGCAAAACTATTTAGAAAATTATGAAATATGTCTGGTAAAACCTTTAAACTATTTAGAAGATAAGAAAATTAAAAATTTTGAAAAAGCTAATATGAATAACTCTCAACGGATGCGGTCATTCATTTATATCGTCGAGAGTTCTTACGTAAGCCGACTTCCCATGACGTCACATTCCGGGGATGCTTTGTAGCCTATATTGTACACATATTGAACGGAGGAATTGTCCTAGGCATTTACGAGGGCAATATACGCGAGGTGATCATAAAGCGCCGACTATTATGATTGAATGTATCTCTTTGCAGGATCTGTGGATTTCACATTCGTTTTTTCGACTTCGCAGGTCAAACAACAATATCAATGTGTTGAATTAATCAGTCTCCGTTGTATCTTACTGCCCGAAATGGAGCGGCTCCAGATAGTTCATTTGTTTTACGCAGGCGCTATTACAAACGTGGCTATTATCTTACAGACGGGGTTTATCCTAAGTGGTCTACGTTTGTTAAAGCGTATCCGCATCCAGTTGACCCGAAAGATAAAGTGAGAGATAGGACAGTAATCCACCACGAGCCCAGAAACATAACATATCATAGCATATAACAGATAATCTACTAACTGTAGATAACAGATATAGGATGCATCCAGACGCCCCTACATATAACATAGTGGCCAAACATATACTTGAGCTCATAACATGTAACAGATAAGGGATGGTGTGGAACATCACTCAACCACACTAGAGTCATATATGCCATTGGTGAATCAATGACACGGACATGGAACCCCCATGACTAGTGAAATGGCTCGGGTATCAAACTGATAGTCAGATATCATATCATAATCAGAGTGTCATATCAAAAGGTTCATATCCAAAATGTTTATAACAAATGGGTCATATCAAATGGTTCAGAAAAGCATATCAAAGGTTCATAGCAAAGATTTGTCATTAAGGTTCATAGCAAAAGGAATCATATCAAAGATTCGTCATTAAGGTTCATAAAGGACGACAACAAAGCAATATCACTGGTTCATATGACCCAAGTGTACTATCGGGTTGTTCGGTTAGTTCGGTTTCATTGAATTTGAAAATAATATTCATGAATATTTAAAAAATAATATTCAAATTATAACCATTTATAAAGATGGGCGGGATCTTTTTGAAATTCACGGGTTAAAAAGGTTAAACGGGTTTTGGGTTGACCCACTCAACCTGTTTTTGATACAAAAGTTGCCATATTACACGAGTTAAATAGGTTAAACGGGTTAAATGGGTTTGTGGGTCGACCCGTTTAACCCATTTAACCCATATAATAAAATATAAATAATTTTTAATTTAAGAAAAAAAGCTTAAACGGGTTGTCAGGTTGACCCACTTAATTTATTCACAACCCGAACCTGACCTGATTAATAAACGGGTTAGATGGGTCGACCCAAACCCGACCCGATATATATTTAGACTCAACCCGAACCTGTTACTTTTCGTGTCGGTTTCAGGTCGGGTCATAAATTGCCACCCATACCCCGAGGTAGTAGTTCCCAATTAGACTATATTATGGTTATGCATAAGTATTTTCTCGACCTCTTTTTTTCTTCAGGCGTTTCAGTTCTCATCATTACTTGTTTTAATTCTTTCATGCCAAAATACACATCATAACCTCCAACCACTTATAATGATCCATACAAGTTTGATCAACCATCAAACTACAATTCCAACTACACAAACCCAATTCATCCATATCAACACAATGATTCTCTCCACATTGCCACGAAAAAGCAAAAGTTCCGTGATGAAATAAACCAAATCCATGATCTTAGTGATCTCCTTGCTATGCATCTTGCACAACGCAACAAAGGGAAACCTCCATCATCACCCTATGCAAATTGCATACCCCGCTCTCTCAACTTGGATCAAGTAACAAACCACACTCACTTTTACCCTTGTTGCATCTTTCTTCAAAAACAAATCCTCTACTTGAGTGAAGATATCTCTTAGATTGAATATCTTCTCACTCGCCCTCACCCAATACTACCCTTAACTCGATACAACATAGTGAGATCCACCTCTTCCGCACCATACCCCACTCCATATCCCTCTCCATCAAACAACTAAGCTCTATGTTTATGTTCCCCTCAAGCAAACAAAACACTCAACCATGGGTTGCAAGCAAGTCCAAGTGTTCTCTTCGGCAATATAGGACTATGTTGTTTCTTTTGTTTTATTGTAATCAATATGCTTCAAGCATATTAAATGTTGTAATGATGATCATTTCTATGATTGTCTCATATATGCTTGAATGAATCTATTTTTATTTGCATAATTGTTGCTTTGCATATATATGTCTTGTTTTCCTTACATATTTTTTGTAACCAAGCTTTCCATAGCTCGTTTCCTTGGTGCTCTCAAATGAGGGGGAGCATACATCAAGGGGGAGCTTTCTACCCGTTTAGCTTCTTTTATGAAGCTTACTCGGTTTAACCTTTTTGATCTTACAAAAAATGGGAGAAGAGAATATTAAACTCTAAATTACTTGTCTAAAAATAAAAATTTAGACCTAATGAGTTTAAGGTTTTGTAATAATCAAAAAAGGAGAGATTGTTGACATAAATAATGCCTAAAAACATTATTAACAAATTATCAATACCTCTATGTTTTGATAATTACAAAAAATCATTGAACTAAAATTTATGACGTAAACAAGTATTTAGTGATTAATATTCTCTTTACATCCAAATCACTTAAGGTATGTACAAACAAAGTGTTTATTGCAATCTATGATCAAAGGAAAATTTTTTTCTAAGTCATTAGAACTTTTATAAAATGTCATAAACATTTTATATCTTTTAAAAAATATTTTTGGAATTAAAAGAATATGCTTAAATCACTATAAATATATGATTTCAAATTTCCAACTAAAAATGGAAAATTTTATCCAGAAAAACCTTCCCCACAAGAGGACAAACTACTCCAACGTTATGGAAGGGGCGGCCCCCTTAATTCATAAGGCGTCCCCCTTAATTATTAAGGGGACCGGCCACGCTCCAGAACAGTAGTTTGTTCCCCTATAAAGACTAGTTCATTCCACAAATTTTTCTCACCTTTTGCACTCCTAAACTTTCTGTTCTAGACTCCATTTCTATTCTCTTAATCCTTTGATCATACATACATAAATCTTTGTTTCAAAGTGATCCAAACATCATCCTCTCAAGTGCAAGAGAAGAATACTTCTATCCTCCAAGACAAGTGATGAGGCGAAAAATGAACAACTTTTAGGGGGTCATTTAAGCCCGGAATTGAATTTATTTGATCAAATATTGCCCTAAATTGTTCCTTTTGTGATTTTAGGTACTTTGGGAGTGAATTCTAGAAAAGGAAGCATTTTGGACGTTTTTGGAGCATGAAAGTGAAGAAAACGGCAAAGACTTAATTTTCCATGCTGAGAAGAGTACCTGACGGCGTCAAGAGGAAAATTCTGACGGCATCAGGAGTAAAATCCATGACGACCCAGTGAAAACCTGAAGGCGTCAAGAGAAGGGCGTCAAGAGTATATTTGGTGATGGCCTGCATAAGGAATACACATGACGGCGTCAAACCCAGATCTAGGCAGTCCGAGAAATTATTTGGCGGCGAGATGACGGCATCAGAGATTTGTTCTTGACGCCGTCACCTCAGAAAAACTATATATACTTTTCTATTTTTCATTCATTAGAGAGAAACTTGTGTGGAGAATACTAGGGCTGAACTTGTGAAACCCTAGGTCGTATTTTATAGTATTTTCAAGGGTTTTTACCCCTTGAAACCTTTCATGTTCAATTAAGATAAGTCCTCTTTCAATTCAATCAATATGTCTATGTGTTGTTTGAATATATCTTATGCTTGTCTTGATTTCAACATGCTAGGCTAGATCTTTCATGTGTTTGCTTAGATGTAATGAAACCTAGATGTTAATTATATGTTGATTACTTGTTTATAGTTGTAATGGATGAATGATTTCAATGTTAGGCTTAAGATAACTGGCAGATCTCCATTGTGTAACATGCTTGAACGTCTTAGGAAACATGAACCGATGTGTACTAGGTTTTATTGGTTGTATTTAATGCATGAGCAAATTCTAATGATCCCATGTTAGGAGCTTCTTAGCCAGCTCGACATAGGAGTGAAGTAGGCGCTTATATGATTGGGGAAGTAAGTACGCCACCCCATGAACGGTATTAAGGAATACAATCCGTCATCCACGCAACTGTAACAAGTAATTAACATGTAAAATATATCTAGGGAGTAGTAAAATCTAAGTAAACACAATTCTCCCATATATTGCTCACACCACTAGTTTAATTTAGTTTATTTTCATTTTAGTATTTTATTTTGATTGCATCTTAGTAATTTGGTTAGTTGACTAGCAACTAATTCCGCCCAACTCCTTCAAAACTGAGATTTTTATTTGCTTTTATAAAAACTAAAAAAAAATACAAAAAGAATCATCCCTCATCTCTAGACCTAGTCTTTAGGTTTTCTAATCCTAGCGACACTATTCCTAGCTGAACGATCAATACCCCGGTACTTGTCATTATACTATACTACATCGATCAGGTACACTGCATGGTGGGGGTTGTAAGCTTCTCGAGATCCATCGAGAGGTAAAGCCTGGTGCAATCCCTACGCATCAAGGTTTTAGCACCGCAGCCCGGGGAATAGTTATTGTCTAGGTTAGAATCTCTTTTTATTAGATCTACTTGCTAGATTCCTTTCTAGTAAGATTTTATTTTTATTTTTTAGGTTCTCTTTAGTCTATCTTATTTCTTCGTATTTTTGTTCGTAACTCTTCACCATCTGACATCATGGACGATGGTAACATCTTTGAACCCATCATCCCACCACAACAAGACCACCCACAAAACCCACCACTAGCTAACCAACCTCTTAGGCCCCGAACCCTAGGAGAGTACTCCCGACCTAGCCACCAAGGCTATCGAAACACTATTGAGCTCACCGGAGCCAATGTGTCCCCCTTGCGATCCAACACCATCCGGTTGTTGCAAAGCGGATGTGAATTCCATGGACTTCGTTCCGAAGATCCAAATCAACATCTCAAGGACTTCCTTAAAATCGTAGATTCTATAGACCTTGATGTTACAACTAGAGAGTCAACCCGATTATGCCTATTCCAATTCTCTCTACGTGATCAAGCTAGACAATGGCTTGGGCGTTTACCCGCGGGATCCATCACCACATGGGATGATCTCACCACTCGTTTCCTTGCTCAATTTTTCCCACCGGGGAGAACTACCAAGCTTAGAAATGACATCTTGATGTTCCAACAACGTCAAAATGAAACTCTATATGAAGCATGGACTCGATTCAAGGACTTACTCCAAAAAGTCCCTCATCATGGCATAGATCTTTGGCTCCAAGTCCAAATCTTTTATGACCATATCGATCTATCCACAAGGCGAGCCATTGACCAATCGGCCGGTGGTAAGCTACGTGATCTAAGTGCGGAACAATCATGGGAACTCATAGAAGATCTTACTCTCTATGACAACGTAAGTTGGAATGATCCCCGTGATTTGAACAAAACAGTCAAGGCAATATCTTTGCCTTCGAACAATTCTAGCACTTCCGATCGTAGGATCATGGAACTTGAAGGTCGAGTCAAGTCTCTCATGAAATCTTACGAAGCTCAAAAGCCTTCAAGCCAAGTGAGCAGAATCGCTTCTGCATGTAAATTGTGTAATGGCCCTCACGAAACTCATAACTGCATGGAGCTTCCAAAACGCGCTTATAACGAATTCACATCATCACACATTGGTCGAGGCCCTCGAAACTCTGACGAGGCCTATGAGGCATGGAAGGATAAACCTAATTTCAGAGGGTACCAAACGCGGAGTGTATCCTTCAATGACTCCTCCCCACTCAAATGGTCTGAGCATTTTCTATCACAGAGCACTCCTAGGCAAAGCTGTGAAGATGCCTTGCAAAAATTCATTCTATCTCAAGAATTATAGCTCTCTACGCTCGAGGCTAAATTTAGACAACAGCAAGCCGATATGAATAACAAGATTTGTAATCTGTTAACTGCTATCAAAGAGCACGCTGTTAATAAACTGATTCAAGCTGAAGAGGTCAATTCTGTTACCATCATGAATCAGCCAACTTCTCCTGTGAAAATAAAAAGTCCTAGTAAGCTATTTAAACATCTATCACCAAAAGTGAAAGACTCTGTCAACCCCCTAGGACCGATCCATTTCGTAAATACTATCACCACAATATCTGCTTCTACACCTAACCTGAACCAATAACAAACTGGAAATATGTGTCATACAGCTAAAGATGAAACCTCAAGGTTGGACCACGAATTGGCCAATAGCCCTACCAACTCATTCGAGCACTCCGCCACGCAAGAGTCTAGCAAATCGGGTGAGGTGAAAGAGAGATCGAAAGTGCATACAAGAAATCCAGCCATTTTGGGTAAATCTGTTATAGAGGAACCCGAGAGAAAAATGGAGGATATTACTAGTGGGAGTAGTGATAGGACTGAGGAAAGCAACTCTAAAATTTTCAAGATTTCCTGCACTATTAGGAAAAGGCTCTTAACCGATAGTCATATAGATCCTAGCCTCCCCGTCAACATAATCCCCCTTTTCCTATACCACGAAGCCTCCCTGAACGCATGGTGTATGAGAGAGTCAATAACGCAAGGGTAATAAAAGATTTATCAATCATGATTGGAGAACTTGTCTACAACATTGACCTCACTGTGGTCGATGACATAGACCCTGTCACTAATCTAACATTAACCAACCTTGTTCTAGGGAAACCATTTATCAATGAATCGGGAGTAATCCTTGATAAGAAGGATGGTAGTGCATTGTTCACCAATGGTGTCAAGAAGGTAATTTTTCGTAGGGGTAATGAGGAGGTGTACGAGTACCGTCCTTCCCTTGAGGAGAATCTATTTGGATCAAGGGATGGAGGATCGGGGAAGATAAGGAGGCGTGATCCGAATAATCTCAAAATCCCCTGCATGATCGGTCATAAGTATTTCGATAACGTCTACATTAATGTATTCCTACCTAAGAATTTTATGTCCCTATTCCACTATAACAACATATGTAGATGGGGAATGATTTATAAGGGAGAGTAAGTGGTTGGTAGAGATCATGAAATCCAGGTGTTCGTAGGAAATATGGCATTCACTATGGAATTTACGATCGTGGACAACATCGAAGACTATGTCGACCCGAGGTTGTCACAAGTTTTTTTCGGAGCACCCTTTTGCGAAATCACTAATTTAATAGTTGATGACCGGAACGGAATCATGACCTTCGCTGATGGAATTAGGAGGGTTTCATACCAAACGCCATACAAGAGAAAAGATCTCAAGGAAATCGATTGTGACGGGCTTGATAGGCTAAGTTCTCAACTTATCTTATGTGATGAAGATGGTTGGAGAGGGTGTAAGGATACTTCTGATTTATCATGTGGGTTCTTTAAGGGTGTTAGTAAACTTGGGTCTAAGTATCGAAAAAATGTCTTTGAGTTCGAAGACCCAAAATACCTGCACTATGAAAGCGATACCAATATAGGAGATGACCTAGAGAGTGGAAGCAACGATGAAGTCACGTAGTAACCCATGACCTTGAGTCTAGCTACAAGACTCGTAAATAAAGAAAAGTGCTTCTTGGGAGGCAACCCATGTTTTGTGTGATTTTTATTTTGTTTGTTTGTTATTTGCTTCCGTATGCATGCTTTATTTTTATTGTTGGTAGATCATGTTTCAAAACTAAAATAGTGAAAATACTTTATTTTGTTGTTTGGCTTAGTCTTAACTTCATCCAAATGTATTTCGAAAAAGATAAGTGTAAGGGGAAACCCCAAATATGTTTTTAAGAAACAAAACCGATCGTGATTCTCCACAATATTAAGTGAACATGTATATTCGTAATTGTTAGATTCAAATCCTTGTATCGAGTCATGATGATGTTTTGCAGGATTTTCTAGGAAGTAGGATGAAGTTTTTCTAGAAATTTTCTTGAAACTTAACATAAGAATTTCTGCAGGTCACTTCTGACGGCGTCACGAGTTTACTCTTGACGGCGTCACGTGTAAAATTCTGGAAATTTTACCAGTTTTGTTTTTCTAACGGAGTCTTAAAGTTTTTGTTGAATCATTAGTTTTATAATCTCCAGGAAATCTGTAAACATCATTCCACAAGCATTATATCTTATTTTGTTTTATAGGATTTGTTAGCATATATAGATTGCCGCTGATTTTACGCGAGGTTGCCTTGTCTGTTTTCTCAGGTTTTACAGGTTATGTATGACAAGAAGATGATTTATATTCTGGAAGGGAAGCTTTGATTGTTCATTTTCTTGGAGGAGGATCTAACCTGGCCATCTTATTATCCATACCGAGCGAATCATGGGAGTATTTTATTTCATTCGTTTTACTTATTTCACTTTTACATTCTTTAATTGAACATTGGGGACAATGTTCATCCTAAGTGTAAGGGGAGGGTAAATGATGATACCTTACAGATACACTTTCGCTTGAGTTTGTTTGTTTAATAGTAGATGCGTAATAAAACTATGAGAAATACTTGTTAGTGCAATTTTAGCGCCAAATTTTAAAATTTTTTACAACATTTAGGAGTGAAACTTTAGCCATAACAGGCATCTCATGGATAAGAGATTGTATGACTAGCACAAAACCGTATCATTCAGAAAAAATTTCCACCCAAATATGTGAGGTTCGCCTTTAGATTTGATAGGAAAAGCATTTACTATTAGTGCTTATGTGTGTACCGGTAGCATTTAGATTCTAGAACTTGCGTTAGTGATGCATCCCGAGACCGCTAGTGAGACTACATTCGTGTAGTAGGATTTACTACATGATAAGAGGCATTGGGATCACCCTTGTGTTAAACCCGTATTATAATTACTTGACCATTTAAGTCATATTACTTGGCTAGTTAAGTCAACTAATTTTTCCCACACCTTAGCGTTGTACTCATTTTTAGTACACGAAACCCCTAGTACACCCCTCCGAGCCTATCTTTTCGTTTCTAACTTTAAGCATTTTACTTAAAGGAAGAATTTGTTACACCCCACTTAAATGTACAACCAAATCGCCTTAGCCTTCCGTGTATGCACTCATCTTTAGTGCATTATTGTTATTTGTTAAACCCTAAGTTAATTATCTAATTGATTACATGGTTGCTAAGTCGAGTCATATCCTTGTACATATTATTTTGGGATGACTGGGACTCATGGGTAAAGTACTTATTTTATGGAGTAATGGGGAAGAACATCACATATTACCCCCATATGTATGTTAATCTCAAAAGTGCTCCAAGTGTTTTGATTATCTTAATTTGAGTCATTAGATTAGTTTATTGTAAAGTATGTAAAAATTTATGTGTAAGGGGAATTTACATTCCCTATGATGTATTATTTTGGATGGTAGGGTAAGAGTGTATGAATGAAAAAAAAATAAATAAAAATAAAAAAATAAAAAGAAAAAAACGAAAAAGAAAAAACCATACGGACTACCATCCCGTTTCATTCTATGTTTGTTTATGTTTTTGTTATTTTTCATTTATTAGCTTAAGTCGAGTTTAGTCTTGGCTTAGCAACGCCATATTGTACATGTAATTAACCAAGATTATTAATTCGCCACCAGTAAAGACTGCCTATATCCAACAAAACCGTGTATTCCATATCCCTACACCTAACATTACAACCCTTTAAAAAGACCTCTTTGATAGTTTATCCTAGGTGCTTATGCCATGTGGTGAGGTTTTGATCCTTTCCCAAGCCTATGGTAATCTATTTTACTATGACAGGTAGTGAGAGATATTTTTCATTTCCATAATGTGATATTACTTTATTACACCCGAGAGATGTGAGTATCTAAACACTCTTTGTGAGGTGCTAGTATATGACATCCGTGCTTGTCTTTGGTCTTTAGTGGAACGATTATTTGTTGTAATTACTTTTATATTAGTGTTAAATGACCCCTAACTTGTATTTTGATTATAATAAAAGCGCATTTGCTTGAGGACAAGCAAATCTCAAGTGTAAGGGTATATGATGAGGCGAAAAATGAATCACTTTTAGGGGGTCATTTAAGCCCGGAATTGAATTTATTTGATCAAATATTGCCCTAAATCGTTCCTTTTGTGATTTTAGGTATTTTGGGAGTGAATTCTGGAAAAGGAAGCATTTTGGACGTTTTTGGAGCATAAAAGTGAAGAAAACGGCAAAGACTTAATTTTCCATGCTAAGAACAATACCTGACGGCGTCAAGAGGAAAATTCTAACGGCGTCAGGAGTAAAATCCATGACGACCCAGTGAAAACCTGAAGGCGTCAAGAGTATTTTTGGTGATGGCCTGCATAAGGAGTACACATGACGGCGTCAAACCCAGATCTAGGAAGTCCGAGAAATTATTTGGCGGCGAGATGACGGCGTCAGAGATTTGTTCTTGACGCCGTCACCTCAGATAAACTATATATACTTTTCTATTTTTCATTCATTAGAGAGGAACTTGTGTGGAGAATACTAGGGCCGAACTTGTGAAACCCTAGGTCATATTTTACAGTATTTTCAAGGGTTTTTACCCCTTGAAACCTTTCATGTTCAATTAAGATAAGTCCTCTTTCAATTCAATCAATATGTCTATGTTAGCATTAAAAATATGTATTGAGAAGTGATGGTCATTCTCATATTAGGAACTTTGTAATGTGTCTTAGTTTGTGTTATAAGAATAGTCATTGGGCCTTGGTCTTGGTAAGCTAATATGTTATTAGTTATGTTTCATAAGCCTTTATAATTCATGTAAACCAAGTCCAAGCCCAAGCCCATAGAAAGCCTATGTATGGAACTATAAAAGGCACCTTACCTCTCATTTGTAAGGTGTGCTTGTGTGTGTAAGTGTGTGTGTTTATTAATAAAAGCTTTCTATTTCATCTCTCATTTCTCTCTAGTTTTAACACCACTTATATATAATCAAGTCACCATCTTTCCTTCTTCTAAGCTTCTATATTTGTGTTAAAGTTGATATATCTAAGGTCCTACAGTCTATGTGTTGTTTGAATATATCTTATGTTTGTCTTGATTTCAACATGCTAGGCTAGATCTTTCATGTGTTTGCTTAGATGTAATGAAACCTAGATGTTAATTATATGTTGATTACTTGTTTATAGTTGTATTAGATGAATGATTTCAATGTTAGGCTTAAGAAAACTGGCAGATATCTATCGTGTAACATGCTTGAACGTCTTAGGAAACATGAACCGATGTGTACTAGGTTTTATTTATAACGACCTAAAATACGAGTCGACGTTTGAACTTCTAATACGAACATATCTTAGAGTCTATGAATATTAGGCTAAATAAAACACTTATGTTATGAAGTTTAACTACAAAATAAAATGTTCATAACCTAAGTATATAAGTAAGTCGACACAACTTAATAATTACTAAGGTTTATCACATGACCATATAAGTCACAAGAGGTCCGATTTTCATTTAACATTTTGTACAAAACTTATATCCTAAAGTGATTAACAAATACTGAGAGGGACCTAATGCATTTATTAATTCGAACACTACCATTCATAAGTTTCATGTCACATGAAATATATAAGTTTATATAGGGTGTAATTAAATATGTACAAAAATATACTTTTGAAGATATGCATTATACATTTGAATATGAAGAAGAATAAGTCACCCAAGTATCCCCATATACTCGGCCCTTCTCCCACTTTATTTTCCGAAATTTTGCTTCTCATCCTCCCCATTCGTATAACAGTTCTCTCACACATAAAACTCTAAAACATGTCACAAAAACTGCAGCCTCTTTTCTTTCCAAGAAAACAGGTTGGTACGTAGGTAATTCACTAAGATGGTGACGGGTCCGTGATGGTTCAGCCTGGGGTTGATCGTGTATGGTTTGTATTCGAAGGGCGTTGGTTTCTGACTCTTGTGTTCTTCTTTGTTTTGTTTGATCCGACCCAAGGTATCTCTACCTCCTTGTTTCTATTTACTCAACACACATGCTTGACTGATTACAACTAAAACGTGCTAAACAATCCTCAAAATATCATGTTGGAATACACCTCAATTACCTCGTTATATAGTCACATAAAATCATAAGTTTACACGCTCATTTGAAGATGATTTGTGTCGTGTTAATGATAAACAAACTTGTGTCGAGTCGTATGCTTCGTGTGAGTCATGGTGTGTGACCAGTTTGGTGTCACGTATAACCGCCCACATGTCGACTTTGGTTTCTGTTTCACTTTCCGACTCTGTTACGATACGCTACTATATAAGGTCATCCAACGTTATATGTCCTCGAATATACGTTCTAAAAATCTGGAAATAATTAATGAAATAGATGATTGCATACATGGCGTTATATAGTGAATCATATGTGTGGTGTGTGTGTCGTATGAGTCCAGGTCTGGTTACAAAACAATAATTGTTTATAAACTTAAGAAAATAGATGGGTGTGCATATTTTATACGTGAAAAGCAGACATGGGGCTTATGGTTTTATTCACGTAATTAAGGGATGTTTACATGCATGTGTGGCGTTGGGAGTAATAAACAAATGAGACGTGTGTGTGGCGAACAACGTATATTTTTGGTCACAAGAAATAATGAACACTGTATACTACTCATGCCTATCTTGTTTCTGCTTTCTTGAAGTTGTAGTTATGCACGCATTTATACTTGGTCACCTAAATGATTCTTTGATCTATAATATATATAATTGAAAACTGGACATAAACTTAAGTAAATAAATAGGGGAGTACGTATTCAGTAGCATGGTATCGAATGGGTTGGTTAATAGACAAGGTTGTGTGTGAGTCGTCTAGTTTGCATGTGTTCTCGTAATCGGTTAAAAACTAAGAATAATCTTATACTTTTAGTGATACTTTAAACCCTAAACTATTATATTGGTCATTTTAACTCGTAAATATATTTAATCGTCAATTAAAATATTAAAATATTAAATTACTATTTTGGGAAACTTGTTAAATATGAAAACTTGATAATTTGGAAAACTTGCTACAAGTGGAAGGTTACTAAACATAGAAAGAAACCTAAAATGAGAAATCTGATTAAAATGAGCCTATTAGTAACAAGACGATCATGGATTCGTGTAGATTCTTTGAAGATGGAGCGACTTCGATCCTTGTGTTTTCCAATATGGTTTCATTTGCAGTTTGAGGTACGGATATTCTACCCTATCTCATTAAGGGTTCTGATCTCATGACTTTTCGATCCTTGACTTTGATTCGTTGCTATGATATGATTCATTTGATATGAGCCTTTGCTATGATCCCTTTGATATGATTCGTCTAATATTATCATTTGATATGATTCTGTTTGCTATCCATTATGTTATGATAATTTGATTACTATCTCTTTCATATGAGATTCTGTTCTGTTATGCTCTGGGAGCTTTGTTATGAGTATGGATAGCTTTGCTTTGTTTGTTCTGATATGTTCTGTTCTGATGCCCGAGTTTTTAGTCTACTCATGGAGGTACCATGGGCATGTCATTGAGGCACCAATGGCATGACACTATCTGGGGCGGTGTGATTAGTCCCCGGCGTCCCCGTCTGATTATGATATGATATGAGATCTCTTGGTCACTTTGTATATGATTTGTTTGTGGGGGGCGTATGGATGCATCCTAGGATTTGTTTTGATATGATATGATACGATTTGGTTTGGTGACTGGCTGTACATGCCTTGTACCCCTTTTACGTCTGGTACATTGGAGCTAGCTACTCTATGTACACCCTATGAATTGATGGATATGTGATTATGTGATTTGAGACCTATTCGAGTATCTCATTATGTCGGCTCGTGGTTTCCTATGTTTCGTATGTCTATTCGAGTATCTCGTTAGACGCGCCTTTGTTGATACGTGCTCTATGATTCTGATTATGCTTACATTTGATATCTCTATTATGCCTCATTCATTTGACTCATGATATTTGTTCAGTTGATCGTTGATCTCTTATGCATTTGACAGATGATATTCATTTCAGCAGGAGTTTATGATGTCCTGTTTCTTATACTTATATACGTTTCGTTTATACGTTTGCTTTGTTATATATCTGTTCACTGGGCTTTTTAAGCTCAGCTGCATTTCTTTTCCTGCGGCAGGTTTTAGGTTGGAAGCTGGGTTGAGTGAAGAGTGCATAGGAGCGTTAGTGGACTGCCCAATGATTTAGAAGTCCATTACATCTGGATTAGACTTGGACTTGAATTCGATTAGATTTCTGTTTGGCTTTATATTTCTTCTTGTATAGAGTTAGCATTTCTTTTGTAACCTTAGAACACCTTTGTAACTTTATGTTTATAAGTCTTCCGCTTGCGTTTGTATGTTCTGATTTGGCACCATAATGTGACATTTTGACCCTTGTCGGGTTGGGGTGTTACAATTATGGTATCAGAGCTCAGGCTGCGACTTGTAGTACATAAGTTATGGCCTGTGATGATTTGGACCCTTAGGTTTGCACTTTAGAAGCTTTAGGAATAACTTTGGAAGGTTTTGCCTTAAGTTTCTCCCTTTAAGAACTTTAGTTATGACCGGTGAGGATTGGGTAGATTACAAGATAAGACGTTAGTTAGCTATCTTTCTTCCGCGTCACTAATTTCTCTGCCTCAGCTTTTAGTTTAGTCTTTATAAGATCATTCGTTCCGCAGATTTAGAAGAGTCATCAGGATATACAACATAAGTTTAGAATGCTTTGAGACCTTGTAAAGATGCCTTATAAGTTCACTTTCTGAGGATTATCACCTTCTTTCGAACTTCTATCTTTAATTCATTTAGATGCCGTTTGTCTGTTTAGAGACTTTGCATAGGTATGAATCCGATGTATTCGACACATTTTGTGGCTTCTCTTGCTTTTGATAAGCATATTAAGATTTCTTCTACAATATTAGTTTTTGCCCTACCTATTCTATCTCTATGAGAAATCTTGTGATTATCCATAACGAGTATTCGAATTGTTCAAGGCGTTTTGAAGATATTTGAAGAAGAGTTTCGTTCTGCTAATCTGTTTCATTTGGGAATGTTTGATTTGATATTATTCTAAACATGAATTTGTTGACAGAGCATTGTGATGCTACCAACGGTCATATTATATTTGTCATCCTTGGCGATTTGAGAAACTCAAAATTCTGCACCATGGTCCCTAACTTGATAATCAATTATGATCACCTTTGTTTTGAAAACTCGTGTGTTAGTCCCTCGTGGTTGTGAAGATATTTCGTTTGATGAAACTCGCCTCGAGAGTTCTTCGGTCGTTTGAAGTTGTTGTGGCATACTCCTTAATGAACTACCAAGATTTCCATCGGAATGTGAAGTTGTGTTGATCTGGTTATGAGGATTTGTTTAGTTACGACTCGAGATAGAATGTGATTGCAATAAAGCCATGTGTATATGATGCAAGTATTATGATGCCTGGCCAACATGATAATACTTACATCATATAACTTGAACTTATTGGAATCATATGATATTTTGAGTAGTGCCTGAGAGCAATAAGTTTGTTGATTCGGGAACTCTATTCGTATAAGAGCGTCGCTTTGCCTAAATCTGAAAATTCCATGTTGAGCATCATCAGTTGAAGGGGAAAAAAAATTGAAGGGCCAACTTTTACGAGGTGGTTTTTATCCGTATGAGAGTGTCTCTGTGTGGTGATTGTGGAGAAGAATGATGATAACATGAAGTTATGGATTGATTTCTGGAAGCTAAATCGTATCATGTTTTATGTGAAGGAGCAAGATGTCCCTAGAATTGTCTTCCGTATTCTTTATAATCTCTATGAGCGTCGTGATGCCAATTGTATTGACTACTACTCTGACTATCTCTATAAACTTGTTAAATCATGTCTTTCATGAATACTTGGACAAATTGTCATAGTATGACATCTTAGTGTATCCAGAGATGGAAGAAAAACACGAGAATCATCTTCGTAATTTTTGCATTGATGTTTCTACGTCAGAAGAAGCCTCAATGGTATTTTTGATGAGTAAACTTTGGTGGGGATGAAGCGATAAGTTGAGAAGCTGAAAAGAGATTTGTTTCCACTCAGGAGGAAGATTAATTATGTTGTTGTGCAAGACAAGAAGATTTCGGTTTTTCATCAATACCGCTAGAACCGTAGGAGTTGAACTATCCGACGCATGACTTGGGAGCGATGTGTAGCGGATATGAAGAAGCTCAGAAGCAAGATGGTGAAAGATTAGCTATGTTAGAAGACTGAAGGAAGCAGTTTTGATTGAAGCACACAGCTCTATCGACTCTAATCATTTTAGTTGTACTAATATGTATAGAGGCTTGAAGCAGGAGCTTGACGGAATGGTATAAAGATGGTGGTGACTGTATTGGAGATTTTCACCCACGGGAGGAAGAACAATGAGAATTGAGTTGCAGTGGATCGTATGACTAGGGCGGCACACTTGGAAGATCGGCAGAGAATTCTTTCTTCAAAAGAACATTCAAGCTACCTGGCGCACCTGCAGTGATCGTGAGAGAGAATTGCATTTTGCAGCACAATTTCAGAAGAGGTACAGACGCCTATGGGGATTTGACTCGTGATGTTAGTACGACTTCTCGGCTTCAGGTGAATGGACAGACAGAATAACTATTTGAACTTGGAAGATGCGTTGAGTGGGAAATTTGATAAGTGTTTAGTTCGGTTGTATTTGCTCACTAAGGAAGATGGCATGCAAGTGACAAGAGGTCCTTTCTAGTATTCTGTATGAATGAAGATGTGGAACACCTTTTGGTTGGAATAAAGTTGGAGAGCCACTTACTGAAGGTTCAGAATTGATTACAGTGACCAATGGATTAGCTATCATTGTGGAAGAGAAATTTTGAAACTTGAGACTGGAATTTATGTGTTCCTTGTGATGTTTTGCATATAGAAGAGTTAGACAAATTGCCATTTGAGGAAGCTTTAGTTTACGATACGTTAGTTCTTGGATTCGTTCTTATCCGTCATGATTATTCTACCTATTCTGTTATGCCTTCTGATACGTTTTGATACTCTGATTTGTGATTATGATCGTCAGTACAAATTTATTATCCATCTCTTCCTAAGACTCTTAGTACGTTTGATGATTCGATTTGTGATTCGCTGGTTTTTAGCAACTTCCTTTGTTCGTTCAGAATTTAGTAGGAGTTGATGAAGTTTTATCAGTTAGTATTATCTCTGTACTTGCCTCGTAGGAATATGTGTTTCATGTATCTTCTTGTGAGATTCCAACTATCCTCTGTCATCTGTCATATGCTATGCATTTGTTTCGCATTCGCTGGATCAGATTTGTTACGATTTGTGTTTTATGAAGAGCCTGGGGCTATCTTAGTTCGTCAGGATCGAGTCATGAGAAAACTATTTCGGTTGTGAAGATTCTTTTGGAAGGACCTCTCCGTGCGTGAGACTAATTATTTTTGTTTCTTTTGTGTTTTGCGACGTCTCCGCCTAACTTTAGTGACTTCAAATTTCGCGGACGAAATTTTCTTTTTAGTGGGGAAGAATTATAACGACCTAAAATACGAGTCGACGTTTGAACTTCTAATACGAACATATCTTAGAGTCTATGAATATTAGGCTAAATAAAACACTTATGTTATGAAGTTTAACTACAAAATAAAATGTTCATAACCTAAGTATATATGTAAGTCGACACAACTTAATAATTACTAAGGTTTATCACATGACTATATAAGTCACAAGAGGTCCGATTTTCATTTAAAATTTTGTACAAAACTTATATCCTAAAGTGATTAACAAATACTGAGAGGGACCTAATGCATTTATTAATTCGAACACTACCATTCATAAGTTTCATGTCACATGAAATATATAAGTTTATATAGGGTGTAATTAAATATGTACACAAATATACTTTTGAAGATATGCATTATACATTTGAATATGAAGAAGAATAAGTCACCCAAGTATCCCCATATACTCGGCCCTTCTCCCACTTTATTTTCCGAAATTTTGCTTCCTATCCTCCCCATTCGTATAACAGTTCTCTCACACATAAAACTCTAAAACATGTCACAAAAACTGCAGCCTCTTTTCTTTCCAAGAAAGCAGGTTGGTACGTAGGTAATTCACTAAGATGGTAACGGGTCCGTGATGGTTCAGCCTGGGGTTGATCGTGTATGGTTTGTATTCGAAGGGCGTTGGTTTCTGACTCTTGTGTTCTTCTTTGTTTTGTTTGATCCCACCCAAGGTATCTCTACCTCCTTGTTTTTATTTACTCAACACACATGCTTGACTGATTACAACTAAAACGTGCTAAACAATCCTCAAAATATCATGTTGGAATACACCTTAATTACTTCGTTATATAGTCACATAAAATCATAAGTTTACACGCTCCTTTGAAGATGATTTGTGTCGTGTTAATGATAAACAAACTTGTGTCGAGTCGTATGCTTCGTGTGAGTCATGGTGTGTGACCAGTTTGGTGTCACGTATAACCGCCCACATGTCGACTTTGGTTTCTGTTTCACTTTCCGACTCTGTTGCGATACGCTACTATATAAGGTCATCCAACGTTATATGTCCTCGAATATACGTTCTAAAAATCTGGAAATAATTAATGAAATAGATGATTGCATACATGGCGTTATATAGTGAATCATATGTGTGGTGTGTGTGTCGTATGGGTCCAGGTCTGGTTACAAAACAATAATTGTTTATAAACTTAAGAAAATAGATGGGTGTGCATATTTTATACGTGAAAAGCAGATATGGGGCTTATGGTTTTATTCACGTAATTGAGGGATGTTTACATGCATGTGTGGCGTTGTGAGTAATAAACAAATGAGACGTGTGTGTGGCGAACAACGTATATTTTTGGTCACAAGAAATAATGAACATTGTATACTACTCATGCCTATCTTGTTTCTGCTTTCTTGAAGTTGTAGTTATGCACGCATTTATACTTGGTCACCTAAATGATTCTTTGATCTATAATATATATAATTGAAAACTGGACATAAACTTAAGTAAATAAATAGGGGAGTACGTGTTCAGTAGCATGGTATCGAATGGGTTGGTTAATAGACAAGGTCGTGTGTGAGTCGTCTAGTTTGCATGTGTTCTCGTAATCGGTTAAAAACTAAGAATAATCTTATACTTTTAGTGATACTTTAAACCCTAAACTATTATATTGGTCATTTTAACCCGTAAATATATTTAATCGTCAATTAAAATATTAAAATATTAAATTACTATTTTGGGAAACTTGTTAAATATGAAAACTTGATAATTTGGAAAACTTGCTACAAGTGGAAGGTTACCAAACATAGAAAGAAACCTAAAATGAGAAATCTGATTAAAATGAGCATATTAGTAATAAGACGATCATGGATTCGTGTAGATTCATTGAACATGGAGCGACTTCGATCCTTGTGTTTTCCAATATGGTTTCATTTGCAGTTTGAGGTACAGATATTCTACCCTATCTCATTAAGGGTTCTGATCTCATGACTTTTCGATCCTTGACTTTGATTCGTTGCTATGATATGATTCATTTGATATGAACCTTTGCTATGATCCCTTTGATATGATTCGTCTAATATTATCATTTGATATGATTCTGTTTGCTATCCATTCTGTTATGATAATTTGATTACTATCTCTTTCATATGAGATTCTGTTCTGTTATGCTCTGGGAGCTTTGTTATGAGTATGGATAGCTTTGCTTTGTTTGTTCTGATATGTTCTGTTCTGATGCCCGAGTTTTTAGTCTACTCATGGAGGTACCATGGGCATGTCATTGAGGCACCAATGGCATGACACTATCTGGGGCGGTGTGATTAGTCCCCGGCGTCCCCGTCTGATTATGATATGATATGAGATCTCTTGGCCACTTTGTATATGATTTGTTTGTGGGGGGCGTATGGATGCATCCTAGGATTTGTTTTGATATGATATGATACGATTTGGTTTGGTGACTGGCTGTACGCGCCTTGTACCCCTTTCACGTCTGGTACATTGGAGCTAGCTACTCTATGTACACCCTATGAATTGACGGATATGTGATTATGTGATTTGAGACCTATTCGAGTATCTCGTTAGGTCGGCTCGTGGTTTCCTATGTTTCGTATGTCTATTCGAGTATCTCGTTAGACGCGCCTTTGTTGATACGTGCTCTATGATTCTGATTATGCTTACATTTCTTTTCCTGCGGCAGGTTTTAGGTTGGAAGCTGGGTTGAGTGAAGAGTGCATAGGAGCGTTAGTGGACTGCCCAATGATTTAGAAGTCCATTACATCTGGATTAGACTTGGACTTGAATTCGATTAGATTTCTGTTTGGCTTTATATTTCTTCTTGTATAGAGTTAGCATTTCTTTTGTAACCTTAGAACACCTTTGTAACTTTATGTTTATAAGTCTTCCGCTTGCGTTTGTATGTTCTGATTTAGCACCATAATGTGACATTTTGACCCTTGTCAGGTTGGGGTGTTACATTATTGGTTGTATTTAATGCATGAGCAAATTCTAATGATCCCATGTTAGGAGCTTCTTAGCCGGCTCGACATAGGAGTGAAGTAGGCGCTTATAGGATTTGGGAAAGATTTGATCAATAGAAACAAGTGGAAAAAGTAGTTTTGGTTGAAAAAATCGGATTTTTCACGTTTCTGGTCATCTTATGCGTAACTTGGGTGAATAGTACGATTTCTTAGCTGTCTATAGTACTGTTTACGCATAAGATTAAGTCAAAACCCCTTTCTTACGCTTAAGTTTAGTCAAAACCCTCTTCTTACACATAAGTTCACTTTCTTACGCATAATATTGAGATCCTACGCTTAAAATCCTACGCTTAAGTCTGTTCCTACGCATAAGATTGGATTCTACGCCTAAGATTGGATTCTACGCATAAGATCCTACGCAGAAGTTCCTACGCAGAAGTTGTACTCAGTACTTCCCTGACTTGGATAAGTTTGTGGAATACTTCGAGGCCCAAATCCACTCCGAACGGAAGTTATTGAGGTTTTAAGGTTCCAGATCAAATTTTTCACCATAAAAACTTGCATCAACTTACACTAAACACAACTCCTACTTCGTTGAATCAATCCAAGAATCAACTTTATCCATCTACACTTCATCAATGGCAACTCAGCAAGACATTCATGCAGCCGGTGCGGAAAACCGACCTCCAATGCTTGAAAAAAGTGGATATCTCCCATGGACAAGCCGAATGCTTCGGTACATCAAAACAAAGCCTGATGGTAAATTAATGATCAACTCCATTACAAATGGTCCATTCATGCCAAGACAAGTTCAAATTGAAGGCAATCCAAATACAACACCTCCTACTCAACCATTCGTGCGTGAACAAACAGAAGCAGATTACACAGAGGAAGACAATAAGCAGATCGCCGCTGATGATATGGCAATGCACTTAATCCAACTTGGATTACCACGGGAGATCTTTGCTGCGGTCGACAGCTGTGAAACTGCTTATGCTATGTGGGAACGTGTTAGAAGGATATGTCATGGAACAGAGATTGGACAACAAGACGTTGAGAACAAACTTCTTACTGAATGGGAGAATTTCACATCCACTAAAGGTGAACAGATTGAATCCAACTACACAAGGTTTTGCACTTTGATGAATGAGTTAATCAGAAACAAGTTGACACCTCGAACAATTGCAACAAACATCAAATTCATCAATAACCTTCTAGAAGAATGGGGTCGTTATGTTACAAGTGTCAATCAAACAAAGGATTTACATAAGGTGAATTATGATCAACTCTATGACTTTTTGAAGCAAAACCAAGCTGAGGCTAATGAAGTAAGGAAAGAAAGATTGGCAAAGAATCATGATCCTCTTGCATTACTTGCTACTACACCAACACCGCTACCAGTGAACACACAACAACCATCATCATCTTCCACTCACAACTACATGCAACCTTCATACATTCAACAAACAACACCGGTCTACCAACAACAGTTCTACCCACAGCAACAACAACAGGTTATTCCACAACAGCAATACCAACAATTCCAAGAACCAGAATTCACTGAAAATGATGAAGCTACTGCAGCATTGACCCAAGCGTTTGCTTTTCTATCAAAGGCATTCCAATGACGTTATTCTACACCAACAAACAACAACCAAAGGATTTCATCGAACACTCGCAACAAGCAGATTGCTCAGCCGAGTTTCAATATGGGCAACGGAGGCCAAATGGTTGGAGTTTATGGGAATCAGCAAGGATATGCTACTGGATTTAATACGGGCAATCAAAATATGCAGAATGCAGGTCAGTATGCAGGGAATCAGTATGGTCAGAATGTAGGGAATCAGTTGGGTCAGTTTGTTGGAAATCAGAGGGGTCAGAATGTTGGTAATCAGGCAATGGGTAATCAGAATAGAAATGTTGCAGCTCCAATAGTTGGGAATTTAGGAAATGTGAATCAGGGTAATCCGGTAAAGTGTTTCAACTGTCAGGGTGTAGGTCATATGGCAAGGAGCTGTCCTACTAAGCCGAACAAGAAAGACACAGCGTACTTGCAGAAAGCATTACTGTTGGCACAAAAGAATGAGGCAGGGTTTCAGTTGAACGCAGAGGAGAATGATTTTATGGCTCTTATGGATGACATGGAAGATAGAGAGGATATCGATGCGAACTGCATATTCATGGCGAATCTTCAGGAAGCTAAGTATGACACGGATTCTGATACACTTCCTGTTTATGACACCAATGCACCATCTGAGGTATCAAATTTCAACACATGTCACAATAATGATATATTTGATATGTCTCCTCATGAGGAACATCATTTTGAGAAGCAAGCATCCACTTATGATACTTTCCTGGACACGCCAAGTAGTAGCAATACTCCTTCAGCGACTCCAGATGTGAATCATAATGGAGGCTTCGTTTCACAGCATGATGAGAATGATGAGGAAACACGTGCTTTGTTTGAATCATTATTGAATAATTGTCGTATTGAAATTGAGAATGTGAAAAAGGTCAATCGCGATGTTAAGGCCACGAATGTTAAATTGACCGCTGAGCTTGAGAGTTACAAAGAAAACGTTAAAGCTTTTGAATTTCATAACAAAAGATTGTCTGAATTAGAAACTGGTTATCAAAATTCTGTTTCAAGGGAAAAACAATTGCAACTCAAGTTTGATACACTTGATGTTAATTCTTTCAAAAAGATAAAATCTTTAAACGCGAAAATTTCTGATTTACAAAACCAACTTTCTAAACAAAAATCAGCTTATACCAATCTTGAAAAAGAAAGGGACGAGTTGAAAAAGGAATTTGCAAAGAAAGAAGACAAACTTTTGGCCGAAATCGTAGAGTCAGAACACATGATTGCACATCTAGAAGAATTAGTGGTTAAGTCGGGTCAGTCAAGTCAAACAATGAAAATGATTTCAAATCAAACTAATCCGATTTACCATACGAAACATAAAATGGCTCTTGGAAACAACACCCCTTGTAATCTCAAGAAAGCTCATCAAGAACAGAATGTTTTGTACAATGGTAATGTGATTTACACCAAACATGATCCTCCCGTTGTTCGGGATTCTGTGCAAACAATAGAACATGTCAAAGAGAGCATAAATAAAATGAATCAAAAGGATTTGAAACCCATTGATTACAACAAATTGAACAAACTTTCGGGAATTACTTTTGTTCCACAAAAAGAACCATCTGTGTTTTCCATAAAACGACCATTTTCAAAAATGTTTTCTAAGAAAGTAATTGCTTCCAAATCTCTTTCAAAAATGGAACAAATGTCTTCTAACAACACTTTTAATACAAGTGAGGCTAGAGAAATTTTGGATGACGTTAAAAAGAGAATTCAAGAACTTCAAAATATTGTTGCTTCTAAAACTACAATCAATATTAACAACTGGCATTCCAGTTTTCATATTGAGCAGAAAAAAGTTTTTGAAAACGAAATTACTATCCCACTGAATAATATCAGTGTGAGGGTAATCCATTTTGAACAAGCTTTCTTAAAAGAAACGGCCGACTTTGTCAAGGACCACAAATCCCTGGTAAACGAAGCTAATGATACTCGTGAAAACATAAATGTTTTGGAAAACCTGAATGATTCTCTCTTCGAAGCTGTTATGACCACTGACATTATGTCCATCATTTTACAAACATATTCTGTTCAAGACGATGAAAGACTAAGAGCTGAGACCTCCGACATTGTTTCCAAATATGAAAATGCTCTTATAAAGCTTGAAAAGAAAATGTCTCATATTTTAAACAACTTGATCAGAAAAAGGAAGAATGCAAGTATGACAAATTGTCGTATGAGCGTGCCTTAAAGAACATGAAAGAGCAAAATGATCTTTTAAGGGCTCAGCTTGAAAGTCAAAAAGGAAAGGGTGAGGAAACCAAGTTTGCAAAACCATTGACTTCGGAGAAACCAAATGTTTCAAACACGGTTCAAAAACCAAAAATGTCAATTTCAAGGTTTGCTCCAAAAGTCGATGACAAAAAGGATTTGACAAAACCAGTCACTCCAACACCCTTACCCAAGCAAAGTAAATATGAAAATATTGTTGAAAAAGGAAAAGCGGTTGTCGAAACTCCTAAAGTGTTAGCACCTGGCCTTTTTAAGATTAGTTCCACTAATGCGTCTGCCTCCACATCTAAGACAAATGCGTGCAAAAAGGATAATTCTAAAGAGTCTAGTGATGCTAAAAAGGACAACAATATAAATCCTAATGTGTGTGCCTTACCTTCTACAGGATTAGAAAGCACCTCTAGGAGCAGCAGACTAAAGCCTAGGAGCAATACAAGGAACAATAGAGTCTCGCCTGTTTCTAAGAGTAGTAGCAAGAATAAAGCTGAAGAAGTAGAAGAACACCCTAGGAATTTATCTCTTTGTAATAAGAAACATGATTCATCTGAATGTAATGTCGAAAGTACTGGTTCTAATGCATGTAATGACTCTATTTGTTTAATATGCAAGAAATGTTTAATTAATGATGTTCATGATGAATGTGTTTCTAAGAATGTGAATGTTACGCCTGAACAGAAGAATGTTCCAAAAAGACCTAGTGCTAGATCCAGATCTATAGAAAGATTAGTTGCACGATTTAGGACTACCACTATTAGTTGAATGCCTAGGAACTATCTTAAGTTTTGTATGTGGATTCCGACGGGTAGAGAGTTCACTCTTAAGGATGGCCAATTGGAAGTTGTTCAAAATAAAAATGTTGCAATCTTTAATGAGTGTGATTCTGCTTTTACTCCTAACCACATGGAACCAAATTCAAAACGGTTTCCAAATACAAACTCTTCTTTTCTTGGTAGGTTATCGAAATATGTCTTTGGATCGTCGACTCGGGTTGCTCCAAGCACATGACCGGGAATTTAAAGCTGCTGATCAATTTCATCTGGAAATTCATGGGAACTGTACGCTTTGGAAATGATCATGTAGCAGCTATTCAGGGTTATGGAGATCTTCGGTTTGGGAATTTTTTAATCACTCGAGTTTACTATGTTGAAGGGTTGGGACACAACTTGTTTTCAGTTGGGCAGTTTTGTGATGCAGATTTAGAAGTTGCATTCAGGAGAAACACGGTTTTCATAAGAAATTTGGTTGGTGATGATCTCTTAACTGGTAATCGTGGTACAAACTTGTATGCTATCGACATCAACCAAATGGCTTCTACATCACCAATTTGTCTTATGACAAGGGCAACCGAAACTAAGTCCTGGCTGTGGCATAGAAGATTATCCCATCTCAATTTCGACACGATCAACAAGTTAGCCAAAGACAACATCGTCACCGGACTTCCTAAGTTCAAATACACCAAGGAACACCTATGTCCATCATGCGAACAAGGAAAAAGTAAAAGAGCATCATATAAACCCAAAACCGTACCTAGTTCAGAAGCAAGGTTACATATGTTACACATGGACTTATGTGGCCCAATGAGAGTTGAAAGCATTAATGGGAAGAAGTATATTCTTGTTATTGTTGATGATTATTCAAGATATACTTGGGTAAAGTTTTTGAGGTCAAAAGACGAAGCACCAGGCATCATCATCACCTTTCTGAAGAGTATTCAAGTTCTACTTCAAGCTCCAGTAAGGATTATAAGAACAAATAATGGCACAGAATTCACAAATCAGGAGTTAAGAACTTACCTCGAAGATGTTGCAATTACACATCAAACATCAGTTGTTAGAACTCCACGGTAGAATGGGGTAGTTGAAAGAAGAAACCGAACTCTTGTGGAAGCTGCTCGCACAATGCTGATTTTTTCTAGTGCACCACTATTCTTATGGGCTGATGCTAGCCACTACTTGTTTTACTCAAAACCGATCCCTAGTCCATCCGAGATTCAATAAAACCCCATATGAGCTAGTGAACAACCGTAAACCTGACATCACTTACCTTCACGTGTTTGGCGCTTTGTGCTATCCGACGAATGACAGAGAAGATCTAGGGAAGTTAAAACCTAAGGGTGATATTGGAATCTTCATTGGATATTCAGAAAACTCGAGGGCATTCAGGGTGTATAATAGAAGAACGAAAAGGATAATGGAGACGATGAATGTGAAGTTTGACGAGATTTCACAAATGGCTTCTGAGAGATACGCTCTAGAACCCGCGCTTAATCCGATGGCTTCTAATCAAAACGGATTAGGACCTGCACCAAACCAGCAGACTTCTGGACACATCAGTTCAGGACTCGTGCCTCAAGGAGCTCAGTCAACAAACACGGATAAACCTTCAGAACAAGAACTGGAAAATTTCTTCGAGTTAATGTTTGATGAATACTATGGTGGAACTTCGACAAATGCATCAAATCAATATTCCGCTACACCCGCTCAAAACCATCAACCACCACCACCACCATAAAATGCATCTACAACAATCGAAGCTGAAGCACCAACTACATCAACATCATCTACATCTTCTCAAGCAACTCCAGTTATTGAACCTGATCTACCAAGAGTTGATGAGCAAAACCAAAATACAGATTTTCAAGAAGAACCTATAAATAATTCAAACGATGTTACGTTAGAAGAAGAAGAAGAAGTATTTGAAAACCCATTTGCAACAGACTCTGCTGAATCTTCTTCAAGGTTACAAGAACCATCTAACACACATTTGTTACACCCAAGGTACCCTTCTATGTTTCAATGGACAAAGACCATCCAATAGAACATGTTATTGGTGAACCTTCAAAGCCAGTTCAAACAAGGAGACAACTTGCCACCGATCTCAAATTGTGCATCTACATTTGTTCAATCAGCCTCAAAGAACCTAAGAACATTCGGGAAGCAATGGCAGAAAACCCTTGGATTGAAGCGATGCAGGAGGAATTTCTTCAATACCTGTTACATGATAGTTGGGAACTTGTTGAACGACCACTTGATAAATGTGTTCTTGATCTTAAGTGGTTGTGGAAGAACAAACTGGATGAGGAAATGACTGTTATTCGCAACAAAGCTCGTCTCGTGGCTAAAGGTTATCCACAAGAAGAAGGGATAGATTTCGAAGAATCATTCGCGCCTGTAGCTAGACTTGAAGCAGTCCAGATTTTCTTAGCCTATGCCGCTCACAAAAACATCACAGTCTATCAGATGGATATTAAGACTGCTTTCTTAAATGGAACTCTGAAAGAAGAAGTGTATGTGAGTCAGCCAGAGGGATTCATCGACAAAGATCATCCAGACTACGTCTACAAGCTTAAGAAAGCAATTTATGGTTTAAAACAAGCTCCAAGAGCGTGGTATGACGAACTATCATCTTTCTTGCTCAAAAAACAATTTCACAAAAGGAACGGTTGATGACACCTTGTTTATCAAAAAATTCAAAAATGACATTTTGATCGTTCAAATTTACGTGGAAGACATTATTTTTGGATCAACCAATCCTAACCATTCAAAACATTTTGAAAATCTCATGAAAAGTAAATTTGAAATGTCCATGATGGGGGAACTAAAATTCTTTCTTGGTTTACAAATACATCAATCCCCACATGGTATTTTTATCAATCAAGCTAAATATACAATAGAGATTTTGAAAAAACATGGAATGGAAAATTGTGATTCTGTTGGTACACCAATGGTCACTTCACCAAAAATAGGTGCTGAATTGTTTGGAAAACCCATTGATCCGAAAAAATATCGGAGCATGATCGGTTCTCTCATGTACCTAACTGCTAGCCGACCCGATATTCAATTTGCTATTTGTTTGTTAGCACGGTTTCAGGCAAAGCCTACCGAACTTCACCTCAAAGAGGTTAAACGCATCTTTCGGTACCTACGCAGCACCATTAACATGGAACTTTGGTATCCGAAGGATTCGGGGTTTAATCTGACAGCATTTTCAGATGCAGACCATGCCGGTGATCAAGTTACAGCAAAGAGTACATCAGGTGGAGCACAATTTTTGGGTGAAAAGCTAGTAAGCTGGTCGTCAAAGAAACAGGATTGTACTGCGCTATCAACCGCCGAAGCCGAGTATGTGTCTCTATCTACGTGTTGTGCCCAAGTTCTTTGGATGCGAACATAGCTCACAGATTATGGCTTTACTTTTGACAGAATACCTATGTATTGTGACTCAAAAACTGCCATAGCCATCTCGTGCAATCCCGTACATCACTCTAAGACGAAGCATATCAAAGTCCGCTACCATTTCATCAAAGAACACGTGGAAGAGGGTACTGTTGAATTATTTTTTGTTAAGACTGATTACCAACTCGCCGATCTATTTACTAAAGCCCTTCCAAAAGAACGGTTTAACTATTTAGTTTGACGAATTGACATGCGAAGCCTAACTCCTGAGGAGCTAGAACTTCTTCTCGAATCTTCTTGAAAAATGTTTTCACAATATAAAATCAAAAAATACAAAAATACAAAAACAATATAAAATCAAAAAATACAAAAATATTCTTTTCACGACATGTCTCTCGTATAAATCAAGATTCTGTACGTTTCTAGAAATGTCATTCAACAATGATACGGACATGTACAGATGCTTAAGCGGGAGTTCTTTAAAATGTTTTTCTAAAACATGTCGTTTCTCAAAATTTTCTTCACAATGGCTTTCGTATACTTCAGTACGAAACCCGGACTAAAATGATGACTTCTGTTTATTTTCAAATCAAGGACTTGTACGTTCAATGACGAAATCTTTTTCAAAAAGTTCGAGTCTAAACAAACAAAAAAGATTTCAAGTGTAAACTCGTTTTCAAACAAAATTCTTGAGCACTTTTTCAAGATTGTTCAAAAGATTTCTCAAAATCTCTCAAAATGAGTGCTCAAGATAACTCCCTCTAAACCCTTAATTAATTTTAAAATGTGCTATCATTAAGGGGGAGTATAAAAACAAAAATGTTCCGAATTCATGCAAAATGAAATCTGTCTATCTCTCCAAAAGCTTTTTCTTAATCAGTTGATATCAAAAATATCACAATATGCTATTTTTGAGGGGGAGAAGACATGATTAAAATGTGATCAAAGATGTTTAAAGTTTGTGACTGAATCTCAGAAGAGCTCGACTTAGTAAGTACCAATGAATTGACGAAGTTTAAAATGTCAGTAATCGAAATGACTTGTCCTGGACGGGTAATAATTTCAAGCTAGTTTAACTAGTGATGTAAGCGTGTCTCGAATAGGACTTGTCTAATGTACCGTATCGAGAAACTTTCTTTGGACTTGACCAGGACGGGTAATAATTTCAAGCTAGTCTAACTAGTGATGTAAGCGTGTCTCGAATCGGTCATGTTCACTGAAAGTGGATCAATTCAAAAAGTGCAAACTCCTCACGCATGTGCAAATTTCTTAAAAAATTCATGAGCACATGTGAAGGGGGAGTCCTTCAAAAGAAATGCAAAACTCTCGAAGTGTCAACAATGTGTTTTATTATCATAAACACTTTGAGAGATTTTTCATAAATGGTTTCATGGAAATTATAGGATATTCATGGAGTTATAAGGTGACTAAGGTTAGGAAAAACCGTCCTATGATCCGCCAGAGCTGGAGGGATCTACCCAAGGACAAATCCAATATATTAGAATTAGAAGTCCTTAGGTATGATTGAAAAAAGGAGAAAATGAGAAAGGAGAAAGAAGGGGTTAAAGAATTAAAAAGAAAAGTTATGAAAAAGGGTGAAAAGAAATAGCCCTCCAAATGTTCAACCTTAGGGCAGACACCGGGTTCAACTCATATGCTACTGGCTGTTACCAAGGTGACACCTGTATTGAAGACAAAGACGTCATGGACCCAGTGACGCACTGCACTAAACCTTCTTAACCACTCAAGTTCTCTTAAAAGAGCTTGTTTTATTCTCACGGGGAACCGGTGTAATCTATCGACCTGTCTCTTAGAGATGGTTGATATTGAAGCAGGAGACCTCTCCCTAATCTCCGCATAGGAAACCAAATGTGCACTTATCGAGTCTAGAGCCCCGAGATTCATCAAAAGATCTCATAGGAACACATGATATTTCTACACTGGTTGTTCATCATTAAGGACGCCAGATGTAAACTTAAGAGTCCTACGCAGATCTTAGCAATCTGCCAGAACATTTATCAGAGGATTCACATTTGTGATTCTCAATGATTGAATGGAAATTCCTGCCAGGGTCAACATCAAGCAGCCCTAACAGCAGGTCACTTCGGTAATTCTTTATGGGTTACGCTTAGTGTTCGCGGTGGTTTCAAATGGTCTACAGTCGTGGAGTGATCCCCAACGACTCACCCAGTCATTGAGCTACTAAGTAGGTCTTGTAAGCTCTCTCGAGAGTATCTGACATGGGAACGGCCTTGGTAAGGGTTAGAAGGAGTCTTCACACTATGCTGTTGACGATCTCTAATTCCTTATCTGTAAGTACCGGTTGATTTATTGCTAACTGTTTTCATGCAGCTACACATCAACTCTATGGCGACAGATTCCGCATGCTCATACATACATCTGGAAGTTAAAGAAAGCTCCCTCAAAGATCTATACAACACAAAGTTCAAAGAAAGATTCTACACCAAAAAGAAGAATCTACAAAGTATAAAGACTTAAGATCAAAGTGAAAGAAAGGGAACTACGTGCATATGAATATCAAAGTCCAAAGATGTATGAGCATGTTGGAATGGCAAACAACCACCACAGACGCAGAAGTGACGAAAGGCAGATAACTACACATCACAAAAGAACAAAGAATGATGAAAATTCAATCATCAAAGATCACAAAGCATGAAGGAACAAAGACTAAAGACTATTCTACTACGACACACAATGGTCAACAACAAAGAACAAAGAAGACCTAATCACGTGGAGCATCATTCGAATGACCACCCCTTAGGGGGAGATTGTTAGCATTAAAAATATGTATTGAGAAGTGATGGTCATTCTCATATTAGGAACTTTGTAATGTGTCTTAGTTTGTGTTATAAGAATAGTCATTGGGCCTTGGTCTTGGTAAGCTAATATGTTATTAGTTATGTTTCATAAGCCTTTATAATTCATGTAAACCAAGTCCAAGCCCAAGCCCATAGAAAGCCTATGTATGGAACTATAAAAGGCACCTTACCTCTCATTTGTAAGGTGTGTTTGTGTGTGTAAGTGTGTGTGTTTATTAATAAAAGCTTTCTATTTCGTCTCTCATTTCTCTCTAGTTTTAACGCCACTTATATATAATCAAGTCACCATCTTTCCTTCTTCTAAGCTTTTATATTTATGTTAAAGTTGATATATCTAAGGTCCTAAAGTCTATGTGTTATTTGAATATATCTTATGTTTGTCTTGATTTCAACATGCTAGGTATAACACCCCCATTTTAGGATCGCAGCGGAAAGGGACATGGGGTGCTATACATCAATCACATTGTACAAATATAGTAAACAACTTTAAAACAAAGTCGTTATTAATAAAAATTCATACTTCACATTCGATAATTATCAGAGTCAACAAAGGTCCCAAAAGGTTTTACATAGTACAAAGATACATAAGTTTGAAAATTTGAACATTATCGAATGAAAAGATTTTATTTAAACATGGGCCATCAAGTAGATATCCATTCTTTGCGCCGCCCATCCAAGTTGAAGTTACTTACGGACCTGAGATAAACATGCTAAAAAGTCAACATAAAGTTGAGTGAATTCATAGAGTTTAATAAGTAATAAGTTGAATACAAGCATTATTTATCGGGCGACAAGTATTGCAATTACATGTCGGTTTATTTGATTATAGTATTGAGTTCATGTAACCGAACCTTGACGATTTTTAATAATGCCCCGAAAAAGGTAAAAATTTGCCATTTACCACAATTCTAACTATTATGTGTCCGTATCCCGAACAAGCCCGCCAAGCCTAATATGCATATCCATAATACTAGCGTTTACTACTCGAGTAATTAACGGTTCATGAGGGGACTTAATTGGCAAAAAGCATTCAATATCTATAATCATATGATCGGGTCCAGCATACCAAAAACTACTTGTATTCAGTTTGTAAAAATTAGCATGTATCCCCCTTGCGAGGTTTATAAAACATTTAAGTAAGTAAAGGCGAGGCTATGAACTCACCTTAAAGCAAGGAAAATAGCAATGAACAAGCAAGTGAAGGAATAGCCGCAAAAGCTCTACGATGAACCTAAATAATATACGTTGTCTTAGATTTATGAAAATAGATATCGATGTACTTTGGGTAATATACAGATTATGATCTTACTTAAGCTTGGTACAATACTCTTAGATACATCACAAGGTTTTAGTTAATTACTTACAATTTATCAAAAAATGTACCCTTGCATTTATATAAGTATGAAACTTACATTTACCCCAAGTTCAATTATGATGTAAAAGTTCAATTTAATTATAAGGTTTAAATTTAGTCCATGGGTCAAGTTTTTGGTCAAAAAAAGGTTCACTTTAGGCCTCAGGGTTCAAAAATATATTAGAGGATTCAAAATGTTTTAAAGTCCAACATTATAAAGTGTACAACACTTTATATTCACTTTATACCTAGTACTGTTAGAATTTAAATAACTTGTCTATGTTTAGGAAATCATCATTTGCAAACCGTAAGTCCACAAGTCTTGTTCCTTATATCCCCGGAAAGGTTTACTTCTGTATTAACGAGATTTTTGGGTCCCACTTGGCCAAAAATTATATAACATTAGTAAAACAGTCCATTTACCCAAACAATCAATCTATTCAGCTTTCAAATTTTCAATGGTCTCACGAAAAGTGCGATATCTAGAGTTTTACTAACCCGATTTGTTCCCCATTTTCGGAAACGTTTAAGTTAAGATGTCCTCTAAAACTTTTATTCTTTGAGTAACAGAGGGTTATTCACAAAAAAAATGACTTTTGCCCGTTTCAAATATGTTACTCAGAACTGGACATGTTTTACGAAAATGTTTCTAGTTTAATCATTGTAATGAGTTATTTAATGAAATACCCGTCAAAACGACCACAAGACATAGACCTATAACCCCATATTTTTAGTTTAGTCTCAATATCTACTGATTAGTGCAGTTTATTCCATTTTTGCCCCTGATTCAGAATTACAGTAGCATGTTTAGTCCTTTAGGGTTTTTAGTGGTCTAGTTTCATGTACCAAGCCTAACCAAGCCCTATAATTTATGTGTTACACCATTACATCAATAAATACCAAATTTACAGAAGTGAACAAAAGAAAAAAATATAAATACAATGAAACTTTTACAAAAGAGTTTCTTACAAAAATAAGATGGACAAGTTTTGATGACAAGAAAGGAAGGACTTGGAGCTATCACTTGACACCACCAATGAAAATTCTTGAGGGCACCAAGGAAAGGCTTTTAGAGGAGCTTGGAGACATTCAATCTACAGCCACAAAACCATCTTGTAAGCCATAAAAAAAAATATAGGAGGAAGAAGATTTTATTGAAGAAAATAGAGACCAAGAATTTAAGTTACATTACTTGCACTTTTTCTCTAATCCATGATCACCAATTTGTCACCAACACTTCTTGTCACCAACACTTCTTGGAAACTTGAAAATTTGAGGAGAAATCACCAAGAAACCCTTGTAAGAACATTCTTTATAAATCTCCAAATAAACCCAAGATTAAGATGAAATGAAGTGTTGTTTGAGTGCAATGAACCAAGAACAAGACTAGAGCCTCAAGATCTTCAATCTATGATCAAGATTTTATCAAAATTTTGTATGAAATGTGTGATTTAGAACTGATTTGGGTCGTTCATAAAGATAGGGAGGAGAAGATGAGAGTGTTTTGCATGGGTGATAAGAACTATGTGAAGTTTACTTAGATACTTGAAATGTTTGGTAAGATATGAGACACTTGTTATCAAGGAGGCATGCACACCTCATTGAATTGCCACATAGGAGGGGAGGGAAAAAAGTTAGTGCAGAATTTTTGGTGTTAATTGAGTTATCAATTGTATTGTGTAGTTTATTTTGCTCCCGGTAATTAAAACGTGGAGTTTTTAAGACGCGTAACGTAATACCGGGTAGAAATAAAATGTAAAATTTTTAAAAATATAAAAACTAGTTTTCATAATATATTTTATAAAGTTAGATGAGTGGTGAGTTCATCGGAGGATTTAAACATTGTTAAAACTAAAATCGTGAGTAGAAAATGCGTTTTGTGACACTGGTTCTTACATTTTGCGAGATAATCGCTCGTTTTCAAATCAAATGAGTTTGAATTTTTTTTTTTTTTTTTTTTTTTTTTGAAAAATGAAATATAAGTAATAATAAATGTAATTTATTATAAAAGTGAGTCTGGAAAATTAGGAGTGTGTGTTATGACATACGTGGATAACTTCTGACGAAGTTAATTAATTTAAAATAGAATATTTAAATAATAGACTATTAAAATAAATGACATGAAATTTTAGAAATGTCACACTAGGCTAGATCTTTCATGTGTTTGCTTAGATGTAATGAAACCTAGATGTTAATTATATGTTGATTACTTGTTTATAGTTGTAATGGATGAATGATTTCAATGTTAGGCTTAAGAAAACTGGCAGATATCCATTGTGTAACATGCTTGAACGTCTTAGGAAACATGAACCGATGTGTACTAGGTTTTATTGGTTGTATTTAATGCATGAGCAAATTTCAATGATCCCATGTTAGGAGCTTCTTAGCCGGCTCGACATAGGAGTGAAGTAGGCGCTTATAGGATTGGGGAAGTAAGTACGCCACCCCATGAATAGTATTAAGGAATACAATCCGTCATCCACGCAACTGTAACAAGTAATTAACATGTAAAAGATATCTAGGGAGTAGTGAAATCTAAGTTAACACAATTCTCCCATATATTGCTCACACCACTAGTTTAATTTAGTTTATTTTCATTTTAGTATTTTATTTTGATTGCATCTTAGTAATTTGGTTAGTTGACTAGCAAATAATTCCGCCCAACTCCTTCAAAATCGAGATTTTTATTTGCTTTTATAAAAACTAAAAAAATACAAAAAGAATCATCCCTCATCTCTAGACCTAGTCTTTAGGTTTTCTAATCCTAGCGACACTATTCCTAGATGAACAATCAATCCCCCGGTACTTGTCATTATACTATACTACATCGATCAGGTACACTGCCTGGTGGGGGTTGTAAGCTTCTCGAGATCCATCGAGAGGTAAAGCCTGGTGCAATCCCTACGCATCAACAAGAAGTATTACAACTTGTTGTGACCTCCACATCCAAGTTGTTAGAGCATCATCAATTGTATCTATCTCTTTATGTAATTAGTTGTGAATATTTGATAGTAGATAGTTTAGCTAGGTATATAGATAGTGTGATTAGTTAGTAGTTTGTTGTGAAGGAGAAGAGTTAGAAAGTAGATTGTAGTGAAGAAGATTGGTGTGAAGTAGATAGGTGTGAAGTAGAAAGTAGTGAAGAAGATTGGTGTGAAGTAGATAGGTGTGAAGTAGAAAGTTGTGAAGTAGATTGGTGTGAAGATTGATTGGTGTGAAAAGGTTGTGTAGAAGTTATGATTAAGGTGTAACGAAGTTGTGGTGTGTACATTGGTGTGTAACGTTTTCTCCGCCATAAGGGAGCTTGTTGACATAGCGAAGAAAACTCTCGAGTTAGGTGCTCGGGGAGTGGAGTAGGGCAAGGAAGGTGTCCTTGAAGCCGAACCACTATAAATCTCTTGTCTCGCGGTTCGATCTTTCCATCTCTCATTTATTTCTTTACTTACATTATTATTGCTATATCGTACATATTTATTGTTGTTTATATTGTGCGAGACTTGAGATCACATATTATCGAATCTAAATTTTTGAAAATAAAGAAAAAACTCGAACAATCTTTTATAACAAATTAAAAAGATGTAAAACTATTCAACCCCCCCCCCCCCCCCGCCCCTTCTAGTTTTCCACACCTAGAACAATTTTGTTTCGGCGTATGGGTACCTATGGTTATGTAGTTGTTTAGGTAGTAGTTTGGATGAAGAACATGCTGTAGGGGATGTTTTATGAACTTTATTATATGTTTATGTTGTCTACAATGTTTAATATTTTAATGTTATGAACATATTTATGGTTACTGGACGTTTGTTTTGTTATGTGCTTTGATGAAATGTTTACCAGCACAATTTTGTATGATCATAATCTGTATGTGCTAATGTTGATTATGTTGGGGTGTTGGAGAAGAGAGATTCTGCGTTTTGTTGTTAGTTAAGATTGCTTGTGTCATTGTGATGCTGAATTGCCTAAGAAGGTTCCGTCAAATTGCATTATCATAAGTCAGTAGTTTGACCAACCCTTGTAAGTTTTCTACTGATATAGCCCTAGTGATGGTATTAGATTTTATGGAGTTGGTTACTGTCAGCGATAAGTTTGCAGTTTATGGATGTGATAGTTCTTATGATGAGTGGTAGCTTAGGGTCTAGAAAGTTAATTGTTGTGCTAAAGTTTTTTTAGCAACCAAATTGCTGACTGTTGAATTTTTTTTTTGTGTTTTGCTATTACTTACATTTGGGAATAAGCAGACAAGGCTGCTGATGTGCAGGGGTATGATGTGCAGGGGTGTGAAAAGCTTGTTAGAGTAGTACAGCCATTTAAATTATTCTAGTTAACTCAAATTCCATTTAACCTTCAAACTAGCTCAACACTTTCTAAAAACAACTTTAACATAACAAATTAGTGCAGATCAAACTTCACCACTTGACAAATGAACAGTGGCAAGAGTTTTTACCCGTTTTAACCCACTAATCAAAACAGTCCTTTATAGGGGATGTTTGGTTCTAAAAGCTAATGAAGGCTATATTAAGCTTGAATCTTGGAAGACACATGTAAAACTAACTACATTATTGACTTCTTGAAATTGAAACTGAATTTAACCACATTAACTTTAACCTGACCTGATCTATAATCTTTACCAAACTTGTAGGACACAGTTAATTTTTTGAAAAAAAAAATAATAAGGACTAAAATTTATTAAAAATCATTATTTTGGGACCAAATCATGAAATCAAAATCACTTTGTCACTCCAAATACACATCATTCCACCATCCAAAATTGCCAGCAGGACTCACCACCATCATCTCCATCAATTGATATCCGACAACCGGAAATCAGCACCATCATCAAGACCAGGTAATACCTCATAATTAAAACCCTAATCGTTTTTGCTAAATTTTTATGAAACAAAATATGTGGTTAATTGAATTAGGCTCCCTTTATTTTTGTTGAAATTATATGTGGTTTTCTGTGGTTAATTGAATTACTTTTTTTATTGTTGGTTTGTTTAACGCAGGTTTAAGATGGATACGAGTTGGATGTCTTTACCAAGATTTACCATTGAATATAAAAAAGGTCTTGACGACTTTCTTGATCATATATTTTATAATGAGGGTAAAAATGGACAGATTTCATGTCCATGTATTGATTGTGGTAATCAGATATGGGTAGATCGGGCGGAGGCTAGAACACATCTGCTATGTGTTGGGTTTATGAAAGGTTATACAATTCCACCTTTCAGTTCCAAATCAAGTGACGCTCCAATGTTGGATGCTGAAGATGACATGCAAGGGTTGGTGAATGATGCCTTTCATCGGTTTGGTGATGACACACAAGAAAATGACATGGGAACACAAAGTGAAAGTATGAGTATGCCAAACCTAAAGGCGAAAAAAATTTATAAAGTGTTGGGAGAGGCAAAGAAAGCACTATATCCTGGGTGTAAGTTATCAGTTCTTTCTTTTATCATTAGACTATTTCATGGTAAGTGTGTTGGGAAATGTAGTGATAATGGTTTCAGCATGATGCTGGATAGAATGAGGGAAGCCTTCCCCGATGCTTCTATACTGAAGTCATTGTATGAACTAAGGAAGATAATTCCAGAGTTGGGACTTAGTTATGATAAAATTGATGCATGTCCTAATGATTGTATGCTGTACTGGAAAAAAAAACATTAATAAAACAGAATGTGATATATGCCATACGTCAAGGTATAAAGCAAGTGAAGATGATTCTGCAGATGAGTCAACCATAGCTGATACATATAAGAAGATTAGAGCAAAGGTTTTGCGTTATTTTCCGCTCATACCACGATTGCAAATGTTATTTATGTAATCTAAAACAGCCGCCTCCATGAGATGGCATGAAGAGCGTCGCATGAAAGATGGTTACTAGAGACATCCTACAGATTCCCCAGCATGGAAAGCATTTGATTTTAAGTATCGTAAGTTTGCCAATGCATCTAGTAATGTCAGGCTTGGTTTAGCGAGTGATGGGTTTAACCCTTTTGGAACAATGAGTATTTCTCATAGTACATGGCCTGTTGTTTTGACGCCATATAATCTACCTCCTTGGATGTGCATGCAGAAACCTTATTTCTTTCTAACTTTACTTATACCTGGCCCATCTGCTCCTGGGAATAATATAGATGTCTATATGGAACCGTTAGTGGCTGAGCTAAAGGAGTTGTGGGATGTTAACGGAGTAGACACTTATGATGCATCAACAAATAGTAACTTTTGGATGCGTGCTTGTTTGTTATGGACGATCAGTGACTTTCCTGCTTATGCAAATTTATCCCGATGAAGCACCAAAGGTAAACTTTCATGTCCTAACTACCATAAACATACAAAATCAACAGGCTTGACTCATGGCAAAAAACAATGTTTTATGGGACATCGTCAATATTTGCCTACTGATCATGCTTTTAGAAGAGATAAAAACTCTTTTGATGGCACAGAAGAACAAGACAGGCAACCCCGTGGCTTAAGAGGACAAGAAGTACTTGATGAGTTAAATGGTTTTGAAATTAAATTTGGAAAACTTGTGAAGAGCAACCCAAATTTACCTTTTAATTGGAAGAATAAAAGTATTTTTTTTTAGTTACCGTACTGGAAAGATAACTTGCTACGCCATAATCTAGATGTAATGCATATTGAGAAGAATGTTTGTGAAAATATCCTTGGAACGTTAATGAATCTAGATGGGAAGACCAAGGATCATATAAAAGCACGCCTTGATTTACAAGAAATGGGCATTAGACCTGAACTTCATCCTATAGTTCAAGATAACAACAAAGTTTATTTGCCACCTGCTTGTTTCTCAATGGATAAAAAAGAGAAAGATATTTTTTGTCGTATGCTTAAGAAGGTGAAAGTTCCAGATGGTTATGCAGCTAATATATCAAGATGCGTAGAGTTAAAACCTCCAAAACTGTTTAGACTTAAAAGTCATGATAGCCATATTTTGATGCAGCAGTTGCTTCCCATTGCCTTGCGAAATGTGTTGCCTAAGAATGTGCGTTATCCTGTGATGAAGCTATGTCGTTACTATAAACAATTATGCTCAAAGGTTCTTAACCCAATTGATTTGGTTCAAATGGAAACCGGGATTGGAAAAATACTTTGTGATTTAGAAAGGATTTTTCCGCCATCATTCTTTGATGTCATGGTTCATCTTTTGGTTCATCTTGCTTCAGAGGCCAGATTAGGAGGGACAGTTCATTACCGTTGGATGTATCCAATCGAGAGGTGCACACTACTATTTTAGTAAATACCTTTATTAACAAATATTATTGAATATGAAATTCTTGGTTTTGATATCTCAGGTATTTATCTACATTAAAATCTTACGTGCGAAACAGGAATAATCCGGAGGGTTCCATTGCAGAAGGATATCTAGCTGAAGAGTGTGTGTCGTTTTGTTCATTGTACTTATCCAGTGATGTTGAGACCGTACATAATAAGACAAGTCGAAATTATGATGACGATGGTTATGAGGATGTTTTACCTATCTTTTCTATGGCGGGTCGACCGATTGGTGCTACAAAGGTAGAAATAATGCACCTTGACATTTTGGCTAAAGCACATTCATATGTGTTGTTCAATTGTAGTGAAGTTGATGAATTTCGAACGTAAGTAATTATATTAGTTGTGAGTTTCATAAATTATATTATACGATTAATAGTTGTCGTTTTTATCATCATTATCATCTGTTAACACCGCAGTGAACATCTGGCGATGGTTCATAATGAAAATTGGAGAAAATGTAAGCGTAACATTCAATGTTTACATAGTGAGACTTTTGAGTCGTGATTTCAAGATCATGTAAGGAATATACACAGGTTTATTACTTTTGGAAAATAATTATAATGACATAGCATTTTCGACCTACTAATACCCGGGTGTATAACAAAACAATTAACACATCTTGCCTTAATTCAGGTTGAGGAGCTACATGCTAGAGGGGATCACAGAATCACAGAAAGTCTAAGGAACATGGTAAGTGGTCCATCTGAGTTTGTGAAAAAAAAATATAGGGGATTTATCATAAATGGTTTCCGATTTCACACAAAAGATGTAGAACAGAATAGGAAAACACAGAATAGTGGGGTTATGCTTCAGGCCATGACAAACAGTTTCTCGAGTGCTACAGATAACAATCCTATCGTGGGAGATGTAACTTACTACGGGGTTTTGAATGATATCATTGAGTTGGAATATGCTATTGACAAGAAAGTAGTTTTGTTCCATTGTGATTGGATTTCGAATGGTTCAAGAAGAAAAGAAGATGACAACGGGTTTACTCTATTGAATTTTGAAGGATTGAAGGCTCATAACGAGCCTTTTATACTAGCTTTTCAAGAACAGCAAGTATTTTACATTGCAGATCGTGTTGACAAAGGATGGCAAGTTGTGATCAAGACAGCACCCAGACATGTTTATGACATGGATGAACAAACAAGTCTAGATGACGTGGAAACACATTTGCAGAGTGACTCATTTATGGGTCCTCAACATGACGAAACAATGGATATAGAATTGGTTAGAGGTGGTTTTCATGGAACCATTGTGGACAATAATGACTTAGTTTTTTATGGAGAAGAAGATCCAATTGAAGCAGCTTCATGATTTCAATCAGCTAAATAGTATTACTCCCTGTTTTTATCTAAAATTAGTTGTTAAGAATCAATTACAAGCCTCATTACTGTTTATATAACTCTTGCTTGTACTCATTTTCATTATTAATAAAAAATCAAGTTTTTCATAATTCAAATAATTTAATATTAGTTGTTAAGAATCAATTACAATCCTCATTACTGTTTATATAAGCTCATTATAGCTTCTTGTTAGCTTATAATAATCAACTCAGTCCTAATCCAAGAATTCCAAAAAAGTCAAAGAAAGTCAACCAAGGTACTATTCATCAGCTTATTAGAGCTTATTTGCTTTTTGTATGCTTATTTGATATCAGTGATGTTGTTTGGAGTTAATTAGATAGGTGGTTATTGCTTAAGTTAGTTTTGGCCTTAATTAGCAGAAAAAGCCATGAAATAGTCACAACATAGCATCTAGCTTATCAAGTGCTTATTTGGAATTTAAAAGTTGTTCATCAGAGGCTCACTGTAGTTAGTTAATGATCTGCATTCAGTATCTCGGCTTAGATAAGCCTGTTTTAGTTTTAAACGTGAAAGGTAGCTTATTAAGGGGTGTTTGGCTAAGGGTCAAAAGGGGTAAATAAGGTAGTGTACTGTTCATTTGCATGTTAGGGACTTTCAATCTAGCTTAATGTAATGTAGATAAGTTGTTTTTAGGTGACCATAAGGTGTATTGAGGATTTTTCTATAATAGAGTGATTATTCCCCATTTTAGGCTCAAAACAGTTGGATTGAGCTTATTATAGGGATAAGCAGTTGAGACCCCTATTTTTGCCAATTTCATATTGATTTCAGTCCATAGTAAGTAGTTGATAAAGTTTCCTAAAGCCTTGGTCAAAACTAGCTCAAATCTGTCCACTATTGATATAGCAAACTTAATTTTTGGTTTTCCCCATTTGCAGCACATCCTTGTGGTTTTTAATTTACTCATGTTAAGTTATTATAAGCTCAAATTTTGCACACAGTGAGTTAGTTGGCTGGCTTATCTAGCTATTACTATTTTTTCTAGATTTTTAAGAATTTATTTGGAGTGCTTTTTCATGGCTTGAAAAAGCCTGTTTTTCCCCTGCACCAAGGTTACAACAGCAGCCCTTAGTGGCTTTTTAGCTTCTTTAGTCATTTAACAGTGCTTATTTCCCCTATTGTGGCTTATTTTAGTTGTCCTTTTAGTTTATTATTAGTCATCTAGTTTATTTCAGTCTTGCCTCAGCTTATTAGTAGATTATAAGCTTTTTTTTCCCTTAAGCCTTACTTTATTACTTGTTTTGGTCAACTGCTCTAAGGTGGCTTTAGTTTTGATTTGTCCCGTTTGACTTGTTAGAGATTATAATAACCCGAAATGGCCTTCAAGCAAAGACAAAATAGGGATATTTTTGGGTATATATATGTTTTATGGTTCTAAGGTGGCTTTAGTTTCACCTATGAGAAATTAAAGTGAAGTTTGATGTTGTATATATGTTTTATGGTTCTAAAGTGGGTAGAATTGAGTGGGAAACTGGTCTGAGGGAACCAGAATTGTTTGATGTCGATTGGGTAATGCTATTGGGCTGTAATGAATGAGCCTGATCACTGGACTACCAGTAAGTAAGCAGCAGTAGCTGTTATGACTGGCGATAGCCTGGAAGTAGACGGATCTGGGGAGATCAGGGAGGGGTTAGGATCATTTTGAAGTAGACCAACATGGCGAGTCAAACCCAAGTGTTATTATCCGAATCAAGTTAGATGATTAGGCTAAATGACAATTGATTGGAATTTCTCAAAGCTTACCACAGGTTTGTTGTTACAACATTTAGTTTAACGCGAACACATAAAAAACTTTCCCAACTGATAGTTTGATAATCAATAGTTGCTGATAACCAACCCGTTACATGCTTTTGTAAGACATAATAGTAGCACCAAAAGAACCAAGTTCTCTTCTTACACGCAGAAACAACTTTTTTGTTGAACTTCTGACAATGCAGCTATAAGAGTTTTGTTTAAAGTTTTCATCAAATCTTTATTAGTTTAGACATAAACTTACATACTCAAAATTGACCTTTTGATATTGTATCGTTCATGATCAGGTTTAATGTACTTTTTTGGTAAATTCTTTTTGAAAACTATCCCACAGGTTAGTGTGACCACTTGAATTTTTTTGTTTAAACCGAATAATTTACAAGAAACTAACTCATCTTTGACTCATATGAATTTTAAATTTGTATGCTTATTTCTTTTCCATCAATAGTTGTAGTTTTGAAAAATTCTTATTCATTAGTGCTTTTCCTATTATGGTGTATCAAGTTTTGAGACCAGAGTATCAAGTGTCATATTAACTAATGTTTAAATAAAACTTTTGTAAATAAGCGTTCTAAAAAACTGATGTTTTATGACTCAAATAAGAAGTGTTCTATTATGGCGTATGATAATAAAACCATAACAAATAAGTGTACTATAAAGGTTAATGTTAAAAGACACAGGTGTCAAGGGTCATATTATGTTTTGTTAAAATAAAACTTTTGCAAGTAAGCGTTCTATAAAACTGATACTTTAAGACTCAAATTTCAAGTGTCCTATTATGGTGGATGAATTTATTTGACCCAAGTGTCAAGTGTCATATCAAGTTATGTTTTAATAAAACTTAATTTGAATAAGCATTATAAAAAGCGGATGTTTTACGACTCTAAAAAGAAGTGTCATATTATGCTGTATCATAAAAAAACCATTATGAATAAATGTTCTATAAAGGTTAACGTTATAAGACCCTATTGTCAAGGATCCTATTAACTTTTGTTATAATAAAAAACGTTTGCGAATAAGCGTTCCATAAAACTGATGTTTTATGACTCAAATATCAAGTGTCCTATAATGATGTATCAATCTATGGGACCCAAGTGTCAAGTGTCATATTAAGTTATGTTTTAATAATACGTTTGCGAATAAACGTTCTAAATAATCAATGTTTTATGACTTATGTATCAAGTGTCCTATTATGGTGTATTGTAATAAAACCATAATGAATATGCGTCCTTTAAGGGTCCTATTAAGTTTTGTTATAATAAAACTTTTGCGAATAAACGTTCTAAAATACTGATATTTTATGACTCAAAAATAAAAAGTCCTATTATGGTGTATGATAATAAAGCCATTATGCATAAGCGTCCTATAAAGGTTAACATTATAATAACCACGTCTTAAGGGTCCTATTAAGTTTTGTTATTAAGTTTTTTTATAATAAAACTTTTGCGAATGTCCTATTATGGTGTACGATAATAAAACCATTGTGCATAAGCGTCCTATAAAGGTTAACATTATAATACCCACGTGTCAAAGGTCCTATTAAATTTTGTTATAATAAAACTTTTGTGAATAAGCGTTTTAACTAACTGATGTCTTATGACTCAAAACTCAAGTGTCCTATTATGGTGTATTATAATAAAACCATAATGAATAAACGTCCTATAAAGGTTAAAGTTATAAGACCCAAGTGTCAAGGGTCTTATTAGGTTATGTTATAATAGGACATCTAGTGATCAAGTGTCGTATTACACTATCACATAATGGGACGCCAACAACTAAATGTCTTATAAAGTAATTTATTAGGATCCATATTTTAAGTGTCCTATTAAATTGTATGATAATAAGACCCCAAATAATCAACCATCCTATTATATAACTTTTTAAGACACCGCCAAAGTAGCAAATATTTAAAAAGGACCCCAAACGCTCATATGTCCTATTAAACTGTTTTTTATGACTCTATTATCATACCGTCCCACACAAAGGGTCCTAAAAAGCCACTTTTGTTGTAGTGCTACCAATCAACCTTTAGGAAAAGCAAGACTTGTAAAAACTCGTGAATACAATATATATATGTGATACCGGGTAAGTGATTACCCGTGTCGTGTCCCAACGAGGTGTGAATGGGCAATATTGTGTGAGATTTGGAGATTAAAATGCTTGTAAGAGTGGTTGAGAGCTTATTTGGAAGTGTGGAATTACGATAAATTGCAAATAACGAACGAAAACTGCAAAAGATGAAACTAAAACACGAATACAAACAAGGAATGCTAAATGAAACTTAAAATCTACTTAAAAGTCTATGGGAACAATAATCGGGAGCTAGGGAGCCTTAAAACGTAAGCTAAGTTTAAAAACGTAAAAGTTATTAAAGAAAAACGTAATTGCGCAAAAGAAAACGTGAATTTTAAGCTACGCTAATCCTACGAATGTAAAAATGATTTTATTACGTACTAAATGACAAAACAAAATTTTAGAAAAAAAGTAAATTAAAAATTTAATTAAAATTCTATTTATTATGAATTAAAGACTATTTAACACAAATTATATCCTAACAAATTCTAAACTAATCTAAGAAATCTGATTTTTTTTTGACAAATACTACAACTTAATATTAGTCTAAGAAAAATATTTGGAGGTGGGGGCACAGTGGAAAAATAAGCAGCAATAAGCAAAAAAAAGGCTAATAAGCTAAAAATATAAAAGGATAATTACTGCTACGTACTATAAAGATTAAACTAAGTAAACACTAACAAGAAACAAGTAATAGAGTAGATGAAAGGGGGAGTGTGCTTGTGCGTCCGTGTACAGCTAGAGGTCAGGGGTTCGAATCCCCTTGACCACATTTTTTTGCAAATATTTTTTTTTCAATTTTTTTCTATTACAAACTACTAAACACATAAACCTAAAGATTTTTCTCAACTAACACTTTTTATGAAAAGCACACAATAAGCAGTTTTAAAAAGGAAAATTGCAACAGGTTATATATATAAGCTTGAAAAAAGAGATTTTGTAAAATATAAAACTACTAACAAGCTTCTATAAGCTACAACTAAGGGGGATTAAGAAAAGGGACAACTAGGGACAGTCCTAAATAAGCCAAAAGAACACATAATAAGCAATGATTAAGGACCTAAAGCACAAAACATAGCAAAAAGTAACTAAGGGGGTTGCACTAAAAAATGGCCACTGGGGCGACTTCAAGGGCCTGAAAGAGCCATAAAAAAATCATAAAAATCAAATAAAAATACAAGCTTGTGAACAAGCCGGTAGAATAATTGTAAACCAAATTTCAGGTCCTAACTCCTAAAAATGAGTGAATTAAAAATCCTACGCTAAGGATTGTTGGGGACTTTTTTTGACAGAAAATTAGTGAAAAGAAAGGGTAAAAAAAGGTGAAAGTTGGTCAAAATGGGAAGTTTGACCTACAAACTTAAGATAAGAGATATCGAACATCTATATTAACCTATTTGGAGCATATTTAAACACCTAAAAAGATCCTAATGCCTTATATTGGCTACAACACGACTAATTTATACTAAGAAAAGAAAAATAAAAGGTCTTCAGCTGTTGTGTTTCTTTTGTGAGATAAGAGCTGAGATGGATCACTTGTGCTTTCTTCTATCAATCTCAGCCATAGGATGGCTTGTAAACTTATTCCAGCCCTTGATTGGATTTTTGCCGCCCATTTGTGATTTTGGATTGCCAACGTGGACAAGGGAGGGAGTGGTATCACGTGAAGGTTTCTTGGAGCAGGTGAGAGGGGGTTCCTTTTGAGGTGGCTGGGGATGGTGGCGTGTATCAGGATAGAGCAGAGGAAGGGAGGTTTGTTTGGAGGGTAAAGGGAAGAAAGAGGTGCAATTGACTGTGTTTATGTTTGACCAGGGATAAAACGTTTTTATCTTTGTTTTTGGAATTGGGTTTTGGTAAAGGGTGGTGGATTGGGCTTGTGTGATGAATGGGCTTAGGGAGGGTTTAGTGATGGATTGGGTTGTGGTAAGAGTTTTATGGTGTGGTGTTGGGTTTAGGTTAAGTGTTTAGGATTAGTAGAAAATAGGTTTTAATTTTAGGTTTATGAAAAATAAAATCTGATTTGTAAAAAATATTTTTGTAGTTTTTTTTAATAATAATATTAATAATACTAATATAATATTAATACTAATAATAATAATAATAATAATAATAATAATAATAATAATAATAATAATAATAATAATAATAATAATAATAATAATAATAATAATAATAATAATAAGCTTTGACAAATAGGGTTTTTGGTGATTTATTTTGCCATTTTCTAAAAGTTCAGAGACTGTTTCTGCCAATTATGCAAACTTTGCTTAGTTTTCGTCTGTTTTCAATCCTTTTGTACCTGAAACACATAAAAACACAATCCAAGGATATTTGCAGTGTTATATGGTGTATTTATGTGTTTTAGTCGTTTTTTAGTCAAATATGGGTACAAAATGATGAGTGTTTGAGCACTCATCAATCTCCCACACTAAACTATTGCTAGTCCCTAGCAATTTAATGGATTTGATGTCTCTTTACCAAAAGCCGTTTGCTTTTGGACTAGCCAACTCTAAAATTATCATCTTGGTGAGTTGATTACCAATTATGGTTTTCCACTGCCTTTACCACAAGCCATAACCTTGTGGGCTAGCCAACTCTTCACTATCAAAGATATGGTGAGTTGAACACCATACAATTTTTGGCAAATTTTCAGCCATAAACGGATTTGAGATATCTTTACCAAGAGCCGTTTGCTCCTGGATTAGCCAGTCCTTATGTTAGACATGGTGGACTGATAACCATTTGTTGTGTTAGTGCAAAGCACTTCCACTAAAAAAAATTTGGCCAAAACAGGGGTACTAGGGCACTAACAGGTACATGTGTGATCTAATTCTCCAGAATTCCCCCCACACTTAGAATTGAATATTGTCCTCAATATTCAAAGTCCCGGCTATTATGCCGACTCTTTGAACGTAAAAAGGCAACATTACAAGCTAAGTGTGCGAAGGAAATCCTTTTTCACAAAAAGATTTTATACGATATCCCTAGATAATCGTTAGCATAAGTATATTGGGCAGCTGGATTGAAAACAGGCGCGTCAATCATCACAATCCAAGGGAAACCTGAAAACATGAGCAAACATACAACAAAGCAAACAATAGCAGAGGGCAACTCCCCCACATTTAGTGTTAGAAATAAGAAAGAAGTCAGAAATATGGGTGAAAACCCATGTGGTGCTAATATTTTTGTTTACTGAGTCACTAGCTTGACTCGACCCCGAATTCATTGGTTCTTGGGGAAGCAACATGTGGAAGAGACAATCTCCATCAGACTTTCATTCAAGATGTTTGGATAAACATTGAAGTACATGAAAGTTCCACACCAATGAGATATATAGATAGATCCTGGCTCAAAAGAATGATACATTGAAATGCCGGGGTCAAAGATAGTGTCTTCATTCCCGAAGGAGTGAAGAAGAGAGGAAGTCACCAGGTAGGTAAAGAAAAGGAAGAAAGTCATAATAACAATCATGACAAGATCTTCTTCTTCAAGATCAGGTTCAGTTTCCTGGATTTGGATTTCATATGTTAAGCTCTTTGGTTTGGACAACATCTCGGGAGGGAGGGTGGGAAAATTTGTCATTAAAATACTAATTCTCATGATTGAGAAACTTCCCCTTCCCCCCGATCATGGTTTTCCTTGTCATCCAAGTAATCATACTCAGGAGGAGTCATGATATGAGTGAGTTCACTGGAGAACTCCTCGTGAAGAGAATCAATCACATGATGTAAATCAGTGAACTCTTGTTCTGTTGTGGACTCATCACTATCCTCGTTCTGAATATCAAAGATTGGATTATCAGAAATCAAAGTGAATTCAGATTTAAATTCAAACAGAGGATTAGTGAAAGTTGTTTTGAATGCTTCGGGAACAAGGTGATTAACATTCTCTATTGGACTGTTGGGATAAGAATTGAGTGAATGATCGTGATATAAGAGATTTTCAATTTCTCCCAGATCGGCTTCGAAATCAAAGAGACCATCATCACTTCCCAATGGAAGTGGATTGATGTGAGTAAGTTCATTGACGAACTCCTCAATAAGAGGATCAACATCAGAATGTGGAAGTGATGCCTCAACATATTCAATGTCTCCATAAAATGCACAATCTTCACTAAAATTGGAGAAAGTCTCAAAATGATCTTTTGAACACTCAAGAGGGGAAGGAAAATCACACATATGATCAAAAATTCCTTGTGACTCACTTGGGATTGGGACAAGGTTCTCAACAGTAGACTTTATGAATTCGTCCGATTCCTTTTTAGGAACAGTGCTAAGATGCTCATCCCACATGCTCAGAGAGTGAGTGTGAACTTCGGGTGTGATAATAACAGACTGAGGGAGTTGAGAAGGACTAGCAGACATGGGTTTTATAAATTTCATTTGTTCTTCTGCTAGTAATTCCATCATAGTCTTTCTCCCTGATTTTTCGTGGACGGAATTGCTACTGATGAACTTGATGAACCCTTACAAAATTGAGAAATATCAAGGGTAACTTCATCATCACTATCATCATCGTCAAGAAGAGCAGCATTGCGAAATATGGCACGTTTTTTAGCTGCTTGTTCTAAGACTAGCAATTCTTCCATGTTTCTTTCGTTTCTAGCTTCTCGTTCTTCTGCAAGTAATTCTGCAATAGATTTCTCACGAGAATTTTGAAACGATGTAGTATCAAACTCCTCCTTAAGTTCTTTTAATGCTTCAAGAACCTTTAGACAAAGGTCTTGCTGAGTTTCATGAGGAGTTGCTTGAATCATTTGGTATTGTGGAGGTTGGTCTTGATACGAATAGTCGTAATTGTTACAAGGAAATGGATTCCTTGTTTGACAATCCGAGCTGAAGTGGGGACCTCTACAGTACTCACAACAATATGATTGTTGTGACTGGTTTGGTGAATAACATGGATATTGGTCATTTCCAAAATTCTGAGTATTATCAGGAAACTATTCATAGATAAACGTGTTTCCGGTTTGACACTCAAATCCTTGATGAGGACCTCCACAATACTCACACGAATATGTCAGTATCTCATGGTGTGGTGGCTGGTGGAGTAAATCAGTCATGTCATGGTTAGAATAGGGATCCTGGTTATAGACAGACCCATATCCTGACTCTACCATGCTACAGTTGGGACAATTCCCACCATTATGAGGACCACCACACCATTGGCAACCAAAATGGTGTGGATACGACATAGGAAAGAATCAAAGGTTTACAGAGAGGTAGGGATGAAGAATCAAAGATGTAAGAGGGTAAAGGTGAATAATTTTGGAGTTTTTGGAAAACATTTTGTAAAAACAAAGAAGGAAAGTATTTTTGGTTTTTTTGAAAAACAACTCAATTAAAACGAGATCGAGACAAGGAACTTAAACCAATAATCATGAATAAATGGCTTCTTTAGAACAGGTACACCACTCACAAGGATACAATGACAAGTTTTAATCTTTTGTTTGGGAACTTATTAATGTTCACACCCCCAGTTGGTAGGTGTTCTGCCTTGGTTCACGGCGGCTGTTTTTTATGTTTATATTATTCAACAAGAAAAACGGAAAATTGTTTTTGTATTTTTTATATGATAGATATATACAAAAGAAAAGGAAAATATTTTTGTGTTTTATATATTTTTGAAAGTGTTAACTTCTTGACGAAGTTTCTACAAGTCACTAATCGTTAAAATCGTAATGATATTGTCGCAACACAACCTCTCCGGCAACGGCGCCATTTTTTGATTGCGTTTTTTTAAGTGCGTATCAAAAATATATACAATGTAGTCGTGAGTGGAATTTACCAATCAACCTTTAGGAAAAGGAAGTCTTGTAAAAATTCGTGAATACAATATATATATATATATATATATGTGTGTGTGTGTGTGTGTGTGATACCGGGTAAGTGATTACCCGGGTCGTGTCCCAACGAGGTGTGAATGGGCAATATCGTGTGAGATTTGGAGATAAAAATGCTTGTAAGAATGGTTGAGAGCTTATTTGGTAGTGTGAAATTACGATAAATTGCAAATAACGAACGATAACTGCAAAAGATGAAACTAAAACACGAATACAAACAAGGAATGCTAAATGAAATTTAAAATCTACTTAAAAGTCTATGGGAACAATAATCGGGAGCTAGGGAGCCTTAAAACGTAAGCTAAGTTTAAAAACGTAAAAGTTTTTAAAGAAAAACATAATCGCGCAAAAGAAAACGTGAATTTTAAGCTACGCTAATCCTATAAATGTAAAAATGATTTTATTATGTACTAAATGACAAAACAAAATTTTAGAAAAAAGAAAATTAAAAATTTAATTAAAATTCTATTTATTATGAATTAAAGACTATTTAACACAAATTAAATCCTAACAAATTCTAAACTAATCTAAGAAATCTGAATTTTTTTTGACAAATACTACAACATAATATTAGTCTAAGAAAAATATTTGGAGGTGGGGGCACAGTGGAAAAATAAGCAGCAGTAAGCAAAAAAAAAGCTAATAAGCTAAAAATATAAAAGGATAATTACTACTACGCACTATAAAGATTAAACTAAGTAAACACTAACAAGAAACAAGTAATAGAGTAGATGGAAGGGGGAGTGTGCTTGTGCGTCTGTGTACAGCTAGAGGTCAGGGGTTCGAATTCCCTTGACCATGTTTTTTTGCAAATATTTTTTTTTCAATTTTTTTCTCTTTTACAAACTACTAAACACGTAAAGCTAAAGATTTTTCTCAACTAACACTTTTTATGAAAAGCACACAATAAGCAGTTTTAAAAAGAAAAATTGCAACTGGTTATATATATAAGCTTGAAAAAAGAGATTTTGCAAAATATAAAGCTACTAACAAGCTTCTATAAGCTACAACTAAGGAGGATTAAGAAAAGGGGCAACTAGGGACAGTCCTAAATAAGCCAAAAGAACACATAATAAGTAATGATTAAGGACCTAAAGCACAAAACATAGCAAAAAGTAACTAAGGGGGCTTCACTAAAAAATGGCTACCGGGGCGACTTCGGGGGCCTGAAAGAGCCATAAAAAAAATCATAAAAATCAAATAAAAATACAAGCATGTGAACAAGTTGGTAGACTAATTGTAAACCAAATTTTAGGTCCTAACTCCTAAAAATGAGTGAATTAAAAATCCTACACTAAGGGCTGTTGGGGACTTTTTTTGACATCAAATTAGTGAAAAGAATGGGTAAAAAAAAGGTGAAAGTGGGTCAAAATGGGACTTTTGACCTACAAACTTAAGATACCAGATATCCAACATCTATATTAACCTATTTGGAGCATATTTAAACACCTAAAACGATCTTAAACTAACTTATGCAAAATCTAACTATTATATCAGTTAATGTTCATGAAACTTAGAAAACCAAGGTAAAGTTTATAAAACCACTTAAAAATGCTTATAATCTACTCTACATGTGAAATGAAAGCGGGATATATCAAATAGGAAAAAGTGGTCAAAATATATTTTAGGCTAAAACGGGAAACAATGCCAAATACCCCTTTAGGAAGGGACTGTGGGATTTTTATGAATGAAAATGCACATTTTTGACTTAAAACTTGAAGGTGAATAATAAAATAAGGTCCAAAGAAACTAAATAGGCATAAGTTAACAGTAAATTAGCACTTGGGAAAGGTGAAAAGCAAATAAGCAAAAGATATAAAAGGCTAAGAACTTGATTAGTTTGAGTGAAAAAGTACAATACTTGAAAAGTAAAGTTGAAATTAAAAGAGCAATTACACTATGCTAGAACTAAACTACTTCAACTCCTAATTTCCTAATGCCTTATATTGGCTACAACAGGACTAATTTATACTAAGAAAAGAAAAATAAAAGGTTTTCAGCTGTTATGTTTCTTTTGTGAGATAAGAGCTAAGATGCATCACTTGTGCTTTCTTCTATCAATCTCAGCCATAGGATGGCTTGTAAACTCATTCCAGCCCTTGATTGGATTTTTGCTGCCCATTTGTGATTTTGGATAGCCAACGTTGTGAAACCCTAAATTTTGATATCACATTTTTCCGTCTAATTTGAAATTTTAACCTAAATCGAGAATTAATTAATAAAAGACTTAAACTATATGATAATATATTATTTATACGGGGATATGTTGGCTACAATTATTGTAGCCAACTAGCTACAATTCTTCATTAAAATTACATTAGAAAAGATTCAGGACCCACAAAAATAAATCAGAGACCCACAAATGGACTCAGGGACCCCCAAAAATATAACACAAAAATGTAGGGAGTTAGCTACAATTAATTGTAGCTAATATTTTCCCTATTTATACATATAGCTGGTTATCCTAAACTATGTGACATGTATCTAAAGTAAATTAATTATTAATCCTTGTCCTATACATATAGCTGGTTATCCTAAACTATGTGACATGTAAGGATTTGAGTGTCAAACCGGAAACATGTTATGTGATTGTCAACGCATTGTTGCGATGACAAGGGGGTTGATATCGGTCGCATGATGGTGTAGGAGGTCGTGGTGGTCGACATTAACGAGTGTCGGGTAGTTCCAAATAACTAAAAAGTTGTGTGATCACATACTTGTGCATATCAATTATAACCAATGTTGCAAAAATCGTGAATCGGTACTGAGGCGGTCCGGGGCCGATTAGCAATTTTTTACCGATTAATCGGCCGATTTTCTTGACTCGGCCGATTTCCGTGGAATTCTCTCCAAGGTCCTGGGCCGATTACCGATTAATCGCCGATTAATCGGCCGATTCAGCCGATTTTTGCAACACTGATTATAACGTAAAACTTTTCGACGTATTTAACATGTAATCTCCAAGATTTAAAAAAAAGGGGGGGAGGGGGGGGGGGCTTTTATAGAAGTTATATGTGAAAGTTAGAACTTTAAAGTAAAAAAAGTTATAGTATATCAATTTTATTTAATACAGTTGCATAATTGTTTGCATTTGCATTTAGTTAATTTCGTATTAAAGTTACAACTCTAAATTAATGAACATATATGTACAAGAAATAAATTTAATTGAAGGTTTTAGAATGTTAATATAATTCATATATACTTTTTAGAAAGTATCCTTTGACTTATTAATATAATTACCGATTTAATTTCTTCACCTCACATAAAAAGGAAAAAAAAGAAACTTTCTCTATCTAATTTAATGTTGAGTTAATAGTCACCAATTATAGTCACAAACTTGATGGTTTGTGAAGGAATGACATATCATTTCTTTTATTAACACACAAACATAAATACATTGTATTCACTTTTCTTATTCACATTACGCACAAGTCACAGCACCCTTAAGCTTTTATCACCATTTTCAACCCAAACCAACCACCGAAGCTACTGCCCACACTGTGGTCTACTTAACCCCTGACCGCTTCTAACAACCCCAGGCACCCAATCCTCCACCGTCAGCCCCCGTCCCCGTTTAAAATCATCTCATTCCATCCCGTTGTTGATACCATTGACCACTTCCTCCATTTGCCTCCCTATCCATTCTCTACCACCATTCGATCTGGATCATCCACCACCAATTTCACACATAGATCCACATTTCTTTTTCTTTATTAAAATTGTTTTTTGGACAGATCCAGAATTTATTTGCGAGAAATATTGTTTGTGTGTGATTCTTATATAGTTAGATTCACAAGAAAGAGAGAGTGTTCTTGTTTTGTTGTTACCGTATCATGTGTTTTACTGTTAAAAATGTCAGGACATTGAAATGAATTTAATTTAGTGATGAGTTTATGATGTTCTTAAAAATCATGTGTCATATTTAGTTGTACTATTTATGTTTTGAAACCTTAATTAGATTGGACATTGTAGTTAAATGGTTGTATATTTGGGTGAAGAGGTGTTTTTAATAGTGTATTAATTATATTAGATGAGGGTTGTACATTATGTTTAAATGATTGTAATATTGGGTGTAGGGGTGTTTTTAATGCTATTAATATATAATTTTAAGGATTTTGGTCTGAATTTCGATACATGCTTCTTTTTGTTGTACACAATGCTTTGCTTGTTGTAATTATGAAAATTCATTGCTTTAAAGTGTTGTAAACCTTGCATCCTTTTTTGTACATCTTAATTTTTTGGAGAGTGTCCAATATGCTTTATATGTAGTATAGATAAACAAGTAAAACATGTGTGTTCCTTGCCTTTTTGTGTGTGGGTCTCATTTATATGGACATCAGTTAGAGTGTTGCTGTGTGTATCTTGATTGGTCGGCCTAAGTAGTTATAAAACGTGAGTATAAGCTGGGTTAAATAATAATAATAATAATAATAATAATAATAATAATAATAATAATACATATAGAAAGCATGCATGGTGGTTAACGTTTTGAGGTCGTCGGGTCTATATTGATATCGGGTATACATATAAATAAATTTTAAACGACGGGGTCTAAAATCATCGTCTTAATATAAAATTATAGTATAAACTTCAAAATAATTTTAATTGACATTTTTTTTAATATATAATTTTTATAATTCACATTTTGACCCTAAACTTTACTAAATTGACATAATCAACTCTAAACTATTATAATTGTGATTTTAACGCTTAAAGATTATTTAATTGTTATTTATAACTTTAAAGCATGAAGTTACTAACTCGGGAAACTTACTAATTCGGGAAACCTTCTAAAATTGGAAACTCTCCAAATAAGGAAACTTGCTAAAAGTAGAAAGTCTTCTAAAATGCTTAAAACTACTTAAAGTGGGAAGTTACTAAATATGGAAAGTTACCTAAAATAGAAAGCTACTAAATATGGAAAATTTCTAAAAATGGAAAGATAATTAAAAGAGGTAACTTGAGTAATTCAGACTCGTCTTGATTCGTATCCATTCTCTTCTAGGTTTGGTGAAGCGGAGTGACCATTCTCTCTTTGACTTGTGACCTTGCTTGTGCAATTGGATAGAGGTACAGATATTCCGTACTCTTTCAGCAAGAGTACAACTATTTCTCTCATGACTTTTCTCTCTCTCCTTTATATTACTTGATTGAACCCTTGACATTGAACCCTTGATATTGACCCTTGACATTGAACCTTTGATATTGACCTTTGACATTGAACCCTTGATATTGAACCCTTGACATGGATATTGATATTGACCCTTGATATATAACCATTGATATGGACCCTTGACTTGAACATTTGATTATTACTTGACACTTGTACTTGATATTGAACCTTGACCGCTTGACCCTTCAGTATTTTACCCAGGAGCTACTTGTTGTGCAGTAGCCACAACCATAGCATTGATGCACCAATGTTATGTACTCTAGTGGGTCCGAAGAGATGTCCCCCACCGTCCCTGATTCTTGTTATCGACTGCTTCTATGATTATTATTATTATTGGCCTGCAGGGGCGTATGGATGCATCCTAGTCTTGTCTGACTTGTTACTTGCTTGGGCTACGGCCATCTTGATTATGATTTAGGCTACATGATATATTACTTGGTGACTGGGCTTGTGTGCATTGCAGCCCCTCACATCTTGGGAGTTGATCACTCCAACTTGGGATACTTGACTTGATATACTTGACTTGATACTTGCTTGTGCTTGGGGGTTAAATACTGAAAGCCTTGACACTTGATACTTGACACTTGCTAATTTTTGATACTTGACCCTTACTACTACTGCTACTGCTGCTGCTGCTCCTGTTGCTGCTGCTGCTCCTGCTGCTACTACTGCTGCTGCTACTTGCTGCTACTACTGCTGCTACTACTACTACTACTGCTACTACTACTACTACTACTACTACTGCTACTACTCCTCCTACTACTCCTCCTACTCCTCCTACTAGTGCTGCTACTACTCCTGCTACTACTACTGCTACTACTCCTGCTACTACTGCTGCTACTACTACTGCTGCTACTACACTGCTGCTGCTGCTACTTCTACCACTACCACTACCACTACGACTAAGCTTTGACAAAAAGGGTTTTTGGTGATTTATTTTGCCATTTTCTGAAAGTTCAGGGACTGTTTCTGTCAATTATGCAAACTTTGCTCAGTTTTCGTCTGTTTTCAATACTTTTGTACCTGAAACACATAAAAACACAATCCAAGAATATTTGCAGTATTATATGGTGTATTTATGTGTTTTTAGTCGTTTTTTAGTCACATATTGGTACAAAATGATGAGTGTTTGAGCACTTATCAGGGCCCCTAGTAGGGTTGACAAAATGTTCGCATGGCTACGCCCAAAGTCTATCTGGAATACGTTAAAATGTTTTGGTAATTTTGTTCAATCATTAACAGCGAGAAACAAAAATGTTAATAAAGAATGACTTAGATCCATATCTTTATTAATGTAGTATTAGAAACAAAAGGATAATAATAATGATGAATCATTAAAGGTTTTTTCCAGGAAGACCTCCGTCGAGTTGTACTAGGGGCATTGGTGTGTTGCAAGACGCTAACCAATGTCATTATACTGTTAATAGATATCTAAGTGGGAGCTGTTAGAGTTGTGGATAAATATTAACATGTATATGACTAGAATCAAACTCGAGACCTTGGGATTGCACACGTTACGAATGAGAATTAATGTATAATAATTCATATATATAAAAGGTTATATATAAAAGGTTAACAAGCATTAGTACTTAACGATAATTGACTAACGATCATTAGATGCAAAAAAGAAGGACTAGATTGTAAATAGAAGCCAAGAAGGATCCGGAAGATCCTTCTTGGGTCTATGGCCGGTCGACAAGGAGGGAAGGGGAAACCCAACCCAACTCAAACTTGTTCTCCAAGATTTTCAATTAGTATAAATACAAATCAAAGGGTCTTGATTTTTTACTCTTTGTACACATAACCCTAAATTGTGTTCTCTTCTCTTTTCTTTTGCCATAACCGATCGAACAAACACCCTCTTAGGGATTTGGGTCGATTTTGTGAAACAAAACATTAGTGTTTATTTGATCTTGCAATCACATTAATTTGTTATTAATTCGTGTGTACAAGAACGAGGTAATTACTCACTATATTAATTATCAAGAGATCGATTAACAAAACGGTAAGGGGTTAATCATTGATCTATATTAACAATCAATCAAGGTTTATCGAAGAGATTCTTGTTTAGCTAGAATCACAAAGGTACGTTATTGATTTATGTTTTAGTTAATCTTTTATATGTTATATGTAATTCTACGCTTCCGCATGTGTTTATATGATTATATGTTTATCTATGTGATTGTCATGGTATTTAAATTCTAACAAATAATCTTTTACATGTGACAAAAATTACAAAACTAAAAACTCTGAAATCATAACTATTATATTGATTTCACTAAAAACTCGAAATCATATCTTCTAAGTGCTACTTATATATTTTTAATTGGAAACAAGTGTTATTACATGTAATATTCAACTTCAAAAAACTATATAGAGGAGAATGTTAAACAAACAGCCTAAAAAATAGAAAAAAAAAAAATCGTGTTTCTCGTTGGATATTAATTATGTTTATTGCTAATACTCGTTTACTTGCTTGACTGAGTTTTTATTTATTTTCTAGATCTTTTGGAATATGGATTAATTTATGTAATTTAACTATCGGTAATTGTGGTTACTTGAATTATTAAATAAACCGAAAGATTCATATCGTAATAGTAGAGTGTAGGGAAAACCATCAGAAACGGCCCCTAGTTAAGGAAAACCACCTGCAACGGTCCCTTGGCAAACTTCACTATTAGGACTAGTGATCGTGATGCCTCTAGGTTGGATAATTACAAGATTAAGGCAAGTAAGTTAGTAAAACTCATAGAAGTTTAGGTTGCAACTTGTGACACCTAGATGAACTATAATTAATAGTTAAAGGACTTTACGCGGGCTTGTTAACTGTGACAGAGTTAACGATTAGTTAGCCTCGGATTTGGGGAGAAGACCCACCTATTTTACATTTGTGAATTACCAATGGGAATAAGTTAGTAAACATTGCACTAGTAGATATACTACTATCATTTGGTTGGATGAACTTGGCTAGCACGTTCTTCCTAATATTGATCTACACCTTATCATTTATTTGTTTGCTTCGTTTTAATTAGTTTAATTAGTTTTTTTGCTTTATTAGTTAACTAGTAATCAAAACTCATGCCAGTCTTTCAGGTTGAACCTCCATATTGGGTTAGTTTAGGTTATTTAGTTCATTTAGTTAGTTAGAATACCTTTATATTAGTACTTAAGAAATTCACCCCTAGAGAAAGACTCACACTTACCATTAACTAGCTACAACTAATTAGGTACACTGTTAATTCGGCAAAATATAAATATAAAACTTGTTAAAATAATATAGACTACACACGACACATCATTGGTGGCATCTCCCCTCCCCAGTTGTGTTCCACTCTTTCTCCATTAAAGATATTAGCTTTGGTTCCTTTGCAAACTTTGGTTCCTTTGCAAACATTGGTTTTCCCTAGCTCAACAAGATCATTCATGGTGTTTTTCAATGTGGTGTTCGGGTGATTTGGAAGTGGAGAAACAAGGTTGTTCATGCCCCGATTGGCTCGCATGATAAAGTGTTAAAGGAGGACGTTTTCCCTTCCATACAAATATTAGCAAAGTCGTGGATCTCAGCCCGTTGCAAGTCCCTTCCATGCAACTAGAATCGTTGTATAATATGTCCCAGTTCTCTTTTAAATTCGAGCTATCCTGCTAGTGTTTGGTTTGGGTTTCGTTGGTCGCCTGTTTTGGCCTTTTCTTTTCTTGGTTTCCCGCTTGCTTTGCCCTCTTTGTTCCTCTTTTTTCGGTCTCCTTCTCAGAGCCGTTTTAATAAAATCCTAGCTTTTCAAAATAAATAAATAAATAAATTAAAAAAAAAAAAAAAAAAAACTTCAATAAAAGTTGCGTGTTCTAAGCCAGAATTTTTCTTGTTTTGTTTCTTGTTTCTTTGTCGTGATAATATTGTTGTGTTGCGTTCTGTGACAACCATTAACTTGATGTGGACAAAGCTACTTTTGCCGTGTGACGTTAGTTCTTCAAGAATCACTATGAATCATTAGTGAATCTACAAGTTCTTCTACAAGTACCGCCTGCTTTGTTTGATGAGCTTCGAGGCAGTATGAGCATTCGTTCCCCTTCCGTTCCAATTTTAAGGGCTGTTAGCAGACTTAATTGTATTAGATTGGTATTAGTAATAGTGTTAGATTTGTATTAGTATAGTTTGAGTTCAACCTCAAGTGTTAAAGGTATATATATTGGGACATATATAATCACATAATTGATTAAGGGGGTGCTTGGTTGAGGGTATTAGAGGGTAAGGAAAGGTAATTATAATGAAAAGTGTTGCTCTCATTCCTTTGTTTAAACTAAGCACACCCTGAGTATATATCTAGTCTTACAAACACCAATCCTATGAAGAATAATACACTCTCGTACTAAGTGGAAACTCGAGTTCCGGACATTTGCATAAACCTCACAGGTTGGAGGACCTAAAGTATCAACATTGCGGCATTTAAAAAAATTTGAAGGCGAAATGAGCCAAACAAAATATTACAATACGTTATACAATCAAAAAGAGTCCCGGTTACCCCATGTATGAAGGAAACTTTACAGATAACATTACAAGTTTACAGTTTGGGCAGGGATTAACCAAGAAAATACATTAAAAGAATAAATAAAGAAATAAAGAATGTATATTTTGTTTTTTTTTCTTTCGGAACGAGACTTATGCTATACCTTTGTATGATTGTAAGAAATTTCTTTGGTATAATTGCCTTTATAGTAAAAAGAGAAAGGCAGGATTCTCGGCAAGTTCTACAGCAGGTTTCACGTCTGCAAAATCTTTTACTTGAAGGGAAGTAGAGAGGTCATCAACAGAAAAAGGTATGCTGCATTTGAAAACCCGGATTAATTACTTATTGTGTGTTGGGCAATTGCATTTGTTGTGCATTATCAGGATTAGAGGTGACAAATTTGACCCATTTACGTCTAAATGGATCATTATGAGAAGTGTTTACTGTTTAGTGTTTTATCTCAAAGGGTAAAAAAAACTATCATAGGGAATCAAGCCAAATGACCCAAAGTCTGTGTTAGTATTTTTACTACATACTGTTTAAAGTTGGCCTGGCTCACTTTAACTTGTACTGATAATGAAATCATACCCAAACCCATTTTGACCCATTATCTATCACACCGACCCGCCGTCTTTTCCTTTTTAAGTAGGAAATGACCATCAAGGATCCCGAAGCTAAAATATGACCCCTTATCCAATTACATGTCGTATTGGCTAAAACGGGCTCTGAACAAATTTGTGAACTTTTAGAATTGGTCAAAATGGGTCACGTCAGTTGATTCACCAACTTCTTTTTCTTTTATCAATTTTAGTAATAACTAGTTTTTCAAATATAATGCACAACCTTTATAGGAATAAGATCTAAATGCAACTTAAGAGGTTGTAAAGTCAAACACTTTTCGACAACTTTTAGATCGCTGACTCGTGTGAGTGTGTGACCCATTTCCTTTTAGCTAAAACGTTCAAACTTTAATCCATTTAAGAACACACTTAACTCACTTTTCACATAAACGAGTTGAAGTCGCCACTAAGTATTGGATTTGTCATATCAGCTTTTTGTCTAAATTGATATCATAAGTTTCTACATTCTACCATATGATGCAGCATTCATTAAAGGGAAAATCGAGCATATACCTGGCATTATCATCTAGTAGAAAGGAACTGCAAAGCAATGACGTGAGTCCGACAAAATTTTCCGAGTTATTAATTTACTGTAAGTCCGAAATTTTTTATCATGAATGATATATTCGATATTTTCTATCATTCTCACATTTTACTTGTGCTTACATTTGAACTGTAAAGCAATGACGAATATTATCAAACAAACAATGTGTCGAACTTATATTCCATTTTTACTAAAACCACACGCGTATCGACACAACAATAGTATGGCTTAGGTCTAATAACTAAATACTGGGATTCAATAAAACACGGGGTTCATTTAATCCCCTCGAGCATTACGAAATCAAGAGCAGTTCCACACCTCACTTTTTCTAACTCCTTACCCTTTATATTTAAACACTACACTTAAACAATTATACCCAAAATTATTTAAAAAAAAAAAAAAAAAAAAAAGGGAATCGGTTATTATAACACCCCCAAATTTATGATTTAGTAGCGGAAAAGTAATTTGGGTGTTACGGGGAGGATCGAAGTTATAATCACATAAAACGGCTTAAAAGAAGCGTTTTGAAAGTAATTTGTCATTCAAATAATATTTTTGATATAAGATGAACCATTTGATTTAGAATCTTATTAAAAGATATAAAGGCATGTAAAAATGACATATTTGATTTTTGTACACTATTTTAATTTATCAGAGTAATAAATGCCCGCTCCGTGTCTTGTCCTGCTCCGTTAAATTACCTGAGATACACATGCTTAAAAGTGTCAACACAAATGTTGGTGAGTTCATAGAGTTTTATGGAAAACCATTTATTTCAATTGATTTCAGAAATATTTAATCATAATAAATACTAACAGTGATAGAACAAGTATTGAGTGATGTTGATTATAATTACAGATAAATCATATAGATATTCAATCAAATTCAAATAAGGGATCAATAATCCTAACACGAGATGGAAACTCATGATGCTAATTTAATGAGATATATAATTCAAGTCTGGTCAAATACCTATACAGCTGTATCTAAATATATGTTGAAAACATACATTTCCTTATGGATATTGCCTCAAGCCTCATGACACGCAAAACGTTAACAAAAGAGGTTATCAAGTCAATGATAATTTTTGCCCTCTTATAATAGGTGATTTGCCAATTCCTAATTTTATTCAAATATAGTGTATCATGACTAATACGACTAACCATATGCATAATGGCATTCCGTCAAGTATTAGTGGGATAGGAGGTCAATCCTTAACAGGTTTTGAAGCTGTTCACTATATTCGCGCTCACATACAAGTGATTAATGGCTCATGATTGAGGGACTTTATGGCGATAAAGGTAACTTAGGCAATATCAAGGTAATAATGTAACTAGAGTATTGGTGCTCTTCCTAGCAATTATTTCTATTGAACATAGAAATATCATATAGAGATAATGGAATCATTCAGGATGTTATAGTATAGTCAAGTATCATGCCACAATAATCACTTTGGAAACGTCGTCATCTGAGTATCAGTATTTCAGTTAAGTAATTCGCCAGTAACATATATATATCACATGCCACAATAATCAAATTGGAAACATTATCATCTGAGTATCAGTATTTCAGTTAAGTATTTTGCCAGTAACATATATTTATCATGTCTTAAGTCATAAACTTCATCAGGTAACTATTAATAAGGAAATTGATTTGAATCATGTAATTTATTCATATACTTATAAAATTATCAAAGTATATGTAAGCATGTATCTCCCCCAACGAGTTAAAAACAAGTATTGGAAATGGGGCTATGACTCACCTGGATTGATACTAGAATGATGAAAAGTAAAGTCGGATGAGATATGAGAATGATTATGGAAACGTCTTTAATACGGAACCCGATAAATAAATTTATTGGAGAATTTAACCAAATACTATTTGGTAAACGAATAACGATTAATCGTTACGATGAAAAGATGATATGCGAGTGAAATTATTATGTTTATAATAGTATAACGAGATACTACCTCCGTCCCATAAAAACTGTAACTTTTCAGAGTCAAACTGGTTCAACTTTGACCTTATCTATTTTTGTGAGTATTATATAATACTTTATGAAAAATATATGAATGGATTGAGTTTTAAGTGTGTTTTTTATTAGTATAATTTTTCATCAAGTATTATATAACACATAAAAAATATTTAAGGTCAAAGTTTAACCAGTTTTACTTTGAAAAGTCAAACTGGACAGTTTTTATGGGACGGAGGGAGTATGTTATTATTTCTAAAGTTTTCCCTTTTTACCCATGATGATAGTAGTGCGTAAAGATAATTAGCTAATATATCGTTATATATATTATTAATGTAAAAATAACTAATATATAAATAAAATGTAATGAAAATGCATATGACGTGATGGATGACGTAAAATAGAAAATAAAATAAGAATGCCAAATATAATATGTTGGTCCTTGTCCTTTTCCAGTTTTTACACTTTTTATACTAACGGCGTTAGCGTTACACCGTTAGTCCTTTATATATAAAATTTACATCTATAGTCATCTAAATTGTCCAATAACCAATTCTGAGCTTGGTAAATGATAAGTTGTCATTTTATAACCTACAGTTTCTGTTTTTACTGTTCCAGTCCTAAGTTTTAAGAGTTTGGCAGTTTTAGTCCCTGAAGGTGTCATCGCGTTACATTTTTAGTCCAAATGTACAAAAATTATGAGAAAAATTATATAAACATTTCCGAAGCTTATTTAATTAATAACAAGCTTACTTCAACAACTTATATGGTAAAATAGCTTATTTTTATATAAATGGGTCTTAACGAATAAAAAAAAGGCCCGTTAAGAAATTTAGAGGCGAGGGCATGAAAATAGTTTTGGGCCTGAACTTGGGCCATTTTTGTGATTCTAAAAATATATTATATGGGCCTGGTGGACTGTTTAATCGTAAAATCTTATTGGGCTTAGTATAAGCCCAATCGAGTTTATTAAGTTTTTTAAATAAAATGAGATTTAGAAAACCTTGTGATCTGCCGATCAAAATGAATTAATTTGAGCGTGCGTAAGAGCTTATGAGGTCAAAGTAAAAATACGAAAAATGTAGTTTTCTAGATGGTCTATCGAGTGGTGTAAAAATATAGTATGCTTGTTAAACAAATTTTCAAGATATACGTTCGTTTCTTAGGCTACTGGAGTGTTTGTAGATATTCAAAAGTCTTGGTAATATTTTCTAAGTGTTTAGCAGGTTTTTAACGATTGGAATATAGTTTAGAAATGAGTTCGTATGATGTGTGAAACATGAAAATAAAAGTGAAATGAGTGTGTATGTGATGCATGAACATGAAATAACGCTTGAAATGAAATCAAAAGAGTTGGAAACGACTTACTACACCTCTAGGGTGGTAGAGAGTTGTTTGTGAAAGAAGAAAACACAAGAAATCTTCACGTTAACTTTATACTCATAATAACGATTTATAGACATAAACTCGTTATATTTTTTTTCTTCCAAAACTTCGAATGGTACACTTCTGGTCGATCAGTGAGAGTCTTGAGAGTATAAAAGAGTTATTATAAGTGTTTCGAATGAAGGAAATAAGAGAATGAAAGAGGAAGTACATATAGAAAGTTTTTAGTATACGTATGGTTTTCATTCACTCAAAAATCATAGGCTACTATACATGACAGTGAAAGGAAGATATTTTAGTCATTTTATGAATAGAATAAGAAGGTGTGAGAGATTAGAATAAGGAATATGTCTTGGTGAATAATCATGCATGTCGACTAGCATATATATATGTACACAAATTGGAAAAATAGTGTAACCTTTGATATTTGAGGATGGAACTCGACTTTTAACATGAAATTATGATAGAAATATTATTAGGAACTTATAGAAACAAACGGGAGGTAAAACGGTTGAGTTTGGAATTATTTATATAATGTCGAATGGGTTGTTTTGGTCTAACACTTTGCCTTCTTTAATCATATTAAAACTCGACATGTGGAGCTGAAATTAGACGTACTTGGAGTTGGTTAGGTGAGAAACGAGGTAGTGTAAAAATGTATAGGAGTCGTGTGTAGAAATCGAGCGTACGAGGAGCGTTTTGGCCATGCTACTAAACGATTTTATAAAATTTAATAGAATTGTATTTGGGCTTAAGATCTTGGGCTGATGAATAGTAACAGATCATAGGAAGATTCGGGCTGAAAAATTTATTAAGGGCCTGTTAAGTTTGTGTTTAGTTTTTAAATATGATTAGTGAAATATTTAAGTTTCGTTAAATGTGTCGAGACTTGTTCCGTCATTTGGTGAATTATGGGATGACGTGATTTCGTAAATATAGTATAATAAGAAAAATTTTAAAATTTTTCTGTAAAAATGGTGATTAAAATAATGACAGAGATATTTATATAATTAACCGATTGTTAACTATATGGATTTTTGCGAGGTTTTACAGTACTCACTCCTCATTCTGAACTCCGTCCCGGAATTCAAGTTTAAAGTGATTACTAGAGTAAGGGATTATAGACAAAGGATTGTCGAAGGAATTACCATTCAGAAATTGAGAAAATGAAATTTTGTTAGATCTATCCATTCTAGCGAAAGTAAACTTAAATATTGCTATTAATGAATCAAAGGGTTGTAAATATAGAAAGTAACGGTCAGGAATAGTGGAAAATTAACGGCTAGTGAACAGTGAATACTAACGGTCATGAATAGTAATATAACGGTCGTGAATAGTAACACAACGGCTATATTTTTAGCCTATAAATACCTCATTTAATTTTCTATTCTTCCATCAACCATTTTTCTCTTATTAAATACTACCGAAAAATGACAAGCCTAATTACTATTATTGCAATGGTGTATGTCGTTGTTGTCGTTACCTATTTGACTTTTGTCTCGGATGAAGATTATTGATGCGTGGGAATTGCACCTGGCTTTACCTCTCAAGGGATCTCGAGAAGCTTACAACCCCGACCAGGCAGTGTACTTGATCGTTGTAAAAGTCATCAAAATACTTAAATTATCCCAGGGATTGTGTTTTATGTGTTTTAAATGCAAAACGAGCAAAAACAAATGAAAAACGATCAAAGTTTGAAATATTGGCAGTTTCAGTCCCCCAAAGTTCAAAATTTGTCAAAAATAGTCCCTATGCATTCATTTTGAAAGAAAAGTCAACCCAAGTCCTTAAAAAATCAAAAGTTATCAAAAACGGACTTTGGGTGATAAATTTGGAAAATTTACATGATTGGTCCCTGGAGTTTGGAATTTTACAAATATAGTCCCTCGGAATTTTAGAAAATAAAAAATTTGCAAAAATGGGTTTTGGAATATCAAACTTGACAACATTGGTCCTTGGTGGTACTTTGGGAGAATTACAAATTCAGTCCCTTGTGTTTGGTAAAATTACAAAGTTGGTCCTTGTGTGAAACTACTATACCATCCGGACCCTTAATGTACCAAAACCAAAAACAAACCCAATACACAAAATTAACCCACCCCTTATTACTCCAAGCCCACCACCATCTCCAAGCCCAATCATCAACACCCTCAGCCCACTCCACAAACACCCCATCCGTTTAATAATACTACTCCCACCTCCTAACTTTGACCCGGTCAACCATCCACTTCCACTCACCCGGCTACAAGCCAACCCCCCTCATCATCACCCCTACCTTCACCACCTGCACACTCATTTTCCCCCCCTTGCCTACTCAAACAAAGGCTAAACTCCAAAAACATCCTCCCTGGCATCAATAATCCAAGAAACAGCCAAAGGAAGTTTTGGCGCCAAGGAATTTAAACGGCCAAGATTAACCCTAGTAATCCAATGGTTACAATTGCTGCTGGGAAAGAGACAAGGACTCATGGGAACCCTAATTTGGAGTTATAAAAGAGATAGAGAGGCAGTCGAGCACCAATTTTTTTTAGTTGTAATTTTAGCTCATTTTCCAAGTATTGTAACTTTTAAATTTCAACATTGTAATTGTTATTTTCAATTAATGTAAGATTTCATTTCAGAAATTCAAGTTTCAAGTCTATTTTCAGTTTTATTACCAATAAATATAAAAATAAATAAATAAACAGAAAATAAAAAAAATAATAAAGAAGAAGGAAGATAAAGCATTGAAGCAGGTTGAATATTGGATGGACCTGGTAATAGAGACTCATGGGATTTATATAAGTGAGCATTTGGTTCATGGTTCTCAGGTCCTTGCAGGAAAGCATTTTGTAAGCCACATTTATCAATTTTTGTACTTTATTGCAGAATTGCTAAATATTTCTTGTTTTAGTTCAATCTATGCTTATTCAGTGTATTAAGGTGTTTGGTACCTTATTTTATGCATTGTGGACCTCTAGGTTATAAATGTTCATTGTTTTTAATATAACTGTCAAATTAGTTATGACTAGTTTAATGGAATACTGATACTTGTTTATGCTTGAAAATGACATAAAATCAATTAGGATACTACATTAGTTAAGCTTACATCATTATAACAGTCTGTTTCATCATTTGCTTTGAAAAATCCAAAAATCAGTTTTATAAAGGGGTGTTTGGTTCTGTGGAAATCACTGAGTCTCAGTGATCTTTGTGGGTTGTCTTTGTTTAGTTCATGCTCATTTAGGTGTAATTAGGGAAAACAAGTAATAAAAAGGTGGTCTAGTTTGTTAAATAGTCAAAAATCCCATTCAATCCCCCTCACAGTTAACTGTGAGGGAATTGTGGTCACCAAACTTTTCAAACTAGTTCACAAGTTGTAAATATAGCTTAGTATAGTTGTAATATTGCTTAATATAAGTTTCTTAACCAGTAATCATCCACCAAAACTCACAAAAGTCAAACTTCTAGTTTTACTAAAAAAGTCAAAAGTGCAATCTCAGATTTTTGCAAAAATTGGGTGAATTTTCATGATTTTTGTGTTGTGATTTGGGATTTGAAAATTCTTGTGTGCAGACTCTACCAGCTGAACTTGTGATTTCCACAATTTTCATATTTTTGTGATTTTTTTTAGTTGACTAAATTGCCCTTGGAAGTGGGCTGCAGGGCAAGCTTGTGCCCTGCTTCATCAGACCCATTTCAGCCACCCAACTTTGGTGGTCATTTGTGGCTAACCCAGTGGGTCCCACACCTCATACTTAGGTCCTTACAACCCCCTCCTACCAGGGATTAAGGGTTGACCATTGTTTTGACCATTAGACCAGTGGACCCCACCTTATTTTGCTCCCGAACTCTGTCCCCATTCTGTCTCAGAATTGCAATAAGCAAACTGCTTATTTGTGTTTTGCAGCTTATTTAATCTGCTTATTTGGTGGAATCTTGCTTAATATTGATCAAACAACTCAGAGAAACCAACTTTAACCATTGTGGACCCCACACACTCCAATTTGAGCTTAATTCCATTCTCAGTCAACAAAAGTCAACTGTGTAGATCAATAAGGTCTCAAGTGCTTATTTATGGGTTACATCAAAAGTCTTTTCATAAAAAGTGTTTGTTTTTAGTGTACAATTAGTTGGGAAAAAGAAAAAACCCCAAAAACCAACTTTAATTATAGTGATAGCTTCTATTTAATAGGAATTATCATTTTAATTTTCTTTTTAGCTTATTTATAAGCAATATATCATTTTTATATTTTTATTAATTCTCTTTTAGGTTAAAGTAATTCTAGAAATTTTTCCAGATTTTTATTTTGTCTTTTAGTGGTTTTTAGAATTAATTTTAGTTTAATTAATTAGTAATTAATATTAAGTAATTAAATAGCATAATTAGATTTTATAAAGTACGACTTAGTTTTTATAATTTTTATAACTTTTATTTAAGTTAAAACATTTTTATAAATTTTTCTAGAATTTGTACTGTTCATTTTCTATTTTTTATAATTTAATTAGTTTAATTGGTAATTAATTAATAATTAGATTAATAATTAGTAAATTAGTTTAAAAATACATAAAATCAACTTTCTATAATTTTTTAGGATTCCCATTATGGTTAATTAGATTTTTAAAATTTTTCTTAGTTTTCTAAGTCTTTTAGTATTTTTAATAATTCTAATTAATTTAATTAGTTAATAAATAGATAATTAGTAATTAATTAAGAATAAATAATTAAATAGTGTAAAAATAGTTTTTCTTTTTCTTAAAATTTTCTTTATTTATTAGGATTGTAAAAATAATAATTTTACACTTGTAACCTTTTCCGTCCTTCAGTTGTACTTTTTGTTACGTTTGTCAGTATACGTTTTTAATTAAAACGTACGTTTTTAGGTTTTAGCTCAAATCTTCTTAATCTCAATACCAGTAATCAATCACATAGCTTTCCTAAGCTATTTAATTTCATAATTCTCAAATAATTCTTATCACTACCCTTTTCTGTGAATAATCACCCGATCACAAGTACGGTAAAGCACAATCCACACCTCGTCGGGACATAACGACCTGGTGATACCTTTTATTACCCGGAAGCATTGGTCTAGGCTATTTGACTTTGTTGACCATTCTTTGGTCAATATAAGTTGATTGTTTAGCATCAATCAATTTTTGGCGCCGTTGCCGGGGAGGTGTGCGCGTTTCTATAGCGTCATTTGAGATTAGTGTTATTTCACCTCATTCACTGTACAAATACCACCACTTTTATAATTTTAAATCAAAAAAAAAAAAAAAAAAAAAAAAAAAAGAAAAAAAAAAAATCATTAACACTTTTCCTAAAGTGTTAAAACACCAAAAAATTAAAAACAACAAAACAGATCGTGACGTTTTCTGAATCGGTTTTCTTTTAAGGTGATTCTTAAAGAGAAACGATTTTAGATTACGAGACGATACCAAAAATATTGTCCAAAAGTTTTTAAACCCATACACAAAACACAAAAACATCCGTTTTTTCTTGTGAATAATAATAATACATAAAAACCAACCGTCGCAAACTAAGACAGAACACCTACCAACTGGGGGTGTGAACATAATAAGTTCCCAAACGAAAGATAAAAACTTTCCTTTGTATCCCTGTAGGTGGTGTACCTTTCTTAAAGAAGCCACTTACTTGCGATTATTGGTTTAAGTTTACTGTTGATTTGCCTCGATTTTGTTTTGATTTGTTTTTATCTCTAGTGCATGCGCACTCATTCTTCAAGGTCCACGAGCCCATTACGTGAGCTTGTTCGGAAACCTCGAAGACCTCGTCGACGTTCAGCACCAACAGTTGGATCTGAGATCCGTACTGTTGCCACACCCACTGTCACCATGGCGGAAGACCGCCCCATGTGTGAGCTTCTCCAAGCACCCATCGAGGGTTACGGAGATGCCATTGTTGCTCCAGCCATCGTGGCTGATAGTTTTGAGCTCAATACCGGGTTACTCAATCTTGTAACCTCAAGTCAATTCTACGGTTTTGAGAGGGACGATCCTCATGCTCACATTCGATGGTTCAATAAAATCACATCGACCATCAAGTACAAGAATGTCCCCTGTGAAGCAATAAAACTTCTTCTCTTCCCATTCTCCTTGGAGGGACAAGCCTGGATTTGGCTTAAAAAACAACCTCCTCGATCTATTGAGACATGGGAAGATCTTGTCAAAAAATTTGTGAATGAATTATTCCCACCTTCCAAGACCACGAGTCTTAAGAACGAAATCACCAAGTTCACTCAAAAATATGATGAATCTTTTGGTGAAGCGTGGGATCGTTTCAAAGAATTACTTCGCAAGTGTCCACATCATGGTTTCTCTGAGTTGATGCAACTCGATACTTTTTACAATGGCGTGAGCCATGCTGATCATGATTCTCTCAATGCCTCCACCTGCTGAGGTTTAAAAAGTGGAAGTCTGTGTGACTTGTGGTGGGCCGCATGCCTACTACAACTGCACAACTACTGATGGTACTCCATATGAAGCTCATGTTGTAGCTGGGTCCCAAAATCAAGGAGGCAATCAATATCGCCCTCCTATGGACCCTAGCTATCGTCCTCATCATCATTATCCTAGACCTCCTTGTTTTAATCAAAACCAAAATGTCCAAAACCGTGGCCAAAATCAAAATAGAGCGAACCAAGGTTATCAAAACCAAGGTAACTTCAATCAGGGCCACGGTTTTCACAATCAAAACCAAGGGTTCCAAAATCAAGGTTTCCAGCAGCAAAATCAAGGAAACTTGAATCGGAACCAAGGTCAGGGTAATTTCAATCCGGGATATTTTCATGGAAACAACAACCCTAATCAGGGTAATTTTCAAAATCAAGGTCCCAATCCGAACAATCGAGCTCCAAATATTCCTAATCCGAATCAAGCCATTGTTCCAACTAGGCCTTCATCTGACGAGTTGTTGAAACAATTCATGAAGTCCCAAGAAGAGCTGAACAAGTTGCTGGTCAGCCAGATTTCTGACATCAAGAAGTCTTTAAATGATCGACCCTCGGGCTCAGGTACTACTTTACCGAGCAACACGATCGCTAACCCAAGGGGCGATGCTAAGGCGATCACAACACAAAGTGGTGCTTCATATGATGAACCCGCGATTCCTACTACCACTTCTTCCTCTCCTCCAAAGGTAGTGGATCGTGAACCTGAGGTGACAAAGGACAAGGTGCAAACTCCTAGCCCATGAAGTACAGCACACGTCCAACCTCAGGTTATTCCTGAAACTAGATGTAAGCCTGGAGTTGTCTTTGAACCACCAGAAACTCCAGTGGACAACCCTAAATCTAAAACTTCTATTCCTTATCCATCACGTCTCAGTGAACAAAAGCTCCGCGAAAAAGCTAATCACCAAATGGATAAATTTTTCCAAATCTTCCAAGATTTGCATTTTGATATCTGCTTCGCGGATGCTATTCTCTTGATGCCCAAGTTTGCATCGACAATCAAAAATCTGTTGAGTAATAAAGAGAAACTCTTTGAGATGGCAAGAACTCCTCTGAATGAGAACTGCTCAGCAGTCTTTTGAAAAAGCTTCCTGAAAAGCTTGGAGATCCCGGGAAATTCCTCATTCCTTGTACTTTCCCGGGTATGGTTGAATGCTTCGCCTTGGCCGATCTAGGTGCTAGCATTAACCTGATGCCATATTCTGTGTGGAAGAAAATCTCTCTTCCCGAACTTACCCCCACGTGCATGACTTTAGAGCTTGCCGATCGTTCGATTTCTCGTCCCATTGGCATTGTCGAGGACGTATTCGTTAAAGTGGGGAAGTTCCATTTTCCGGCGGATTTTGTGATTGTTGACTTTGATGCCGATTCTAGGGTCCCTCTCATTCTTGGAAGGGGATTCCTTAGAACTGGGCGAGCTCTTATCGATGTATTTGAGCATGAGATCACATTACGTGTTGGAACGGAAGCCATAACCTTCAACCTAAATCAAACTTCGAGATACTCCTCCGATTATGACTGTGAATCGGTGAATCAAATTGATGTCATCGATGTGGCTGCTGAGGAGTATGCTCAATAGATTTTAGGTTTCATTGATGATTCTTCGAGTGAAAACCTCACTCAGTCTTCTCACCCCATCATTGCCAATTCTTCTCCTTCCCTCACTCCGTTTGAGGGAAGTTACTTCATCTTAGAAGAAATGGAGGGGTTTCTCAAAAGTGACTCGATTCCCGATGGGATTGATAACCAAGAGATTGACCTTGAGAGGGATATTCTCATGCTTGAAAAATTGTTAAACGAAGATCCCTCTCCTCTTCCTGTTCTACCACAACAACTTCATAAAGAGGAAGTCAAAAATGTTGAGAAAACTGATGACTTTCCCGAGGTTGAACTTAAGGACTTGCCGCCTCATCTTGAATATGCATTTCTGGAGGGTGATGATAAATTCCCCTTCATAATTGCTAAAGACTTAAGTGTTGAGGAAAAGGCTGCTCTCATAAAGGTTTTGAAGTCTCATAAACAAGCAATTTCTTGGCGACTCTCCGACATCAAGGGAATTGACCCTGAATTTTGTACTCACAAGATTTTAATGGAGGACGACTTCAAACCTGCAGTCCAACAACAAAGAAGGGTGAATCCAAAAATTCATGAGGTAGTCAAACAAGAAGTCTTAAAACTTCTTGATGCCGGATTGATTTACCCTATCTCGGACAGTCCTTGGGTTAGCCCAATACACTGCGTTCCAAAAAAGGGTGGCATTACTGTTCTCACAAATGAGGAAAATGAGTTGATTCCAACTCGTTTGGTTACGAGATGGCGTGTCTGCATTGACTTTAGCAAGTTAAATGACGCCACCCGTAAAGATCATTTTTTCCTCTGATCTTTATGGATCAGATGCTCGAGAGATTAGCGGAGAATGAGTATTATTGCTTCCTCGATGGTTTCTCGGGTTACTTTCAGATTCCCATTGATCCGCAAGATCAGGAAAAGACCACGTTCACGTGCCTCTACGGAACTTTTGCTTATAAACGTATGCCATTTGGCTTATGTAATGCTCCGGGCACATTTCAAAGATGTATGATGTCCATATTTTCCGACATGATCGGGAAAACTATGGAGGTCTTCATGGATGATTTTTCGGTCATTGGGGATTCGTTTCAATCATGCCTCTCCCATTTAGACGACATGCTAAAACGTTATGAAGACACAAAGTTATGTCTAAATTGGGAGAAGAGTCACTTTATGGTCAAATAGGGCATTGTCCTCAGCCATAAAATTTCAAAGAACGGGATTGAGGTTGACAAAGCCAAAGTGGATGTCATTGCAAACTTACCTCATCCCACAACCGTAAAAGGTGTTAGGAGCTTTTTGGGTCACGCCGGTTTCTATCGTAGATTTATTCAAGATTTTTCTAAAATCGCCTGGCCTATGACCCATCTCCTCGAAAAGGATGCTCCTTTTCTCTTCTCCCCCGAGTGCATCGAAGCTTTTGAAACACTTAAGAAAAAGCTTACCGAGGCACTGATTCTTGTTGCCCCCGATTGGGACTTGCCCTTCGAGCTCATGTGTGATGCTAGTGATTATGCTATAGGGGCAGTCTTGGGGCAACGCAAAACAAAACATTTTCAGCCTATACACTATGCCAGCAAAACTATGACCGAGGCTCAAAGCCATTACACCACCACCGAAAAAGAATTATTAGCTGTGGTGTATGCTTTTGAAAAATTCCGGCCATACTTGATACTGACCAAAAGCATAGTGTATACGGATCACTCGGCTTTGAAGTACCTTTTTGCAAAACAAGATGCAAAGCCGAGACTTCTTCGTTGGGTTCTCCTCCTACAGAAATTTGATATCATTATTCGTGATAAAAAAGGAGCTGAGAACCTAGCTGCTGATCATCTCTCCCGATTGGAAAACCCCCATCAAGATGTCTTCGAGAGGAAAGAAATTAATGAAACATTCCCTCTCGAGACACTCAATGCGGTTACCTTTCGTGGAGATTCTATTACCCCGTGGTTTGCCGACTTTGCAAACTACCTTGAGGGTAACTTTGTGGTGAAAGGGATGTCGTCTCAACATAAAAATAAATTCTTCAAAGATGTAAAACATTACTTCTGGGACGACCCCTACCTCTTCAAAATCTGTGCGGATCAAGTCATCCGGCGGTGTGTATATGGTCAAGAAGCCACTGAAATTCTTAAGGCTTGCCATGCTGGTCCCACGGGGGGCCACCACAATCCAAATTACACTGCCAAAAAGGTGTTTGACTCCGGATTCTTTTGGCCCACGATTTACAAGGATGCCCAAGAATTGGTCAAATCCTGTGACGCTTGTCAACGTCACGGGAATATTTCACAAAGGAATGAAATGCCACAAAATGCAATCCAAGTTTGTGAAATATTTGACGTATGGGGCATTGACTTTATGGGGCCATTTCCATCATCTCATGGAAACAAGTATATACTCGTGGCTGTTGACTATTTGTCAAAATGGGTTGAAGCGAAAGCTTTACCCACTAATGATGCCCGAGTAGTCGTGAAATTTTTGAAAGCTCTTTTCGCTCGATTTGGAACTCCACGTGCTATTATCAGTGATCGTGGTACGCACTTCTGTAATGACAAATTTGATAAAGTCATGCAAAAGTATGGTGTAACTCACCGTCTTTCTACTGCATACCACCCACAAACAAGTGGACAAGTAGAAGTTTCCAATTCAGGAATTAAGAGAATTTTGGAAAGAACTGTAGGTGAAAATCGTGCATCTTGGTCGGACAACTTAGATGATGCACTTTGGGCTTTTCATACGGCTTATAAAACACCCATTGGGTGTACGCCTTACAAACTTGTGTACGGGAAAGCGTGCCATCTTCTGATCGAGCTTGAGCACAAAGCCTATTGGGCTCTCAAGCATGCCAATTTCGACCTCAAAACTGCAGGTGATCATACGAAAGTTCAACTGAATGAATTAAATGAACTTCGTGATCAAGCTTACGAGAACTCTTTGATCTATAAAGAAAAGACAAAGAAGATACATGACTCAAAAATCAAAAACCGCATTTTTAACGTTGGTGATCGAGTCCTTCTTTTCAACTCTAGACTCAAGATCTTCTCGGGAAAGCTAAAAACCCGATGGACCGGTCCATTCACTATCGCTAAGGTTTATCCTTATGGCACCGTCGAATTATCTCAAAATGACGGTCCTAATTTCAAAGTGAATGGACATCGTTTAAAGCACTACTTTGGAGAGGACATACCATCCATGGTTGTCCCGGATCTCCAAACTTTCCCCAAGGACAATTGAATTCGGGGATCGAGTCAAGCTAGCGACTCGATGAACAAAAACAATAGCACAATACGGGTTTTCACCCGTATCTCTGATTTCTTTCTACTTTCTACCACCCTAGTGTGGGGGAATGGCCAACCCCCCCCCCCCCCTCGCGCTATTTGAAAATGTATATATGTATATAAGTTCTTAAAAAAAAATGTGTATATATAGAAATAAAGTGAAATTTGGTGTTTCCACAGTTAGATTCGAATCTTAGCTTTTTACGTTCAAAGAGTCGGGATAATAGCCGGGACTTTGAATATTGAGGACAATATTCATTTCTAAGTGTGGGGGGGAAATTCTAGCGAATTTTATCGCAAAATACTTTCAAGTACCCCGTTTTTGGCTAAAATTTTCAAAAAAATTTCACTTTATTTCAAAATTTTTGTGGTAATCAGTCCGCTATGTCTAACCGACAAAGGGATTGGCTAATCCAGGAGCAAACGGCTCTTGGTAAAGATAACTCAAATCCGTTTATGGCTTGCAATTTGCCCAAAATTGTATGGTTCCTCAACTCCCCATATCCTCAAAAGCAAATGAGTTGGCTAGCCCGCAAGATTATGGCTTGTGGTAAAGGCCGTGGAAAAACCATAATTGGTAATCAGCTCACCAAGATGTTGACTATTCCATCAAGAGCTGGCTAGTCTAGGAGCAAACGGCTTTTGGTAAAGACAAATCAAATCCGTTGACAGCTGGTGGTTTGCTCAAATCACACGGTTATCAGGTGTGCCACAGTTCTTACACCTGGCTACTCCAGAAGTGATGGCTTTTGGTAAAGAGTTTAAAATCCATCAAGTTTTCCAATAATATTGCTAGGGACTAGCAATAGTTTAGTGTGGGGGATTGATGAGTGCGCAAACACTCATCATTTTTATCGTGTTTAAACTGCCAAAACATACAAAAACAATAAAAAAGTCATCAAAATACTTAAATTATCCCAGGGATTGTGTTTTATGTGTTTTAAATGCAAAACGAGCAAAAACAAATGAAAAACGATCAAAGTTTGCAATATTGGCAGTTTCAGTCCCCCAAATTCAAAATTTGTCAAAAATAGTCCCTATGCATTCATTTTGAAAGAAAAGTCAACCCAAGTCCTTAGAAAATCAAAAGTTATCAAAAACGGACTTTGGGTGATAAATTTGGAAAATTTACATGATTGGTCCCTGGAGTTTGGAATTTTACAAATATAGTCCCTGGGAATTTTAGAAAATAAAAAATTTGCAAAAATGGGTTTTGGAATATCAAACTTGACAACATTGGTCCTTGGTGGTACTTTGGTAGAATTACAAATTCAGTCCCTTGTGTTTGGTAAAATTACAAAGTTGGTCCTTGTGTGAAACTACTATACCATCCAGACCCTTAATGTACCAAAACCAAAAACAACCCCAATACACAAAATTAACCCACCCTTATTACTCCAAGCCCACCACCATCTCCAAGCCCAATCATCAACACCCTCAGCCCACTCTACAAACACCCCATCCGTTTTATAATGCTACTCCCACCTCCCAACTTTGACCCGGTCAACCTTCCACCTCCACTCACCCTGCTACAAGCCAACCCCCCTCATCATCACCCCTACCTTCACCACCTGAACACTCAATTTCTCCCCCTTGCCTACTCAAACAAAGGCTAAACTCCAAAAAAATCCTCCCTGGCATCAATAATCCAAGAAACAGCCAAAGGAAGTTTTGGCGCCAAGGAATTTAAACGGCCAAGATTAACCCTAGTAATCCAATGGTTACAATTGCTACTGGGAAAGAGACAAGGACTCATGGTAGCCCTAATTTGGAGTTATAAAAGAGATAGAGAGGCAGTGGAGCACCGAGTTTTTTTTAGTTGTAATTTTAGCTCATTTTCCAAGTATTGTAACTTTTAAATTTCAACATTGTAATTGTTATTTTCAATTAATGTAAGATTTCATTTCAGAAATTCAAGTTTCAAGTCTATTTTCAGTTTTATTACCAATAAATATAAAAATAAATAAATAAATAAACAGAAAATAAAAAAATAAATAAATAAAGAAGAAGGAAGATAAAGCATTGGAGCAGGTTGAATATTGGATGGACCTGGTAATAGAGACTCATAGGAGTCATATAAATGAGCAATTGGTTCATGGTTCTCAGGTCCTTGAAGGAAAGCATTTTGTAAGCCACATTTATAAATTTTTGTACTTTATTGTAGAATTGCTAAATATTTCTTGTTTTAGTTCAACCTGTGCTTATTCAGTGTATTAAGGTGTTTGGTACCTTATTTGATGCATTGTGGACCTCTACGCTATAAATGTTCATTGTTTTTAATATAACTGTCAAATTAGTTATAAATAGTTTAACGGAATACTGATACTTGTTTGTGCCTGAAAATGACATAAAATCAATTAGGATATTACATTAGTTAAGCTTACATCATTATAACAGTCTGTTTCATCATTTGCTTTGAAAAATCCAAAAATCAGTTTTATAAAGGGGTATTTGGTTCTGTGGAAATCACTGAGTCTCAGTGATCTTTGTGGGTTGTCTTTGTTTAGTACATGCTCATTTAGGTGTAATTAGGGAAAACAAGTAATAAAAAGGTGGTCTAGTTTGTTAAATAGTCAAAAATCCCATCCAAACTTTTCAAACTAGTTCACAAGTAGTAAATATAGCTTAGTATAGTTGTAATATTGCTTAATATAAGTTTCTTAACCAGTAATCATCCACCAAAACTCACAAAAGTCAAACTGCTAGTTTTACTAAAAAAGTCAAAAGTGCAATCTCAGATTTTTGCAAAAATTGGGTGAATTTTCATGATTTTTGTGTTGTGATTTGGGATTTCAAAATTCTTGTGTGTAGAATCTACCAGCTGAACTTGTGATTTCTACAATTTTTATATTTTTGTGATTTTTTTTAGTTGACTAAATTGCCCTTGGAAGTGGGCTGCAGGGCAAGCTTGTGCCCTGCTTCAGCAGACCCATTTCATCCACCCAACTTTGGTGGTCATTTGTGGCTAACCCAGTGGGTCCCACACCTCATACTTAGGTCCTTACAACCCCCTCCTACCAGGGATTAAGGGTTGATCATTGTTTTGACCATTAGACCAGTGGACCCCACCTTATTTTGCTCCCAAACTCTGTCCCCATTCTGTCTCAGAATTGCAATAAGCAAACTGCTTATTTGTGTTTTGTAGCTTATTTAATCTGCTTATTTGGTGGAATCTTGCTTAATATTGATCAAACAACTCAGAGAAACCAGCTTTAACCATTGTGGACCCTACATACTCCAATTTGAGCTTAATTCCGTTCTCAGTCAACAAAAGTCGACTGTGTGGATCAATAAGCTCTCAAGTGCTTATTTCTGGGTTACATCAAAAGTGTTTTCATAAAAAGTGTTTGTTTTTAGTGTATAATTAGTTGGGAAAAAGAAAAAACCCCAAAAACCAACTTTAATTATAGTGATAGCTTCTATTGAATATGAATTATCATTTAATTTTCTTTTTAGCTTATTTATAAGAAATATATCATTTTTATATTTTTAGTAATTCTATTTTAGGTTAAAGTAATTCTAGAAATTTTTCCAGATTTTTATTTTGTTTTTAGTGGTTTTTAGAATTAATTTTAGTTTAATTAATTAGTAATTAATATTAAGTAATTAAATAGCATAATTAGATTTTATAAAGTACAACTTAGTTTTTATAATTTTTCTAACTTTTATTTAAGTTAAAACATTTTTATAAATTTTTCTAGAATTTGTACTGTTCATTTTCTATTTTTAATAATTTAATTAGTTTAATTGGTAATTAATTAATAATTAGATTAATAATTAGTAAATTAGTTTAAAAATACATAAAATCAACTTTTTATAATTTTTTAGGATTCCCATGATGGTTAATTAGATTTGTAAAAATTTTCTTAATTTTCTATGTCTTTTTAGTATTTTTAATAATTCTAATTAGTTTAATTAGTTAATAAATAGATAATTAGTAATTAATTAATAATAAATAATTAAATAGTGTAAAAATAGTTTTTCTTTTTCTTAAAATTTTATTTATTTATTAGGATTGTAAAAATAATAATTTTACACTTGTAACCTTTTCCATCCTTCAGTTGTACTTTTTTTTTCGTTTGTCAGTATACGTTTTTAATTAAAACAAACGTTTTTAGGTTTTAGCTCAAATCTTCTTAATCTCAATACCAGTAATCAATCACATAGCTTTCCTAAGCTATTTAATTTCATAATTCTCAAATAATTCTTATCACTACCCTTTTCTGTGAATAATCACCCGATCACAAGTACGGTAAAGCACAATCCACACCTCGTCCGGACATAACGACCTGGTGATACCTTTTATTACCCGGAAGCATTGGTCTAGGCTATTTGACTTTGTTGACAATTCTTTGGTCAATATAAGTTGACGGTTTAGCATCAATCGTATAGTATAATGACAAGTACCGGGGGATTGATCGTTCAACTCAGGATTAGTGTCGCTAGGATTAGAAAACCTAAGAATTAGGTCTAGAGGTGAGGGATGATTCTTTTTGTATTTTTTATATTTTATAAAAGCAAATAAAATCTCGGGTATTGGAAGAGTGGGCGGAATTAGTTGCTAATCAACTAACCCAATAACTAAGATGCAATCAAAATAAAATAACAAAAATGAAAATAAACTAAATTACTAATGTGGTGTGAACAATATATGGGAGAATTGTGTTTACTTAGATTTCACTACTCCCTAGATATCTTTTACAGGTTAATTACTTGTTACAGTTGCGTGGATGACGGATTGTATTCCTTAATACCATTCATGGGGTGGCGTACTTACTTCCCCAATCCTATAAGCTCCTACTTCACTCCTATGTTGAGCCGGCTAAGAAGCTCCTAACATGGGATCACTAGAATTCGCTCATGCATTAAATACAACCATAAAAACCTAGTACACATCAGTTCATGTTTCTTAAGATGTTCAAACAAGTTACACAATGGAGATCTGCCAGTTTTCTTAAGCCTAACATTGAAATCATTCATCCATTACAACTATAAACAAGCAACCAACCTATAATCAACATCTAGGTTTCATTACATCTAAGCAAACACAAAATAGATCTAGCCTAGCATGTTATAATCAAGACAAGTGTAAGATATATTCAAACAACACATAGACATATTGAATGAATTGAAAGAAAACTTATCTCAATTGAACATGAAGGGTTTCAAGGGGTGAAAACCCTTGAAAATACTGTTACAAACGAGCTAGGGTTTATAAAGTTCGGCCCTAGTATTCTCCACACAAGTTCCTCCCTAATGAATTAAAAATAGAAAAGTATATATAGATTTTGTGAGGTGACGGCGTCAAGAGGAAAAATCTGACACTGTCATCTCGCCGCCAATAAAGTTCTCGGACTGCCTAGATCCATAGCTGACGCCGTCATGTGTAATTTTGCTCTGGGCCGTCACCACATTTACTCTTGACGCCCTTGTGCTGACGCCGTCACGTTTCCTCTGGGCCGTCATCCATTTTGCTCTTGACGTCGTCATAAAATTCTTCTTGATGCCGTCAGGTACTGTTCCCAGCAAGGAAAATTACGACTTTGCCGTTTTCTTCACTTTTATGCTCCAAAAACGTTCAAAATGCTTCCTTTTCCAGAATTCACTCCCAAAGTACCTAAAATCACAAAAGGAACGATTTAGGGCAATATTTGATCAAATAAATTCCAATTCCGGCTTAAATGACCCCCTAAAAATGGTTCATTTTTCGCCTCATCATATACCCTTACACTTGAGATTTGCTTGTCCTCAAGCAAATGCGCTTTTATTCTAGTCAAAATACAAGTTTGGGGTAATTTAACACTAATATAAAAGTAATTACAAAAAATAATCGTTCCACTAAAGACCAAAGACAAGCACGGAGGTCATACACTAGCACCTCACAAATAGTGTTTAGATACTCACATCTCTCGGGTGTCATAAAGTATATATCACAATATGGAAATGGAAAACATCTCTCACTACCTGTCATAGCAAAACAGATTACCATAGGCTTGGGAAAGGATCAAACCTCCACCACATGGTGTAAGCACCTAGGATAAACTATCAAAGAGGTCTTTTAAAAGGGTTGTAACGTTAGATGTAGGGATATGGAATACACGGTTTTGTTGGATATAGGCAACCTTTACTGGTGGCGAGCTAATCATCTTGGTTAATTACATGTACAATATGGCGTTGCTAAGCCAAGACTAGACTCGACTTAAGCTAATAAATGAAAAATAACAAAAACATAAAATAAACATAGAATGAAACGGGATGGTAGTCCGTATGGTTTTTCTCTTTTTCTTTTCCGTTTTTTTTTTTTTTTTTTTTTTTTTTTTTTTTTTTTTGCATTCACTCTTGCCCTACCATCCAAAATAATACATTATAGGGAATGAACATTCCCTTTACACTTGAATTTTTACATACTTTACAATAAACTAATCTAATGACTTGAATTAAGAAAATCAAAACACTTGGAGTACTTTTAAGATTAACGCACATATGGGGTAATAATATGATGTTCTTCCCCATTACTCCATACAATAAGTACTTTACCCATGAGTCCCAATCGTCCCAAAACAATATGTACAAGGATATGACTCGACTTAGCAAACATGTAATCAATTAAATAATTAACTAAGGGTTTAAACATGTTACAATAATGCACTAAAGATGAGTGCATACACGGAAGGCTAAGGCGATTTGGGTGTACATTTAAGTGGGGTGTAAAAAATTCTTCCTTTAAGTAAGATGCTTAAAGTTAGAAACGAAAAGATAGGCTCGGAGAGGTGTACTAGGGGTTTCGTGTACTAAAAATGAGTACAACGCTAAGGTGTGGGAAAAATTAATTGACTTAACTAGCCAAGTAATATGACTTAAATGGTCAAGTAATTATGATACGGGTTTAATACAAGGGTGATCCTAATGCCTCTTATCATGTAGTAAATCCTACTACACGAATGTAGTCTCACTAGCGGTCTTGGGATGCATCACTAACGCAAGTTCTAGAATCTAAATGCTACCGGTACACTCATAAGCACTAATAGTAAATGCTTTTCCTATCAAATCTAAAGGCGAACCTCACATATTTGGGCGGAAAACTTTTCTGAATGGTACGGTTTTGTGCTAGTCATACGACTCCTATCCATGAGACGCTTGCTATGGCTAAAGTTTCACTCCTAAATGTTGTACAAAATTTTAAATTTGGCGCTAAAATTACACTAACAAGTATTTCTCATAGTTTTATTACACATCTACCATCAAACAATCAAACTCAAGCGAAAGTGTATCTATAAGGTATCATCATTTACCCTCCCCTTACACTTAGGATGAAGATTGTCGCCAATGTTCAATTAAAGAACGTAAAAGTAAAACATGTAAAAGAATGAAATAAAATACTCCTCTGATTCGCTCGGTATGGATAATATGGTAACAAGGTTAGATCTTCCTCCAAAAAAATGAACAATCAAAGCTTTCCTTCCAGAATATAAATCATCATCTTGTCAAACATAACCTGTTAAACCTGAGAAAACAAACAAGGCAACCTCGCGTAAAATCGGCGGAAATCTATATATGATAACTAATCCTAGAAAGCAATGTAAGATATAATGCTTGTGGAATGATGTTTGTAAATTCCCTGGAGATTATAAAACTAAAGATTCAACAAAAACTTTAAGACTCCGTTAGAAAAACAAAACGGGTAAAATTTCCAGATTTTTACACGTGACGCCGTCAGGAATTTCTTCCTGACGCCTTCAGAAGTGACCTGCAGAAATTCTTATGTTAAGCTTCCGGAAAATTTGTGGAGAAACCTTGTCCTACTTCCTAGAAAATCCTGCAAAACATCATTATGACTCGATACAAGCATTTGACTCTAACAAATACGAATATACATGTTCATTTAATATTGTGGAGAATCATGATCAATTTTGTTTCTTAAAAACATATTTGGGGTTTCCCCTTACACTTATCTTTTGCGAAATACCTTTGGAAGAAGTTAAGACAAAGTCAAACAACAAAATAAAGTATTTTCACTATTTTAGTTGAAACATGATCTACCAACAATAAAAATAAAGCATGCATACGGAAACAAATAACAATCAAACAAAATAAAAATCACACAAAGCATGGGTTGCCTCCCAAGAAGCGCTTTTCTTTTTTCACGAGTCTTGTAGCTAGACTCAAGGTCATGGGTTACTACGTGATATGGGTGAGTTCCTCATTGAGGACATCTTTGGGATCAAACTTAGGTTTCAACTTCCTATCGGTTTTCTTAGTGCGGTATGACCTTTCAAACTTTTCTCCATCCGGATCATACAAAATCATCTTCATATGCCATGATCTGTCACCTTCCTTAGGTGGCTTGTCCCACCTCCATTTACACTTATCCCCCTCTCTTTTCCACTTGTTCAACTATATGTTAATGGGCATTACGCTTAAGAACTCGATCATTTTCCTAAAGACTAGGGGGTCCTCAAAAGGGTCTAGCTCTTCATCTCTAGCTATGAGTTATTCCACCGAATGTGTTTCATTGATGAAATCTTTTTCTAGATAGAATGGGCGTTGAGGTCCTATAAAGTTTCTTTCTATCCAAGGTCCATATCTAGATGGCTTCCTATTCATCTCTACCCAATGTGGTGTCGGTTCATCCTCACAATCATAGCTATGTTTCTTAACATGATATACCGACCAAGTATCGCCCTCACCTACCGTTATCTTAGACTCCTTACAATCTATCATGGTGCTAGCGGTTGCTAAGCATCCTCTTCCTACTAATAATGGGCATGTAGTGTCACTAACTATATCTAGGACATGAAAATCTGCTAAAATAGTTAACTTCCCTACGTGAACAACTACATCCTTAATCATCCCAACCGGGTGGGCAATACTCCCATCCGCTAGACCAATTAATACCTCCGTTTCCTCTAACTTTCCTAGCTTGAGAGTGGTGAAAAGGGATAAGGGAATCAAGTTGAGGGTTGACCCTAAATCGGCTAGTGTGTCGAAAGCTTCGGATCTTCCTATCTTACAAGGCAAAACAAATATACCCGGATCATCAAGCTTTTTAGGCAACTTGTTTTGAACGAAGGCGGTCCCATTTTTACCTAGTTTAAATTTCTCATATTTTTCTAGGAGGGCACTATAGTATGGAGCACGGGCTAAGACATCAATGACGGAGCGTTCAAGGTGAAGCTCCTTGAATTCATCGTCAAGGTCTTGCGTAGGAGGTGTTTCAACTATACTTTTGACTGGTGTTATATCGGATGTTTTATTTGATTGGTCCTTTTGAAGAATTTGGTTTTGTTTGAAACACGTGCTCGTTGATTTAACAGAGTAGTATTGCGGACAAGAAGTGGGTGACGAAACTGATGATATGGAATTAACGTTTAGTTTCGGGTTCTTGACCGTGTCGCTTGGGAGTGCTTCCATTTCTCAGTCATTGAGAACTTTCAACAATGTGTCAATTTTGGTGGTCATCTCGCTTTGCTTTTGTTTGAAATCGGCTTCAAACTTAGATATGCGAGCTTCTTGAGATGCCATAAACTTGGACATCAATCCTTCAAGATCGTTGGTACTACCATAGTTGTTAGACTACCATAGTTGTTAGAAGGATTGTTGTTGAAAGTACAGTTGGAGGGTGGACCGTTTGGTTGGTAATGATTAGGCGGATTGGAAGAATTGTTCTGGTTTTGTTTCCACCTAAGGTTCGGGTGATTTTTCCAAGAAGGGTTGTAGGAATCACCATAAGGGTTTTGGCTCGGGTTTGAAAGTGTACCACTTGTCTCCCGCTTCGTCGGTACGCGAGGATGCGTAGTCCGCAAAAGCTGTTCCGGGGAGTTCCACGCAATCACGAGTGTCATTGGGACCACTACATAATTCGCATGAAGAAGTGATTTTGTTCACTTAGCTTGAAGGCTTAGGAGCTTCGTAAGATTTCAAGAGAAACTTGACTTGGTCCTCAAGTTCCATGATCCTACGGTCAGGAGTGCTAGTATTGTTCGAAGGCAAAGATATTGCCTTGACCGTTTTGTTCAAATCACGGGGATCATTCCAACTTTCGTTGTCATAGAGAGCAAGATCTTCTATGAGTTCCCATGATTCTTCTGCACTTAGATCACGTAGCTTGCCACCGGCCGATTGGTCAATGGTTCGCCTTGTGGAGAGATCGATATGGTCATAGAAGATTTGGACTTGGAGCCAAAGATCTATGCCATGATGAGGGACTTTTTGGAGTAAGTCCTTGAAACGAGTCCATGCTTCATATAGAGTTTCACCTCGACGTTGTTGGAACATCAAAATATCATTTCTAAGCTTGGTAGTTCTCCCTGGTGAGAAAAATTGAGCAAGGAAATGAGTGGTGAGATCATCACATGAGGTGATAGATCCCGCGGGTAAACGTTCAAGCCATTGACTAGCTTGATCACGTAGAGAGAATTGGAATAGGCATAACCGGGTCGTCTCTCTAGTTGCAACATCTAGGTCTATGGAATCTACGATTTTAAGGAAGTCCTTGAGATGTTGATTTAGATCTTCGGAACGAAGTCCATGGAATGCACATCCGCTTTGCACCAACCGGATGGTGTCGGATCGCAAGGGAGACACATTGGCTCCTTAGGTGAGCTCAATGGTGTTTCGGTAGCCTTGGTGGCTAGGTCGGCAGTACTCTCCTAGGGTTCGGGGCCTAAGAGGTTGGTTAGCTAGTGGCGGGTTTTGTGGGTGGTCTTGTTGTGGTGGGTTGATGGGTTCAAAGATATTACCACCTTCCATGATGTCGGATGGTAAAGAGTTACGAACAAAAGCACGAAGAAATAAGATAGACTAAAGAGAACCTAAAAATAAAAATAAAGTCTTACTAGAAAGGAATCTAGCAAGTAGACCTAATAAAAAGAAATTCTAACCTAGACAATAACTATTCCCCGGGCTGCGGCGCCAAAAACTTGATGCGTGGGAATTGCACCAGGCTTTACCTCTCGAGGGATCTCGAGAAGCTTACAACCCCCACCAGGCAGTGTACCTGATCGTTGTAGTATTGTATAGTGACAAGTACCGGGGGATTGATCGTTCAACTCAGGAATAGTGTCGCTAGGATTAGAAAACCTAAGAACTAGGTCTAGAGGTGAGGGATGATTCTTTTTGTATTTTTTATATTTTATAAAAGCAAATAAAATCTCGGGTATTGGAAGAGTGGGCAGAATTAGTTGCTAATCAACTAACCCAATAACTAAGATGCAATCAAAATAAAATAACAAAAATGAAAATAAACTAAATTACTAATGTGGTGTGAACAATATATGGGAGAACTGTGTTTACTTAGATTTCACTACTCCCTAGATATCTTTTACAGGTTAATTACTTGTTACAGTTGCATGGATGATGGATTGTATTCCTTAATACCATTCATGGGGTTTTGTACTTACTTCCCCAATCCTATAAGCTCCTACTTCACTCCTATGTCGAGCCGGCTAAGAAGCTCCTACTTCACGCCTAACATGGGATCACTAGAATTCGCTCATGCATTAAATACAACCATAAAAACCTAGTACACATCGGTTCATGTTTCTTAAGACGTTCAAGCAAGTTACACAATGGAGATCTGCCAGTCTTCTTAAGCCTAACATTGAAATCATTCATCCATTACAACTATAAACAAGCAATCAACCTATAATCAACATCTAGGTTTCATTACATCTAAGCAAACACACAATAGATCTAGCCTAGCATGTTATAATCAAGACAAGTGTAAGATATATTCAAACAACACATAGACATATGGAATGAATTGAAAGAAAACTTATCTCAATTGAACATGAAGGGTTTCAAAGGGTTAAAACCCTTGAAAATACTGTTACAAACGAGCTAGGGTTTATAAAGTTTGGCCCTAGTATTCTCCACACAAGTTCCTCCCTAATGAATGAAAAATAGAAAAGTATATATAGATTTTGTGAGGTGACGACGTCAAGAGGAAAAATCTGACGCAGTCATCTCGCCGCCAATAAAGTTCTCGGACTGCATAGATCCATAGCTGACGCCGTCATGTGTAATTCTGCTCTAGGTCGTCACCACATTTACTCTTGACGCCCTTGTGCTAACGCCGTCACCTTTCCTCTGGGCCGCCATCCATTTTGCTCTTGACGCCGTCATAAAATTCTTCTTGACGCCGTCAGGTACTGTTCCCAGCAAGGAAAATTAAGACTTTGCCATTTTCTTCACTTTTATGCTCCAAAAACGTCCAAAATGCTTCCTTTTCCAGAATTCACTCCAAAAGTACCTAAAATCACAAAAGGAACAATTTAGGGCAATATTTGATCAAATAAATTCCAATTCCGGCTTAAATGACCCCCTAAAAATTGTTCATTTTTTGCCTCATCAATTATGTAGTTTTGGTCGGGCTCTTGGTTTTCCTAATACCACTCATGGTTTTATCATATGTTGTGGATAAGATATGGAGGCACTAGTCTCGAACTAGGGTTGTTTAAAATGTATCCTTGTTATGTTTCTATGTAATCCTCAATAAATGTGAAATAAGACATATTTGTCTTTATGTTTAAGAACTAGTCTTGCTATTGTTTCTAATGGTGTACTTATACTTATCTTTTAGAATAATCAGAGTGATTCATCTTGTGGTGATTCTTGCTATGGTGTTGTTGATGGGAATTCTTATTATTATGCCGGGTCAGCCTATTGGAGATTCTATGCTTTTTATTGTAATCATTGTAATAATAGCACTTCCTATGCTAATTATATGCCTATGTATTGCTTTCCGTGGTCTCTAATAAATTTTTTTCTATTGATGTTTTCCATAAGTCTTTGTGAACTCTTAGGTTTCTAATGTTTTTACTTTTCTCGACTTACTATAATAAAAGTGATGGGTATTAAGTGTAAATATCTATTGGAGTTTGTCAAAAATGAGGTTTATGAATAGTTTATTTAATCTCAAGATTTTAATTTTGAATGAAAATTGTTATTAGAAAATCTGAAAAGATAACTGTTCCATTTATGACATAATTCTTCCTAAATTATACATAGGTAGCTAGGCTATGTATAATTGAGGACCAAATGATGTGATGCTTGGCTCAGTAACAATGGTATTTATTTTTCTTTAAATTGCTTTAGGTGGTTCAGTCTTAATGGTTTAGGTACAACGTTGAATGCCATCTAATCATTTTCAAAAGAATTTAGTAAATTCTTGTTCATAATAGGGTGATGAGTCAGGAATTTCTAAGGAGATACTAGGATATCCTTGGTATAAACTTAAAGTTCATGAGATAATTCTTACAGGGTGGTAATAATCTATCGTTCAGTCGGAAATGATGTTAACTAGATTCCTAACGTGATATCAGTGTATTGTTATTTACGATTACAAACAAGGAAAATGGAATAGAAGTTGAAAATAGACGTAGATTATGATTATTACGAAAATATTATAAGGTAGAGTTTTCATACGGTAGAAGGGTAGTTGTTACACTTAGGTTACATCCATCGTACCTAAGGTAAATTACAAAAGGGAATACAACTATAGAGGGTTTGAACTATGGTTTATTCTATTACAATAGGAATTTCTCTTTTGTTTAAACATTAATGTCATCTTTTGACGTTTGTTAAGGTTCTAAAGAGTTTCCATTCTCTTCCACTGGTCTTTTTGTACTAAATGGTATGCTGAGTTGCGCACTGATTCTTTAAGTGTCCCATTTAACTTTTTGATCTAAAATCCTTTGATATTGGTGCGGGTAGGTTCAGTCACTCTTATTGTTCTCTTAAGGTGAGTTGGTCTACGTTCTATAAAACTTTCATGGTTATGCTTACAAGGTATGGCCGTCTTATTTTCTTTTCTTGCTATATCGTTGCTAATCGGAGGAACTATGGTTACTTCAAGTATTACTGCAATGATACTGATTACTAATTTCTGGATATTCTTAGTACTTTATTAGGCCCTTTAGTGAAAGAATATGGAGTTAATTATTTCATTGACGATAGACTGAATTGAATCCCTACTGTAATCTAATTTCAAGATATGTCTAGGTAGTATCATAGATAATTTATCAACTCTTGGTATAGGATTGCTAAGGAACAAACTGATTTATCTACTAAAGCTGAAGTTCAATAACCTTCTCTCTATTCTTCAAGTTCTCTTCCAAAAATTTGTCTTATAAAATTCTATGGTTATAGCCTAGTTATGATAGGTATAAGGAATCATTACATGCATCCATAGCATTATGATGGAAAGAATTTATTAACAACAGAGGGTTATAACAAAAGGAGATTGTTATTGATTAAAGGTCGATTTCAAATTATGTGAGTTTCATAATTACTAGAAAATACGTCATCACTTAACCAAAAAGTTTTTGGTTTAGTGGGTCCAACTTTCTGTTCAGGGGAATTGAGTGAAGATACATCGTTTGAGATGTATTGTATCGAGAAATTAGGAGCGTCAGGAAATAGAGAGTTTGGAAATATCTGGTATTGAGGAATCTGAAGTATAAGGTAACGGAGAATTTGGCTCAACATTCTTCCACGGCATCTATTGGCGTGAACTTCGTCCAACTTTGAATGCTGCTTGACCGCCAATCAAATCTTCATATGATTCTGTAGCTCTTCTGAGTTTTTGACGTAAAGGTGAAAAAAAATAGGTGACGATGGAAGTGATCTTTGAGTGAGTTGTATATTATACTGGGGTTGTGATATTTGTACGTAAGGGTCTTCAGTATTCGGAGAATTTTGATTGATAGAGGATATATTAGTATTACGGAGAGTAGTTTTGACATTCACGGGAGTTTAAGGAGACATGTTACTGTAGTAACCGAAAATAATATTTTATGAGGATTTGGTATGTTAAAGATATAACAGTATAGGTGAAATAATTATTGTGTAAGAGTAATTTCTAAACATGTAAGATAATCTCAACAGATAAGGTATTGAGCACGGCAGTCTGCAGACACGGAGGGCATAAAATAGTATGGTGTAAAATCATTTATTTTGAAAGTGTAGTTATAGTTTAATGTTTGAAAACATTTAATTCTCTATAACTCTATCTCTGATGCCAATCTATAACACCCCCAAATTTATGATTTAGCAGCGGAAAAGTAATGTGGGTGTTACGGGGAGGATCGAAGTTATAATCACATAAAACAGCTTAAAAGAAGCATTTTGAAAGTAATTTGTCATTCAAATAATATTTTTGATATAAGATGAACCATTTGATTTAGAATCTTATTAAAAGATATAAAGGCTTGTAAAAATTACACATTTGATTTTTTTATACCATTTTAATTTATCAGAGTAATAAATGCCCGCTCCATGTCTTGTCCTGCTCCGTTAAATTACCTGAGATACACATTCTTAAAAGTGTCAACACAAAGGTTGGTGAGTTCATAGAGTTTTATGGAAAACCATTTTTTTCAATAGATTTCAGGAATATTTAATAATAATAAATAATAACAGTGATAGAACAAGTATTGAGTGATGTTGATTATAATCACAGATAAATCATATAGATATTCAATCAAATTCAAATAAGAGATCAATAATCCTAACACGAGATGGAAACTCATGATGCTAATTTAATGAGATATATAATTCAAGTCTGGTCAAATACCTATACAGCTGTATCTAAATATATTTTGAAAACATACATTTCCTTATGAATATTGCCTCAAGCCTCATGACACGCAAAACGTTAACAAAAGAGGTGATTTATCAAGTCAATGATAAATTTTGCCCTCTTATAATAGGTGATTTGCCAATAACTATTTTTATTCAAATATAGTGTATCACGACTAATACGACTAACCATATGCATAATGGCATTCCGTTAAGTATTAGTGGGATAGGAGGTCAATCCTTAACAGGTTTCGAAGCTGTTCACTATAATCGCGCTCACATACAAGTGATTAATGGCTCATGATTGAGGGATTTATGGCGATAAAGGTAACTTAGGCAATATCAAGGTAATAATGTAACTAGAGTATTGGTGGTCTTCCTAGCAATTATTTCTGTTGAACACAGAAATATCATATAGAGATAATGGAATCATTCAGGATGTTATAGTATAGTCAAGTATCATGCCACAATAATCACTTTGGAAACATCGTCATCTGAGTATCAGTATTTCAGTTAAGTAATTCGCCAGTAACATTTATATATCACATGCCACAATAATCAAATTGGAAACATTATCATCTGAGTATCAGTATTTCAGTTAAGTATTTTGCCAGTAACATATATTTATCACATCTTAAGTCATAAACTTCATCAGGTAACTATTAATAAGGAAGTTGATTTGAATCATGTAATTTATTCATATACTTATAAAATTATCAAAGTATATGTAAGCATGTATCTCCCTCAATGAGTTAAAAACAAGTATTGGAAATGGGGCTATGACTCACTTGGATCGATACTGGAATGATGAAAAGTAAAGTCGGATGAGATTATGAGAATGATTATGGAAACGTCTTTAATACGGAACCTGATAAATAAATTTATCTGAGAATTTAACCAAATACTATTTGTGTTGACATAAATAATGCATAAAAACGTTATTTATATTTTTCGATATCCCTATGTTTTGACAATCACAAAATATAAAATCATCAAACGTAAGATTACTACGTAAACAAGTATTAAGCTAGTTTATATCATTATATCCAACTTAATCACTAAAGTTACGGATAAACAAGTGTTTAATACATCTCATGATCAAAGGGGTATTTAATTAATTATTACAAAGTTTATTTAATTATATAAATATATTTTGAAAAACACTTTTGGTAATAAAGAAAAATGCTTTAATCATACTATATATATGAATTCAAATTTTTAACCAAAATCAGTTAGTTTTTCACCAAATAAACTTTCCCCACTAAATGACAGATTTTCTGGCCGTTACAGCTGGGCGGCCCCCTTAATTATAAGGGGACCGGCCGTGATTTAAGGGGACCGTCTAGGCTCCTGTGTCAGAATCTGTCAGAATTTCTCCTATAAATACCACCTTAAATCTGGAATTTTTTACCACCTTTTGCACGAAAATTTTAGATCTAAATTTCTCTAAACATCTTCCAAAACCCTTTGATCATTAGATTACTAATCCTGTTTCAAGTGATTCAATCCCTTCTCATCCGTCCTCATCCAAAGTGCAAAAGAAGAATACTCCTTCTACAACTAAGTTCAAGAAGTATTGAAGAATAGTTGTGTATATTGTGTATATTATTTGTGAAGTTGTGTTGTGCTTGTAATAAGTAGTTTAGGAGAAATAGAAGTTATGTAGGGAGAAGAAGTTGTTTAGTAGTGAAGTAGTGTAGTTGTGAAGAAGATAGGTGTGAAGTAGATTGGTGTGAAGAAGATTGGTGTGAAGAAGATAGGTGTGAAGTAGATTGGTGTGAAGAAGTAGTGTAGAAGTTGTGATTAAGTTGTGACAAAGTTGTGGTGTGTACATTGGTGTGTAAGGTTTTCTCCGCCATAAGGGAGTTTGTTGACATAGTGAAGAAAACTCTCGAGTAGGTAACTCGGGGAGTGGAGTAGGAACAAGGAAGGTGACCTTGTAGCCGAACCACTATAAATCCTTGTGTTGTGGTTTGATCTTTCCAACTCTTTTCATTACTTACTTATTTACTTATACAATATTAGCTTAGTTAGTTAGTTATTATATAATCGTTCATATAGTGCAAGTATTGAGATCACATAAACTAGAATCGAAGTTTAAAACAAACTTGTTTTTATAAATTTTAAAACGGAAGTAAAACTATTCAACCCCCCTTCTGGTTTTCCAAAATTGGTATCAAGAGCCACGTCTTGCAAGATCTTTAAAATATATCGTATTTTAGAACTTGTAACGATCTATGGAATCAGAAAAATATTTAGAAGGGCAATCTATGCAAAGACCACCACTATTTGAAAGTGATGGATTTTTATATTAGAAAAATCGATTCGAAACTTATGTGAAATCAAAAGATCTAGATCTTGGCATGTTATTACTAATGGTGACTTTTTACCTATTCAAAATAACCCCAAAACAAAAAAAGATGAAATCGTAGCTTTTGAAAAACAAAATGATGATTTAAAAAGAAAACTTGCTAAAAATAATGAAGCAAAAATGGTTATTTATAATGCGCTACCACGTAAAGAGTACGAAAAGATCTTTATGTGTGAAACCGCAAAAGAAATTTGGAACTCTTTATTAATAACTCACCAAGGTAATAGTCAAGTCAAAGATAATAAAATAGCTCTACTTGTTCAACAATATGAGCAATTCACGATTCCGGAAGAGGAATCAATTGATAATGCTTTCGCTAGATTTAACACTATCATCACAAGTTTAAAAGCACTTGATGAGAATTTTTCTAGTAAGAACTTTGTTAGGAAGTTTCTTAGGGCTCTTCACCCAAAATGGCGAGCTAAAGTGACGGCTATTGAAGAATCAAAGAATTTGTCAACATTGCAACTTGATGAATTAATTGGAAATTTGAAAGTCTACGCAGCAATTATAAAGAAGGATTCCGAAATGGTCAAAGGAAAACGAGAGCAAAGCAAGTCAATCGCCTTGAAATCGAGGAAGGAATCTAGTAACGAAGATAGCTCATCTTCCGAAAGTGATGACGAAAAATATGCCATGGCCGTAAGAATTTCAAGAAATTCTTCAAAAGGCGAGGAAGATTCGTTAGACAACCACATGATGAAAGGAGAGCATCACAAAAGAATAAAGATGACAAGTATAGCAAGAATGAGAAAGTGTTTCAAGTGTGGTGATCCGAATCACCTCATTGGAAAATGTCCAATGATGACAAGAGATCAAGATCAAAGAGCATTCGTTGGAGGAGCTTGGAGTGATAGTGATGAAGATGAGAAAGAAACGACAAAGGAAGAGAAGTGTCTCATGGCGAAAACATCAAGTGAGGTACGTTCCGAAACCGAATACTTTAGTGATGAAAATTTATCATTAGATGAAAAAGATTTAGATAGTGAATACAATAGATTATGCAAACTAGGACAACAAGTAATGGCTAAAAACATATCACTAAAATGCATAAACAACCAATTAAAAAATGAAGTACTAGAACTAAAAATTAAAATACATCAACTTGAAAAAGGTAAAGAAATTTTTGAAGAATGTAAATCATGTCAAGAGCTTAAAGGTGAAAATGACAAACTCAGGGAAGAAATTTGCAAACTTGATAAATTTGAAAATAGTAGTCATTCACTTAGTAAAATAATAAGTATTCAAAGAGTATCCGAAGATAAAACCGGTTTAGGATTTAACTCAACCGAAGCTTCAACAAGTGAAATTAAAAATGTCAAATTTGAAAATGAACTCAATGAACTAAAACTTATAAAATCTAATCCTAAGTATATACTCATAAATGATAAGAAAATACCTCTTGCTGGTGATGAGGAAATAAAACCATTTTATAAACCATCTTTAAAGACCAATTAAGGATCGTCTAAGCCTAAAACAAGATCTAACACTCCACCACCTAGGAAACCAAATAATTCTTACCCTAGATCTAAAACACCTCAACCAAGAGCAAACCAAAATAGACGAAACTTTAACAATAATCAACAAATGTGGAACTTCAATCCGTGGGGAATGTTACCACCATATATGCACCCAAGTCAAATACAAAACATGCTCGGATCAAATAACTTTGGTCAAAAGAGACAATGGGGACCAACGTAGAAAATTCGCCATTCAAACATGGAAATTTTAGTTGTCACCTCTTGTTCGTACAATTCCTTGAAGACTTTGAAGAAAAACGCATTGAAGATGAAAGGTACACATTTCCTTTTATTTCCTTGTCAAGAAATGCTTGCTTAGTTTAGTCTCTAGTTTTTATGTGATTTTGTTTGGATTATAGTTTCCTCTAGATTTTATATCTATACATATATATATATATATATATATATATATATATATATATATATATATATATATATATATATATATATATATATATATATATATATATATATATATATATATATGTACACTTAGCTATATCTAGGATCTTATAACCTAGAAAACTCATTTGTTGACTTTCTAGAACTAGAAATTGTTCGTTTAGGAACCTTTTCTTCCCCCCCCCCCCCCCCCCCCATTTGCCTTATTGAACTTCAATGTTCAACAACACTCATGCTGATGTAGAGAGATGAGTCGAAAAATCTATGGATGAAACAAACTCCCGTCTTCCGTTGCATACGTCTCCCTCCTATATTCTCGTCTTATAAGCCCATACTATATATATATATATATATATATATATATATATATATATATATATATACATATATATATATAAACCTTCCACAACTCTCTCGTCCACTTGACAACTTGATAAATTTCATCTGAAATGATCAAGAAATTTTAATTGACGAAATGTCAAGTAAAAGTGTCAATTCCCTCCGTGCGAATACTCTCCAACGTATTTTTGATTAAATATAAATCTAATGTATATATAAATATTTTCTTGTTCCTTTCAGAAACCTAAACCATGAAATATCAAGTTTTGGAGGGCGGCCCCCTTAAGGTTTAAGGGGACTGGCAGCCAAATAAAGGGCGGCCCCCTTAATGTTTAAGGGGGCCGGCCATCTGATAGTCTCAAATCGTTTTTCCTCTTGTTTCTTTTGCCAAACACTCCACTTTTCCAACATCCCCTCCATCTGCTGCTGTGACGATTTTTTAAACCCAAAACATCAAAAACCCATTTCCAAATCATCAAATCAAGGTCAATTTGCAAAGGGCATTTACTCCTAACACGATTAGCAACAAGTTTTGTAAGTTTTTCATAACACATTTCACTTAATTACATCCAATTTAGTCCATAATCAAGATTAGGTCTTTATAACAATTTTGCAAATTTGCATTTTCTTGTTCAATTGAGTCTAGGAATTCAATAACTAAATGCTCCCCATAGGATTAGGATACACAATTAACACCAATACCATATAATTTTAAACCCTCTTGTTGAAATTTTTTTAAAAATGTTCATACACATCATTTTGAAATGTCTTAACACCTTGTTGAATAATGTTATAAAAACTTGTTGAAAACTAATCACATTACGTTTTTGCAACTTATCGATTATAAAAATGTATTTTTCGAATCATTAAAAATTAGTTTGAAAACAATAAGACGATGTTTGGATTATGTCCAAATTTTGTCAAAACTAAGTCGAAATAATGTTTACAACTTGTCGTAAACTTTTGTAATATAAAACTAGTAATATAGAGTTGTCGAGATATATAATTCATATATATATATTGACATTTTAGTTATAAAGTGTCTAGATAAAGGAGCGTTTGGTTTAGAGTATAAAACTAAACTTTTGAGTCTAAAACTTAAATTTTCTTTTCACAACAAATCACTTGCATAAGAAACTCGTAAGAAATGGATAATTGTACAATCCAATGTATATTAAGCAAAATTTTGAGATATACTAAGATGTTTAAAGGAGCGTTTGGATTAGTCCGAAACTACTTGCTAAACATCATATTATATATCAAATTCGAGTTAAAAATAAAAGTAGAGAACATGGTAAACTACTTCTTAGGATTAAGGTCTTAGAGTCGAAGTATGTTAACGCTCTACATAAGTTATAACAACATATGCATTTTTGTTTTGTTTTGATCTTATTTTGATTATATTTTTATTGTTATCGTAATAGGTGAAAATGCCTAAAGCTATTACCCAAGACCTTTCCCTAACCAAAAACTATATCCCAAAAGTCTCTCAACTTCCTTCTACTTCCAACTCTATAGCTAGTATCTATCGACAAATCGAGAATAGAAATATTCACGAGGGCCGAAACGTAGATCAAGCTTATTATCATTCTAACTACATTGAACACTTATTCACAAACATCGGTCTCGAATGCCTTTTTCAAATCAATGAGCCTATCATTCCTCGGTTCATCCTTGACTTCCATAGCCAAGTCACGGTTCAAACTGATGATTTTGGTTCCATTTTCATTTCCTTCATGATCCAACATCACTTCATTACTCTTACTCTTGCACAATTTGGTCAAATCCTTCAAATTCCTTTTTCCGGTCAATCCGCATTCACTAATGAATGTGATCTTGGTGCTCTCCAATGTTCTCGTCCTACTAATGGCCCTTATGTCTCCGAAATTCCATCTCCCGATGAAATTCGCCAAATACTCGGGTTGGAATGTGATACTAGCACCCAAAGCTTTAAATCCAAATATGTCTCTATTCCTAAAAACAAAATTCCTCTTAAAGAATTAAGGCACGACATGAGGCATTGGGAAGAACTCATTCGTGAGAATGCGTTCGGTTCCGGTGAACACCATGATCATCTCCCGGCATGCCTCGCTCATATGTTGTATTGTATTGTTGCCAAACAACATTACAATTTGGCTTACTTCTTTATCAAGCGTATTGAATGTGCAAGAGCAAATCCTAAAGCCTATCTTACGTACGGCATGTTTCTCACTCGTCTCTATCATCATGTCATTCAAAACTATCCTGATCTCGACAATAGTATTTATCAATCCATCTATCCTACCTTTCGTCATCTCGTTCTTAAACAAAACCGCAAATCTTATAAGGTTAAACCAAATCGCCCTAGTATTCTTGTCTCGTTCTCGTTTCTAGACGATTATGATGAGGATGACTTATAGTCATTCTCCATAACGCTTGGAGAAGTGCTAGGGAAGAAATAGTAATGATGAAGATTGTAGAATTAGCTTAATTACTAGTGATTGGACATTTGTAATATCTTTTTTATTTGCTTTGTTCCTAATATGCTCTCAAATATGTTTGATACTTAGTATGGATTTTGGTTTGCTAGGATTATAACCTTATTATTAATGCATGCTACCCTATTTGCTTGATTAGCTACTTGGATTATATATATGTGTGCATGCTTTATATTTCTCCACTTATATATTCTATATGCTTTTATAATAGATCAACTCCAATATGAAATGTTCCAATAAAGCTTGCTGCAAATACAAAACAAAAACAAACCTTTTTCCAGAAATTTTTTGAAATCTGGTCGTCTGGGATTTACCAGATAGGCGGCCCCCTTAATTACAAAGGGCGGCCCCCTTAATTTTAAGGGGGGTGGCCACTATTTAAGGGGTCCGGCCATCTGGAACAGATTTTAAACTGTTTTCTTTAGCATCTTGTGACTTCTTTTGCTAGTCCCAGCTACCATTCCTTTAAAAACCAAACTGAATTTGGAATCTAACAATATATTTTCAAATCATTACCACTTCTAAACATGTTTTCATCCTATATAATTCCCATGCATGTTTACCTCCTATGTCACCATCCCTAACCTCCATTAAACGCTCACATAATCACCATGTCATCACCAACAACCACCACCTTCAACAAAGACAAGAAACAAAAGCTTATCATCACACCACCAAAACAACTCTTCATTGACCTCACAAATGAAGACAATACCACTCCATCACCTCAACCTCAATGCTCATCTCCAAGTGCTCCTAATGCACCCTCAAAAACACCATCCACTCATGAAACCTCAAAATCATCCATACCATCAACATCATCAATCAATGACTACATTAACACCCACTCATCACCTCCACCAAAAGTTTCACCACCACCACCAACCATTGATAATGCCTTTATTGATACATGCCTTTGTTGCACCACCAACCCTATCTCATGGAGCTTACTTGAAGCCCATAGTGATTCATGCCTTTGTTGCATCCATAACCGAACCGTCATTTACGGTCTAAGAGATGAGATACACTACATGTTTTCATACATCAGAAACTTGCTTCATCAACCACCACCAACCACATCTACACCTCCTCCACCACCAACAACAACTACAACCCCTCCACCACCACCGTCACCCTCTACAAACTAGGGATGATTCATGTTTGAGGAATAAATTTGTTTAAACCATTTTGGTGGCAAGCTCTAGGAAGAACACTAATATTGGAGCTTTGGTTTTTAGTTAGTTTGTTTGCATTATATATGCTTGCTTGTAAGCCCTTGGGCATTATTTAGTTTGGTTACTTTAAATGCATTTTCAATGTATTGTGTTAATTAATCATGTTTAGTTGGTTCTCCTCTAATAGAAATGGTTACTTTTAGTTGCTTGTGTTATATATATATATATATATATATATATATATATATATATATATATATATATATATATATATATATATATATATATTGCAAGCTCTCTAAATATTTTTGCAAGCATTCCATATCTCGATACCTCCAAGCGAGGGGGAGTATACATCAAGGGAGAGCTCTATACTAATTGGAATAACCTTTTTGATGCTAACAAAAAGGGGGAGAATTGATATAAACTCACAATAATACTTGTATATATACTAATTTTCGCTTAATGAGTTTAGATTTTGTTATCATCAAAAAGGGGGAGATTGTTGAAATAAATAATGCATAAAAATGTTATTTATATTTTTCGATATCTCTATGTTTTGACGATCACAAAATCTAAAATCATCAAAAGTAAGATTACTACGTAAACAAATATTAAGCTAGTTTGTATCATTATATCCAACCTAATCACTAAAGGTATGGATAAACAAGTGTTTAATACATCTCATGATCAAAGGGGTATTTAATTAATTTTTACAAAGTTTATTTAATTATATAAATATATTACATATTTTTGAAAAACACTTTTGGTAATAAAGAAAAATGCTTTAAACATACTAAATATATGAATTCAAATTTTTAACCAAAATCAGTTAGTTTTTCACCAAATAAACTTTCCCCACTAAATGACAGATTTTCTGGCCGTTACAGCTGGGCGGCCCCCTTAATTATATGGGACGGTCCCCTTAAAATTAAGGGGACCGGCCATGATTTAAGGGGACCGGCCAGGCTCCTGTGTCAGAATCTGTCAGAATTTTCTCCTATAAATACCACCTTAAATCTGGAATTTTTTACCACCTTTTGCACGAAAATTTCAGATCTAAAACTCTCTAAACATCTTCCAAAACCCTTTGATCATTAGATTACTAATCCTTGTTTCAAGTGATTCAATCCTTTCTCATCCATCCTCATCCAAAGTACAAAAGAAGAATACTCCTTCTACAGCTAAGTTCAAGAAGTATTGAAGAATAGTTGTGTATATTGTGTATATTATTTGTGAAGTTGTGTTGTGCTTGTAATAAGTAGTTTAGGAGAAATAGAAGTTGTGTAGGGAAAAGAAGTTGTTTAGTAGTGAAGTAGTGTAGTTGTGAAGAAGATAGGTGTGAAGTAGATTTGTGTGAAGAAGATTGGTGTGAAGAAGATAGGTGTGAAGTAGATTGGTGTGAAGAAGTAGTGTAGAAGTTGTGATTAAGTTGTGGCGAAGTTGTGGTGTGTACATTGGTGTGTAAGGTTTTCTCCGCCATAAAGGAGTTTGTTGACATAGTGAAGAAAACTCTCGAGTAGGTGACTCGGGGAGTGGAGTAGGAACAAGGAAGGTGACCTTGTAGCCGAACCACTATAAATCCTTGTATTGTGGTTTGATCTTTCCAACTCTTTTCATTACTTACTTATTTACTTATACAATATTAGCCTAGTTAGTTAGTTAGTTACTATATAATTGTTCATATAGTGCAAGTATTGAGATCACATAAACTAGAATCGAAGTTTTTAAAACAAACTTGTTTTTATAAATTTTAAAACGGACGTAAAACTATTCAACCCCCCTTCTAGTTTTCCACAATTTGGTAAACGAATAACGATTAATCGTTATGATGAAAAGATGATATGCGAGTGAAATTCTTATGTTTATAATAGCATAACGAGATATGTTATTATTTCTAAAGTTTTCCCTTTTTAAACCATAATGATAATAGTACGTAAAGATAATTAGCTAAAATATCGTTATATATATTATTAACGTAAAAATAACTAATATATAAATAAAATGTAATGAAAATGCATATGACGTGATGGGGTGACGTAAAATAGAAAATAAAATAAGAATGTCAAATATAATATGTTGGTCCTTGTCCTTTTCCAGTTTTTACACTTTTTATACTAACGGCGTTAGCGTTACACCGTTAGTCCTTTATATATAAAATTTACATCTGTATTCCTCTAAATTGTCCAATAGCCAATTCTGAGCTTGGTAAATGATAAGTTGTCATTTTATAACCTATAGTTTCTATTTTTACTATTCTAGTCCTAACTTTTAACAGTTTGGCAGTTTTAGTCCCTGAAGGTGTCGTCGCATTACATTTTTAGTCCCAATGTACAAAAATTATGAGAAAAATTATATAAAAATTGCCGAAGCTTATTTAATTAATAACAAGCTTATTTCAATAGCTTATATGGTAAAATAGCTTATTTTTATATAAATGGCCTTAACGAATCAAAACAAAGGCCCGTTAAGAAATTTAGAGGCGAGGGCATGAAAATAGTTTTGGGCCTGAACTTGGGCTATTTTTGTGATTCTAAAAATATATTATATGGGCCTGGTGGACCGTTTAACCGTAAAATCTTATTGAGCTTAGTATAAGCCCAATCGAGTTTATTAAGTTTTTTAAATAAAATGAGATTTAGAAAACCTTGTGATCTGCCACTCAAAATGAATTAATTTGAGCGTGTGTAAGAGCTTATGAGGTCAAAGTAAAAATACGAAAAATGTAGTTTGCTAGATGGTCTATCGAGTGGTGTAAAAATATAGTATGCTTGTTAAACAAATTTTCAAGATATACGTTCGTTTATTAGGCTGCTGGAGTGTTTGTATATATTCAAAAGTCTTGGTAATATTTACTAAGTGTTTAGCAGGTTTTTAACGATTGGAATATAGTTTAGAAATGAGTTTGTATGATGCGTGAAACATGAAAATAAAAGTGAAATGAGTGTGTATCGTGACTCCTAGGCCTTCCACAAGGGAGGCTAGTCACTTTTAGTGTTCCACACGTGAGGGTGTATGTAGAAAAATAAGCAAAGTATATATATACGTTCGAACAAAAATGTATGTGATGCATGAACATGAAATAACGCTTGAAATGAAATCAAAAGAGTTGGAAACGACTTACTACACCTCTAGGGTGGTAGAGAATTGTTTGTGAAGGAAGAAAACACAAGAAATCTTCACGTTAACTTTATACTCATAATAACGATTTATAGAAATAAACTTGTTATATTTGTTTTCTTCCAAAACTTCGAATGGTACACTTCTGGTCGATTAGTGAGAGTCTTGAGAGTATAAAAGAGTTATTATAAGTGTTTCGAATGAAGGAAATAAGAGAATGAAAGAGGAAGTACATATAGAAAATTTTTAGTATACGTATGGTTTTCATTCACTCAAAAATCATAGGCTACTATACATGACAGTTAAAGGAAGATATTTTAGTCATTTTATGAATAGAATAAGAAGGTGTGAGAGCTTAGAATAAGGAATATGTCTTGGTGAATAATCATGCATGTCGACTAGCATATATATATGTACACAAATTGGAAAAATCGTGTAACCTTTGATATTTGAGGATGGAACTCGATTTTTAACATAAAATTATGATAGAAATATTATTAGGAACTTATAGAAACAAACGGGAGGTAAATCGGTTGAGTTTGGAATTGTTTATATAATGTCGAATGGGTTGTTTTGGTCTAACACTTTGCCTTCTTTAATCATAGTAAAACTCGACATGTGGAGCTGAAATTAGACGTACTTGGAGTTGGTTAGGTGAGAAACGAGGTAGTGTAAAAATGTATAGGAGTCGTATGTAGAAATTGAGCGTACGTGGAGCGTTTTGGACATGCTACTAAACGATTTTATAAAATTTAATAGAATTGTATTTGGGCTTAAGATCTTGCGCTGATGAATAGTAACAGATCATAGGAAGATTTGGGCTGAGAAATTTATTAAGGGCCCGTTAAGTTTGTGTTTAGTGTTTAAATATGATTAGTGAAATATTTAAGTTTCGTTAAACGTGTCGAGAACTTGTTCCGTCATTTGGTGAATTATGGGATGACGTGATTTCGTAAATATAGTATAATAAGAAAAATTTTAAATTTTTATGTAAAAATGGTGATTAAAATAATGACAGAGATATTTATATAATTAACCGATTGTTAACTATATGGATTTTTGCGAGGTTTTACAGTTATCTCTTTTTTTAAACTTACCCGTACCTCCCTCACCCTCACACATTCCACGCCTCACCCTTTTTTCTTCTCCCTCTCACCCTTCTGCTACAAGCCATCCCCACCAACTGCCAAGATAGGTCTGACACCATCGATGGCCATAAGGCTCCAAGTGGTCCTAACCCTCGCAGGAGGATCCCCCCTCTTCTTGTCAAGTTATTGAAGTCAACGCAAAAGCCAAAGGCTGACGAGGCTATAAGGATGCAATACCCTTTTTGGGCAACGAATCCAACTGATAAACGAGTTGAGGAGGGCCTTACCTCCCTTCTGTTAATCCTTTTAAATCCAATCGGCTCACACTCGCAACCCACCACTCAAACAAATCACAACATATCAAATATTCAAGAGAGAAGCTATGGTGGAGTTGCTAGCCGTTTCGGGTTCAAGTTCTTTTTTGGTTTTCGCCTTGTTTTCTCTAGATCGATTCTCTGTTGTTGTAAGGGTTCTAATCCTTGTTCTTTTGTTGTTATGTTTCAATAAAATCTGTAATTAATATAATTGGTCGCTGTTTAAGTCATGTAAACATTTTGTTGATTTTGAAATCGTGATAAGACTTGAGCTTGTATGGAAATTTATAAAAACCTCCAACTAAAAACCAGTTACGAATCGGCTCAAAATTGAAAGTGCTTATGTCTTGGCTTACTCCTGATCTTATTCGTTTGCGTTAAGCTTCGTGTGGTAGCAAATTTTTAAACAAGTCGATATTAGGAAAATGAATCATGGCTCGTGTTTAATCCTTTGTTTTTCTGTCTTGGTGTTATGGCATAGTTAAGATCCTTGAGGTCTTGGTTATTTCATGACCTTGCTTTTGTTTGTGTCGTTTCGGTTAAGTGTTTTCCCTCACTTGTTGATGTGATTCACGTCCCATAAATTGGTGCCATAACGATTTGATAAACCAGTTAATAAGCCTTGGTTGGGTCCCTTGTCGAGTAGAGTAACGGCAAGCAAAATCATAGTCTAAACATGGATGTCGAGTTAGTAAGTACCCTTTTAGCCGTAACGAATCAATTTCAAAAACACAATTCTGCATTTTGGTGATACCCTTGTTGAACTAAAACACAAAGGGGTAGGACTAAGGTGTCGTTTGTTTTTTCAGAGCTTTTACCTCTTCATCTGCAAACCATGTCTGCAGAAGAAGAGGTGCACATAAGCTCTTCATCTACAAGAAGAAGACCGTTTGTTTTTGTGCTATTGAAGTACTTCTTTATTTCTTTCTTTTTTTCACTAGTATTTTTTGTACTATTAAAATACTTTTTTTTCCTTTCCTTTTTCTTTTTCACTAGTTTTTTTTACGTTTTCGTCATTTTTTTACGTTTTGGTACGTTTTTATGTTTTTTATGTTTTCGACCGTTATTTTACGTTTTTTCTGTTTATTTACGACTTCGTCTATTTTTTTACATTTTATTCCGTTTTTTTTTACGTTTTCGTCTTTTTGTTTTTACGTTTTCATCCGTTTTTTACGTTTTCGTATGTTTTTTTACGTTTTCGTCCATTTTTTTACGTTTTAGTACATTTTTTTACATTTTCGACCATTTTTTATGCTTGTCTTTTTTAATTTTTGCCTATTTTTTTACATTTTCGTTTGTTTTTACGTTTTCGACAGCTTTTTTACGTTTTCGTCTATTTTTTACGTATTCATCCATTTTTTTAACATCTTTTACGATTTCGACCTATTTTACTTTTATGTCATCTTTTTAGGTTTTCATCCGGTTTTTTACGTTTTCGTCTGTTATTTACGTTTTGACCTTTTTTACATTTTCGTCTGTTTTTTATGTTCTTATCTGTTTTTTACGTTTTCATCCGTTTTCATATGATTTTGTCTGTTTGTATGTTTTTTACGTTATTGTACGGACAAAAAAAATAAAAAAACGTAAAAATAACGGACAAAAACGGACTAATGAAAACGTAAAAAAAAAAAGACGAAAACGTAAAAAAATAAGCTGAAAACGTAAAAGAACGGGCAAAAACGTAAAAGAGCGGGCAAAAACGTAAAAAAAGGGCGAAAACATAAAAAGGGCGAAAACGTAAAAAAACGGGCGAAAACGTAAATTAAAAGGCGAAAACGTAAAAAAACAGGCGAAAATGTTAAAAAAAATGGATGAAAACGTAAAAAAAATAGACGAAAACGTAAAAAAAAAAGGGGCAAAAACGTAAAAAAACGGACGAAAACGTAAAAAAATAGACGAAAACGTAAAAAAACAGGCGAAAATGTAAAAATTCGGTCGAAAACGTAAAAAACTGTCGAAAACGTAAAAAGCTGTCGAAAACGTAAAAAAACGGATGAAAATGTAAAAAAAAAAGGACGAAAACGTAAAAAAACAAACGAAAACGTAGAAAAACGGATATTGAGAAAGAGATGTAAGATTTGTGAAAGAAGAGGTAAGAAGTGAAAGAAGAGGTAAGAAGTGAAAGATAATGTCTTAAATTTAGAAGATGAAAGAAGCGAAAAGAAGCACTTATGTCTGCAAAAAAATAAACAAAAACCTTTGCCTTCCTGCAGACAAAAGAAATGAAAAGAGGAAAAAAGTGCTTATTGTGAAAAAACAAACGACACCTTGCATATTCATTTGTGTATATCAACCCGTGAAAATCCTATCCAACCCAAGCCCAAAGCCATTTATCAAATGGTGAGAAAATTTCAAAACTGGGCCAAAGCCCATTAACCCTAAGTGTGCGTACGGGTTACTGCCCTGTGCGCAAATAATTTCTCGTTCGCCTATTCGTCTCCGGTAGTACGGCTTACTATATTTCCACGACTCGATTCTCGACTCATTCACACTCGAAACTAATATATGCCATACTTTACATCTACTAAACGTATTTTATAGTCATAAAACTTTAAAACGGAACTAAAAATCTAAATTATTCTACGAACTTAAATGGAATTTGACATTAAAACCAAATATATGCTAAAGCGTATACTCGGGTCATGCCCAATTTCCGTCAAACATATATAAATATAAACCTATCATGTTTTTCTCAAAAACGACAAACATTTTATATGCAGCTCGTATAAACGGGTTTTACAAATCTTAAACATTCATACACATCTAATTATATTCGTAGCAAATATTTCAAAAAAAATATGTATATATATTTATGAGGTGAGTTATTTTATAAACTAAAACTGAGGGACAAATCCCCACCATACATCTAGTTTGATCTAATTGTGGAGATTAACCTAAGATTTAATAAGACAACCTAAGTCGATGTTTTTTTTCTTGTCCTTTTTGTATATCTTATTTATTATTATTTTCCTTTTTTTTTTTTTTTTTTTTTTTTTTTTTTTTTTAACTTCACGTTTTTTTCCTTTAATTCAAGTTTTTTTTTTCTGTTTTTATTTACGTTTTTTTTTTTACGTTTTTTACGTTTTTTTCGTTTTTCATACATATTCGTCGGTTTTTTACGTTTTCGTCGGTTTTCTTACGTTTTCGTTCGTTTTCATACATTTTCGTCCGTTTTCATACGTTTTTGTCTGTTTTCTTACGTTTTCGCTCGTTTTTATACATTTTCGTCCGTTTTCTTACGTTTTCACCCGTTTTCATACGTTTCGTCCATTTTAATACATTTTCATCCATTTTTTAGTTTTCGTCTGTTTTCAAACGTTTTCGTCCGTTTTCGTACATTGTTATACGTTTTCATCCGTTTTCGTATGTTTTTATACGTTTTGACCGTTTTTATATGTTTTCGTCCATTTTCATGTGTTTTCAGGCCTTTTTGTCCGTTTTCATACGTTTTCGTTCGTTTTTATACGTTTTCGACTGTTTTCGGACGTTTTCATCAACTTTCATACGTTTTTGTCTGTTTTTATACGTCTTCCTTCGTTTTTTGTTCGTTTTCATACGTTTTCGTCCGTTTTATACGATTTTGTCCGTTTTATACGATTTTTTCCGTTTTTATATGTTTCCATCCTTTTTTATATGTTTCCATCCTCTTTTATATGTTTTTGTCCGTTTACATACGTTTTCATCTGTTTTCGTCCGTTTTCATACGTTTTCGTACGTTTTCAAACGTTTCCATCCATTTTTATACATCATTGTCCGTTTTCAAACATTTTCGTACGTTTTCGTACGTATTCGTCCATTTTCTTACGTTTTCATCTATTTACATATGTTTTCGTCCATTTCTAAATATTTTTGGCCATTTTTAGATGTTTTCATACGTTTCTGAATATCGAAAGTATTATTCTTTGATACACAGAATATCACAAGTGATATTCTGAATATCACAAGTGATTTTCAACTAATGTTTTGTAACATGAAAATCACTTGTGATATTCAGAAAATCACAAGTGATAATCAGAATATCACAACTGATATTCTAAATATTACAAGTTATTTTTAACTAATGATTTATAACATAAAAATCACAAGTGATATTATAAATATTATAAATGATTTTCAACTAATGTTTTGTAACATGAACATCACTTGTAATTTTCTAAATATCATTTGTGATATTCTGAATATCACTTGTGATTTTAATGTTACAATGCATTAATTGAATATCACTTGTGATATTCTGAATATCACAAGTGATATTCTGAATATTACAAGTGATATTCTGAATATCACAAGTGATTTTCAACTGATGTTTTGTAACATGAAAATCACAAGTGATATTCAGAATATTAAAAGTGATTTTCACGTTTTTTTTAATTCACGTCTTTTTTAACTTTTATACGTTTTTGTTCATTTCCATACGTTTTCATACGTTTTTGAATATCACAATTGTTATTCAGAATATCACTTGTGATTTTCTGAATATCACTAATAATATTCTGAATATCACTTGTGATTTTCTGAATATCTATGACTTGTGAATATCACTTGTGATATTATGAAACGTATGAAAACGTCTGAGAATGCCCAAAAACACAAAATATCAATTGACTTTCTACACTCATTCCAATCTCGTGCTCGTTTTTGTCGGTTTTTCATAGATTTTCGTCTTTTTATGAAATATCCGTACATGCACATTCACAATCACAAAAACATACTTTTTTGGCAATTTGGATTAGGTTTTTTGGATTATTTAATCTTATTTTGGTCAAGAAAATGTGAGTAAATAAGTACTCACCAGTAACTAAGAAGCATAACTGGCACGGAGTGGACTAGTGCCCCTTTTGGACGACGTCCAAAAATGTTATCATTCATTTTAAGTTAAAACACTCTCTATGTACTACTAAATGTTATGCAACCGTTGTTGCAAACTCTGATTTTATCTTTGATGAATGATAACCAAATTTTCTCAAAACGTTTCTTTTAAGTCGTTTTCTATAATTATGACTATGATTTTAGATGTAATACCCCAATTAGACTTCTGCTGCTTCATTACGATTTTCGGGGTGTTAAATAGCAGTTTACTCTAAGCTATATAAAAGAAAATTTTGAAATCCTAAAAGCTACAAATAAGCTAAGTAAGGGGAGATTAAAGCTAAGGTGACTAGGCGAGATCCTAAATAGCAATATGGGGGAAAATAAGCAGCTACATCACCTAATAAGCACAAAAAAAAAAAAACTAGATAAGCTAAAAGCAAAAGTGTAAAACCCACATTTTCATAACATGTTCAAATTACCAAAATACCCTCAAATTTGAAATTTTGAAGAATTATGTACGTTTACCAAACAAGCCCTAAATCAAAAACGATTATCGTACAATCACAAACATGGTTATGTAACTTCAAGTAAATGACAATTGAGCTACTACAATATTATAAGAACTCAAGAATATGAAATTTGGACAAGAAACGAATGTTGCACGTTACGTGATCTAACGGGTCCGAAAACATTTAGAACTTGTACACACCTTATAAAATAAACTATATAACATATCCTAAAGTATTTTCTTACATAATTTTGGTCAAATGATCTTCATATCATCCCAAATTGCTGCCCCATGATTTAGGGTAATTGAATTAACATTCCAAACTTAATACAAATCAAGATTAATGCCATTTAACTCTCCCTAAATCATTTTACACATAAACTTCATAATTTTTCTTTCTTCCTCTCCATTTCAACGACCAAACACACCCCTAATACACAAATTTTTGGCTCTTGATCATTGGTGATTATTCATACGGGTTCGTGGGAGGATTTGGTGCACGTAAGAATTCATTTGTAAGCATTTGGAGGCTCGGTTCTTGTCCTTTACCACCATTCGACCCCTATTTTAATCTTAGAAGGGTTTGTTATCTTCCATTTTGATTATTGTTTATCTCTTTAACTTCTTTTCGTTATGAATATCATGATACGCAAGAATTAAAAGATACGGATTGATATACATGGTTCTATAAAATCGACCCATACTAATAATTTTGAGGAAATTGACAAACTTTGGTTATTTTGATGATATGATGATTAAAACATGGTCGTGGTAATAATTGTAACACATTAATACGTTGGTTTGAATTGAAAACGGATTTCTCTCCATCTTAATAATTCCATTCGAACCCTTTATATGACCAAGATGATTTTTAATGTTGAATTTGATAAATGTTAATGTGTTATGGATGCTTAATTTCATATCTGGATTAATTTAGTATAGAATGTGATTGATTTGGTTAGTTAAAATTGATACAAAATGGATTTGGATGATATATATGGTTCGAATTTAATTTTATTATATGAGTTCTTGATGAGTTTTTATATTTGATGATGATAATGTGTTTATGATGATAATATGATAATGATTATGTGATTAGTTTGTTAAGTTGTTGAATTAAAAATATAAATGGTTTAGGGTTTGATTTTGGTTCGATGATATTAAGTGAAGAATTAGGGTTTTTAATGTTTTAATGATTAAAATAATGATGGTGATGATTGGTTTAATGATTATGTGTTTGTTAGGGTTTTTGAATGAATTATGACATTTGTTTTATAAGTTATAGGTGAGTTTTGTTAATTAGAAAACATAAGGGGCATTTTTGTAAATATGTATATCTCGGCATCATTAATGTAGAGGGACTAAAATTGTAATTTCGTGATACTTGATGGATTTATGTGGTTATTTGATTTATTATGTGGTTTATATGTAAGTTGATAATTAAAAAGGTTTAATTTACAAATACTATAACTAGAGGGACTAAAAATGTAAAAATGGGATTTTATGCATGCCACGACCTGTATTGTTTATGAGGGGCTGATTTTGTAATTTTTGTATAGTTGTGATGCTTATGTGATAATTATGTTAATTAATGGATTAAATATGGAAAATGGATTAATTAAAGGATTGATTTGTAACTTTTGGAACTAAAGGGTTTAAAGTGTAAATTTGGCATTTTTGGCATTGTATGAATCGTATATGTGTATGTATATGTGTGAATTTTTCCTTTTGACCCTTAACAAATGGGCCGTGTATATGACTATGGTGAAGGATAATTTGCAAAATGTTGTTGAGTTGTTTTTTTTAGCCGAACTTTGCTTATTGTTGGTTACGGATTAATTTTGAGCTTGGGGACATCTAAAGAGTTAGTGTGTTTTTGTGCACAAGAACCTAATCAAGATTCACTAAAATGTCAAAATGGCTGAGGATTTGGATATAGAATATCAAGTGATCACGAAGTTTATTTTTGTATCTCTTATTTGAGATTGAAGTGAGTTTCACGAAGGCGCGTACTTATTTTATCTTGAAGTCGGGGATGGTTGGATGCATGATTTAAATGATAACTTGCTTGGACGTATACAACTTATGATTGGGACTTGGACTATCTAGTTATACCCGATGTAAGGAGTTACATTGTAGTACTCACGGGTTATAGCTATCACTTCAAGGAGTCACATTATAGTGATCAGTGTCACACACAGATGCTGATGTGGATAGTCTCAAGAGGTGTTGTAATTATTTTAGCTCTTTGTTGACCGTATATGGTACTTAGAGATTTTCTTCTGCATCGTTCTTCAATCAACAACAGTGCAAGCTTAAGTAACAATTTTGGGGAATTCTACTTCATTTTCAAATTGGGTATATCGGGTTTACTTCACCAAGTGGTCACAGCTATAGCCGACAAAATATGAGGTTGGGTTGTTTGCCAAAGAATTCAAAGGTTGCGATGTGATCAGCAATTCTCATGGGATACTTGATGCTACATAATGTCAATGATACTTCACAGTCTAAGCAAAATCGTTCAAGATCCTTCAATGTCTTTCATGATTTTTCAAGATATTTGCTTCAGACAAGATCTTCAAGTTATGGTTGTACGCGTCAATGATGCTTCCGAATGTTCGAAACCATCATGGCGGAGAAACGTGTACTTTGATGATATAAGGTCAACCTTCAGGGGGAAGTAGCTTATACTACTTTACTTCGTATGGTTTGTGAAGTATTCTACATATGTGAGAAGAATTGTCGTTGGAGCTCTTGCATGTTTCCCCAATCAGATACTCACCAAAATAAAAACTTGTCATAACTCATTCTTGTTATCATTGTCTCACGGTTTCTTCTTGATTTTGTAAAATCCCGTGAAAGATTCAATTTCTCGGTTTAAATCATAGAATTGTAAAATCCCGTGCAAGTCAATATCATGTCAACTATTTCAGATAACATTCAATCTATTGATGAAGGACCTTTCTGATGGGCACTTCCAATGACACAATTTCTACCAATGAAGATGGAACTATCCTAGAGAAAGATAAGTGCATTTTCATATCATAATTGATTCTTGTGCTACGGCCTCAACTTTGAAGAAGGGATTAAGTGTGTACTTCATGTATTGGATGTTGTTCTGATATACTTCATGGCATTTTGGGTTATAACAAAGTTTTACGGGGTTATACGTTTTTGACAAAGATTGGGATAAAACCATTATCAAAGGTCACTCAAAACATCAAAAAGGGCTAGATTTGAGTATTTAAACCACAAGATGTAACTACGGCGTTAATTCATTATTATTTAATTGAGGCAGAAGTGAAATTTCACGGGTGCGTGTACTTAGTATCTGAAGATATCGGGGTGGTTGGATGAAGATTCTTCGAGATCCTTGTTCGAGCTTTCAACAGTTACAATAACAAAGACTTGGATATCTAGTTATTTTTGTGTTTCTTCTTCTCTATTACCACAAAATAACTATCACTTTAAGGAGTTACGTTGTAGTGCTCAGTGTCACAAGAAGTTGTGGATATTCAAGAGGTGATGTATGTCGTATACTTGATGGTTGGTTGGTTGAAGAGTATAGAGTACTTAGGGATTCGATGTTGCACGAACTCTCTACACCGCTCTTAGTCACACATTAGTGCAAGCTTAAGTCACGAGTTTTGGTTATGTTACTTCAGTCTCAAGTTCATCATATTGGGTTTTTCTCCATCAGTAGTCACGATAAAGAGCTGACAGAATGATAATGGGGTTGGTAACGAGTTAGAAGAGAGTGTTAGAAAAGAGAGAGATGACGTTTGAACACATCAGTTCAGGCCTCGTTCTTCAACATAATGGCATATGTAGATAAAACTTCAGGCCCCGTCCCTCAAAGGAAAGAAAGGTCCACGTTTCAGTGCGCCTTATCTTAAAAAGAAGAGAAATCCTCTTATTTATGACCAATCTCATCAACAAGCTTCATGCTTTTCACATGTTCATACAGTCATCAGGTGGATCGACATACATTGGATTATATTTTTGTGCTTCACTTATTCAATCAAAAATTGCAAACAGGCATATGCAATTTTTTAGGGGGAGAAGGGAAAGGATGAAGATACTACATGTTGATTGTGGTTGTAGAATGGTCATTCGGCTCTTGTACGCACATATTTTCTCCCTCTAAGGTTTAACACATTTCAAAAAGTGGTTAAAAGCGTATTTCAAGCTTAATTGAACTCTTCATTTGCTAAGTGATGCGTAGGGATTGCACCAGGCTTTACCTCTCGAGGGATCTCGAGAAGCTTACAACCCCCACCAGGCAGTGTACCTGATCGATGTAGTATAGTATAATGACAAGTACCGAGGGATTGATCGTTCAGCTAGGAATAGTGTCGCTAGATTTAGAAAACCTAAAGACTAGGTCTAGAGATGAGGGATGATTTTTTTTGTATTTTTATATTTTTTATGAAAGCAATTAAAAATCTCGGGTTCAAAGGAGTTGGGCGGAATTAGTTGCTAGTCAACTAACCCAATTACTAAGATGCAATCAAAATAAAATACTAAAAATGAAAATAAACTATATTAAACTAGTGGTGTGAGCAATATATAGGAGAATTGTGTTTACTTAGGTTTCACTACTCCCTAGATATCTTTTACATGTTAATTACTTGTTACAGTTGCGTGGATGATGGATTGTATTCCTTAATACCATTCATGGGGTGGCGTACTTACTTCCCCAATCCTATAAGTGTCTACTTCACTCCTATGTCAAGCCGGCTAAGAAGCTCCTAACATGGGATCATTAGAATTTGCTCATGCATTAAATACAACCAATAAAACCTAGTACACATCGGTTCATGTTTCCTAAGACGTTCAAGCATGTTACACAATGGAGATCTGCTAGTTTTCTTAAGCCTAACATTGAAATCATTCATCCATTACAACTATAAACAAGTAATCAACATATAATTAACATCTAGGTTTCATTACATATAAGCAAACACATGAAAGATCTAGCCTAGCATGTTGAAATCAAGACAAGCATAAGATATATTCAAACAACACATAGACATATTGATTAAATTGAAAGAGGACTTATCTTAATTGAACATGAAAGGTTTCAAGGGGTAAAAACCCTTGAAAATACTGTAAAATACGACCTAGGGTTTCACAAGTTCGGCCCTAGTATTCTCCACACAAGTTCCTCTCTAATGAATGAAAAATAGAAAAGTATATATAGTTTTTCTGAGGTGACGGCGTCAAGAACAAATGTTTGACGCCGTCATCTCGCCGCCAAATAATTTCTCGGTCTGCCTAGATCTGGGTTTAACGCCGTCACGTATACTTCTTATGCAGGCCATCACCAAAAATACTCTTGACGCCCTTCTCTTGACGCCTTCAGGTTTTCACTGGGTCGTCGCGGATTTTACTCCTGACCCTGTCAGAATTTTCCTCTTGACGCCGTCAGGTACTGTTCTCAGCATGGAAAATTAAGTCTTTGTCGTTTTCTTCACTTTTATGCTCGAAAAACGTCCAAAATGCTTCCTTTTCCAGAATTCACTCCCAAAGTACCTAAAATCACAAAAGGAACGATTTAGGGCAATATTTGATCAAATAAATTCAATTTCGGGCTTAAATGACCCCTTAAAAGTTGTTCATTTTTTGCCTCATCATATACCCTTACACTTGAGATTTGCTTGTCCTCAAGCAAATGCGCTTTTATTCTAATCAAAATACAAGTTATGGGTCATTTAACACTAATATAAAAGTAATTACAACAAATAATCGTTCCACTAAAGACCAAAGACAAGCACGGAGGTCATACACTAGCACCTCACAAATAGTGTTTAGATACTCACATCTCTCGGATGTAATAAAGTAATATCACATTATGGAAATGGAAAACATCTCTCACAACCTGTCATAGCAAAATAGATTACCATAGGCTTGGGAAAGGATCAAACCTCCATCACAAGGCGTAAGCACCTAGGATAAAGTATCAAAGAGGTCTTTTTAAAGGGTTGTAACGTTAGGTGTAGGGATATGGAATACATGATTTTGTTGGATATAGGCAGTCTTTACTGGTGGCGAGTTAATAATCTTGGTTAATTACATGTACAATATGGCGTTGCTAAGCCAAGACTAGACTTGACTTAAGCTAATAAATGAAAAATACAAAAACATAAAATGAACATAGAATGAAACGGGATGGTAGTCCGTATGTTTTTTCTCTTTTCTCTTTTTCTATTTTTTCTTTTTTTCGATTTTTTTTTATTTGCATACACTCTCACCCTACAATCCAAAATAATACATCATAGGGAATGTAAATTCCCCTTACACTTGAATTTTCACATACTTTACAATAAACTAATCTAATGACTCGAATTAAGATAATCAAAACACTTGGAGTACTTTTAAGATTAACGTACATATGGGGGTAATATATGATGTTCTTCCCCATTACTCCATAAAATAAGTACTTTACCCATGAGTCCCAATCGTCCCAAAACAATATGTACAAGGATATGACTCGACTTAGCAACCATGTAATCAATTAGATAATTAACTAAGGGTTTAACAATTAACAATAATGCACTAAAGATGAGTGCATACAAGGAAGGCTAAGGCGATTTGGGTGTACATTTAAGTGGGGTGTAACAAATTCTTCCTTTAAGTAAAATGCTTAAAGTTAGAAACGAAAAGATAGGTTCGGAGGGCTGTACTAGGGGTTTCGTGTACTAAAAATGAGTACAACGCTAAGGTGTGGGAAAAAGTAGTTGACTTACTTGGCCTTAAGGTGTGGGAAAAAGTAGTTGACTTACTAGCCAAGTAATATGACTTAAATGGTCAAGTAATTATGATACGGGTTTAACACAAGGGAGATCCTAATGCCTCTTATCATGTAGTAAATTCTACTACACGAATGTAGTCTCACTAGCGGTCTCGGGATGCATCACTAACGCAAGTTCTAGAATCTAAATGCTACCTGTACACTCATAAGCACTAATAATGAATGCTTTTCCTATCAAATCTAAAGGCGAACCTCACATATTTGGGTGGAAAATTTTTCTGAATGGTACGGTTTTGTGCTTGTCATACAATCTCCTATCCGAGACGCTTGCTATGGCTAAAGTTTCACTCCTAAATATTGTAAAAAATTTTAAATTTGGCGCTAAAATTTCACTAACAAGTATTTCTCATAGTTTTATTACACATCTACTATTAAACAAAACAAACTCAAGCGAAGGTGTATCTGTAAGGTATCATCATTTTACCCTCCCCTTACACTTAGATGAACGTTGTCCCCAATGTTCAAGTAAAGAATGTAAAAGTGAAATAAGTAAAAAGAATGAAATCAAATACTCCCCTGATTCGCTCGGTATGGATAATAAGGTGGCCAGGTTAGATCTTCCTCCAAGAAAATGAACAATCAAAGCTTCCCTTCCAGAATATATATCATCTTCTTGTCATACATAACCTGTAAAACCTGAGAAAACAGACAAGGCAACCTCGCGTAAAATCGGCGGCAATCTATATATGCTAACAAATCCTAGAAAACAAAATAAGATATAATGCTTGTGGAATGATGTTTGCAGATTTCCTGGAGATTATAAAACTAATGATTCAACAAAAACTTTCAGACTCTGTTAGAAAAACAAAACTGGTAAAATTTCCAGAATTTTACACGTGACGCCGTCAAGAGTAAACTTGTGACGCCATCAGAAGTGATCTGCAGAAATTCTTATGTTAAGTTTCCAGAAAATTTCTGGAAAAACTTCGTCCTACTTCCTGGAAAATCATGCAAAACATCATCATGACTCGATACAAGCATTTGACTCTAACAAATACGAATATACATGTTCACTTAATATTGTGGAGAATCATGATCAGTTTTGTTTCTTAAAAACATATTTGGGGTTTCCCCTTACACTTATCTTTTGCGAAATACCTTTGGATGAAGTTAAGACTAGGCCAAACAACAAAATAAAGTATTTTCACTTTTTAGTTTTGAAACATGATCTACCAACAATAAAAATAAAGCATGCATACGGAAGCAAATAACAAACAAACAAAATAAAAATCACATAAAACATGGGTTGCCTCCCAAGAAGCGCTTTTCTTTATTTACGAGTCTTATAGCTAGACTCAAGGTCATGGGTTACTACGTGACCTCATCCCTTGAGATGATGTACCCCATGTAGTTGTGATCATTACTATCGTGGTGGTAGTGTCTCAATCTGTCAATACTTGCAATCACCTCTCCTCCTACTTTACTTCTCAGGTTAGCCATCCTATCTTGGCTCATGCTCTCAATTGTGAAAGGTCGATTCCACCAGGGACTCGGTTTATCGGGAGGTATCATTATTTCCATGTGTCTTAAGAGTACTAAGTTCCCTTCCTCGAATGGTACATGGCTTCTCGCTGGTCGACTGTGTTCGAACACGACATGAACTTCATTGCTTTTGCTTCTTTCATGTTTAGCCTCCTTGTAGCTTTTGATTCTTACCTCCTATGCAAGTATTTTCTCTTGAACACGAATAGGCGACATGTCAATGTTGTTTTTTAGCTTTCTCCAACTCAAACTCTCTTGCCATATCGCGGGGTCATGGGGAAGCTAATATTTCTTTTTCCTGATTTAAGCTCAATTTTCTTACCTTCATACTTAATGACAGCTCTAGCAGTGGTGAGGAATGGTGCCCCAAGGATTATTGGCATGCACCCATCTCCCTTATCATCGATGATCATAAAATCAATGGGATACATGAACCCGACGACATTAACCAACACATATTATGCAATTCCTAGGGGGTATACGTAAGAGTGTCCAGCGAGGGATAGCCTAACACGAGTGGGGGCTGGCATTTTTAACGTTAGTTGGGTGTAGATAGTTAGGGGCATAAGATTTACTTCCGATCCTTGGTCGACGAAAGCACTTAGATATTTTAAATTCCCGATGCTGGCCGGTATCTCAAAGTTCCCACACGCCATCTGCTTAGTAGCCACTTTTTGTACCAATAGTTTCTCAAATATCGGTCCTCCAGGTAATGTATCATACTCATCTTTTCCCTCTTCCTCCTTCACAGAACCCTGTTTGGAAGATTGGTTACGCCCGTCACCCTTTATCCAATTTTTTATAGTGTTTTCGTTTATATCATGTTTCAGGTAGTAACTTAAGGATTGGGATTTTGGCGGCTCTTCTACGGTTTGTTCAGTAGGGGTTTCTACCTTCTCATTATCCGTGTGGACAATTGTGATGGAATTAACAAATCGGGTAGTGGGGATGACGCTTTCTTTCCTTAGTAACATCCTTTCGAGGGTTCTCTGGTTGGCATACTCTTCCATCAGGCTCATCATCTCATTCATTTTCTCTTGAATCTCCTCTTTTTGCTTATAAACTGCTTCCTCGAATCTAGCAAGTCGATCTGAATGAGTTGCCATGTATTCTCTCATTCTGGCTTCAAATTCCGGGCTAAGTTTCTCAGGAGGGGAATAAGGTGCGGCATAGTTTTGAAAAGTCTCAACATTCTCCCTAGAGGGTGACTCTGATAACGGCGTTGAAGTCATTCTCAAGACAGAGTTGACAGTAGCCCGTCTAGGACTTAAGGGTCTCTTTTGCCTTTCCTCAAAATAGTCAACTTTTGCCTCAAGTTTGCATAGGAGTTCATCAGAGATTTGGTTAGTCCCTTCAAGTGTCGAGATTGCGTTGATGGCCGCTTTTATAGTATGATTAAACTCCCATATCTCTTGATTATCGGCGGCAAGCTCTTCAATAATTGCCCAGGACTCCTCGGCATCCTTATCACGTAATCTACCTCCCACGGCCCTATCGATTGTACGTTTAGTGTGATAGTCGACATGATTATAGAAAATCTGAACTAATAACCAAAGGTTTATACCATGATGAGGGACCTTATGGAGGAGATCCTTGAAACGAGCCGATGCTTCGTAGGAAGTTTCACCCTGATGTTGTTCAAACATCAAAATGTCATTTCTAAGCATTGCAGTCTTCCCCGGTGGGAAGAATTGGGCAAGGAAGCGAGTGGTGAGATCATCCCATGAGGTGATGGATCCCGCGGGGAAACGTTCAAGCCATTGACTAGCTTGATCACGTAGAGAGAATTGGAATAGGCATAATCGGGTTGACTCTCTAGTTGTAACATCAAGGTCTATAGAATCTATGATTTTAAGAAAGTCCTTGAGATGTTGATTTGGATCTTCGGAATGAAGTCCATCGAATGCACATCCGCTTTGCACCAACCGGATGGTGTCGGATCGCAAGGGAGACACATTGGCTCTGGTGAGCTCAATAGTGTTTCGATAGCCTTGGTGGCTAGGTCGAGAGTACTCTCCTAGGGTTCGGGGCCTAAGAGGTTGGTTAGCTAGTGGTGGGTTTTGTGGGTGGTCTTGTTGTGGTGGGATGATGGGTTCAAAGATGTTACCATCGTCCATGATGTCGGATGGTGTAGAGTTATGAACAAAAACACGAAGAAAATAAGATAGACTAAAGAGAACCTAAAAAAAAAAAAAGTATCTAGCAAGTAGACCTAATAAAAAGAGATTCTAACCTAGACAATAACTATTCCCCGGGCTGCGGCGCCAAAAACTTGATGCGTAGGGATTGCACCAGGCTTTACCTCTCGAGGGATCTCGAGAAGCTTACAACCCCCACCAGGCAGTGTACCTGATCGATATAGTATAGTATAATGACAAGTACCGGGGGATTGATCGTTCAGCTAGAAATAATGTCGCTAGATTTAGAAAACCTAAAGACTAGGTCTAGAGACGAGGGATGATTCTTTTTGTATTTTTATATTTTTTATGAAAGCAATTAAAAATCTCAGGTTTGAAGGAGTTGGGCGGAATTAGTTGCTAGTCAACTAACCCAATTACTAAGATGCAATCAAAATAAAATACTAAAAATGAAAATAAACTATATTAAACTGGTGGTGTGAGCAATATATGGGAGAATTGTGTTTACTTAGGTTTCACTACTCCCTAGATATCTTTTACATGTTAATTACTTGTTACAGTTGCGTGGATGACGGATTGTATTCATTAATACCATTCATGGGGTGGCGTACTTACTTCCCCAATCCTATAAGCGCCTAGTTCACTCCTATGTCGTGCCGGCTAAGAAGCTCCTAACATGGGATCATTAGAATTTGCTCATGCATTAAATACAACCAATAAAGCCTAGTACACATCGGTTCATGTTTCCTAAGACGTTCAAGCATGTTACACAATGGAGATCTGCTAGTTTTCTTAAGCCTAACATTGAAATCATTCATCCATTACAACTATAAACAAGTAATCAACATATAATTAACATCTAGGTTTCATTACATCTAAGCAAACACATGAAAGATCTAGCCTAGCATGTTGAAATCAAGACAAGCATAATATATATTCAAACAACACATAGACATATTGATTGAATTGAAAGAGGACTTATCTTAATTGAACATGAAAGGTTTCAAGGGGTAAAAACCCTTGAAAATACTGTAAAATACGACCTAGGGTTTCACAAGTTCGGCCCTAGTATTCTCCACACAAGTTCCTCTCTAATGAATGAAAAACATAAAAGTATATATAGTTTTTCTGAGGTGACGGCGTCAAGAACAAATGTTTGACGTCGTCATCTCGCCGCCAAATAATTTCTCGGACGGCCTAGATCTGGGTTTGACGCCGTCACGTATACTCCTTATGCAGGCTGTCACCAAAAATACTCTTGACGCCCTTCTATTGACGCCTTCAAGTTTTCACTGGGTCGTCACAGATTTTACTCCTGACGCCGTCAGAATTTTCCTCTTGACGCCGTCAGGTACTGTTCTCAGCATGGAAAATTAAATCTTTGTCGTTTTCTTCACTTTTATGCTCCAAAAACGTCCAAAATGCTTCCTTTTCCAGAATTCACTCCCAAAGTACCTAAAATCACAAAAGGAACGATTTAGGGCAATATTTGATCAAATAAATTCAATTCCAGGCTTAAATGACCTCTTAAAAGTGGTTCATTTTTCGCCTCATCACTAAGCCACTGATAAGGAGACAAAAGAGGGACTGCTTCAAGAGAGATTTAATCATCATCTTTTTCGCAGTAGTTTTTGGGCGTCCACACATATTCATACTGCACATGATTAATCTCAACCATTACGGAATCTCAACTATGGCAAAAATGTCATTACATGCCACTTTTTAGGGGGAGAATAAGCGTATGTCCTTCTCCATTCGACTATGGCAAAAATGTCATTAGCATGCCATATTTGAGGGGGAGATAAAGAAGAAGATGGTTAACATCAAGACCCTCAAACGTGATCATGCTTTAAAGTATTGAATCTATAAAAGAGGATGGTCAGTTTGAGGGGGAGCCGATTCAGAAAAGTCACAAGTTTTTGAAAAGGCTCTTTACTTACGATGACCTAATTGAGGGGGAGGAAACTCAATTAGTCATCATCTCATGACTACTGAATACTATAGTTCAAGACTCGTGAGGTTTATCGGCATCTTCTCATGGACTGATATTATTAGTGATGAAGGGCTTCCAGTTAATGCTTCATGTACACATGATTATGATTATTCCGATTAATCGCAACCATCAGGGGAGAGGAATGTGTACACCATGGACGCACAACAAGTTCATGTGATCGGGCTTAATCACTTATTCCGGGATTGATAACCACAGAGATGATCAGTGGTTCAACTTGTTACTTTGGTATTATCATTTCATGTGTACATCACGAGCTGATTAATCGTAACCATCAGGGGAGAGAAATGTGTACTTCAAGGACGCAGAACAGGTTCACGTGATCGGGCTTAATCATTTATTCTGGAGTTGATATCCGCAGAGATGATCAGTGCTTCAACCTGTTACTTTGGTGTTATCATTTCGACTTGTGTTGGGTACATGTGTGCATTATGGGCTGATTTGGTTGATGTAATCTAACTGGAATACATTTGGTGAGATGAAGATGTTGATATTCTATTCCCAAATGAAAAACCTTGAAGAAGGTCGAGTCTACAGTCTGTTCTACATTTCTTCTGCGTGTTAGAAGACTAAAGACGATATGCATTAAATTATCAAAAGACTTCTTCATATTCAAGGCATTCATCAGAAAGGTTGTCAGTTTGGGGGAGAGCACTAATTAGGGGAGAGTAATAAATCTGAGTTAATCCCTAATTAAATGTGCTCACATTGCTCTTCAGCAAGTTGATTCTCACAGGATACATTTGAGCTTATTTTGTTCTTCTCACAAGATTTCAAGTATATGGGCATAAAATGTGTTGTTGATTCTGAGGTATCAAAACCAGCAAGGGGGAAGGAGACATACATCGGAACGTACAACGAGTACACGTGATGAGCTTTACACTTCTATTTAATTGAAGTTATTCCGGGAAGAAAATGTCATAACCGCAGAGAAGATCAGTGTTTTAACTCGTTCTTTTGGTGTCTTATTCCAACTACGTTGGGGAAGAGATGTAAGAAACAGTTGTTGATGATAAAAGAGGTGCATAATTGATTGGTGTGTACTTTGGGTTTTTGAGCTTCATCTAATGAGACTAATTGCATCATTTCAACTACTTGGGGGAAGTGGTCTCTGGATACTTTTTGGTACGCATTACTTCAGCCTTCAGCAGGAAGTAAGATGAGAAGAACTATTCAAGCGTGAGATGATACGTTGCTGATCTATCAAAGCTTCACAATGAGAAGGCTCAATTTCATAAGATTATTCAGGAGCATCGAAAGCTTTGATGGTGGAAGTTTAAGAGATGTTGACTACTAACTTCTACAATGTGCTGAATAATATCCTTATTTCGGTACTCTTTTCAAAATTCTCTTAAACTAAATAATATACTTTGTACATATTTTAAAGCCAAAAAGAAAAATAGAAAAATATAAAACCGATAAAAACCATAAAAATTTGCAAAATATAAAACTCAAAGAATATTCTTCTCGCGACATGTCTCTCGTATAATCAGTATTATGTACGTTTCTGGAAATGTCATTCAATAATGGCACGGATTCATACATATGCTTGAGCGAGAGTTTTTCTATCTTTTAAAATAATGTTTTCTAAAACATGTCGTTTCTAAAAAAAAATCTTTCAAGGCAGTCATTTCAGGTTGTAACCCGGACTTAAAATTATGGCTTGCTATTACTTCAAATAGTAACCCATTTTTCAAAATGGGAAAAACACGTCGCCAAAAAAAAGGTTGTTCCTTTTACTAGGTGAAGTTCACCCAGACATGGATTACCTTATATCCATGTCTCATCGACTTGATGTATGTTTCAGTGCATCGTTTCTTGTAAAAGAAGAGAAGTCTTCTTTACATCACGAATACTTTTCCTTCAATGATTCTTCGGAAAAGTATTTGTTCTAAACTTGGTGGTACCATGATTTTTGAAAATCAATCAAACTTGCAATTTTGTATAAAACTTGTCTCTCAATCGACGCCAAATGATTAATCTTTTGAAGAAAAAGTGATAAATTGAAAATGGGTCATCGATTGAGGGGGAGAATGATTTCAAAAATTCTATATCATCAAAACATGATCTTTGTGCATAAAAAGCAGTGAATAGAATTGTTATGTGTAAGAATATGAATTTTTCATGAGTTTCTCGTTAAACTCTAAATCATTTATAAACTCATCATTTCTGACACATAACATGCTCCCTCAAGGATTGAGGGGGAGCAAATGTATCATCTCAAAATCAGTCATGCTTAAATCTGACCACATTTTTCTCCCAAAAATCTTGGAACTTATTTAAATCACTTGGGATCAAAAATCTCAAATGGTTTGAAATTTTTGATCGGGGGAGAAAATGTGATTTAAATATGAAACTTGATTAAAATGTGATTGTTTTAGACTTAAAACACTCTCCCATATGTGCCAAACTCGTTTTGTACATCAATGCACATATTGAGGGGGAGCAAATGGTTTGTGATAAAAGGATCCTAGCATCTCATGTGAGCAAGACTCAGACTTAACCAATGAATTGACGAAACAAAAACTGTCATCAATCGAAAGGACTAGTCCTGGCCGGGTAATAATTTCAAGCGGGTCTAACCAGTGATGTAAGCGTGTCTCGAAGAGGACTTGCCTAAGTACAGTGTACCGTTTCGAGAAACCTTCTATGGACTTGATCAGCCCGGGTAATAACTTCAAGCTAGTCTAACTAGTGATGTAAGCGTGTCTCGAATGCCCGTTCATGTTCACTAAAGGTGGATCAATTCAAAAGTGCAAACTCTTCCCGACATGTGCACATTTTCGAATCAAAACATATGAGCACATGTTAAGGGGGAGCATTTGAAAATGGTAAAACTCTCAACGAGTTAATAAAATGTGTTTCTTAATCATGAACACAGTGAGAGAATTTTCAATGATTTGGTTAAATGGCAACGTAGGATAGTTATGAAGTTATAAGGTAGCTAAGGTTAGGAAAACCGTCCTATGATTCACCAGAGCTGGAGGGATCTACCCAAGGACAATACCCAATAGATAGTATTAGAAAGTCCTTAGGTATGATTATGAAAAAAAAAGGAGTAATGTGAAAAGGGAGAAAGAAGGGGTTGAAGAATTAAAAAGAAATGAAATGAGAAAGGGTGAAAAGAAACAGCCCTCCAATTATTCAACCTTAGGGCAGAAACCGGGTTCAATTCATATGCTACTAGTGGTTACTAAGGTACCACCGGTATTGAAGACAAGACGTCATGGACCCAGTGACGCACTGCAATAAACCTTCTAGCCACTCAAGTTCTCTTAAAAGGACTTGTTTCTCCCTCACGGGGAACCGGTGTAATCTATCAACTTATCTCTTAGAGATGGTTGATATTGAAGCAGGGGACCTCTCCCTAGTCTCTGCATAAGAAAACCAAATTATGCACTTATCGAGTCTAGAGCCACGAGATGCATCAAAAAATCTCAATAGGAACACTGAATACTTTTGCACTGGTGGTTCATTATCAAGGACACCAGTTGCACATTTGAGAGTCCTACGTAGATCTTAGCAATCTACCAGAACATTCATGAGAAATTACTGATGTGATTTTTAGTGATTGAATGGAAATTCCTGCCAGGGTCAACATCAAGCAGCCCTGAAAGCAGGTCACTTCAGTAATTCCTTGTGGATTACGCTTAGTGGTCGCGGCAGTTACCAATGGTCTATAGTCGTGGAGTGAACTCCAGCGACTCACCCAGTGTTGATTTACATAGGTAGATCGTGTAAATCCTCTCGGGGGTTGTCGATTGGGAACGGTCTTGGTAAGGGTTAGAAGGAGTCTTCACACTATGCTGTAGATGATCTCTAATTCCAAACCTGTAAGTACCGGATGATTTGTTGCTAACTGTTTGCTTGCAGGAATTTCTGACGATTGCAGTAGATTGTTGAAAAGATGCTGATCCATCACCCCATGCTCACACTTCGACATATTAATCAAGAAATAATGATCATTGAATGGGCTTCATCTATGCTTCCACAACTCTGATGCTGAAGATCATGATCCTGAAAAGTGTGAGCATGCCATTACAAAGATGTCTACGTCACATGGAGACGATACTGTACAAAGATGACTTGGAGACAAACATTTGGATGATAAACTCAGAGAATCGTCAAGGAACATCCAAGATATAAAACAAGTCATCAAAATTCCACTGCTGGAAGCATAAAGAGTAATGACTATGAAGAATCAATGGATACAAGCTAGAGCTAAAGATCAATTTATAGAATGCTAAGATTCAATTAATTTTTTTTGGGGTGACCTCCCTTAGGGGGAGATTGTTAGGATTAAGAAAAAGGTTCGGTCACCCCATGTATTTGCATACTTAGCGTAGCTCTTAGTTTTGTATTTATTAGATTAGATATTATAGTAATAGTTTAGATATTAGTCACACCATGGAGGACGGACGGGTCTTTACCTACTTTACACCCGATCCACAGCCCGTAGGAGGGCGTATACTTGTAATTGTATATATACCCTCTTCCCACCAAGGGAGAGGGTTGGCTGTTTCATTCAATACACACACCTCATTAGGTGTTTCTCTCACTAAAAACTTCCCCTCTCTAGTTTACTCTCTCTCTCTCTCTTTCTAACTCCAACCATGAGATTCATCATCTTCCATAATCCAAGACCTCCCGAATCACAAGAATCAACATATATACGATCTTGCAGACCCTTAACTTGTTTATTTGGCATGATTAAACCCTAAATATGAAAAGGACTTAAGGAAACCCTAATTTCATGAAATACTTATAATATGAAATCCTTAACCTATTGAATTATGGAAACGTGTTAAACGATAAAACTAATCATATTGAATATGACTATAATTGGAAAATTGCTAAATTGGGAATTCTACTAATTATGAAAACCTGCTATTTTTGGGAAGTGCTATTTATGGAAAATTTAAAAAGTGGAAACCTTCTAAATAAGGAAACTTACTAAAAATAGAAAGCCGTCTAAAATGATTAACCTACTTAAAATGGAAACTTACTAAAAATAGAAAGTTACCTAAAATAGAAAGTTACTAAATATGGAAAGCTGCTAAATATAGGAAGTTTCTAAAAATGGAAGGATAACTAAAAGAGGTAACTTATACAATTTGAACTCGTCATAACTCGTATGCACTTTCTTCTAGGTCCGGTGAAGCAGGAGTGATCTTTCCTCCTGTTTGTTGATCTTGGTTTTGTTTGATTCAGCGAAGGTACAGATATTTCGTACTCTTTCAGTAAGAGTGCACACTTTCTCTCTGTTGACTTTATCTTTGACTTGATTATCATGTTATGACTTCTGTTTGGTCTTGGTTATGATCTTTCATACTTGACTCTATGATTGATGGGTTCCACCGATATTTGTGATCCTATTGTTATTCATTTGAACTCTTATGATCCGTTCGATAACCTTTCATGATCTTAATCTTTGAACCTTTGTGAGACCTTGGATATTCTATGGGATATTGTAACAGGAGATGAAACCCTTGTGAGACTTTGAATGTTCTTTTGGGATATTATAACGGGAGGTGAAAATTCTTTTCTTAATTATGACATGGGAACATTTGAAAGAGTAACTAATTTACAACGAGACTTTCAATATAATTGTAAGACCACTTTTATATGAGATTTTATAATTGCATAAATACACTTTTGAAGGATATCTTACGAAAACCTTTATTAAATATCACTTTTACAAATGTCATCTTTTGGAAGATCTTTCTAAATGAACCATTGTTATAAACCTTTTTAAATGAGATTGTACTACGAACCTTTTAAACCAAGTGATGGGTACCTGCTAAAATGAACTTTTGTTTAAAACTCTCATTTTGACCCTTTGATCATGAACTATGGGACTTTGGGACTTGGAATAATGAACCTTGTGGACTGGGAACTTTGGCTTTGACCTCTCCATTATAACCCGGTGTTATTACATCTTTGACTGATCCTTTGATATTGAACTTTTGGCATTGAACCTTTAATTTTGACTTGGCACTTATACTTTGATATTGAACCTTGACTACATGACCCTTCAGTATTTACCCAGGTATTACTTGTTGTGGAGTAGCCACAACCATAGCATTGATGCACCAATGTTATGTACTCTAGTGTAGTTGGAGAGATGTACCACACCGTCCCTGATTTTGTTATTGACTACTGCTATGCTTATGATTGGCCTGCAGGGGCGTATGGATGCATCCAAGATTTGATTGATTGATTGATTGATTGAGACCACTATATTAAGTACATGCTACATATTGTTTGGTGACTGGGTGTGCGTTCATTGCAACCCCTCACATATTGGGAGTTGATCACTCCATATTTGGTTACTATTGGATTGGATTGTATATTGATTGGGCGTGGGGTAAATATACCAATACCTACACTTTGTACCTTATACACTCACCTTTTACCTTAACTGTTTATCCTACTCTTTGTCTTATAATTCATGTGACCTCTCTCACTCTATTTATTGTATATCTTTTGTATCGCTTCCCTTATTATTTCTGCATTGTTACCTGCATATCTATTCACTGAGCTTTATAAGCTCAGCCACATTTCTTTTTTTGTGGCAGGTTCAGTAGGAAGCTGGGTTATGGACGAAGGTTTCGCTTTTGGGCTTAGAAGACTTCACCCTATTAGATACTTGCTGGACTTAGAGATGTTTAGAAGCTGTTATGTTGGGCTTAGTATCTTATGATTTTGGCTTAGTATTATTGTTTCCCTTTTGTATTGTGTACTTTGTTTTGTTTTCCCTTGTAACCCTTTGTAAGCTTTGTATTAGAATTGTATCTCCGTTTCACTTGTGTTCTGATTTGACTCAATAATGTTACACTTTAGCCCTTCCCGGGTTGGGGTGTTACAATTATGGTATCAGAGACAGGTTTGGATCGGCTGATACAACATCCGTAGAGCTTAAGCTATGACCTGTGATTTTTGGACCATTAGGCTTCCACTGTAGGAACATAGGAAACTGCTTTGAGAACTTGCTTTAGGAATCCCCTTGCATGAACTTAAGTTTTGACCAGTAAGGAATGGGTAGACTCTAAGGTTTTGCTTATGTATCTTTGCTTCCGCATTACTCTGATTCGTGCCTTACGTTTAGCTATGCCTTTTTGTAATCCAACTTTTTGTATTTAGACATCTTTGCACCACCTAAAGTTTACCGTTAGTATTTTTGAAGGCGTTGAAGATTGCATGGCAATGCAAACACTATTTTGATTTTATCTTTGATCTCTGACCTAATTCCTAATCCTTTTGATATCTCTTTGGACTTTATGAGAGTCTTCCTGACGATGATGTATTTGATGCACTCTATGGTCGTCTCTTGCTTTTGGTAATCAGTTGTAAGTTTCTGACGTTATTTGATTTTGTTTATCCATCTTTGAGAAGTCTGGTGGTGTTTAACCACGAGTATAAGAGTATTTTCCTTCCACTTGAACGATAAAGGTTTGATATGTTAATCTGCCTTTCTTTGGATAGTCAACTTCGATTTGATATGAGATTCGTTTGCTTAAGCATTCGAGATGCTGACGACTATTCTACTATGTCTTACCTTTGGTGTTTTGAACCCTTTTTGAACTCTCTATCATGATTACCGGTTGTTAAACTTTGATATCACTTTTACTCTGGAGACTCGTATGTTACTTTCGCGGTTATGAAGTTTCCTTACACCGGTTTTGTACACCGAGAAATGAACCTTATCTTGAGAATTATTTTGGCACCCTGAGTTTTCCCGGATATGATTCCTGTTGAACCACCAAGGTTTCTAGCAGAAGACGGAGTTGGATAGAACCTGAAGATGACAAACAACATCGACTACCCTAAAGAATTGGAGACATTCCTCGCAAGGCGGAAGAGTGGACGAGCAGAACGCAGGAACCTGGTCAGGACGGCGAACCTGGGTTGATAAAGAACATACAGTCTTACTTCCCTACTCATCTTGGTTGTAGTAAGATGAATTGAGAGTGGAAGCAGACTGGATGACGAGGAGATTTCGAATCGTATCAGAGATTCACATTGCTCAGTCACATTCCAAGAAGAACTATAGCAGACTTGAGGAAATCAAACTCAAGTTAATGATTCTGTTTCCCTCTCAGATTGGAAGACGAACAAAGACTGATTATTGGGACATAAGAAGATTTTGAGGGCACGATTTTTTAAAGAACCTTATGATGGAAGAATCGATGACTTGGCGACATGTTTCTTTCTGATGACGATTGTTTGACTTTGTTACGTCTTTTCGAGCTTCATTTGTTTTGCCGGCATCGTTTGTTATTGATCTTGAACAGAACCAACCTAGGAGTTAGTTAGACTATTAGGTGGATTTGTAGATTGTTTCACTGATTGAGACAAAGTATGACCATCATGAGGGCATATTTATATGATACTAGTATTATGACGTCTGGCCAGCGTGATAATACTTACATCATATAATGTGCACTTGTTGTGTTCATAGGATGTCTTGAGAAGTGCCTTAGTGGAGACTTAGATCTCTGTACGTTTGATTCGCCTTATCGCCGTACGTTTTGATGCGTTTGAGTTCTCGACACACAATTGTTTGTGTAACAACCCGCATTTTCAGGACATTTCTCCTATTCACTATTCATCAGTTACTATTCATTATTTACTATTCACCAATCACTATTCAACATTTTCGGAGTCAGTTTGTGATTCCGAAAAGCGTTCAGAAATTTTACTATTCATATGACACTAATCATTCTCGAAAGAAAATCACTAATCATGATTATCGTTCATCATTACGTAAACTGAGTTTACGAGTCTTCAAATTCGCAGCTAATGTCACAACCCGCTATTTCCCAGGTCAATACTATTTTCTAAACTCGAATTTAAATTTCTCGACATTTAATTTAAAACAATTTACATGAACTCTTTTACTTGAATCAACGCGAATTTTTGAATAAATTCTAAGAACTATAGGACTTAGGCTAATTTTCGTCCACAACGCTCCGGTACCTTGCTCCTTCCCCAGTTCACAATTTTATACTATGAAACAAAATTTTATTCTTTAAATACTTACGGTTTTTAAATTCAACAAATGTTAATTTTTATTCAAGAATTTAATACTCGGCATACCCGACTTTCTCAACAATTATTTTTAGAGTACTTTTATACTTCCAAAATTATTACAAAAGTCCCAAAATATTTTTCGACGTCCAAGTTAAATTCTTTACATCTTACGTTTAATTACGTATAACTTTTGTTAACTACTAAACTAATACCCTATACATATTTTTACTACCTAATACATTCAATATATACATTTTGTAAAATTTAAACACATTTTCTTCCTATATTAGACAATGAGCCCCCCCCCCCCCCCCCCCCCCTATATTGCATTAAAAATTACACAACATATCTATCTAATTTGGTACTAAAAAGATACACTTGAGACATGTAATTAATTGGGTGGCTTGACCACAAAATTTGTCCCCTTCTTTTCCTTAAAATTCGGCAACCACAATGACTAACACACAAGATATTTTTGACCACTTGACCTCATATGACTATATATATACATGAACTAATAATTCATTTTTAGTCACAAAGAAAAAAATTTCATCACCTCCCACTTATATACACATTTCGACACACACTAAGGAGCAAGGGAAGAAAAAGAGCTTGTTGGTTACTTACAAGAGTACTAAGGGTAGTTTAACAAGGGTTTGGATAACTAATTTTGGGGTTACACAAGTGTTTTACAACCCTCATCTCACTAATCACTTTGTAAGTAACTTTTACACTACTAATACTTCATGATTTTCATGATTTTTATGCTTGTTAAGTATGTATACTTGGTTATCACTTGGTACATGTTGAAAAATCTTTACATCCACTTTGATCTCTTAGCAAGAAAATATGATTTGAACAAGTTTTGATTACAAGAAAATTTGTTAGTAAAAATCTTTACAAGAAAATGAAGCAAACTTTATATATACATATATGTTAGTAGATTTGAAGTTTTAAATACTTGGATGATCTTGTACATGGACCTTGAATATTGTTAAGTTATGTTTAGATCACCACATCCTAGTTGAGAAGTTGATGGACGAACTAGGACTAGATTTGGAGTTGTTGTCAAGTGGTTATAATAAATAAAACACTAGGAAAAATAGTTGGACACTATTGAGGTTGAATCTGTCCCATTCGACTTCCTGTAGAGAAATCAGTACCTTGGTGGCCATATTAGGCTAGAAATATAGAAAATAGACTTAATAACGAAAACATAGCCGCTTGAATGAGTTAAAACGGACATAACGAAAACGATATGCTATTTTCAAGATTGACGACGGAAACTCTATTTTCTGGAAATAATGAATCTGTCCCGATTTTTCTAGCTATGAAAACTGAGATTTAATGATATCTAAACTAGCCGAGACCTTAAAAATACTAGAGTACACTTTGTTAATACAAATATCGCCTAAAAACATTATTTATATTTTACGATCTTTGCTAAGTTTTGTTAATGACAAAGTATGAAGTTTAGCTATAAGTAAATCATCACTTTAAGTGTTTAAGTCTTGTTTAACTAAGGTTAAAATTTCCTTTTAAACAAAACATTGTATTTATTTCTTAAACTAAAATGAGTCTTGTCACATCATATTTATTTCTTTATATAGTAAGGTCATATCACATTTAGGGCAAGTTTTGTCATGATGCATTTATGGAAAGAAATGTGTTTGACTAACTTTGTTGTTGCTTGCAAGCTTTGTATTTGACTTGTTATTATGAGATGTGACATTTTTTGGTTGCTAGGAGTTATGAGACAAGACCTTGTTTGGTTTGCAAGATTTATTGCAAAACCAACTGCAGCCCTGGCGGTACCCTGGGGGTACACGGGCGGAACCCTTTTGAGGGGTCCGCCTGATCTGCCAGACCTGCAAAATTGTTTGCTATAAATACCAAACCATTTGTTAGTTTTTGGCAACTCTTTTAGGACATATATTCACACACTCTCTCAACTAACTCAGTAACCTTTTGATTTGTGATTCTCTTATGTAGCAAGGGACTTCACAAGATCATTCAAGAAGTTACAAGCTTCAACTCTAAAGTTGCAAGTCTTGGTAGCTTGGTCATGTATAGACTTTGGTAGTTTATACTTCATATGTATCTTGTATAGAAGTGATCGGTTAGTATTTTAGGCCTCAAAATACATAGTGTGTCGGGAGTTGTTGTACCCTTGTAAAAGAACTAACGGGAGTGGTTGTACCCTTGGTAAAGAACTCGACATCTAGCTTAGTGTCGGCAAAAGTGTAAGCGACGAATGGGAGTGGTTGTACCCTTGTAAAAGAACTCGACATCTAGCTTAGTGTCAGTAAAAGTGTAAGCGACGTTGTAAAGGTTTTCTCCGCCGGTGAAAGGAGCTTGTTGATTAGTGCTTATAACTCTCGAGTTGGAAACTCGGGGCGTGGATGTAAGGCAAGGAAAAAGAGTCCTTGTAGCTGAACCACGATAAACAATCGTGTTGTGGTTTGATCGTTTCTTTCTTTATCTTTGCTTATTACATGTTGTTCTTTAGTTAAAATAGCTAGTTACATATAAAGCTTTTCAAAGAACTAAACAAGTAAAGATGTGTTTATATCTTCAAACAAAAGTAAAGCTTTTCAAAGAACTAAACAAGTAAAGTTAGGATCATCACAAGCAAAGCTTTTCAAAGTATGAAACTAGTAAAGTTAGAATTGTTATTCACATGAAAAGCTTTTCAAAGAATCAAACATATAACATTGTGTTTATATCTTTAAGCAAACGTAAAGTTTCTAAAAGGATATTTAAGCTAAATAAGAATCTAAAAAGCGGTAAACTATTCAACCCCCCTTCTAGTTTTCCACAATTGGCATCAGGAGCTACGTTACTCAAGATCTTTAAAATAGAATGTATTTTAAAACTTGGATCGATCCATGGATTTTGAAAATCTCAAAGAAGGGCAACCTATTCAAAACCCACCGCTTTTTGTATAAGAAAACTTACTTGAATGGAAAAGTAATTTTGAAAACTATGTGAAATCAATTGATCAAGATCTTTGGCATATTATTTCTTTTGGTGATTTCAAACCAAAGAAAACCAGTTTTTGAAAACCAAGATAACTATCTTAAACTTGATAAAAATACTAAAGCTAAAATAATGATTTATAAAGCTTTAGTACCGAATATGAAAGAATGTATTTTTGTCAAACGGCTAATGATATTTGGAAAAATATGTTAAACTTTCATCAAGAGATATGTCAAGTCAAAGATGATCAATTTGATGTCACATATGTATTAAAAGTCTTAGATATATTAATTGATTGACGTTTAGTTGAGATAAATACATGTACTACTAGTTTAAATGTTTTAAATGAAGGTGTAAGTGAAGATGATTACTCATGACGAGCTCTTAGTGGACTTGCTTACGATTCATGGAATAACACGGATGAAGATGAAGCCAACCATCCGGTTTGTGATTCTCAATTTGATAAAATATCAAGCAAGGTACATTTTGAAACCAAACACTTTTGCTTTGACAAATTTATCCTAGAGTTTTCTAAACTAGAAAATGAGTCTAAACGTTTATGCAACATGAACCTAAAAACTATCTTTAACAAGGAGTCTTCAAAATCTTTTGAGAATATCTTTGAAAAGGAAATCTTGTTAGAAGATAAAATATCTAGACTTAAGAGTAATGTTGAAATTAATCTAGAATGTAAGTTATGTCTAGATTACAAACATGAGATTAAAAATCAAAACGAAAAAGGAAAAATGCTTGCTAAAATTGAAGAAAGTTCAAAAGCTCTTGTATGTTGTTTAAAGAGTCAAAAGTCACTTAGAGATAGAACCGGATTAGGATTTAACTCTAATGAATCATCAACAAGTTAAACAAAGCAAGTTGTGTTTAACTTAGGAGAGAATTGTAGGAGTAATTCTATCTCTAGTAGGAGCTCATGATAAAAGGATAAAGATATCATTTTCAAATATTCTTATGTGTTTGTCTAACTTCCTTGGATTTATAAGTATTTGAGTTTAGCTCTTCTATGAGTCAAGATTACTTGCTTAATGATTATCTTCTTGGTGGCTAATCTATGGAGCTTAAAAGGTACACGTCTCTTCAACTTACCTTTCAGTGTTTCATGTTGATTAGCATTAAGATATGTCATATGTGTTATTAGTAATACTCTAAAAGTGTTTACCTGCTATTTGTAAATAACTAAGATTAGATTCTATGCAACAAGGAATTTAGTCTTTAGTACTAGTAGGAGATATAAGGTGTTTTGGTTCTTTAACCATCAAGAAATAAACACGAAAAACTCTTGAGTATGTCTCACTCAACTCTTGCTTACAAGTGAGCTAACTAAGAATTTCCTAAGTATTAAAATGTCTAACACTTTTGTGATGCTTGCAAAACAAATCTTTGTTAAACAATTTTCTCAAACACCATACTTTGAGTCTTTAATTGTGTTTTTCTTCAATCACTCCTTTATGATAATCTCACATATAACACACAAGGTGAAATAACTCACATTAGCATATATTAGGATGTGTGAAAGAAAATGAGTTTTCAACATCTAGGATTTACACATCAAATGTGACACATAGTCTCATGATGTTGTACCTCTTGGACTTTTTCAAAATAAATAGAGTTCATAGTGTCTTAAGTAAGAAAACCCAAAGAGTCGAGGAGTCGTTGAATATGACATTTAACGAGTGATCTCCTCCTTCTATGATATCATCTTTGGTAGATGATAACTTAGTCGAAAGTCCAATGATGGCAAGACAAGTATGTTGTGTAAAACATTAAGAATAAAAGTATAAAATAACATCTCCTCACTATGAGAACAAACATTGAATCAAGCAAAATTGACATAAGTTATAAAACTTGATTTATAGGTCATAGTTGTGTCTAAACAAATTCAACAAAAACAATTTTTGGAATCTAGAATAAAACAACTAGTGAAACGAAATTGATATTTCAAAGTAATCAAGTGAGTATAGTGTCAATATTTGAAAGACCTTTTGATAATAAAAGCACGCCACAAAAGCAAGGGATTTTAACTTAAAGACATTCCTAGTTGCTCTCTTGTTCTCAATGGTTAAGTTATTGATGACTTATCAGAATGAGATTAGTAAATCCGTAGGTAAAACTAAACGTAGAGAAATGTTTGGAAGACTACTTGTTCTCATAACAATTAGATTCAACATTATGTTTAGCTTTTGTCTATGTGCTCGTGTTAAAGAAGATCCTAAAACAACTCTTTAGTTGAGCCTATTTGGATACATCATAAGGTACTACACAACTAGGATTATGGTCTCCCAAAAGAACGGGAATAGAAACCATAGTGTATGCCAAATGGAATTATGCCGGTAATAAGTTGATAAGAAAAGCACAAGTGGTACTTGCACTTTTATACTTACTTACCCAATGATTCTCCAAAACGCGTAAGATTCTCAAATTAGTATCGGATGGAGAAGCACATCAACAAGTTCCGCTTGAACAAGCAAATTCGTGTCAACAACGGAATTCATCTCATCAACATTGTTATCCCTTCAACAAAGGAAGCATCGACTTCAGCAAACAACCCAATCCATTATGTTATTAATTGACATATTGTGATCCGTCATCATCGCATTGGTAAAAATGTTCATTGAGGAACATCTTAACTAAGAAAGTCGTATACGTTAACCATTCTATCAACGTTTTCACAAAACCTCTTGAATGAGAGCATTCATTATCCCTAGGCTTAGTCAAGGACTCATAAGACCAAAAACCTTAGTTTTGAACATTAGGATAAAACCACAAAAATCAAGACAATCCTTTTTGAATTTTTCCTGCAGCTCCCACGGTACCCTCAGACCATACGGGCGGAACCCACTTTTTTGTTCCGCCTGGTCCGCCAAAGCCACAGGATGCTTTATTTTTAATTTCTAAACCAAACACCCTCTTAACTTAATCATTCACTTATTATTTCACCATCATCTCGTCACATTCACCTTGTGATATATCTCAGCCCATGAGATTCACTAAATGAGTAAAACTTCAAGCATCTTCCTCATAACCGTTCATCACTAAAACCTCAAACAACCAATGTGAAATAAGAAACCGAGTTATCCTTTGTCCTATCAATATCGAGTCATCCACCATTTCCATGCCCTCAAAGAAACCAAGAGTCAATATCATCTTCACCAATAACTCCACCTAGTCATCTTCACAAGAAGATTCCACAATGTAACCAAACAAGTATGTCATCCCCACCATAACCTAACCTATTAAGATTAAACCACCTTTCATGATACATAAACCTATGTTCACCTTTGTGTCACTCTTTGAAACAAAAGGCTATTGTCATATCCATACTCTCATTAACATATTTGTCTATGTCATCAAAAGTCAAGTGAATTTCATTATGAAATGCGTCTCTTCCACTTTCTAGCAAGTGAAGAACACAAAGAAGATATCCAAGCTTTAAGTGTTGTCAAGCAATCACCACCTCATTTCACATATCCACTATCGGTCGTCAACCATACTTTACCACCGTTCACCACATTGTTATAACAAATGAAAAACGTCATTAAAACATCACTTGCATTATAAAACATTTTTAAGCATCCAAAAGAGTCAAGTTAACCGCACCTCCACATTGTTTTCGTATAGGCACACACTAGAACATACACATTACAATAGTCGCTCACTTAGACTAAAATGAGAAATTTTGATTTTCTAGGAATCATCATGCCTCCTCCAACTCACTATGACCACAAGGACACCATCAAGTACCTACCCAAACACCACAAAACCAAAGGTCTTACTCAAACTCAAATCGTTGTCTTCAAAGCCTTAGAAAAACAATATGTCCATAAGGGTAGAGCCATTGATCCATCCTTCTTAGAAGGTACAAACCTCTACACAGAATTTGCCACAATCAACTTTGAGTGTCTCTTAGAAATCGACGAGCCTATTTTTTCTAGGTTTATTTTAGAATTCTATTAATCCATCACCCTCTCCAAGGATGAGTATGGTCGCTTGTCTATTAACTTTAGGGCTAGTAGTCATCAATACTCCTTCACCCTCGAGGAGTTTGCTCAAATCCTAGGTGTCCCAAACCATGGTACTTGCATCTACTCCGACTTGCACTTTCTCTCAACTCTTGACACACTCTTTGACCGCATCTATCCCTATGATACCCCTCTTGTGTCCAAAGATGAACTTCGTGACCACCTCTTCATTAGGACCACCAACACTAGAAGAACTAGAACTGGAAATGAGGTCATCAAGGACCCATATGGAATGGAATTCAATGAACTCAAGCCCCAATTCAAGGAATGGGAAGAACTCCTTAGAGTCAATGTAATTAGCACCATAGGAAACCGGGATCACATCAATGTTTGCCTTCGTTAGACAACCCTTCAACCTTGCCTACTCAAGAAAATGACCAACATTCCCGTGCAAGGCACAACGTCTATGTCATATGGAATGCTCTTGACCCGTCTCTTTAGGCTCATCTCTCCCATTCCATCAACTCCTAGAAGTCTTCGCCTAGACTGCTCTCTTATTCCACACGCTTTTGTCCCACTAAGTGATAGGAGAATCTACAAAGCCCAAGGTAAACATTTTCCAATTCTAGGCTTTGCCCAACTCTAGGCTCCCACATCTAGAATACATTTTCCAACTTTTGGATATTCCAAATGAGTCGGGGGAGTTCAAGCAAACAAAGGGGATGTTCACAAACATCGAGAGATTTCTTGAAATGCTCAAGAAGAAGATTGACCATCTATGAGAGCGGGTGTGTAGGAGTGTTTGGCACTAGGTGCTATTTGAACGATTTGGTCATTTAAACATTACGTGTTATGTATTTGTGTGTTGATAAGATATTTGGTACTATTTGGAACTTGTAGGAACTAACAATGATGCAGGAAGACAACATTTGGAAAGTTGTCAAATTTTCATGTTTATGAAATTTTCACTAAGTATAGTGAAATTCTCGACCTCAAGGTCAAAGTCCTATGATATGTGTGTTTACATGTTCAATTCTTGCATTGCCTAACTAGATATGCAGTATCTTTTTGATTTTAGGAATTTTCGAAAAATTTGAAAATCGTCTCGCGGGTCAAAATCGCGGACTGCCAATTTTTTCAGCCCTGGCGGATCTGGCGGTACCCAAAATTGGGGTCCGCCAGTGTAATTTCTGGGAAACCCAGAAATGGCCCAACGGACCAGACGGAACCCAAAACAGGGTTCCGCCTGTGTATTGTGAGGGTTCCGCCAGTCACCTGCAGAAAATTTTTGTCATTTTTCTTAAGTCCAAAACTTGTAAAGTGTCAAACCATTATCCTAAGTGAGAAACATCTTCCATTAACTCCAATAACCATATTAGAACAACTCTCACTCACTAAAACAATTAGGAAGCCACTTCCCTCCAAAAATTCAAATTCAAACATAACTAACCCAAGGAACCCTTTTAAAGGATCCTTCAAACCATTGAAACATTTTCAACCAAATCACATCCCATGATCACAAAGCATTGAGTGCATATGTTGATCGTTCACTCCACCCTATTCAATTGAATTAACATCAAATGATGTGACATGGTCATGAAAATCATTTGAAACCTCATTCTTTGAATGGTAGAACATCAAATCCAAACACCCATTTGAACACCTTTTCAACCTTATAAATTTGAAAGTTTCGCAACAATTCAAATTACACCATAACCATCAAAATCCTTCTCAAAAACCACTAGGATTAGTGTCAAACCTTGTTGCTTCAACAAAACCGTCAAGTCAAGCTCATCATCTTCAAGTGATGCTTCGCTTAACATTTCTTCACCTATCCAAGATTTCCTTAACCTCAATACCTCAACACCATCAAAAACTCCTTCACCTCAATCACCAACACCTACACCAATGGAACTTTTCCATACACCACCAACATCACCATTACCCAATTTAGAAACTTTTGATGATCTATCATCAAGTCCACCATCCTACTCACTCTTTGATACCATAACTCAAATGGAAACCCAACAACACCCTAGTGAGCAACTAGATGATGAACCCCATCAACCATCATTAGTAGAACGGTTGGCTTACCGTTATGCTAGACCATCCATTTTTCCAAATGATCAAGGTCATACCCATTCACAATCATTTGTGTTTCACCCAATTTACAAAGACCTTCATGGCAATCCTTCCAGTGAACCTAGTTTCCGCCATTTTGTTCAAAATCAACAACCACAACCACAACCACAACAACAACAACCATCACCACAAGAACCTTCCCAACAATTTGAATCCCTACTTTCTTCCTATAAGAAAATAGAAGCATCTATGTGGGAAAAACCTCCAAACATGAATGAGGAAATTAACACTCATTTAAACCACCTAAATGCCTTCAAACGAATGGTTGATTCTCAAATCAATCATGTTATGGAATTCCATACGGCATTAAGCTCAACAAATGAAGGAAGCAAATACACCTCTCAACCATCCACATTTGCTTCTTCAAGTTCAACCCATCCACCACCAATAAATCAAACCTCTCTTCCACCAAACTTTCCCCGCCATGGTTGCGGACAATGTGAAAGAACCGCTCACATTAGTGAAGGGTGTAGAAGGGAACTTAGGGAACTTTCCGAAGAAATGAGATTTATCTTAAACCACATTTTGGATTGTCTAACATCCTTGTCTCATCCACCTCAACATTAGAGTCTCCAAAATGAAACAAAACCGTTTCTCTTGGAAAATGTCTCCCATTTTAACTAACAAACCAAAACCAAGTCACCTCCTCACCTTTCAAAATAAAACCCGCTACAACCCTCAACTCACATTTTCATCCTTAAACAACCCCATCCTTGTTTTTGGAAAATGTTTCTCACAAAGGAAAATGATGATTTCCTTGTAGCTTTTTATGGTCGTACCTTATTTGTAGCTTTTTCTTTATTTCTAGAGGTAGGATAGTGTAACCAAAATTTCTTGTCTTTGACTTTTTAAGAAGTCTAAATTTTACATGAAATGAATTTCATTACACTACAAGGTTTTCTTTGTTTGTTGACCATTTAGGTATGATGTGTGAACTATACCTTGTTATGGTACCATACATAAATCTTGTGCTTTATAAACTAACCTCTCTTTTTGTAGGTTCATTATCCATGTTTTCCTTCCTTGATACTCCATTTAGGGGAGTAATATTCAAGGGGGAGCATGAGTGTTGTACTATTTCACTTCACAACTCTTAGTTGTGTTTAAACATGAAATACTTTCATGACTTATCTTGTGCAACAACTAACCTTTTTCTTGTAGGTTCAAAATCTATGTCTCCTCTCTTGGCACTCAATTTAGGGGGAGTATCGTCCAAGGGGGAGCAAGTCTTAATTCCGCTTCGCTACTCTTCTTTTTGTTTCGACAAAAAGGGGAGAATTTATATAAACTTGTGCTTATCAACCTCATATTTGCAAAAACATTTTTTTGCGGTGCTTATCATCTCATCTTTGCAAAAACAAGTTTTTATACTAACTTTATAAGACTTAACACTAAAACTAGTGACTTACTTATAAATAAAGTTTATGTTTTGTCATCAACAAAAAGGGGGAGATTGTTAATACAAATATCGCCTAAAAACGTTATTTATATTTTACGATCTTTGCTAAGTTTTGTTAATGACAAAGTATGAAGTTTAGCTATAAGTAAATCATCACTTTAAGTGTTTAAGTCTTGTTTAACTAAGGTTAACATTTCCTTTTAAACAAAACATTGTGTTTATTTCTTAAACTAAAATGAGTCTTGTCACATCATATTTATTTCTTTATATAGTAAGGTCACATCACATTTAGGGCAAGTTTTGTCATGATGCATTTATGGAAAGAAATGTGTTTGACTAACTTTGTTGTTACTTGCAAGCTTTGTATTTGACTTGTTATTATGAGATGTGACATTGTTTGGTTGCTAGGAGTTATCAGACAAGACCTTGTTTGGTTTGCAAGATTTATTGCAAAACCAACTGCAGCCCTGGCGGTACCCTGGGGGTACACGGGTGGAACCCTTTTGAGGGTTCCCCTGATCCGCCAGACCTGCAGAATTGTTTGCTATAAATACCAAACCATTTGTTAGTTTTTGGCAACTCTTTTAGGACATATATTCACACACTCTCTCAACTAACTCAGTAACCTTTTGATTTGTGATTCTCTTATGTAGCAAGGGACTTCACAAGATCATTCAAGAAGTTACAAGCTTCAACTCTAAAGTTGCAAGTCTTGGTAGCTTGGTCATGTATAGACTTTGGTAGTTTATACTTCATATGTATCTTGTATAGAAGTGATCGGTTAGTATTTTAGGCCTCAAAATACATAGTGTGTCGGGAGTTGTTGTACCCTTTGTAAAAGAACTAACGGGAGTGGTTGTACCCTTGGTAAAGAACTCGACATCTAGCTTAGTTTCGGCAAAAGTGTAAGCGACGAATGGGAGTGGTTGTACCCTTGTAAAAGAACTCGACATCTAGCTTAGTGTCGGTAAAAGTGTAAGCGACGTTGTAAAGGTTTTCTCCGCCGGTGAAAGGAGCTTGTTGATTAGTGCTTATAACTCTCGAGTTGGAAACTCGGGGCGTGGATGTAGGGCAAGGAAAAAGAGTCCTTGTAGCCGAACCACGATAAACAATTGTGTTGTGGTTTGATCGTTTCTTTCTTTATCTTTTCTTATTACATGTTGTTCTTTAGTTAAAATAGCTAGTTACATATAAAGCTTTTCAAAGAACTAAACAAGTAAAGATGTGTTTATATCTTCAAACAAAAGTAAAGCTTTTCAAATAACTAAACAAGTAAAGTTAGGATCATCACAAGCAAAGCTTTTCAAAGTATGAAACTAGTAAAGTTAGAATTGTTATTCACATGAAAAGCTTTTCAAAGAATCAAACATATAACACTGTGTTTATATCTTTAAGCAAACGTAAAGTTTCTAAAAGGATATTTAAGCTAAATAAGAATCTAAAAAGCGGTAAACTATTCAACCCCCCTTCTAGTTTTCCACACACTTGAATACCTTCGCGGGAATATATAAAACTTGAGAAACGGAACTACGACGCAAAAGTTATGGCCTAAAGAAGATTACGATGACATATAATTTTTGACAGCTATTTATTTGGCTACTAACAAAAGCTGATGGAAATATTAAATTGGACTTTTGGACATTTTAGAGTGTAGTTTGGCTAAAATAACGTAAATAAAAATGGTAGAGCATTACGTATACTTATTAGATACGTTAGAAATTTTCAAAATATATATTTTCAAGACGACTAATATTTGGTCGTGAGATTTACAAGCTACGTTTTCTAAAATGGTGGATGGCTTAAATACGAGATCACTTTGATTACCTACATTTTTAACCATAAAAATTTCAACAACATGTACAAGTGATAATGTAGTGTATGACTTGCATGCTTGACCTTGTCTTCGAACCTAATACATATGAATCATTTAGGTTGCGGTTAGAGCGTTTGTGCCTTGATTTTTGTGCGTTTTCCTTTTTGGTTATCATATCGATTGTTCCAGGTGAGTTCATAACCCCTACTTTTACTTGTTTTACAACTGTTTTGGGGGAAGATACATGCTCCTTACTATTTAAATTCAATGCTTGTTTTACTTGAACGCGATTCATTTTCTCAAACATTACAGGATGGTTGAAATACTTGATTGAAAACTTGAATACATTATGAATTACCTATTCCATCCTTGATTACTTTCTTATGGACACAAGTGTATTACTTTATTGCGGACATAAGTACAAAACTGTTACATTGCCTGAGTTACCTATCACTGCCACTGAAGTCCCCTTTATCATGAACCGTTAATTACATGCGTGTGAGCGCGAATGCTGTGGATAGATCTATTTGGGTTGATACCCTGTCCGAGTTGGTCGCGCCAACCTGTTAAACGGACGCATATCATTCGGATTACTTCCGAGTGTCTGGCAAACACTTACTTGGGCATTTTATGCTTAATTGCATACGATTACGTCGAGCTTCGGGGTCATAAGCTTATGGCATTGTATTTTATTTTTGGGTTAACATTGTATTTGTTATAATGGTTATCCCTACTGAAAATCTCATGTTCCGCAAAATACTTGTTTACATAAACCAATTCATATTTGGCAGTGGGTCGTAAACACACAGGTTACAAGTCTCTTATGGCGGGACTTGCAACTGAGTGGATTTACGATGCCTTTGCTGGGAAATCTTCATGTAAATGCAATATATTTCACTTTACACTAAAATCTATGAACTCACAAGCTTTATGCTGACGTTTTAGCATGTATTTTCAGGTTTTAAGCAATGGCAAGCTACTGGAGGTTTTGGCAGGGCATGGCATGGTCATAGAAGACTCTGATATTCATATGGGGACCGTTTTTAACTATTTTAAGGGCCTACTTCCGCACTACTTTTAAAAATGTAAATTCAATTTTTTTGATTAAGCTATTTTATTCTAAATGATTCAAGTGAAAACCATTTTTGAACTTGTGTTGTAATACCAATTGAGTTACACCCCAGCTACATGAATGCTTCCGCTGGACCTAATTCTGGGGGTGTGACAGATTGGTATCAGAGCTTTGGCTATAGCAAACTAAGTATTTTAAAAACCTAGACTATAGCTACTTTCAAGAAAACTTAACCCTATGACCGCCGCGTGCCAGCCTGCCAAGCTGATGCCTCATTGGTAGTTGTTGCTGACTTATGTGATGAGATTTGTATCTCATTATTAGATATATCATATTCATTTATTCTAATTGATTACTATAATTGTCTTTCATATAAGCATGCTCATGTATCGTATATGTCACGGCATTACGTTTTCCTTGCATAGTTTCATCTATTGACCTCGAGTTTGGTCACTTGCTTTTGTCTTTCAGAACGTTTTGGTATTTGTGAAGGACATGGTATTAGTATAACTGAGCTGAGTATTACAAAATTCATGGAACCTCGGTGGAATATAGACTGGTCATCTATATTTAACCCGGGAGAGTGAGATATAGGTTGACCACCTATGTCTGACTCAGAAGTGAATTTTGCAACACTGAGAATGGTTATAATAAGATTATGTCTGGATTGAATCCCCTACTCAATTTCCAAATGTTTCATTCATGTATGTGTATACCCTCGTTGTTGGAACCTTCATACTTTTCATCATTTTGTTAACCGCCGCTTGGAAGCACGTCAACTGGTCATTTCACCTCATGAACATTCATGTCTATGCACGATACACTCATATCACAGTATTTTCTTTCATCACAATCTTATTATGCCGCAGTTGTCACAGTCTCTTCCCTTCTCACCATCACTATCATTTCTTTTCCCCACCCCCATATATACAAAGAATTAGGTGACACTCTATGAATCCCTATGTCACTCATTACTCACTACTCCCTATATTGATAAGTGGATATTATCAATGATCTCCCTAGGAAAGACTTTCCATGCCATCTATAAGGAGGATCCCTCGGTACATTAAGACCATTCAAAACTCAACCGAAATATCAAGATATCACAAAACCATTCGAACCACCATCACTGGCCTGATCACCAAAATTCTACCATCTAGAAAGTATTGGCTTAACTGAATTACAGGATTAGTTCCGATATGAATGCTCACTAAGCAACACTATAGAGATAAATCCAACCTCTTAACCGAGACTATAGATTGAACATGTCCTCACCAATAGACTTTGTTCAAACATGTTAGACACCTATGCATTTGTGCAGACATACATACCTGGCTATTTTATCCTCTTAATACATTCACTTTTAAATGGATTTTCTCCAAACTACCGTTATACAAAACATGTATCTTGTAAGAAATACTTTTCTGAGGCACTTCTTTGACAAGTAAATTCCTTTTGGTTATTCTTTTACAAAACTATTGAATGTTAAGAAAATTTGAACATCGATCTTTTGGTAAACCATATTATCCACCTTATGATGAAAACTGTCCTATTTTGCATAACTATTAAATTTTGAAACAGCAAGAAAAATGTTACTTAGAAAACCGTTTGCTTAAAGTTATAAATTCATTTATTCAGGGAAGGTTTATGAACAAAACACACAATCTCAAAACAAACTTTGAAAACCAATCACTATATTACCTCACTTATACATTAAGGATTTTGTGATTTGATGACATAGAACTTGGGGAAAATCTTAGTAATGGAAACTAAGCATCGTAGGTGGAGAAAGACTCAATTCATGACATCCTGCGCAGGATCACAACCTTATCCTAATCTATTATTTTCAACAACACCCTTTGACGGACTTAACCTTGTAAGTTCTTCCACAAGATTCATGATATCCATTTCAATTATTTCTAATAGAGGAATTTAATTCACCTCAAACTCCTAGCGATTACATTAAGATTCCTTTGGAACCACACCAACTATCATCTACAGACCAATGGTCAGAATTAGAAAATGATTCTAACATAGGAAGATATGCTCAGAGCATGAGTGATTGACTATAGAAATGGTTGGACTAACCATTTACCATAAATCAAATTCAATTGCAACCATAGTTATCGCGCGAGCGTAGAGACTACACCATTGGAAGCACTCTATGTTTAAAGTGCCAACATCCATTGACGGATCAAAATTTGGAAAAGCCCAACTCACTTGTCCCGTAAGCATTCATGAAATAACCAGGAATTTCTTACAAATCAAGAATCAGTTACAAGTTCGATAAGCTGTAAACCCTTAGAATTTCAAGATGGTGGCAGGATTATGTTGAAAGTTCTGCCTAGGAAAGGCATAATACCATTCAGAAAACTTCAGAAAGTTAAACCCGATATACACTGGACCATTCAATATTCCTGACAGAGTAGGCCTAGTGGCCGTCAGACTTGAACCTTGTTAGAGCTCAGTAGTATGCACGATAAAAATCATCATCTTTTACCAATACCACTCTAGAGACCAACACAAACTGAACTTCGGGACGAAGTTCCTTTTAAGGTGGTGAGACTGTAACAACCCGCATTTTCAGGACATTTCTCCTATTCACTATTCATCAGTACTATTCATCATTTACTATTCACCAATCACTATTTATCATTTTACTATTCATCATTTTCGGAGTCAGTTTGTGATTCCGAGAAGCATTTAGAAATTTTATTATTCATATGACACTATTCATTCTCGGAAAAAAATCACTAATCATGATTATCGTTCATCATTACGTAAACTGAGTTTACGGGTCTTCAAATTCGCAGCTAATGTCACAACCCGCTATTTCCCAGGTCAATACTATTTTCTAAACTCGAATTTAAATTTCTCGACATTTAATTTAAAACAATTTACATGAACTCTTTTACTTGAATCAACGCAAATTTTTGAATAAATTCTAAGAACTCTAGGACTTAGGCTAATTTTCGTCCACAACGCTCCGGTAGCTTGCTCCTTCCCCAGTTCACAATTTTATACTATGAAACAAAATTTTATTCTTTAAATACTTACGGTTTTTAAATTCAACAAACGTTAATTTTTATTCAAGAATTTAATACTCGGCATACCCGACTTTCTCAACAATTATTTTTAGAGTATTTTTATACTTCCAAAATTATTACAAAAGTCCCAAAAATATTTTTCGACGTCCAAGTCAAATTCTTTACATCTTACGTTTAATTACGTATAACTTTCATTAACTACTAAACTAATACCCTATACATATTTTTACTACCCAATACATTCAATATATACATTTTGTACAATTTAAACACATTTTCTTCCTATATTAGACAATGAGCCCCCCCCCCCTATATTGCATTAAAAATTACACAACATATCTATCTAATTTGGTACTAAAAAGATACACTTGAGACATGTAATTAATTGGGTGGCTTGACCACAAAATTTGTCCCCTTCTTTTCCTTAAAATTCGGCAACCACAATGACTAACGCACAAGATATTTTTGACCATTTGACCTCATATGACTATATATATACATGAACTAATAATTCATTTTTAGTCACAAAGAAAAAAATTTCATCACCTCCCACTTATATACACATTTCGACACACCTAAGGAGCAAGGGAAGAAAAAGAGCTTGTTGGTTACTTACAAGAGTACTAAGGGTAGTTTAACAAGGGTTTGGATAACTAATTTTGGGTTTACACAAGTGTTTTACAACCCTCATCTCACTAATCACTTTGTAAGTAAATTTTACACTACTAATACTTCATGATTTTCATGATTTTTATGCTTGTTAAGTATGTATACTTGGTTATCACTTGGTACATGTTGAAAAATCTTTACATCTACTTTGATCTCTTAGCAAGAAAATATGATTTGAACAAGTTTTGATTACAAGAAAATTTGTTAGTAAAAATCTTTACAAGAAAATGAAGCAAACTTTATATATACATATATGTTAGTAGATTTGAAGTTTTAAATACTTGGATGATCTTGTACATGGACCTTGAATATTGTTAAGTTATGTTTAGATCACCACATCCTAGTTGAGAAGTTGATGGACGAACTAGGACTAGATTTGGAGTTGTTGTCAAGTGGTTATAATAAATAAAACACTAGGAAAAATAGTTGGACACTATTGAGGTTGAATCTGTCCCTTTCGACTTCCTGTAGAGAAATCAGTACCTTGGTGGCCATATTAGGCTAGAAATATAGAAAATAGACTTAATAACGAAAACATAGCCGCTTGAATGAGTTAAAACGGACTTATAACGAAAAAGATATGCTATTTTCAAGATTGACGACGAAAACTATATTTTCTGGAAATAATGAATCTGTCCCGATTTTTCTAGATATGAAAACTGAGATTCAATGATATCTAAACTAGCCGAGACCTTGAAAATACTTGAGTACACTTGAATACCTTCGCGGGAATATATAAAACTTGAGAAACGGAACTACGACGCAAAAGTTATGGCCTAAAGAAGATTACGACGACATATAATTTTTGACAGCTATTTATCTGGCTACTAACAAAAGCTGATGGAAATATTAAAATGGACTTTTGGACATTTTAGAGTGTAGTTTGGCTAAAATAACGTAAATAAAAATGGTAGAGCATTATGTATACTTATTAGGTACGTTAGAAATTTTCAAAATATATATTTTCAAGACGACTAATATTTGGTCGTGAGATTTACAAGCTACGTTTTCTAAAATGGTGGATGGCTTAAATGCGAGATCACTTTGATTACCTACATTTTTAACGATAAAAATTTCAATAACATGTATAAGTGATAATGTAGTGTATGACTTGCATGCTTGACCTTGTCTTCGAACCTAAGACATATGAATCATTTAGGTTGCGGTTAGAGCGTTTGTGCCTCAATTTTCGTGCATTTTCCTTTTTGGTTATCATATTGATTGTTCCAGGTGAGTTCATAACCCCTACTTTTACTTGTTTTACAACTGTTTTGGGGGAAGATACATGCTCCTTACTATTTAAATTCAATGCTTGTTTTACTTGAACGCGATTCATTTTCTCAAACATTACAGGATAGTTGAAATACTTGATTGAATACTTGAATACATTATGAATTACCTATTCCATCCTTGATTACTTTCTTATGGACACAAGTGTATTACTTTATTGCGGACATAAGTACAAAACTGTTACATTGCCTGAGTTACCTATTACTGCCACTGAAGTTCCCTTTATCATGAACCGTTAATTACATGCGTGTGAGCGCGAATGCTGTGGATAGATCTATTTGGGTTGACACCCCGTCCGAGTTGGTCGCGCCAACCTGTTAAACGGACGCATATCATTCGGATTACTTCCGAGTGTCTGGCAAACACTTACTTGGGGCATTTTATGCTTAATTGCATACGATTACGTCGAGCTTCGGGGTCATGAGCTTATGGCATTGTATTTTATTTTTGGGTTAACATTGTATTTGTTATAATGGTTATCCCTACTGAAAATCTCGTGTTCCGCAAAATACTTGTTTACATAAACCAATTCATATTTGGCAGTGGGTCGTAAACACACAGGTTACAAGTCTCTTATGGCGGGACTTGCAACTGAGTGGATTTACGATGCCTTTGCTGGGAAATCTTCATGTAAATGCAATATATTGTACTTTACACTAAAATCTATGAACTCACCAGCTTTATGCTGACGTTTTAGCATGTATTTTCAGGTTTTAAGCAATGGCAAGCTACTGGAGGTTTTGGCAGGGCATGGCATGGTCATAGAAGACTCTGATATTCATATGGGGACCGTTTTTAACTATTTTAAGGGCCTACTTCCGCACTACTTTTAAAAATGTAAATTTAATTTTTTTGATTAAGCTATTTTATTCTAAATGATTCAAGTGAAAACCATTTTTGAACTTGTGTTGTAATACCAATTGAGTTACACCCCAGCTACATGAATGCTTCCACTGGACCCGATTCTGGGGGTGTGACAGTTTGACTTCTGTATTTTTTATAAGAATCCTAAGTCCTGTTGTAGAGCTTCCTACCATTTGATGTTAGCGATCGACCTATTTTCTGCCTATATGGATCTGATCTATTACTATGAAGAGCTACGCCTATGTTTTGCTATGGATGTGTTTCTTATTCGATGAATCCATTTCATGATGATCTATTATGAGTTAAAATATGAGGTTTTGGATTTCGGAGAAACAAGATCATTCTATTGCTAAAATTCGTAAAGTCTGAATTTGTGCGAGTTAAACTACACCTCTTTCTGTGCATAGTATGGTGCACTTTCGTTTTGTTTCGCCACCTTACCTTTTGCATTTTCACGGACGAAAATTCTTTTGAGGGGGAAATAGTTGTAAAATCCACATTTTCATAACATGTTCAAATTACCAAAATACCCTCAAATTTGAAATTTTGAAGAATTATGTACGTTTACCAAACAAATCATAAATAAAAAACGATTATCGTACAATCACAAACATGGTTATGTAACTTCAAGTAAATGACAATTGAGCTACTACAACATTATAAGAACTCAAGAATAGGAAATTTGGACTAAGAAATGAATGTTGCACGTTACGTGACCTAACGGGTCCGAAAACATCTGGAACTTGTACACAACTTATAAAATAAACTATATAACATATCCTAAAGTATTTTCTTACATAATTTTGGTCAAATGATCTTCATATCATCCCAAATTGCCGCTCCATGATTTAAGGTAATTGATTTAACATTCCAAACTTGTTACAAATCAAGATTAATGCCATTTAACTCTCACTAAATCATTTTACACATAAACTTCATAATTTTTCTTTCTTCCTCTCCATTTCAATGACCAAACACACCCCTCATACACAAATGTTTGTCTCTTGATCATTGGTGATTATTTATATGTGTTCATGGGAGGATTTGGTGCACGTAGGAATTCGTTTGGAAGCATTTGGAGGCTCGGTTCTTGTCCTTTACCACCATTTGACCCCTACTTTAATTTCCTTTTGTTATCTTCCATTTTGATTATTGTTTATCTCTTTAATTTCCTTTTGTTATGAATATCATGATACACAAGAATTAAAAGATACGGATTAATATACATGGTTCTATAAAATTGACCTATACTAATAATTTTGAGGAAATTGACAAACTTTGGTTATTTTGATGATATGATGATTAAAACATGGTTGTGGTAACATTTGTAACACATTAATACGTTGGTTTGAATTGAAAACGGATTTCTCTCCATCTTAATAATTCCAGTCGAACCCTTTATATGACCAAGATGATTTTTGATGTTGAATTTGATAAATGTTATGTGTTATGGATGCTTAGTTTCATATTTGGAGTGATTTGGTATAGCATGTGATTGATTTGGTTAGTTAAAATTGATACAAAATGGATTTGGATGATATATATGGTTCGAATTGAATTTTATTATATGAGTTCTTGATAGTTTTTTATATTTGATGATGATAATGTGTTTATGATGATAATATGATGATGATTATGTGATTAGTTTGTTAAGTTGTTGAATTAAAAATATAAATGGTTTAGTGTTTGATTTTGGTTTGTTGGTATTAAGTGAAGAATTAGGGTTTTTAATGTTTTAATGATTAAAATTATGATGGTGATGATTGGTTTAATGATTATGTGTTTGTTAGGGTTTTTGGATGAATTATGACATTTGTTTTATAAGTTAAAGGTTAGTTTTGTTAATTAGAAAACTTAAGGGTCATTTTTGTAAATATGTATATCTCAGCATCATTAATGTAGAGGGACTAAAAGTGTAATTTCATGATACTTGGTGGATTTATGTGGTTATTTGATTTATTATGTGGTTTATATGTTAAGTTGATAATTAAAAAGGTTTAATTTACAAATACTATAACTAGAGGGGCTAAAAATGTAAAAATGGGATTTTATGCATGCCACGACGTGTATTGTTTATGAGGGGCTGATTTTGTAATTTTTGTATAGTTGTGATGCTTATTTGATAATTACGTTAATTAGTGGATTAAATATGGAAAATGGATTAATTAAAGGATTAATTTGTAATTTTTGGAACTGAAGGGTTTAAAGTGTAAATTTGGCATTTTTGGCCTTGTATGAATTGTATATGTGTATGTATATGTGTGTATTTTCACGTTTGACCCTTAACTTGTTTATTTGGCATGATTAAACCCTAAACATGAAAAGGACTTAAAGGAAACCCTAATTTCGGGAAATACTTATAATATGAAATCCTTAACCTATTTAATTATGGAAACTTGTTAAAATGATAAAACTAATCATATTGAATGACTATAATTGGAAAATTGCTAAATTGGGAATTCTACTAATTATGGAAACCTGCTATTTTTGGGAAGTGCTATTTATTGAAACTTTTTAAAGTAGAAACCTTCTAAATAAGGAAACTTATTAAAAATAGAAAGCCTTATAAAATGATTAACCTACTTAAAATGGAAACTTACTAAAAATAGAAAGTTACTAAATATGGAAAGCTGCTAAATATGGGAAGTTTCCAAAAATGGAAGGATAACTAAAAGAGGTAACTTATACAATTTGAACTCGTCTTAACTCGTATGCACTTTCTTCTAGGTCCGGTGAAGCGGGAGTGATCTTTCCTCCTTTATGTTGATCTTGGTTTTGTTTGATTCGGCGAAGGTACAGATATTCCGTACTCTTTCAGTAAGAGTGCACACTTTCTCTCTATTGACTTTGTCTTTGACTTGATTATCGTGTTATGACTTCCGTTTGGTCTTGGTTATGATCCTTCGTACTTGGCTCTATGATTGATGGGTTCCACCGGTATTTGTGATCCTATTGTTATTCGTTTGAACTCTTATGATCCGTTCGATAACCTTTTGTGATCTTAATCTTTGAACCTTTGTGAGACCTTGGATATTCTTTGGGATATTGTAACAAGAGATGAAACCCTTGTGAGACTTTGAATGTTCTTTTGGGATATTATAACGGGAGGTGAAAATTCTTTTCTTAATTATGACATGTGAACAGTTGAAGGAGTAACTAATTTACAACGACACTTTCAATATAATTGTCAACTTTTATATGAGATTTTATAATTGCATAAATACACTTTTGAAGGATATCTTACGAAAACCTTTATTAAATATCACTTTTACAAATTTCATCTTTTGGAAGATCTTTCTAAATGAACCCTTGTTATAAACCTTTTTAAATGGGATTGTACTACGAACCTTTTAAACAAAGTGATGGGTACCTGCTAAAATGAACTTTTGTTTAAAACTCTCATTTTGACCCTTTGATCATGAACTATGGGACTTTGGGACTTGGAATAATGAACCTTGTGGACTGGGAACTTTGGCTTTGACCTCTCCATTATAACCTGATGTTATTACATCTTTGACTGATCCTTTGATATTGACCTTTGATATGAACTTTTGGCATTGAACCTTTGATTTTGACTTGGCACTTATACTTTGATATTGAACCTTGAGTACATGACCCTTCAATATTTACCCAGGTATTACTTGTTGTGGAGTAGCCACAACCATAGCATTGATGCACCAATGTTATGTACTCTAGTGTGGTTGGAGAGGTGTACCACACCATCCCTAATTTTGTTATTGACTACTGTTATGCTTATGATTGGCCTGCAGGGGCGTATGGATGCATCTTAGATTAGATTGATGGATTGATTGATTGAGACTACTATATTGACTACATGCTACATATTGTTTGGTGACTGGGTGTGCGTGCATTGCAACCCCTCACATATTGGGAGTTGATCATTCCATATTGGGTTACTATTGGATTGGATTGTATATTGATTGGGCCTGGGATAAATATACTCATACCTACACTTTATACCTTATTGATGAAGCGAAAAGTGTACCGCTTTTGGGGGGTCATTTAAGGCCAAAGTCGAGATTATTTGATCAAATATTGCCCTAAATTGTTCCTTTTGTCATTTTAGGTACTTTTGAGAGGAATTTTACAAAAGGAAGCATTTTCGATGTTTTTGGAGCGACAAAGTGAAGAAAATGACAAAGTCTCAAATCATGCTGGAAATTGCACTTGACGGCGTCACATATTGCTAGTGACGGCATCATGAGTTGACAAAAGGGTGGATAAATCAAATACACGTGACGCTCCAGAATGTTTTTAGAAGGGGTCGTGACGGCGTCACGTATAAAATTGTCAATGCCATTAAGAGTTAATGCAAAGAGTGATGGCCCAGAACCCATAAAGAGTGACGGCGTCAGAAGTGGATCTAGGCAATACGAGTTTATTTTGGCGGTGAGTTGACGGCATCACACATTACACTTGACACCGTCAGGAGACAAAATCTATATATAGTTTTCTAGTTTTCATTCATTGTGTACAACTTTGAAGGGAGTAAACCCTAGACAAATTTTACAGCTTTTTCAAGGGTTTCAACCCTTTGTTTCTTCCATGCTTAATTGAAGATAAGTCCTTTATCAAATCATTCAATATGTCTATGTGTTGTTTGATTATATCTTACGCTTGTCTTCTCTTTAACATGCTAGGCTAGGTTTTCCTTGTGTTTGCTTAGATGTAATGAAACTTAGGTATTGATTATGGGTTGGTTGTTTGTTTATAATTGTTGTGGATGAATGAATTCGATGTTAGGCTTAAGAAAACTGGCAGAATTCCATTTGGTAACTTGCTTGAACGTCTTAAGAAACATAAATCGGAGGTGTACTACGATATATTGGTTGTATTTAATGCGTAGGTAACTACTAATGAGGCCATGTTAGGAGCTAGTAGTCGGCTCGACATTGGAAGAAGTAGAAGCTTATAGAGTTAGGGAAGATCGTACACGGCCCTACGAACGGTATTAAGGAATATAACCCGTCATCTATGCAATTGTAACAAACTAATAAACCTGTAAAAGATAGCTAGGGAGTAGTGAAATCTAAGTAAACACAATTTTCTCTCATTATTGTTTACACCACAAATTAGTTTAAGTTTAGTTTATTTTATTTTGATTGCATCTTTAGTTAATTGGGTTAGTTGATTAGCAACTAATTCCGCCCATTCCTTCCAAAACCGAGATTTTTACTTGCTTTCCTTTAAATATAAAAATACAAAAAGAATCATCCCTCACCTCTAGACCTAGTTTTAGTGAGTTTTAACCCTAGCGAACACTATTCTTTGAGTTGAACGATCAATCCCCCGGTACTTGTCACTATACTATACTACAACGAACAGGTATACTGCCTGGTGGGGATTGTGTAACACCCCCAAAATTTGATACAGCGGAAGACTCAACAAGCTTTCGTGGTGCTACGGGGATTGGCATCCAACACAAGACAATATAGAACGAGATAAAGTAAACATAATAAAAACACAACCAAAACGGGGTTTTAAGGTTTACATTTATCCCAACATCATTCAGAGTCAGGCCCAAAATAACATAACAATAGGTCCAAAATTAATTATCAGAGTTTAGAAAAATAGATTCATAAACCATGAGCCACAGCCAAGCCTTCCATTCCAAGCATCCATATCATCACTTAATTACCTGAGAAAACGTGCTAAAAGTCAGCTTTCGCTGGTGGATCATAGGTTTAAGTTCATCTAACAATATAGTGGACATATACGCAAAACGCTTGCTAGCTAGACTAAGGATTCGCTAAAAGCCTGCGGATACCCTCCGCTCCAACCTAACACACGGATACCCTCCGTTCTAACATAGATATTCGGGTAACCTCCGCAATACCAATAAATACTCGGATAACCTCCAAAGTATTAATAACCTATAGGTGCACACTACAGTATCTAAATAAGTCAACCTTGAATAGTACACACAACATATATGTGACTAAAGCTGACAATCCACCAATAACCAAATAAGTCAACCTTGAATAGTACACACAACATATATGTGACTAAAGCTGACAATCCACCAATAACCAACTAAGCCAACCTTGAATAGTACACACAAAATGTGTGACTAAAGCTGACAATATATCCTAGTCCATACGCATAGCAAGTTTAGAAAGAATATAAAAGCGATAATAGTCCACATAAAATAATTTGCACGTTTCTCACCCCAAGTATTGAAAACATAGTTCAAGAGTAAAAAGTGGGGCTATGACTCACCTCAAGTCCAGAAAATAGCAAGAAGAAGTCGGTAGAAATAAGATGTATAATAACTCACGAAACAGCAACTCCGGACTCGGCACGACCTAACAATATTAACTCGTTCAGAAATCATTTCCTCAAATTCAGAATATTCCCAAACCCGGACGAGAATCCGTTTTATTTCCGAAAATACATTTTGTATTAGTTTTACGTTTGGTATCCATACGGGTGGTGGGTCGACTCAAAACAAACCAAAAGATCACACAAAGAATAACAAAATAAACTATGGATCTAATATTAGCCCAATATATCATTTAAATAAATCGCCGAAGTTTATCGAATCCGTCGATTTGATAATCCTCATATTTATTTATGTAACATACCGTTCCAAGATTACACCCAACCTAAAGCACATAGCACATAAATACTATATGGCAGATATCATAGTCTAATAAATTCCTCATATATATCGTCAAATTGGCCAGATTTCCCGATATATACACTCGCAATTTATTACACTTTACATATACCACAACCTATAGGCATCGTAGGATACGATGCCCATTGATATATTCATTTCATATAGCCAAATAACCCGATTCAACCTTTCGGTTAAGTGGTTATTTAGTTATAGAAAACGTTTATATTAATCGTCATATATCCGTGACAACACGAAAGTCACAATTATAACTTACCTGGACTCGAGTGACAACGATTCCGCATAACTCGATAAGTTTATTTATTATATATAACAAAATGACCTTTTTATTAAATGTTTAATAATTGTCGAGAGTTTCTCGTTTTATAACAAATTTTTATAATAATAATACGTTCAATAATATTACGCCACATTCGTAGCCTAATATATATCTAGTCGTATTATTTATAATATGACTCGTGATTATTATTATTACTAATATACGCGTCTATATAATTATATATCCGTTATTCACGTCTATATATTCATATAAACGTTTATATCATCAATAATTATTATTACGAGTTTTATTACTTCTGTTTTAATTGTAATAGTTATCGAGTCACGCGAAATGGTCACATGTCCGAGTCATGACTCTCGGCTCATTGTCCAAGTCCAACATAATATAAAAGTCATAACCGTCAATAATATCTCCATCCAACACAATCTCAATCCACGTGCTACAACAATAGGGTCCGACTACGGTACCCGACTAACCTATCTCCGTCAATCTAAGTGACCGTCTCACAATCGGTCCCCAATCACACTTCTCGTCAACAACTCCACAATACCAAATATCCATTGTCGAGACCAAATGTGGTCTCGACCCACAAGTATTCGGTCGAAATATTCAACCAATGCCGAATCAAAACCAAGTTACCAATACAAGTCATAAGTAAATAATTATAACCAAGTCACATTCGGGTTGGTTTACCAAGCCAAACCCGGGTCTATACGACTCAATTGAGTCGCGGCACACAACACGAGTCACAAGGACTCGAACCAAGACCAAGAGATCACCAAAAATAAGCTCCAATGAGCCATACAAAACTGCCCAAATCGACCCACTTGGGTCGCGGCATCATCAACAACAAATCGACCAAAAATCAAGACTCAATCGAGTCTAGTCAAACTCCCAAGCAAACAATCATGAAAACCAAGATTCCAAGGTCACAACAAGAAGGATAACGAGCCACATGGCTCGAACCCACATCAATCCATGAGTCCAAGACTCACGGTTCGTTCGACCCCATGAGATATCACCAAGACCCGGATACCAAACTCATTCTTAATATCAAAAATCATTATTTCCCAACATAATATTTTGATTCCCGTCAAAAATCATCCGTGTAGCCACGGATTGGTCACCATATCGAGGTACCCAAGGTACCAACACGAGCTCACTCACCTTCTTGAACCTCCAAACGTGCGGATCTAGTGAAAATAATAATAACTCGACCGGATCTTTAAAGATTTCGTGATGTTAATGGATGTTTTAGGGTGCGTATGATATACCAAAAGAAAGAGGATGAAATAAGGAACAAGATGGTGGTGTTTGTTTGGTGATGAGGGTGGCGGTGTGATGGTGGTGGCCGAAACAGTGGTTCGGCGGCTAGGGTTTATCAAAGAGAGAAAAGAGAGAGATGAGAATGAAGTGGTGAGGGTGAGGTGTGTTTGTGTTGCTTATGAACCGAAAACCACAAGGACCCAATTTGTAGTTTACTTTTTATTATTTTTATTTCTTTTATAAAATGTTATTAATAATAATAATAATAATAATAATAATAATAATAATAATAATAATAATAATAATAATAATAATAATAATAATAATAATAATAATAATAATAATAATAATAATAATAATATTACTAATGGTGTGGAGCGGGTAACGTGGTAAATGTAAAAACATGTGGCCCGAACCCGAACTCATTTCAAACGTTAATATCTCCCGAAAAACATTCTCGTAAATAATTATATATAGTCGGACTCGTAAAACGAATCATAAAATTTTTGTTAGGTAAACCTAGTGCCAGAGTCAACGTAGTACCAGTGAGAATTTAAGAATACATCACCGAGTCATAACATCAAGAATGAATTATGAAAATAATTCACGAATTCCATAACATCAAATCATAAAATAGGTCTTACAAGTTCGTTGTGAAATAAAATTTCAATTAAAAATTATAAACGAACTTTAACGTAATGCGGGTTTTTAAAATAACTCCCTAAACTGCCGGTTGTCACATCCTCCCAGTCTCAGAAGAAACCCATCCCGGGTTTCACTCGGAAAAAATTCATCTACGAAGTGAAAAGCTTCGGATACCTCTTCCGGAACTCGTCCTCACGTTCCCACGTAAATTCTGGTCCATGTCGGGAATTCCAACAAACCTTGACGAGCGGAATGCGACTTCGCTTGAGTCGTTTAACTTCACGATCTAAAATCTCAATTGGCTCTTCCACGAAATTCAATTTCTCATCAACACGAATATCCTTCAGTGGCACAACAGGCATCTCATCAGAAAGACATTTCTTCAAATTACTAACGTGGAACACGTCGTGAACTTTACTCAGTTCATGTGGTAATTCCAACCTATAAGCCACGGGCCCAATTCTTTCTAAGGTCAGAAATGGTCCAATGTAGCGTGGGTTGAGTTTACCACGTTTCCCGAAACGTATTACACCCTTCCAAGGCGAGACTTTCAGCATTACTTTGTCTCCAACCTGGAACTCTAATGGTTTACGTCTCTGATCGGCGTAGCTCTTCTGCCTATCTCTGGCTGCTTGCAATCGATCACGAATCTGAGCTACCTTCTCAGTAGTTTCCAAAATCAGTTCAGGGCCTGTGAGTTGACTATCTCCAACTTCTGCCCAACCAATAGGCGAACGACACTTTTTGCCATGCAAAGCTTCGAATGGTGCAGCCTTAAGACTTGTGTGGTAGCTATTATTATAGGAGAATTCCGCAAGGGGTAAATACTTCTCCCAGCCTTTACCAAAGTCTATGATGCATGCACGAAGCATATCCTCTAACGTCTGAATGGTCCTCTCACTTTGACCATCGGTTTGGGGATGATATGCAGTACTCATATCAAGCCTCGTCCCCAAAGCCGTTTGAAGTGATCGCCACAAAGCTAACATAATACGGCTATCGCGATCCGAAATGATAGATATCGGGACTCCATGACGCGAAATAATTTCCTTCACATATAACCTCGCAAGTTTATCCACACTATCATCTTCACTAATTGCTAGGAAATGAGCAGACTTTGTCAGACGATCCACAATTACCCAGATAGCGTCACAACCGCTAGCCGTCCTCGGTAATTTGGTAATGAAGTCCATAGTAATCCGCTGCCATTTCCAGACTGGATGTTCTGGTTGCGTTTGCAATCCTGACGGTCTCTGGTGTTCAGCTTTATCCTTAGAACATGTCAAGCACTTACTAACGTACGATGCTATATCTGCCTTCATGTTTGGCCACCAATAGAACTTCTTAAGATCTTGATACATCTTGTCGGAACCAGGATGAATAGAGTACTTTGACTTATGCGACTCATGCATAATTAGCTCCCGAATTCCTCCATACAAAGGTACGCAAATCCGATCTCCAAAACATAACAATCCATCGGAACGCTTAACAAATCCTTTCTCATTCTCAGCCATCCCAAATATTTTCTCGGCAGATCTGTTTTCTGCTTTCAACGCTTCCGTTTGGACTTCAAATATTTGAGACGGTAATGGCGATACGATTGTCATTCCCAATGACCTAACTCGTAACGGTGGTATTCTTTCCTTTCGACTAAGAGCATCAGCAACAACGTTTGCTTTACCAGGATGGTAGCGAATTTCGCAATCATAATCGCTTAGCAACTCAATCCAACGTCGTTGTCTCATATTGAGCTCTTTTTTATTCAAGATGTGTTGTAGACTTTTGTGGTCAGTAAATACAACACACTTGGTTCCGTACAAGTAATGTCTCCATATTCTTAAAGCGAAAACCACAGCACCTAATTCCAAATCATGGGTAGTGTAGTTTTTCTCATGCTTTTTGAGCTGTCGGGAAGCATAAGCTATCACCTTCTCTCGTTGCATTAATACGGCTCCCAATCCTTTATGTGAGGCGTCACAATAGACGACGAAATCCTCGTTACCTTCTGGTAACGCTAAGATAGGAGCACTACACAACATCTTCTTAAGCAATTGAAATGCTTCCTCTTCTTTATCTCCCCATTCATACGTAACACTCTTTTGAGTCAATTTGGTCAATGGTTTAGCTATCTTCGAAAATCCCTCAATAAATCTTTGGTAATAACCAGCTAAACCCAAAAATTGACGAACTTCGGTTGGGGTCGTAGGTGCAGCCCAATCTTTTATCGCCTCAATCTTAGCAGGATCCACATGGACTCCTTGTCTATCAATCACATGACCTAAAAATTGTACCGTCGGAATCCAGAAGTCGCATTTCGTAAACTTGGCATAAAGTTTTTCCTTCCTGAGCAATTCTAAGATGAGTCTTAGATGCTCCTCATGCTCCTTCTCACTCTTTGAATAAATCAGAATATCATCGATGAACACAATCACGAACTTATCTAAGTAAGGCTTACACACCCGATTCATGAGATCCATGAATATTGCCGGTGCGTTAGTCAACCCAAACGGCATCACCTGAAACTCGTAATGCCCGTAACGGGTTCTGAAAGCCGTTTTCGGAATATCTTCCTCGCGAACTCGAAGTTGATGATATCCCGATCTCAAATCGATCTTCGAGTACACACTCGATCCTTGGAGTTGATCGAACAAGTCGTCGATCCTAGGTAACGGGTATCTATTCTTCACCGTTAACTTATTCAACTCTCTGTAATCAATACACATACGAAACGATCCATCCTTCTTCTTCACAAATAAGACTGGGGCTCCCCAAGGTGAAGAACTTGGTCTTATGAATCCTTTTTCGGCTAACTCCGCCAATTGTTTTGACAATTCTTCTAGCTCGGTATGTGCAAGACGATAAGGCGCTCGTGCTACAGGTGCAGCACCAGGTATCAACTCAATCTGAAACTCCACTTGTCTAGTCGGCGGGATTCCCGGCAAATCATCGGGAAACACATCAGGAAAATCACGAACTATAGGCACATCTCCAATGCACCTTTCCTTCTTCTTCGTCCCTTCTTTCTCAGAAATTTGAGCTAAGAAAAGGTAACATCCCTTCTCCATTAGCTTGGGCAACTTAGTGCACGAAATCACTGCTAATCGGGATGGGCTCCTAGAATCCTTTCGATCTCCTAATATATTTAGGACTTCCTTTCCGTATGGTACACGCACGATCTTCTCGTCGCAAAGTATGTGAGCACGATACTTCGACAACCAATCCATACCAATGATGACATCAAAACTTCCTAATGTGACGGGTAGAAGATCTATGTTGAAAGGGTGGTTCAAGAAATTTAACGTACAACCGCGAATGATGGTATTAATCCTTTCTATATTCCCATTAGCTAACTCAATATCATATCCAATTCCTAAGGCCATCGGGGGTTTCTCTAGTAAGGGTGCAAACGTAGTGGACACAAAACTCCTATCGGCACCAGTATCAAATAGTATGGAAGCATAACGATTATTGAGAAGGAGTAACGACGTTCGGATCTTCTCCTCTCTCATTCCCGAGTGCATACACTCTTCCCTGAGCAGCTCCAGCTTCCACACGTTGGTCCCCATTATCTTGTCGTCCACGGTTTCCTCCAGCTCCACGGTTTCCATGATTGTACCCATTACCACCCGAGCCTTGGTTTCCACGGTTCCACGATTCTCTACACTCATTCCGATAGTGTCCCTTCTTTCCACACCCATAACAAGTAACATCTGCCTTGTTTCTCATCTCAGGAGCAGCTTGAACCATAGCAAGAGGTCGGGCTCTACAATCCCTAGCTGTGTGTCCTTTCTTTGAGCAATTCTGGCATTTCACACTACACCATCCAGTATGACGCTGGTGGCAACGATCACACTTGGGTGCATCACCGTTGGGATTCTTCTTATCTCCATTCCCAATAGCATAAGCCTTAGCTTGTCTCTTGCTTCGGTGATCATTACCCTTAGAGTGACGGTCTCTCTTTCTCTTTCCATTCTTCTCCTTATCAGCTTCTTCTAGTTCCAATGAATCCATAAGTTGTTGAGCAATTGTGATTGCCTCATGGATGTTTGCAGGTCTAGCAGAAATTACATCATTTCTCGTAGCTACAGGCAACCCATCAGTATACCTCTCGATCTTTTGAGTCTCGGTTTTCACCATATCTGGGCACAACAAGGCCAATTCCTGGTAACGACGATTGTAAGTCGCCATATCATTACCTTTCACCTTGTGGTTCCAAAACTCAATCCCTAGCTTCTTGACCTCATTCCTTGGGCAATAAGTCTGAATCAGCAGAGACTTAAATTGCTCCCAAGTCTTGGCATAAGCTACATCACTCCCAACTGAATTTCGGTAATTGTTCCACCAAGTTAGAGCTTCATCCTTGAAAGTAAAAGAAGCAAACTTTACCTTCGCATTCTCCGCACAACCACTAACATTAAACACTGACTCAGTCTTCTCAATCCACCTAACCAGGTAAACCACTCCTTCAGTTCCACCAAACTCAATAGGTCCACAAATCTTAAACTCCTTGTATTGACATCCATTAGCACGAACAGGTGGAAAAGTTCCAGCAGAATTGTTGGAATGATTTGACTCAGCTAGTAGTTCAGCAACTCTTTGCTCCACAAGTTGATTGATCATTGCTTGATCCACAGTAGGTGCATTAAGTGGAACATGATCATTGTCTCCCTGAACATCAACATTTTGATTCCTGTTGTTGCGGTTAGTAGTGTTCAGGTTGTCAGGAGTAGGGGTTTCAACATTTCGAGTAGGTCGGCGTCCTCGGCGACCAGGAGTAGTCACAGCAGGACCAGTTCTGGTAGCTCTAACAGGGTTTCGTCGTGTTGCCATTAATCAGTAACATCATACAAGTTCATGAGTCTCCAATAGAACTTATCAATATGCTCAACAAGAGTAATTCAACGAAGCCAATCCATGGAAAGAATAGCAACAATACACCACGTAACATCAATAAAGCGAATAAGGACTCAATTTCCATAATACCCAAAATCACATAATACCATATACTAATAACCATCCACCGTACAATAGCGATCTAACATCGTTCCAACTAACGGATAATACAAAACGTACTAATCGTTCCAAAAGAGACGAATACTGAACAAAATACATCAAAATATGATAACTAGCTTTTCTAACCGAACACTCCTCGGTTAAGAAAGCAACAAGACAACATAAACCAATCAACTAGCCACGCTGCTGGCGGAGTCTACTCAACTCCTGCCTCAAGCCATCAAGATCCCTCCATAACGATCCTAGCTCCACGCTATGGGTGTCTCGGTCTCTCTTGAGGTCAGCCACCTCCTTCTCGAGCACGGCATTCCTTTGCCATAGCTTGCGGTCAGCCTCTCGAGCAGTAACAAATCCTCGCTGCAAACTATCGATATGCTCGTGGACCTCCATCAAAACTCTCCTCAGCTCAGTAGTCCTGCCCACAACGACAGTCAAGTCAACTCTCAAATCCGCTAAAAACTCTCCAATAACTCTCTCAAGTCGATCAGATACACGTGCAACTCTCTCACTAAGCTCAGTAATCCGATCCCACAACCTGCCAATCTCACCCAACTCTGTATGCTCAGCAGAAACCTCAGAAGATGCATCCGACTCAACGGGACTACCAGGTGGCAACTCAAACAAGAACGGATGATCAGGTGAATCAGGCTCAATCGGGTGTACAGGTGAATCAGGCTCCTCAGCCTGAGCTGGTGGTACTAACACATCATCATCATCATCAGGCATCTCATCCTCCTGAGGGTCATCCTCCTCCTCAGGGTCATCATCATCACCCTGCTCAGCCTCCTGAGGGTCATCCTCCTGCTCAGGGTCATTAGCCTCATCCTCACCCTCGTACTCCTCCTCCTCATCGGAAGAGTACCTCATCAATCGTCATCTCCTACTAGGTGAACCATGTGGAGATGTAGTAGGTGATCTAGGACGACGACGCAATGATGTGGGTGGCGCCTCAGACAGAAGAGAGTGAGCATCAATCTGTAAAGGTGATGGAGTAGGGCGTACCGACATGCATGCCGTAGCTCGGTGGGCAAAACGTGGGGCCACACGAGCCAAAGCCTGATGAAGAGTAAGCTGCCTCGATGTACCAGGGAGCCCTAGAGAAGATGAGGGTCCCTGCGTAGATGCAGCAGGTAGTGCTGAAGTAGAAGCTGCCTGTGGTACAGTAGCTGAAGACATGGCCATCTGGTAAGGATCATCAGATGCCATAGTGAACTGTGCAGGTAAAACCGGTGCAGTAAGAATGTCCTCGACGACATCGGGCATATGGGAGGCCATGGTATGTGACAATGGCATAGGGTAGGTGTAAGTGTTTCAAAACAACTAAATCACAACTCATAATACCATACCAAAAATACTCATCAATTAATTCAATCACCTAATCTCAATAAAAAGAATTTCAAACACCGCATTACTAAAATGTTTATAAAACATATAGACCATATAATCCTCGAAAATGCCATCTTATTACTTAAATCCATAAACCTCAAATCATCTCAATAAATCCCAAATCTAACAATCATCTCAAATATCTCATAATACCTCAAATAATAGAAGATGCTTCGGCTTGGCGGGCTGGCAGGCAGTAGTCAAGGATCATTTTCTATGAAATACGGTTATAGTTTAGGCGTTTATTTACCTAGTTCTCTATAACCTTGGCTCTGATACCAATCTGTAACACCCCCAAAATTTGATACAGCGGAAGACTCAACAAGCTTTCGGGGTGCTAGGGGATTGGTATCCAACACAAGACAATATAGAACGAGATAAAGTAAACATAATAAAAACACAACCAAAACGGGGTTTTAAGGTTTACATTTATCCCAACATCATTCAGAGTCAGGCCCAAAATAACATAACAATAGGTCCAAAATTAATTATCAGAGTTTAGAAAAATAGATCCATAAACCATGAGCCACAGCCAAGCCTTCCATTCCAAGCATCCATATCATCACTTAATTACCTGAGAAAACGTGCTAAAAGTCAGCTTTCGCTGGTGAGATCATAGGTTTAAGTTCATCTAACAATATAGTGGAAATATACGCAAAACGCTTGCTAGCTAGACTAAGGATTCGCTAAAAGCCTGCGGATACCCTCCGCTCCAACCTAACACACGGATACCCTCCGTTCTAACATAGATATTCGGGTAACCCCCGCAATACCAATAAATACTCGGATAACCTCCGAAGTATTAATAACCTATAGGTGCACACTACAGTATCTAAATAAGTCAACCTTGAATAGTACACACAACATATATGTGACTAAAGCTGACAATCCACCAATAACCAAATAAGTCAACCTTGAATAGTACACACAACATATATGTGACTAAAGCTGACAATCCACAAATAACCAACTAAGCCAACCTTGAATAGTACACACAAAATGTGTGACTAAAGCTGACAATATATCCTAGTCCATACGCATAAGTTTAGAAAGAATATAAAAGCGATAATAGTCCACATAAAATAATTTGCACGTTTCTCACTCCAAGTATTGAAAACATAGTTCAAGAGTAAAAAGTGGGGCTATGACTCACCTCAAGTCCAGAAAATAGCAAGAAGAAGTCGGTAGAAATAAGATGTATAATAACTCACGAAACAGCAACTACGGACTCGGCACGACCTAACAATATTAACTCGTTCAGAAATCATTTCCTCAAATTCAGAATATTCCCAAACCCGGACGAGAATCCGTTTTATTTCCGAAATCCATTTCGTATTAGTTTTACGTTTGGTATCCATACGGGTGGTGGGTCGACTCAAAATAAACCAAAAGATCACACAAAGAATAACAAAATAAACTATGGATCTAATATTAGCCCAATATATCATTTAAATAAATCGCCGAAGTTTATCGAATCTGTTAGCATCAAAAATATGCTACTGGTTGTTACTAAGGAGAAAGAAGGGGTTGAAGAATTAAAAAGAAAAGTTATGAAAAAGGGTGAAAAGAAATAGCCCTCCAAATGTTCAACCTTAGGGCAGACACCGGGTACAATTCATATGCTACTGGTTGTTACTAAGGTGACACCGGTATTGAAGACTAAGACGTCATGGACCCAGTGACGCACTGCACTAAACCTTCTTAACCACTCAAGTTCTCTTAAAAGAGCTTGTTTCATTCTCACGGGGAACCGGCGTAATCTATCGACCTGTCTCTTAGAGATGGTTGGTATTGAAGCAGGAGACCTCTCCCTAATCTCCGCATAGGAAACCAAATGTGCACTTATCGAGTCTAGAGCCCCGAGATTCATCAAAAGATCTCATAGGAACACATGATATCTCTACACTGGTTGTTCAACATTAAGGACGCCAGATGTAAACTTAAGAGTCCTACGCAGATCTTAGCAATCTGCCAGAACATTTATGAGAGGATTCACTTTTGTGATTCTCAATGATTGAATGGAAACTCCTGCCAGGGTCAACATCAAGCAGCCCTGACAGCAGGTCACTTCGGTAATTCTTTATGGGTTACGCCTAGTGTTCGCGGTGGTTTCAAACGGTCTACAGTCGTGGAGTGATCCCCAGCGACTCACCCAGTCATTGAGCTACTAAGTAGGTCTTGTAAGCTCTCTCGGGAGTATCTGACATGGGAACGGCCTTGGTAAGGGTTAGAAGGAGTCTTCACACTATGCTGTTGACGATCTCTAATTCTTATCTGTAAGTACCGGATGTTTTATTGCTAACTGTTTATATGCAGGGACACTTCATCTCCATGGCGACAGATTCCACATGCTCATACATACATCTGGAAGTTAAAGAAAGCTCCCTCAAAGATCTATACAACACAAAGTTCAAAGAAAGATTCTACGCCAAAAAGAAGAATCTACAAAGTATAAAGACTAAAGATCAAAGTGAAAGAAAGGGAACTACATGCTTATGAATATCAAAGTCCAAAGATGTATGAGCGTGTTGGAATGGCAAACAACCACCACAGACGCAGAAGTGACAAAAGGCAGATAACTCCACATCACAAAGGAACAAAGAACGATGAAAAATCAGTTATTGAAGATCACAAAGCATGAAGGAACAAAGACTAAAGACTATTCTACAATGACACACAAAGTAAAAGACAAAGAACACGGAAGACCCACTCACGTGGAGCATCATTCGAATGACCACCCCTTAGGGGGAGATTGTTAGCATCAAAAATATGTATTATGAAGTGATGGTCATTCTCATATTGTAACTTTGTGTCGTTTGTTAAGATTAGTAATAGTTTAGTCATTGGGCCTTGGACTTGGCAAGCTAATATATTATATGCTATGTTTCATAAGCCTAGTTATCTTATCATGTAACCAAGTCCAAGCCCAAGCCCATAGAAAGCCCATAGGGCATCTCATGTATCTTACTATTTAAACACCTCAAAGGCTCATTTGAGGTGTGTGCTTGTGTGTGTATTTGTGTGTGTTTTCTTTGAATAAAAGGTTCTCATTTCCATCTCTCTCTCTCTATACACGAATCACATATATATACATCAAGTCACCATCTTTCCATCTTTCCTTCTTATTGTGCTTATATTGTGTGTGATAAAGTTGTGATATTCAAGGTCCTACAAGTGGTATCAATCGCCTAACAATGATTTAGGAGGTTGAGAGTGTGTGTGTGTCGAGTTTTTTTTTAAGCTTTCTCACGTTTTTTTTAGAAAAGTTCTTACTTTTCTTGTTTTTCTTGGTTTTTAACACTTTTTTGATTACAAACTAGTGTTATAAACCTTTTCTAACAAGAAAGTTTCAACCTTTTTTGAAAATTTCAAGCAAAAAAATTCGATTTGATTATTGTACTTGTTTTCGAGATCTCTAAAAAGTTTTATAAAAATCATCAAGTTTGAAATTTTCTTCAAGTTTTGGTGTTTTTAAGCATAGAAGTACAAGAATCTTGGATTACAAACTTCATTTGGGAGTGCTTTTTGCTAAATCAAAAACTGCCACAGTTTCGAAATCTTTTGTACCTGTTTTCGAAATCGTGTATGCTTTTCGAGAACACAAGAATCGGCTCCGTTCGTGCTCACCTTTGGATACTCGGTATTTTCTCTCTTGTATAAGAAAGAAATTACTTCGACTTTCGGGCTAAATTTCGAAATTGTATAATTTCGAAAATTCGTGTGAAACTGGGTTTTCGAAAAAATCACAAGTTTTTCGAGAACTTTGCAAATATTTTCGAAAATCTCATATTCTTGATAAATAGCTGATTGATCCTGAACCGTCAGATTATTATTGACCAAGGTCAATAAGTCAAAGACAGCCTAGAATCAATACTCCGGTGATAGTGTAGTGTTTTCCCGGGTCGTTAAAGTCCCAGCGAGATTGAAATGGTGCTTTTGGAATCGTTTTTGAGAAAGTGGCACTGAGGACAGTAGCCAGATGATGTGGAGTTGAAATTGCTACTGTTATGATGGTATTTGTACACAGATATAATATTCACAAAAATCAGATAACAGATATATGCACGTATTCACAATTCAGGTTTACGCAATCGGACTAAAAAAGTGGGTTTTGGTATTTAACAAACTACAGGGGGTGCTTTTGACACTTTTTCAAACTTGAAAATTAAAAATGAAAATGAAATTATGGAAATGATTAAAATACTATTTAAATATTATTTAATTAATTAAACTATTTAAAATCTAAATTAAAATCTAATTTAATTAACTAAAAATTATAACTATTACAAATTAAACTAAAAAGTTGCAAAAATATTTTCTAAACCTAAATTAGAACTTGAAGAAAGTATAAAAAATAAAAATAAATGTTTTTGTCTTTTTGTGAGTTTTTTATAATTTGAAAACTATTTAACTTAATTAAACTAATTAAACTACTTTTAATTAATATTAATACTAAATTAACTTAGAAAATTAAGATAAAATTTATAAAATTACTTAACCATCACAGGAATCCTACAAAATTATAAAAACTCTAAAAATTATGTTTTAAGATTAAACAACTAATTATTTACCTTTTAATTAACTTAAGTCTATTTTAAATAAATAAAATAAGAAAAATAGAAAATGAACAGTAGAATCTCAAAATATATTTTCTAAAAACTTATTATACTATATTAGAGCTAGGAAAAATATAAAAACTAATTTTAACCTTATAAAAATTAAATAAGCTATTTAATACTTGATATTAATTAATAATAAAGAAAAATAAAATTAAATCTAATAAATACTAAATGGTAATATAAAAATCTGAAAATTTTACCAAACTTACTTTACTAAATAAGATAATTAATAAAAAATATAAAAACACTAGTTACTTAATTAAAATCTAAAAATTAAAATTAAAATTAAGTTGAATTAAATAGAAACTAACACTTATTTTAAAACTTGATTTTTTTTTGGATTTTTCTTTTACAAACTAACTTTATACTTAAAATCAAAGACTTTTTGTGAAAACACTTTGAAAATTAGCTTATAAATAAGCTGTAAACACCCCCTTAACCAAATCAGTTGACTTTGGTTGACTTTCAAGAGAAATAGGCCTTGGTGGGGTCCACAATGGTTAAAATGGGTGCAAACAAGATTAACAAACTCAATTAAGCTAGGAACAACAAACAATAAGCACAAATAAGCTGTTAAGAGAGCAAATAAGCACTTAGCAATTTTGAAATTGAACCAGATTGGGGACAGACTTTAAGATGAAATCTAGGTGGGGTCCACTTGTCTTGGGGTCAAGGAAATGGTCAATGGTTGTTCTATGGTAGGAGGGGGGTTTGGAAAACCTGATTTTGTGGTGTGGGACCCACTTTGGTGGCCACAAACCACCACCAAAGTGGGTGGTTTGGGTGGTGTAACTGCTACACAGAGCAGTCCTTGCCCTGCAGGGTAGTTTGGGTGTTTGTGGGGCCCACCAAAAAAAATCACAAAAATAAAATGGACATTGATTCCTAAATATCAGCTGGGGGAATTTAACCTCTAAAAGTTTCAGGGCTTAACTCTAATCCTAAAATTCACAAAAAATCTTGGAACTTTTGACTTTCTCTGCAAATGAGCATTTTGACTTTTAACTAAAACTTTAAACTTTGACTAAATTGGATTTCTACTGATTGAATCTACTTCTGGATGTTATATTAAGCTAATGTTATACTAGATTAAGCCACTTTGATCTAAATAGCAACTACTATCTCAATTACACTAGCTAATTACCATATTACTTAGCTGTTAATGAGATTTGAAGCTATCTTTGACTTTTATGAATTACACTACCATTTTTATTCCATATTTAGGTATTACTAACCTTATGAGAATTAACTGTAAGGCTGGATCAGTGGAATATCAACATCTAACCTCAACAATGCTTTAATCCAAACACTCCTTTATGGACAGATTTAGCAAATCTAAAAAGCAATTACAAGTTTTAAACCTAGAAATCACTAGATACAATTACACTAACAGTAAATCAGCAAGTTTAAACACAATTAAGTAACAAATAACAACAATAACTAATAATAGTAAATTATGCTAAAATTTAGTCTTACAAACTGATTCCAGGCTGAGAATTGAACACCAAGACCACAAACACTTCCTAAGGCTTCCCAAGAAGCTTTACAATCCAAGCAATCCATTCTTGACCCTGCTCCATCCTTCTTTATTCTTGTACACCATTTTTTTACTTATTTTCTATTTTCTTGGAATTTCATGAATTTTTGAGTTTATACCCTAAATGGATTCTGAGGATGTCTAAAGGCTTTTGTAAGCTTTGTCAGAGCTTATAGTAAGCTTAAGAATCAAAAAACAACAAACAGAAACAACTTTAGGTGACTTTGTCAATTTCACCAAAAATTACTAAATTCAAATTCAAAGAGCAAGGTTGGAATTAAAGGTTCCAGAAAGATTTGATTGCATAAAATGAACTCAGTACAACAAATTTTAACTAAAAATTACATTTTAAAATGGAAATTAAACTACCAACGACTACATAAAACTACTACTACACTAATACTGCTTCCCATGGCTTCTTTGTCCTTTATAGATAACTTCCAGAGGTGTGTGGGTCCCACTGAGCATATCCCACCAATCAAAATGCTACTTGGATGAGTCTTGTCTTATTCTTCAATTTGGCGGGAAATGATAAGTTTTGCAATTTGGTTCTTGTAGCAGACCCTAGGGGGGGGGGTAGGATGTGATGGTTGTTGGGGAAGTGTAATTGGAAGGGATAAGGTGGATAGTGGGTGAGGTGCAAGTGGAGGGGGAAAACCAGGTGGTTTGGTGTTGCAGTGGTGAGGGGGAAGATGGTGGTTTTGTGGGTTTGACCGAAGTTTGACCGGGGGTGGATTATTTAAAACGGTTTTTAGGGAATGGGTGGGCTAAGGTGGTGGACTGGTTAACTTTTTGGGCCCAAATTGGATTAAAGTGTTGGATTGGATTTGGAAATGTATGGAGTAGTATTTTTGGTGTTGGATCCGGTTTTGGTTTTTGATATACACAGGGACCTATTTTGTAAATTACCGAAAGTTGAGGGGTAGGATTTGGCATTTTTCCAATTTATTTTCAAGGATGTATTATGCCACATTATGAATAATGTAAGGTCCTGTGATGATTTTTCAATTTTATTTTCACCAGGGACTGAAACCGTCAAACTTTCAAACTTTAGGGACCAAACGTGTAATTTCACCAAACTTTCTAACCAAGGACCAAACCTGCCATAAAAGATTAGTATAAGGACAAAATTTGTTTTTCTCAAAGTTTTAATATCCCAGGGATCATTTTTGACAATTTTCCAAACTTCAGGGACTAAACTTGACATTTTGTGAAACTATACACCAAAGGACTAATTTTGTAACTTTATGATTTAAAAGGACCTTTGGTGACTTTATCAAGTTTTTAGAATGACCAGGGACTAGATTTGACAACTTTTGAAAGTTGGGGGACTGAAACTGCCAATTATGCGAACTTTGTGTGTTTTTCATCTGTTTTTGGTATTTTTGCATTTGAGACATGTAAAACACTTTCCTGGGATATTTTCACTATTTTGATTCATTATTGAGTGTTTTTGGATGTTTTGGCAGCTCAGAAATGGTAAAAATGATGAGTATTTACACACTCATCAATCCCCCACACTAAAACATTGCTAGTCCCTAGCAATCTTTTGAGAAAAACTTGATGGATTTGAAAAACACTTTACCAAAAGCCATCACTTCTGGAGTAGCCAGGTGTAAGAACTGTGATACACCTGATAATCGTGTGATTTTGAGCAAACCACCAGCTGTCAACGGATTTGATTAGTCTTTACCAAAAGCCGTTTGCTTCTGGACTAGCCAACTCTTGATGGAATAGTCAACATCTTGGTGAGCTGATTACCAATTATGGATTTTCCACGGCCTTTACCACAAGCCATAATCTTGCGGGCTAGCCAGCTCATTTGCTTATGAGGATGCGGGGGAGCTGAGGAACCATACAATTTTTGGCAAATTGCCAGCCATCAATGGATTTGAGATGTCTTTACCAAGAGCCGTTTGCTCCTGGACTAGCCAATCCATTTGTCATTTAGACTTTGGCGGACTGATTACCACAAAAAATTTTGAACTTAGTGAAAAATTTTTGAAAAATTTTTTGGTCAAAAACGGGGGTATAAGATAGTAAAATATGATAAAATTCGCTAGAATAGCGAATACCCCCCCCCCCCCCCCACACTAAGCATGAATATTGTCCTCAATATTCAAAGTCCCGGCGATTATGCCGACTCTTGGAACGTAAAAGGAGAACATAACAATCTAAATGTGGAAACACAATTTTGTTTTTCACTTTTGTAATCATAGCATGGGGGACTCCCCCACACTTAGGGTGAAAACCCTATAAGCATGCTACTGTTTTTGTTTACCGAGTCGCTAGCTTGACTCGACCCCGAATTCATTTGTCCTTGGGGAATGTGGAAGAAACAATCTCCATCGGACTTTCATTCAAGATGTTTGGATAAACATTTGAAGTACGTGAAAGTTCCACACCGATGAGACATAATCCCGGCTCAAGATAATGATACATGAAAATGCCGGGATCAAATATAGTGTCCTCACTCCCGAAGGAGTGAAGAACAGGAGAAGTCACCTTATAGGTGAAGAAAAGGAAGAAAACCATGATGAAAATCATGATAAGATCTTCTTCCTCGAAGGCAGGCTCATTAGCCTGATTTTGGATTTCAAAGGGTAAGCTCGAAAACATCCCGGGAGGGTGGGTGGGAATTTGCAAATTCTCATGATTGAATGCATCTCCCCCCGGGTCATCATACTCCAGAGGAGTCATGATATGAGTGAGTTCACAGGAGAACTCATCAAATGTGAATGAATCATATTCTGGATTGATGTGCGCGAGTTCACAGGAGAACTCATCGAAGGTAAATGATTCATAATCAGGGAGAGAATTATGAGAATGAGAAGTGGTAATGCCACTAATCTTCTCTCCCATAGGATCAAAAGTAAAGGCTTCAAATTCCGGTATAGGGTCATCGGAGAGAATGTCACTATCCTTTATGGGGATAGGAGATGAAATAGGTTTCTCTTTGAAAGCCTCAATTTTAGAAATGAGGAGATTGACTTTCACTAATGTAGCACGAAGTGCTTCATCTTTGATTTCAGTGTCAATCTCATCATTCTCTTCTTCTAAGCTAACTAGCTCAGAAGGCAATCCTTCCACATGACTGATGTCTCCAGAAGATAAAGAATTTTCATCAGCATGTGAAGTACTAAGCTCGATGTTGGGATTAGAGTTTAAAAGATTTTCAGTTTCTCCCATATCGGCTTCGAGATCAAGGAGACCATCATCATTTCCCAATGGAATTGGATTGATGTGAGTAAGTTCGTTTGTGAACTCCTCAATAAGAGGGTCAACATCCGAATGAGGCAATGGTGCCTCCTCATACTCAATTTCTCCATATGATGTGCAATCATCATTAAAATCGGAGAAAGTCTCAAAATGATCTTTTGGATTTTCAGGGTGAGAAGGTAGATCACACACATGATCCAAAGTTCCCTGTGACTCTCTTGGGATTGGGACAAGGATCTCAGCACTAGACTTTATTAATTCGTCCGATTCCTTATTAGGAACAGTGCTAAGATGCTCATCCCCCATGATTAGAGAGTGAGTGTGAACTTCGGGTGTGATAACAGCAGACTGAGGGAGTTGAGAAGGACTAGCAGTCATGGTTTCTACAAGTTCCATGATTTCTACTGCTAGAGATTCAATCATAATCTTTTCTCCCTGTATTTCTACTGAAGCAGTTTCAAGAGGTTTCTCAGATACCTTTGGGATTGGAACAAGGTCATCAATTTCCTCAAGAGGATTGCTTTTGACTTCTTTGTCCCCCATTGGCAAGATATCTGAAGTTTTCTTAGGTTTTACTTCTTGAAATGGCTCATCCTCATCACTTTCATCCTCATAATAAAATGAGTTAACAGGAGGCTTTTGTTTTCTAAGAATCAAATCCTTAAGACAGTTTATACTATCTTGAATATTCTTGTTGAATTGAGTTTGATTCATAATTATTTTAGTAATCAATTCAGCTCTAGCTAACTCGTCTTGAGGCGGTGGTTGAGGGTTTGTGTATTGTGAGGGCTGGTTAAAACCAAATTCATGATTGTTACAAGGAACCTGTTCATAGACAAACTGATCCCTAATTTGACAATCAGAGCTGTAGTGAGGGCCACCACAATACTCACAACAGTAAAACTGTTGAGTCTGGTTTGGTGTATTTTGATACGAAGCATTATTGAGATTTGTATAATATGATTCTTGCTCGTATGAATGTGATGGGTAGTTTGAAAAATTTGAGGAGTTGTTGAATGAGTTTTGATTAGGATCATAAGCAAATGAATTACTCGACCCACAAAACAAACAACTCCCATCTCGAATATCGTTACCACATTGTACACATGTACACCAACGACATGGAAAACCGAAAAGTGGCTCACCACAACCAACACAAGGAATAAAATCCGGAGGTGGGACAAGTGGTGTGCTCTTAGAGCTAGCAATTTCCACCACTTCCGTTATAGTCTCGGGTTTTTGTTTTTGATAAACGTGAAGATTGGGTAAGTCGTTATTTTCAGTCACTGCCCTAAGCTCTGTACGTTTGCTTGACAAACTTTTAACCGTAAACCGTGAAAGGTTAGGATCAATTCTTGACAATTTAGGAGCAATTGTGAGCTTAGGGGAAAGTACCGGGTCCTTAGTCATCCCGGTTTCATGATCCCTTTCCCTTACTGGAGAGGGAATAGGAATCGATGGTCCATCGCAATCAACACGACATCTCGATATCTTTGATAAGGCCATAAGTTTTTCAATGTTGCTCTCATAGGCCCTTTGTTCAAAGAAATCGTCATCGAGAGATGTCATTAGAATCAATTACGGGATAAGTGAAAAAAGTGAGAATCAAAAGGATAGAGGGTAAAGGGATGAAGAAACAAAAAGGTGAGAGGGTAAAGGTGAATATTTTTGGTATTTTCGGGAAACATGTTTAGTGCACATGCACCAAAAACAATTTTTCAAAACAAATTCGAGGCAAAACCACAGTGAACTTAAACCAGCAATCACAAGTGAATGGCTTCTTTGAAAAAGGTACACCACTCACAGGGATATAAAGGCAAGTTTTAATCTTAAGTTTGGGAACTTATTATGGGTTTATTAATTAATTTGAAAAACTGCTTTAGGCTTATGGGTGTGTGTGCAGAAAACTTGGGAAATATTTTTGGGACTGATTTGTTAACCGAAATCGTCCCTTTAAGATTACTCGCAGGCTGGCGGGAGGAAAGAAGGGATTCCTCTTCAGTTCGCAATTTAATGTCAGAACTTACCTTAAACCAACTGTTTCAGGTTGTAATCTTAAAGAACACGAAGTAATTTAACTTCACAGTTTGTTTTTGATTGTTTTTAATTTTTTTGGTGTTTCTCAACACTTCAGGAGAAGTGTTAATGAACGTTTTTCTGATATGATTATATTTTTACAAAAACTTTTTACAAATTTGTGTGAAATTTGTACAGGGAGGGTTTTGAAAACCACTAAACTTAAAACGATTTTGTAAAACACGCAACAACCTCCCCGGCAGCGGCGCCAAATTTTGATTGGTCCTGAACCGTCAGATTATTATTGACCAAGGTCAATAAGTCAAAGACAGCCTAGAATCAATACTCCGGTGATAGTGTAGTGTTTTCCCGGGTCGTTAAAGTCCCAGCGAGATTGAAATGGTGCTTTTGGAATCGTTTTTGAGAAAGTGGCACTGAGGACAGTAGCCAGATGATGTGGAGTTGAAATTGCTACTGTTATGATGGTATTTGTACACAGATATAATATTCACAAAAATCAGATAACAGATATATGCACGTATTCACAATTCAGGTTTACGCAATCGGACTGAAAAAGTGGGTTTTGGTATTTAACAAACTACAGGGGGTGCTTTTGACACTTTTTCAAACTTGAAAATTAAAAATGAAAATGAAATTATGGAAATGATTAAAATACTATTTAAATATTATTTAATTAATTAAACTATTTAAAATCTAATTTAATTAACTAAAAATTATAACTATTACAAATTAAACTAAAAAGTTGCAAAAATATTTTCTAAACCTAAATTAGAACTTGAAGAAAGTATAAAAAATAAAAATAAATGTTTTTGTCTTTTTGTGAGTTTTTTATAATTTGAAAACTATTTAACTTAATTAAACTAATTAAACTACTTTTAATTAATATTAATACTAAATTAACTTAGAAAATTAAGATAAAATTTATAAAATTACTTAACCATCACAGGAATCCTACAAAATTATAAAAACTCTAAAAATTATGTTTTAAGATTAAACAACTAACTATTTACCTTTTAATTAACTTAAGTCTATTTTAAATAAATAAAATAAGAAAAATAGAAAATGAACAGTAGAATCTCAAAATATATTTTCTAAAAACTTATTATACTATATTAGAGCTAGGAAAAATATAAAAACTAATTTTAACCTTATAAAAACTAAATAAGCTATTTAATACTTGATATTAATTAATAATAAAGAAAAATAAAATTAAATCTAATAAATACTAAATGGTAATATAAAAATCTGAAAATTTTACCAAAATTACTTTACTAAATAAGATAATTAATAAAAATATAAAAACACTAGTTACTTAATTAAAATCTAAAAATTAAAATTAAAATTAAGTTGAATTAAATAGAAACTAACACTTATTTTAAAACTTGATTTTTTTGGATTTTTCTTTTACAAACTAACTTTATACTTAAAATCAAAGACTTTTTGTGAAAACACTTTGAAAATTAGCTTATAAATAAGCTGTAAACACCCCCTTAACCAAATCAGTTGACTTTGGTTGACTTTCAAGAGAAATAGGCCTTGGTGGGGTCCACAATGGTTAAAATGGGTGTAAACAAGATTAACAAACTCAATTAAGCTAGGAACAACAAACAATAAGCACAAATAAGCTGTTAAGAGAGCAAATAAGCACTTAGCAATTTTGAAATTGAACCAGATTGGGGACAGACTTTAAGATGAAATCTAGGTGGGGTCCACTTGTCTTGGGGTCAAGGAAATGGTCAATGGTTGTTCTATGGTAGGAGGGGGGTTTGGAAAACCTGATTTTGTGGTGTGGGACCCACTTTGGTGGCCACAAACCACCACCAAAGTGGGTGGTTTGGGTGGTGTAACTGCTACACAGAGCAGTCCTTGCCCTGCAGGGTAGTTTGGGTGTTTGTGGGGCCCACCAAAAAAAATCACAAAAATAAAATGGACATTGATTCCTAAATATCAGCTGGGGGAATTTAACCTCTAAAAGTTTCAGGGCCTAACTCTAATCCTAAAATTCACAAAAAATCTTGGAACTTTTGACTTTCTCTACAAATGAGCATTTTGACTTTTAACTAAAACTTTAAACTTTGACTAAATTGGATTTCTACTGATTGAATCTACTTCTGGATGTTATATTAAGCTAATGTTATACTAGATTAAGCCACTTTGATCTAAATAGCAACTACTATCTCAATTACACTAGCTAATTACCATATTACTTAACTGTTAATGAGATTTGAAGCTATCTTTGACTTTTATGAATTACACTACCATTTTTATTCCATATTTAGGTATTACTAACCTTATGAGAATTAACTGTAAGGCTGGATCAGTGGAATATCAACATCTAACCTCAACAATGCTTTAATCCAAACACTCCTTTATGGACAGATTTAGCAAATCTAAAAAGCAATTACAAGTTTTAAACCTAGAAATCACTAGATACAATTACACTAACAGTAAATCAGCAAGTTTAAACACAATTAAGTAACAAATAACAACAATAACTAATAATAGTAAATTATGCTAAAATTTAGTCTTACAAACTGATTCCAAGCTGAGAATTGAACACCAAGACCACAAACACTTCCTAAGGCTTCCCAAGAAGCTTTACAATCCAAGCAATCCATTCTTGACCCTGCTCCATCCTTCTTTATTCTTGTACACCATTTTTTTACTTATTTTCTATTTTCTTGGAATTTCATGAATTTTTGAGTTTATACCCTAAATGGATTCTGAGGATGTCTAAAGGCTTTTGTAAGCTTTGTCAGAGCTTATAGTAAGCTTAAGAATCAAAAAACAACAAACAGAAACAACTTTAGGTGACTTTGTCAATTTCACCAAAAATTACTAAATTCAAATTCAAAGAGCAAGGTTGGAATTAAAGGTTCCAGAAAGATTTGATTGCATAAAATGAACTCAGTACAACAAATTTTAACTAAAAATTATATTTTAAAATGGAAATTAAACTACCAACGACTACATAAAACTACTACTACTACACTAATACTGCTTCCCATGGCTTCTTTGTCCTTTATAGATAACTTCCAGAGGTGTGTGGGTCCCACTGAGCATATCCCACCAATCAAAATGCTACTTGGATGAGTCTTGTCTTATTCTTCAATTTGGCGGGAAATGATAAGTTTTGCAATTTGGTTCTTGTAGCAGACCCTAGGGGGGGTGGGATGTGATGGTTGTTGGGGAAGTGTAATTGGAAGGGATAAGGTGGATAGTGGGTGAGGTGCAAGTGGAGGGGGAAAACCAGGTGGTTTGGTGTTGCAGTGGTGAGGGGGAAGATGGTGGTTTTGTGGGTTTGACCAAAGTTTGACCGGGGGTGGATTATTTAAAACGGTTTTTAGGGAATGGGTGGGCTAAGGTGGTGGACTGGGTAACTTTTTGGGCCCAAATTGGATTAAAGTGTTGGATTGGATTTGGAAATGTATGGAGTAGTATTTTTGGTGTTGGATCCGGTTTTGGTTTTTGATATACACAAGGACCTATTTTGTAAATTACCGAAAGTTGAGGGGTAGGATTTGGTATTTTTCCAATTTATTTTCAAGGATGTATTATGCCACATTATGAATAATGTAAGGTCCTGTGATGATTTTTCAATTTTATTTTCACCAGGGACTGAAACCGTCAAACTTTCAAACTTCAGGGACCAAACGTGTAATTTCACCAAACTTTCTAACCAAGGACCAAACCTGCCATAAAAGATTAGTATAAGGACAAAATTTGTTTTTCTCAAAGTTTTAATATCCCAGGGATCATTTTTGACAATTTTCCAAACTTCAGGGACTAAACTTGACATTTTGTGAAACTATGCACCAAAGGACTAATTTTGTAACTTTATAATTTAAAAGGACCTTTGGTGACTTTATCAAGTTTTTAGAATGACCAGGGACTAGATTTGACAACTTTTGAAAGTTGGGGGACTGAAACTGTCAATTATGCGAACTTTGTGCGTTTTTCATCTGTTTTTGGTATTTTTGCATTTGAGACATGTAAAACACTTTCCTGGGATATTTTCACTATTTTGATTCATTATTGAGTGTTTTTGGATGTTTTGGCAGCTCAGAAATGGTAAAAATGATGAGTATTTACACACTCATCAATAGCAAACTTTTCGAGAACCTTAACTTAGTTTTTCGAAAACTTTACACTTTGGTTTAACATTTCATTTCGAAATTTTTGTAAGAAAATTTTCGAAAATCCTTTCATTTTCGAGAACTTCAGAGTTTATCGAGATTTTTCAATTTTTTCGAGAACTTGAAAATTTTTCGAGAACCTGTATTTATCGAGAAACTTGGATAATTTTTTCGAGAACTTGTGTAACTTATCGAGAACTTGGGTGAATTTATCGAGAACTTGAAAAATTTTCGACAACTTGGGTAAATTATCGAGAACACAACAAAGTTTCAAGAATTTTGACAAAAGTGAGGTTTTTGACGACCAAACTTCAAACGGCCATAACTTTTGAACCGTAACTCCGTTTTCGACGAATCAGCTGTCAAAACGACCGTCAGACAGAGGAGAACGACACGCTAAATCGATTTTGCCGAAGTTTCGAGGCCTAAAAACGCTCTGAGAAGAAGTTATTGAGGTTTTAAGGTTTTAGTCAAATATTTCACCGTCAAATTTTGCAACAACTTACTCCAAACTCAACTCCTATTTCGTTGGAACGATCCAAGAATCAACTTTATCCATCTAAACTTCATCAAATGGCATCTCAGCAAGATATTCATGCAGCCGGTGCGGAAAACCGACCTCCTATGCTTGAAAAAGGTGGATATTTCCCATGGACAAGCCGCATGCTTCGTTACATCAAAACTAAGACTGATGGTAACCTCATGCTCAACTCCATTAAGAATGGTCCATTTCAGCCAAGACAAGTTCAAGTTGCCGGTGATCCAAACTCAACAAATCCTACTGAACCATACATGCGCTTACAAACAGAAGAAGATTACACTGATGAAGACAAGGCGCAGATCAAAGCTGATGATATGGCAATGCATCTAATCCAACTTGGATTACCTCGGGAGATCTTTGCTGCGGTCGACAGCTGTGACACTGCTCATGCTATGTGGGAACGTGTTAAAAGGATTTGTCATGGAACAGAGATTGGACAACAAGACATTGAGAACAAACTTCTTACTGAATGGGAGAACTTCACATCCACTAAAGGTGAACAGATTGAGTCATACTACACAAGGTTTTGCACATTGATGAATGAGTTAATCAGAAACAAGTTGACACCTCGAACAATTGCAACAAACATCAAATTCGTCAATAACCTTCCAGAAGAATGGGGTCGTTATGTTACAATTGTTAATCAGACAAAGGACTTACATCAGGTGAATTATGATCAACTCTATGACTTTCTGAAGCAAAACCAAGCTGAGGCTAATGAAGTTAGGAAAGAAAGATTGGCAAAGAATCATGATCCTCTCGCACTAATTGCTAATACACCAACACCATTACAAGTGAACACTCAACAACCATCATCATCCACTCACAACTACATGCAACCATCATACATTCAACAACCAACACCGGTCTACCAACAACAATTCTACCCACAACAACAAGAAGTTATTCCACAACAGACATACCCACAATTCCAAGAACCAGAATTCACTGACAATGATGAAGCTGCTGCAGCATTGACTCAAGCGTTTGCTTTTCTGTCAAAGGCATTCCAAGGACGCTATTCTACACCAACAAACAACAACCAAAGGATTTCATCGAATACTCGTAACAGGCAGATCGCTCAGCCGAGTTTCAATATGGGCAACGGAGGCCAAATGGTTGGAGTTTATGGGAATCAGCAAGGATATGCTACGGGATTTAATATGGGCAATCAGAATATGCAGAATGCAGGTCAGTATGCAGGGAATCAGTATGGTCAGAATGCAGGGAATCAGTTGGGTCAGATTGTTGGAAATCAGAGGGGTCAGAATGTTGGTAATCAGGCAATGGGTAATCAGAATAGAAATGTTGCAGCTCCAGTAGTTGGGAATTTGGGAAATATGAATCAGGGTAATCCGGTAAAGTGTTTCAACTGCCAGGGTGTAGGTCATATGGCAAGGAACTGTCCTACTAAGCCAAACAAGAAAGATCTAGCGTACTTGCAGAAAGCAGTAATGTTGGCACAAAAGGCAGAGGCAGGGTTTCAGTTGAATGCAGAGGAGAATGACTTTATGGCTCTTATGGATGACATGGAAGATAGAGAAGATATCGATGCGAACTACATATTCATGGCGAATCTTCAGGAAGCTAAGTATGACACGGATTCTGACACACTTCCTGTTTATGACACCAATGCACCATCTGAGGTATCTAACTTCAACACATGTCACAATAATGATATATTTGATATGTCTCCTCATGAGGAACCGCATTTTGAGAAGCAAGCAACCACTTATGATACATACCTGGACACGCCAAGTAGTAGCAATACTCCTTCCGCAACTCCAGATGTGAATCATAATGGAGGCTTCGTTTCACAGCATGCTGAGAATGATGAGGAAACACGTGCTTTGTTTGAATCATTATTGAATAATTGTCGTATTGAAATTGAGAATGTGCAAAAGGTCAATCGCGATGTTAAGGCCGTGAATGTTAAATTGACCGCTGAGCTTGAGAGTTACAAATCAACCGTTAAAGCTTTTGAATTTCATAACAAAAGATTGTCTGAATTAGAAACTGGTTATCAAAATTCCGTTTCAGAGAAACAAAAATTGCAACTCAAGTTTGACACACTTGATGTTAATTCTTTCAAAAAGATAAAATCTTTAAACACGGAAATTTCTGATTTACAAAACCAACTTTCTAAACAAAAAACAGCTTATTCCAATCTTGAAAAAGAAATGGATGAGTTGAAAAAGGATTTTGCAAAGAAAGAAGACAAACTTTTGGAAGAAATCGTAGAGTCAGAACACATGATTGCTCATTTAGAGGAATTAGTGGTTAAGTCGGGTCAGTCGAGTCAAACAATGAAAATGATTTCAAATCAAATTCATCCGATTTACCATACGAAACATAAAATGGGTCTTGGTAACAACACCCCTTGTAATCTCAAGAAAGCTCAGCAAGAACAGAATGTTTTGTACAATGGTAATGTGATTTATACCAAACATGATCCTCCCGTCGTTCGGGATTCTGTGCTAACGATTGAACATGTCGAAGAGAGCATTAATAAAATGAAACAAAAGGATTTGAAACCCATTGATTACAACAAATTGAACAAACTTTTGGGAATCACTTTTGTTCCACAAACAGAACCATCTGCGCTTTCCATTAAACGACCATTTGCGAAATTCTTGTCTAAAAAGAAAGTTGTTTCCAAATCTCTTTCAAAATTAGAACAAATGTCCTCTAACAACACTTTTAAAACAAGTGAGGCTAGAAACATTCTCGATGACGTTAAAATGAGAATTCAAGAACTTCAAAACATTGTTAAATCCAAAACTTCCATTGATATTAACAACTGGCATTCTAGTTTTCACATCGAACAGCAGAAGGTGTTTCAAAACGAAATTACTATTCCACTGAATAACATCAGCGCGAGTGTAAAAAATTTTGAACTAGTTTTCTTAAAAGAAACGGCCGACTTTGTCAAGGACCACAAATCCCTGGTAACCGAAGCTAATGATATTCGTGAAAACATGATTGTTTTGGAAAACCTAAATGATTCTCTCTTCGAAGCTGTTATGACCACTGATATTATGTCCATCATTTTACAAACATACTCTGTTCAAGACGATGAAAGACTGAGAGCTGAGACCTCCGAAATTGTTTCAAAATATGAAAATGCTCTCATAAAGCTTGAAAAAGAAAATGTGTCATATTTTAAACAACTTGATCGAAAAAAGGAAGAATGCAAGTATGACAAATTGTCGTATGAGCGTGCCTTAAAGAACATGAAAGAGCAAAATGATCTTTTGAGGACTCAGCTTGAAAGTCAAAAAGGAAAGGGTGAGGAAACTAAGTTTGCAAAACCATTGACTTCGGAGAAACCAAATGTTTCAAACACGGTTCTAAAACCAAAAATGTCAATTTCAAGGTTTGCTCCAAAAGTTGATGAGAAGAAGGATTTGACAAAACCAGTCACTCCAACACCCTCGCCCAAGAAAAGTGAAAATGAAAAGATTGTTGATAAAGGAAAAGCGGTTGTCGAAACACCAAAAGTGATAGCACCTGGCCTTTTTAGGATTAGTCCCACTAATGTGTTTGCCTCCACTTCTAAGACAAATGAGTGCAAAAAGGATACTTCTAAAAAGTCTAGTGATGCTAAAAAGGACAACAATATAAATCCTAACGCGTGTGCCTTACCTTCTACAGGATTAGAAAGCACCTCTAGGAGCAGCAGACTAAAGCCTAAGAGCAATACAAGGAACAATAGAGTCTCGCCTGTCTCTAAGAGTAGTAGCAAGAATAAAGTTGAAAAAGTAGAAGAACACCCTAGGAATTTATCGCTTTGTAATAAGAAACATGATTCATCTGAATGTAATGTCGAAAGTACTGGTTCTAATGCATGTAATGACTCTGTTTGTTTGATATGCAAGAAATGTTTAATTAATGATGTTCATGATGAATGTGTTTCCAAGAATGTGAATGTTACGCCTGAACAGAAGAATGTTCCAAAAAAACCTAGTGCTAGATCCAGATCTATAGAAAGATTAGTTGCACGATTTAGGACTACCACTATTAGTCGAATGCCTAGGAACTATCTTAAGTTTTGTATGTGGATTCCGACGGGTAGAGAGTTCACTCTTAAGGAAGGAAAATTAGAAATAACTCAAGCTAAACAAGTAGCAACTGTCTATGAGTGTGATTCTGCTTTTACTCCTAACCCCATGGAACCAAATTCAACACGGTTTCCAAATACAAACTCTTCTGTTCTTGGCAGGTTATCGAAATATGTCTTTGGATCGTCGACTCGGGTTGCTCCAAGCACATGACCGGGAATTTAAAGCTGCTGATCAATTTCGTTTGGAAATTCATGGGAACTGTACGCTTTGGAAATGATCATGTAGCAGCTATTCAGGGTTATGGAGATCTTCGGTTTGAGAATTTTTTAATCACTCGAGTTTACTACGTCGAAGGGTTGGGACACAACTTGTTTTCAGTTGGGCAGTTTTGTGATGCAGATTTAGAAGTTGCATTCAGGAGAAACACGGTTTTTATTAGAAATTTGGTTGGTGATGATCTCTTAACTGGTAATCGTAGTACAAACTTGTATGCTATCGACATCAACCAAATGGCTTCTACATCACCAATTTGTCTTATGACAAGGGCAACCGAAACTAAGTCCTGGCTGTGGCATAGACGTTTATCCCATCTCAATTTCGACACCATCAACAAGTTAGCCAAAGACAACATCGTCACCGGACTTCCTAAGTTCAAATACACCAAGGAACACCTATGTCCATCATGCGAACAAGGAAAAAGTAAAAGAGCATCATATAAACCCAAAACCGTACCTAGTTCAGAAGCAAGGTTACATATGTTGCACATGGACTTATGTGGCCCAATGAGAGTTGAAAGCATTAATAGGAAGAAGTATATTCTTGTTATTGTTGATGATTATTCAAGATATACTTGGGTAAAGTTTTTGAGATCAAAAGACGAAGCACCAGGCATCATAATCACCTTTCTGAAGCGTATTCAAGTTCTACTTCAAGCTCCAGTAAGGATTATAAGAACAGACAATGGCACAGAATTTACAAACCAGGAGTTAAGAACTTACCTTGAAGATGTTGGAATCACACACCAAACATCAGTTGTTAGAACTCCACAGTAGAATGGGGTAGTTGAAAGAAGAAACAGAACTCTTGTGGAAGCTGCTCGCACAATGCTAATTTTTTCTAGTGCACCTCTATTCTTATGGGCAGATGCTGTTGCCACTGCTTGTTTCACTCAAAACAGATCCCTAGTCCATCCGAGATTCAATAAAACCCCATATGAGCTAGTGAACAACCGTAAACCTGACATCTCTTATCTTCACGTGTTTGGCGCTTTGTGCTATCCGACGAATGACAGAGAAGATCTAGGGAAGTTAAAAGCTAAGGGTGATATTGGAATCTTCATTGGATATTCAGAAAACTCGAGGGCATTCAGGGTGTATAATAGAAGAACGAAAAAGATAATGGAGACGATGAATGTGAAGTTTGACGAGATTTCACAGATGGCTTCTGAGAGATACGCTCTAGAACCCGCGCTTAATCCAATGGCTTCTAATCAAAATGGATTAGGACCCGCACCAAACCAGCAGACTTCTGGACACATCAGTTCAGGACTCGTACCTCAAGGAGCTCAATCAACAAACACGGATAAACCTTCAGAACAAGAACTGGAAAACTTCTTCGAGTTAATGTTTGATAAATATTATGGTGGTACTTCGACTAATGCATCTCAACAACATTCCGCTGCACCCGCTCAAAACCATCAACCACCACCATCACAAGATGCATCTACAACAATCGAAGCTGAAGCACCAACTACATCAACATCATCTACATCTACTCAAGAAACTCCAGTACTTGACACTGAAATACCAAGAGTTGATGAGCAAAACCAAAACACAAATTTTCAAGAAGAACCAACAAATAATTCAAACGATGCTGAGTTAGAAGAAGAAGAAGAAGTATTTGAAAACCCGTTTGCATCAGACTCTGCTAAATCTTCTTCAAGGTTACAAGAACCATCTAACACACATTCGTTCAACCAAAGGTACCCTTCTATGTTTCAATGGACAAAAGACCATCCGTTGGTACATGTTATTGGTGATCCTTCAATGCCAGTTCAGACGAGGAGACAACTTGCCACCGATCTCGAATTGTGCATTTACATTTGCTCAATAAGCAACAAAGTACCTAAGAACATTCGGGAAGCAATGGCAGAAAACCCATGGATTGAAGCGATGCAGGAGGAATTTCTTCAATACCTGTTACATGATAGTTGGGAACTTGTTGAACGACTACTTGATAAACGAGTTCTTGATCTCAAGTGGTTGTGGAAGAACAAACTGGATGAGGAAATGACTGTTATTCGCAACAAAGCTCGTCTCGTGGCTAAAGGTTATCCACAAGAAGAAGGGATAGATTTCGAAGAATCATTCGCGCCTGTAGCTAGACTAGAAGCAGTCCGGATTTTCTTAGCCTATGCAGCTCACAAAAACATCACAGTCTATCAGATGGACATTAAGACAGCTTTCTTGAATGGAACTCTGAAAGATGAAGTGTATGTGAGTCAGCCAGAGGGATTCATCGACAAAGATCATCCAGACTACGTCTACAAGCTTAAGAAAGCAATTTATGGTCTAAAACAAGCTCCAAGAGCGTGGTATGACGAACTATCATCTTTCTTGCTCAAAAACAATTTCACAAAAGGAACGGTTGATGACACCTTGTTTATCAAAAAATTCAAAGATGACATTTTGATCGTTCAAATTTACGTGGACGACATAATTTTTGGATCAACCAATCCTAACCATTCAAAACATTTTGAAAATCTCATGAAAAGCAAATTTGAAATGTCCATGATGGGGGAACTAAAATTCTTTCTTGGTTTACAAATACATCAATCCCCTCGTGGTATTTTTATCAATCAAGCTAAATATACGATAGAGATTTTGAAAAAACATGGAATGGAAAACTGTGATTCTGTTGGTACACCAATGGTCTCTTCACCAAAAATAGGTGCTGATTTGTTTGGGAAACCTATCGATCCGAAGAAATATCGGAGCATGATCGGTTCTCTCATGTACCTAACTGCTAGCCGACCAGACATTCAATTTGCTGTATGTTTATTAGCACGGTTTCAGGCAAAGCCTACCGAACTTCACCTCAAAGAGGTTAAACGGATCTTTCGGTACCTACGAAGCACCATTAACATGGGACTTTGGTATCCGAAGGATTCGGAGTTTAATCTAACAGCATTTTCAGATGCAGACCATGCTGGTGATCAAGTAACAGCAAAGAGTACATCAGGTGGAGCACAATTTTTGGGTGAAAAGCTTGTAAGCTGGTCTTCAAAGAAACAGGATTGTACTGCGCTATCAACCGCCGAAGCCGAGTATGTGTCTCTATCTGCGTGTTGTGCCCAAGTTCTATGGATGAGGACACAGCTCACAGATTATGGCTTTACTTTTGACAGAATACCTATGTATTGTGACTCAAAAAGTGCCATAGCCATCTCGTGCAATCCCGTACATCACTCTAAGACGAAGCATATCAAAGTCCGCTACCATTTCATCAAAGAACACGTGGAAGAGGGTACTGTTGAATTATTTTTCGTTAAGACTGATTATCAACTCGCCGATCTATTTACTAAAGCCCTTCCAAAAGAACGGTTTGACTATTTAGTTCGACGAATTGGCATGCGAAGCCTAACTCCTGAGGAGCTAGAACGTCTTCTCGAATCTTCTTGAAAAATGTTTTCAAAATCGCTTCGCTATAAATATTTTTGTAAAACAAAATACAAAATTTGAAAAACCAACAAAAACAAAATACAAAAATATAAAATTTTCAAAAATACAAAAACAATATAAAATCAAAAAATCCAAAAATATTCTTCTCACGACATGTCTCTCGTATAAATCAATATTCTGTACGTTTCTAGAAATGTCATTCAACAATGATACGGACATGTACAGATGCTTGAGCGGGAGTTCTTTTTAATGTTTTTCTAAAACATGTCGTTTCTCAAAAGTTTCTTCACAATGGTTTTCGTATACTTCAGTACGAAACCCGTACTTAAATGATGACTTCTGATTATATTTCAAATCAAGGACTCGTACGTTCAATGACGAACTCTTTTTCAAAAAAGTTCGAGTCTAAACAAACGAAAAAGATTTCAAACATAAACTCGTTTTCCAACAAAATTCTTGAGCACTTTTTCAAGATTGTTCAAAAGATTTCTCAAAATCTCTCAAAATTAGTGCTCAAGATAGCTCCCTCAAAATCCTTAATTGATTTTAAATATGCTATCATTAAGGGGGAGTATAAAAAGAAAAAAATGTTCCAAATTCATGCAGAATCTGTCTTTCTCTCCAAAAGCTTTTTCTTAATCTGTTGATATCAAAAATATCACGCTATGCTATTTTTGAGGGGGAGAAGACATGATTAAAATGTGATCAAAGATGTTTAAAGTATGTGACTGAATCTCAGAAGAGCTCGACTCAGATAGTACCAATGAATTGACGAAGCTTAAAATGTCAGTAATCGAAAAGACTTGTCCTGGACGGGTAATAATTTCAAGCTAGTCTAACTAGTGATGTAAGCGTGTCTCGAATAGGACTTGTCTGAGTAGAATGTACCGTATCGAGAAACTTTCTTTGGACTTGACCAGGACGGGTAATAATTTCAAGCTAGTCTAACTAGTGATGTAAGCGTGTCTCGAATCGGTCATGTTCACTGAAAGTGGATCAATTCAAAAGTGCAAACTCCTCCCGCATGTGCAAATTTCTTAACAATCCATGAGCACATGTGAAGGGGGAGTCCTTCAAAAGAAATGCAAAACTCTCGAAGTGTCAATAATGTGTTTTATTATCATAAACACTTTGAGAGATTTTTCACAAAAAGGTTTTTTGGCATGTGATCAATAATAGGATAGTCATGGAGTTATAAGGCGACTAAGGTTAGGAAAAACCGTCCTATGATCCGCCAGAGCCGGAGGGATCTACCCAAGGACAATTCCAATAGATTAGAATTAGAAGTCCTTAGGTATGATTGAAAAAAGGAGAAAATGAGAAAGGAGAAAGAAGGGGTTGAAGAATTAAAAAGAAAAGTTATGAAAAAGGGTGAAAAGAAATAGCCCTCCAAATGTTCAACCTTAGGGCAGACACCGGGTACAATTCATATGCTACTGGTTGTTACTAAGGTGACACCGGTATTGAAGACTAAGACGTCATGGACCCAGTGACGCACTGCACTAAACCTTCTTAACCACTCAAGTTCTCTTAAAAGAGCTTGTTTCATTCTCACGGGGAACCGGCGTAATCTATCGACCTGTCTCTTAGAGATGGTTGGTATTGAAGCAGGAGACCTCTCCCTAATCTCCGCATAGGAAACCAAATGTGCACTTATCGAGTCTAGAGCCCCGAGATTCATCAAAAGATCTCATAGGAACATATGATATCTCTACACTGGTTGTTCAACATTAAGGACGCCAGATGTAAACTTAAGAGTCCTACGCAGATCTTAGCAATCTGCCAGAACATTTATGAGAGGATTCACTTTTGTGATTCTCAATGATTGAATGGAAACTCCTGCCAGGGTCAACATCAAGCAGCCCTGACAGCAGGTCACTTCGGTAATTCTTTATGGGTTACGCCTAGTGTTCGCGGTGGTTTCAAACGGTCTACAGTCGTGGAGTGATCCCCAGCGACTCACCCAGTCATTGAGCTACTAAGTAGGTCTTGTAATCTCTCTCGGGAGTATCTGACATGGGAACGGCCTTGGTAAGGGTTAGAAGGAGTCTTCACACTATGCTGTTGACGATCTCTAATTCTTATCTGTAAGTACCGGATGTTTTATTGCTAACTGTTTATATGCAGGGACACTTCATCTCCATGGCGACAGATTCCACATGCTCATACATACATCTGGAAGTTAAAGAAAGCTCCCTCAAAGATCTATACAACACAAAGTTCAAAGAAAGATTCTACGCCAAAAAGAAGAATCTACAAAGTATAAAGACTAAAGATCAAAGTGAAAGAAAGGGAACTACATGCTTATGAATATCAAAGTCCAAAGATGTATGAGCATGTTGGAATGGCAAACAACCACCACAGACGCAGAAGTGACAAAAGGCAGATAACTCCACATCACAAAGGAACAAAGAACGATGAAAAATCAGTTATCGAAGATCACAAAGCATGAAGGAACAAAGACTAAAGACTATTCTACAATGACACACAAAGTAAAAGACAAAGAACACGGAAGACCCACTCACGTGGAGCATCATTCGAATGACCACCCCTTAGGGGGAGATTGTTAGCATCAAAAATATGTATTATGAAGTGATGGTCATTCTCATATTGTAACTTTGTGTCGTTTGTTAAGATTAGTAATAGTTTAGTCATTGGGCCTTGGACTTGGCAAGCTAATATATTATATGCTATGTTTCATAAGCCTAGTTATCTTATCATGTAACCAAGTCCAAGCCCAAGCCCATAGAAAGCCCGTAGGGCATCTCATGTATCTTACTATTTAAACACCTCAAAGGCTCATTTGAGGTGTGTGCTTGTGTGTGTATTTGTGTGTGTTTTCTTTGAATAAAAGGTTCTCATTTCCATCTCTCTCTCTCTATACACGAATCACATATATATACATCAAGTCACCATCTTTCCATCTTTCCTTCTTATTGTGCTTATATTGTGTGTGATAAAGTTGTGATATTCAAGGTCCTACAGAATCCGTCGATTTGATAATCCTCATATTTATTTACGTAACATACCGTTCCAAGATTACACCCAACCTAAAGCACATAGCACATAAATACTATATGGTAGATATCATAGTCTAATAAATTCCTCATATATATCGTCAAATTGGCCAGATTTCCCGATATATACACTCGCAATTTATTACACTTTACACATACCACAACCTATGGGCGTCGTAGGATACGATGCCCATTAATATATTCATTTCATATAGCCAAATAACCCGATTCAACCTTTCGGTTAAGTGGTTATTTAGTTATAGAAAACGTTTATATTAATCGTCATATAACCGTGACAACACGAAAGTCACAATTATAACTTACCTGGACTCGAGTGACAACGATTCCGCATAACTCGATAAGTTTATTTATTATATATAACAAAATGACCTTTTTATTAAATGTTTAATAATTGTCGAGAGTTTCTCGTTTTATAACAAATTTTTATAATAATAATACGTTCAATAATATTACGCCACATTCGTAGCCTAATATATATCTAGTCGTATTATTTATAATATGACTCGTGATTAATATTATTACTAATATACGCGTCTATATAATTATATATCCGTTATTCACGTCTATATATTCATATAAACATTTATATCATCAATAATTATTATTACGAGTTTTATTACTTCTGTTTTAATTGTAATAGTTATCGAGTCACGCGAAATGGTCACATGTCCGAGTCATGACTCTCGGCTCATTGTCCAAGTCCAACATAATATAAAAGTCATAACCGTCAATAATATCTCCGTCCAACACAATCTCAATCCACGTGCTACAACAATAGGGTCCGACTACGGTGCCCGAGTAACCTATCTCCGTCAATCTAAGTGACCGTCTCACAATCGGTCCCCAATCACACTTCTCGTCAACAACTCCACAATACCAAATATCCATTGTCGAGACCAAATGTGGTCTCGACCCACAAGTATTCGGTCAAAATATTCAACCAATGCCGAATCAAAACCAAGTTACCAATACAAGTCATAAGTAAATAATTATAACCAAGTCACATTCGGGTTGGTTTACCAAGCCAAACCCGGGTCTATACGACTCAATTGAGTCGCGGCACACAACACGAGTCACAAGGACTCGAACCAAGACCAAGAGATCACCAAAAATAAGCTCCAATGAGCCATACAAAACTGCCCAAATCGACCCACTTGGGTCGCGGCATCATCAACAACAAATCGACCAAAAATCAAGACTCAATCGAGTCTAGTCAAACTCCCAAGCAAACAATCATGAAAACCAAGATTCCAAGGTCACAACAAGAAGGATAACGAGCCACATGGCTCGAACCCACATCAATCCGTGAGTCCAAGACTCACGGTTCGTTCGACCCCATGAGATATCACCAAGACCCGGATACCAAACTCATTCTTAATATCAAAAATCATTATTTCCCAACATAATATTTCGATTCCCGTCAAAAATCATCCGTGTAGCCACGGATTGGTCACCATATCGAGGTACCCAAGGTACCAACACGAGCTCACTCACCTTCTTGAACCTCCAAACGTGCGGATCTAGTGAAAATAATAATAACTCGACCGGATCTTTAAAGATTTCGTGATGTTAATGGATGTTTTAGGGTGCGTATGATATACCAAAAGAAAGAGGATGAAATAAGGAACAAGATGGTGGTGTTTGTTTGGTGATGAGGGTGGCGGTGTGATGGTGGTGGCCGGAACAGTGGTTCGGCGGCTAGGGTTTATCAAAGAGAGAAAAGAGAGAGATGAGAATGAAGTGGTGAGGGTGAGGTGTGTTTGTGTTGCTTATGAACCGAAAACCACAAGGACCCAATTTGTAGTTTACTTTTTATTATTTTTATTTCTTTTATAAAATGTTATTAATAATAATAATAATAATAATAATAATAAAAATAATAATAATAATAATAATAATAATAATAATAATAATAATAATAATAATAATAATAATAATAATAATAATAATAATAATAATAATAATAATAATAATAATAATAATAATAATAATAATAATAATAATAATAATAATAATAATAATAATAATAGTAATAATAATATTACTAATGGTGTGGAGCGGGTAACGTGGTAAATGTAAAAACATGTGGCCCGAACCCGAACTCATTTCAAACGTTAATATCTCCCGAAAAACATTCTCGTAAATAATTATATATAGTCGGACTCGTAAAACGAATCATAAAATTTTTGTTAGGTAAACCTAGTGCCAGAGTCAACGTAGTACCAGTGAGAATTTAATAATACATCACCGAGTCATAACATCAAGAATGAATTATGAAAATAATTCACAAATTCCATAACATCAAATCATAAAATAGGTCTTACAAGTTCGTTGTGAAATAAAATTTCAATTAAAAATTATAAACGAACTTTAACGTAATGCGGGTTTTTAAAATAACTCCCTAAACTGCCGGTTGTCACATCCTCCCAGTCTCAGAAGAAACCCATCAAGGGTTTCACTCGGAAAAAATTCATCTACGAAGTGAAAAGCTTCGGATACCTCTTCCGGAACTCGTCCTCACGTTCCCACGTAAATTCTGGTCCATGTCGGGAATTCCAACGAACCTTGACGAGCGGAATGCGACTTCGCTTGAGTCGTTTAACTTCACGATCTAAAATCTCAATTGGCTCTTCCACGAAATTCAATTTCTCATCAACACGAATATCCTTCATTGGCACAACAGGCATCTCATCAGAAAGACATTTCTTCAAATTACAAACGTGGAACACGTCGTGAACTTTACTCAGTTCATGTGGTAATTCCAACCTTTAAGCCACGGGCCCAATTCTTTCTAAGGTCAGAAATGGTCCAATGTAGCATGGGTTGAGTTTACCACGTTTCCCAAAACGTATTACACCCTTCCAAGGCGAGACTTTCAGCATTACTTTGTCTCCAACCTGGAACTCTAATGGTTTACGTCTCTGATCAGCGTAGCTCTTCTGCCTATCTCTGGCTGCTTGCAATCGATCACGAATCTGAGCTACCTTCTTAGTAGTTTCCAAAATCAGTTCAGGGCCTGTGAGTTGACTATCTCCAACTTCTGCCCAACCAATAGGCGAACGACCCTTTCTGCCATACAAAGCTTCGAATGGTGCAGCCTTAAGACTTGTGTGGTAGCTATTATTATAGGAGAATTCCGCAAGGGGTAAATACTTCTCCCAGCCTTTACCAAAGTCTATGATGCATGCACGAAGCATATCCTCTAACGTCTGAATGGTCCTCTCACTTTGACCATCGGTTTGGGGATGATATGCAGTACTCATATCAAGCCTCGTCCCCAAAGCCGTTTGAAGTGATCGCCACAAAGCTGACGTAATACGGCTATCGCGATCCGAAATGATAGATATCGGGACTCCATGACGCGAAATAATTTCCTTCACATATAACCTCGCAAGTTTATCCACACTATCATCTTCACTAATTGCTAGGAAATGAGCAGACTTTGTCAAACGATCCACAATTACCCAGATAGCGTCACAACCGCTAGCCGTCCTCGGTAATTTGGTAATGAAGTCCATAGTAATCCGCTCCCATTTCCAGACTGGATGTTCTGGTTGCGTTAGCAATCCTGACGGTCTCTGGTGTTCAGCTTTATCCTTAGAACATGTCAAGCACTTACTAACGTACAATGCTATATCTGCCTTCATGTTTGGCCACCAATAGAACTTCTTAAGATCTTGATACATCTTGTCAGAACCAGGATGAATAGAGTACTTTGACTTATGCGACTCATGCATAATTAGCTCCCGAATTCCTCCATACAAAGGTACCCAAATCCGATCTCCAAAACATAACAATCCATCGGAACGCTTAACAAATCCTTTCTCATTCTCAGCCATCCCAAATATATTCTCGGCAGATCTGTTTTCTGCTTTCAACGCTTCCGTTTGGACTTCAAATATTTGAGACGGTAATGGCGATACAATTGTCATTCCCAATGACCTAACTCGTAACGGTGGTATTCTTTCCTTTCGACTAAGAGCATCAGCAACAACGTTTGCTTTACCAGGATGGTAGCGAATTTCGCAATCATAATCGCTTAGCAACTCAATCCAACGTCGTTGTCTCATATTGAGCTCTTTTTGATTCAAGATGTGTTGTAGACTTTTGTGGTCAGTAAATACAACACACTTGGTTCCGTACAAGTAATGTCTCCATATTCTTAAAGCGAAAACCACAACACCTAATTCCAAATCATGGGTAGTGTAGTTTTTCTCATGCTTTTTGAGCTGTCGGGAAGCATAAGCTATCACCTTCTCTCGTTGCATTAATACGGCTCCCAATCCTTTATGTGAGGCGTCACAATAGACGACGAAATCCTCGTTACCTTCTGGTAATGCTAAGATAGGAGCACTACACAACATCTTCTTAAGCAATTGAAATGCTTCCTCTTCTTTATCTCCCCATTCATACGTAACACTCTTTTGAGTCAATTTGGTCAATGGTTTAGCTATCTTCGAAAATCCCTCAATAAATCTTCGGTAATAACCAGCTAAACCCAAAAATTGACGAACTTCGGTTGGGGTCGTAGGTGCAGCCCAATCTTTTATCGCCTCAATCTTAGCAGGATCCACATGGACTCCTTGTCTATCAATCACATGACCTAAAAATTGTACCGTCGGAATCCAGAAGTCGCATTTCGTAAACTTGGCATAAAGTTTTTCCTTCCTGAGCAATTCTAAGATGAGTCTTAGATGCTCCTCATGCTCCTTCTCACTCTTTGAATAAATCAGAATATCATCGATGAACACAATCACGAACTTATCTAAGTAAGGCTTACACACCCGATTCATGAGATCCATGAATATTGCCGGTGCGTTAGTCAACCCAAACGGCATCACCTGAAACTCGTAATGCCCGCAACGGGTTCTGAAAGCCGTTTTCGGAATATCTTCCTCGCGAACTCGAAGTTGATGATATCCCGATCTCAAATCGATCTTCGAGTACACACTCGATCCTTGGAGTTGATCGAACAAGTCGTCGATCCTAGGTAACGGGTATCTATTCTTCACCGTTAACTTATTCAACTCTCTGTAATCAATACACATACGAAACGATCCATCCTTCTTCTTCACAAATAAGACTGGGGCTCCCCAAGGTGAAGAACTTGGTCTTATGAATCCTTTTTCGGCTAACTCCGCCAATTGTTTTGACAATTCTTCTAGCTCGGTATGTGCAAGATGATAAGGCGCTCGTGCTACAGGTGCAGCACCAGGTATCAACTCAATCTGAAACTCCACTTGTCTAGTCGGCGGAATTCCCGGCAAATCATCGGGAAACACATCAGGAAAATCACGAACTATAGGCACATCTCCAATGCACCTTTCCTTCTTCTTCGTCCCTTCTTTCTCAAAAATTTGAGCTAAGAAAATGTAACATCCCTTCTCCATTAGCTTGGGCAACTTAGTGCACGAAATCACTGCTAATCGGGATGGGCTCCTAGAATCCTTTCGATCTCCTAATATATTTAGGACTTCCTTTCCGTATGGTACACGCACGATCTTCTCGTCGCAAAGTATGTGAGCACGATACTTCGACAACCAATCCATACCAATGATGACATCAAAACTTCCTAACGTGACGGGTAGAAGATCTATGTTGAAAGGGTGGTTCAAGAAATTTAACGTACAACCGCGAATGATGGTATTAATCCTTTCTATATTCCCATTAGCTAACTCAATATCATATCCAATTCCTAAGGCCATCGGGGGTTTCTCTAGTAAGGGTGCAAACGTAGTGGACACAAAACTCCTATCGGCACCAGTATCAAATAGTATGGAAGCATAACGATTATTGAGAAGGAACGTACCAGTAACGACGTTCGGATCTTCTCCTCTCTCGTTCCCGAGTGCATACACTCTTCCCTGAGCAGCTCGAGCTTCCACACGTTGGTCCCCATTATCTTGTCGTCCACGGTTTCCTCCAGCTCCACGGTTTCCATGATTGTACCCATTACCACCCGAGCCTTGGTTTCCACGGTTCCACGATTCTCTACACTCATTCCGATAGTGTCCCTTCTTTCCACACCCATAACAAGTAACATCTGCCTTGTTTCTCATCTCAGGAGCAGCTTGAACCATAGCAAGAGGTCGGGCTCTACAATCCCTAGCTGTGTGTCCTTTCTTTGAGCAATTCTGGCATTTCACACTACACCATCCAGTATGACACTGGTGGCAATGATCACACTTGGGTGCATCACCGTTCGGATTCTTCTTATCTCCATTCCCAATAGCATAAGCCTTAGCTTGTCTCTTGCTTCGGTGATCATTACCCTTAGAGTGACGGTCTCTCTTTCTCTTTCCATTCTTCTCCTTATCAGCTTCTTCTAGTTCCAATGAATCCATAAGTTGTTGAGCAATTGTGATTGCCTCATGGATGTTTGCAGGTCTAGCAGAAATTACATCATTTCTCGTAGCTACAGGCAACCCATCAGTATACCTCTCGATCTTTTGAGTCTCGGTTTTCACCATATCTGGGCACAACAAGACCAATTCCTGGTAACGACAATTGTAAGTCGTCATATCATTACCTTTCACCTTGTGGTTCCAAAACTCAATCTCTAGCTTCTTGACCTCATTCCTTGGGCAATAAGTCTGAATCAGCAGAGACTTAAATTGCTCCCAAGTCATGGCATAAGCTACATCACTCCCAACTGAATTTCGGTAATTGTTCCACCAAGTTAAAGCTTCATCCTTGAAAGTAAAAGAAGCAAACTTTACCTTCGCATTCTCCGCACAACCACTAACATTAAACACTGACTCAGTCTTCTCAATCCACCTAACCAGGTAAACCACTCCTTCAGTTCCACCAAACTCAATAGGTCCACAAATCTTAAACTCCTTGTATTGACATCCATTAGCACGAACAGGTGGAAAAGTTCCAGCAGAATTGTTGGAATGATTTGACTCAGCTAGTAGTTCAGCAACTCTTTGCTCCACAAGTTGATTGATCATTGCTTGATCCACAGTAGGTGCATTAAGTGGAACATGATCATTGTCTCCCTGAACATCAACATTTTGATTCCTGTTGTTGCGGTTAGTAGTGTCCAGGTTGTCAGGAGTAGGGGTTTCAACATTTCGAGTAGGTCGGCGTCCTCGGCGACCAGGAGTAGTCACAGCAGGACCAGTTCTGGTAGCTCTAACAGGGTTTCGTCGTGTTGCCATTAATCAGTAACATCATACAAGTTCATGAGTCTCCAATAGAACTTATCGATATGCTCAACAAGAGTAATTCAACGAAGCCAATCCATGGAAAGAATAGCAACAATACACCACGTAACATCAATAAAGCGAATAAGGACTCAATTTCCATAATACCCAAAATCACATAATACCATATACTAATAACCATCCACCGTACAATAGCGATCTAACATCGTTCCAACTAACGGATAATACAAAACGTACTAATCGTTCCAAAAGAGACGAATACTGAACAAAATACATCAAAATATGATAACTAGCTTTTCTAACCGAACACTCCTCGGTTAAGAAAGCAACAAGACAACATAAACCAATCAACTAGCCACGCTGCTGGCGGGGTCTACTCAACTCCTGCCTCAAGCCATCAAGATCCCTCCATAACGATCCTAGCTCCACGCTATGGGTGTCTCGGTCTCTCTTGAGGTCAGCCACCTCTTTCTCGAGCTCGGCATTCCTTTGCCATAGCTTGCGGTCAGCCTCTCGAGCAGTAACAAATCCTCGCTGCAAACTATCGATATGCTCGTGGACCTCCATCAAAACTCTCCTCAGCTCAGTAGTCCTGCCCACAACGACAGTCAAGTCAACTCTTAAATCAGCTAAAAACTCTCCAATAACTCTCTCAAGTCGATCAGATACACGTGCAACTCTCTCACTAAGCTCAGTAATCCGAGCCCACAACCTGCCAATCTCACCCAACTCTGCATGCTCAGCAGAAACCTCAGAAGATGCATCCGACTCAACGGGACTACCAGGTGGCAACTCAAACAAGAACGGATGATCAGGTGAATCAGGCTCAATCGGGTGTACAGGTGAATCAGGCTCCTCAGCCTGAGCTGGTGGTACTAACACATCATCATCATCATCAGGCATCTCATCCTCCTGAGGGTCATCCTCCTCCTCAGGGTCATCATCATCACCCTGCTCAGCCTCCTGAGGGTCATCCTCCTGCTCAGGGTCATCAGCCTCATCCTCACCCTCGTACTCCTCCTCCTCATCGGAAGAGTACCTCATCAATCGTCGTCTCCTACTAGGTGAACCATGTGGAGATGTAGTAGGTGATCTAGGACGACGACGCAATGATGTGGGTGGCGCCTCAGACAGAAGAGAGTGAGCATCAATCTGTAAAGGTGATGGAGTAGGGTGTACCGACATGCGTGCCGTAGCTCGGTGGGCAAAACGTGGGGCCACACGAGCCAAAGCCTGATGAAGAGTAAGCTGCCTCGATGTACCAGGGAGCCCTAGAGAAGATGAGGGTCCCTGCGTAGATGCAGCAGGTAGTGCTGAAGTAGAAGCTGCCTGTGGTACAGTAGCTGAAGACATGGCCATCTGGTAAGGATCATCAGATGCCATAGTGAACTGTGCAGGTAAAACCGGTGCAGGAAGAATGTCCTCGACGACATCGGGAATATGGGAGGCCATGGTATGTGACAATGGCGTAGGGTAGGTGTAAGTGTTTCAAAACAACTAAATCACAACTCATAATACCATACCAAAAATACTCATCAATTAATTCAATCACCTAATCTCAATAAAAAGAATTTCAAACACCGCATTACTAAAATGTTTATAAAACATATAGACCATATAATCCTCGAAAACGCCATCTTATTACTAAAATCCATAAACCTCAAATCATCTCAATAAATCCCAAATCTAACAATCATCTCAAATATCTCATAATACCTCAAATAATAGAAGATGCTTCGGCTTGGCGGGCTGGCGGGCGGTAGTCAAGGATCATTTTCTATGAAATACGGTTATAGTTTAGGCGTTTATTTACCTAGTTCTCTATAACCTTGGCTCTGATACCAATCTGTAACACCCCCAAAATTTGATACAGCGGAAGACTCAACAAGCTTTCGGGGTGCTACGGGGATTGGTATCCAACACAAGACAATATAGAACGAGATAAAGTAAACATAATAAAAACACAACCAAAACGGGGTTTTAAGGTTTACATTTATCCCAACATCATTCAGAGTCAGGCCCAAAATAACATAACAATAGGTCCAAAATTAATTATCAGAGTTTAGAAAAATAGATCCATAAACCATGAGCCACAGCCAAGCCTTCCATTCCAAGCATCCATATCATCACTTAATTACCTGAGAAAACGTGCTAAAAGTCAGCTTTCGCTGGTGAGATCATAGGTTTAAGTTCATCTAACAATATAGTGGACATATACGCAAAACGCTTGCTAGCTAGACTAAGGATTCGCTAAAAGCCTGCGGATACCCTCCGCTCCAACCTAACACACGGATACCCTCCGTTCTAACATAGATATTCGGGTAACCCCCGCAATACCAATAAATACTCGGATAACCTCCGAAGTATTAATAACCTATAGGTGCACACTACAGTATCTAAATAAGTCAACCTTGAATAGTACACACAACATATATGTGACTAAAGCTGACAATCCACCAATAACCAAATAAGTCAACCTTGAATAGTACACACAACATATATGTGACTAAAGCTGACAATCCACCAATAACCAACTAAGCCAACCTTGAATAGTACACACAAAATGTGTGACTAAAGCTGAAAATATATCCTAGTCCATACGCATAAGTTTAGAAAGAATATAAAAGCGATAATAGTCCACATAAAATAATTTGCACGTTTCTCACCCCAAGTATTGAAAACATAGTTCAAGAGTAAAAAGTGGGGCTATGACTCACCTCAAGTCCAGAAAATAGCAAGAAGAAGTCGGTAGAAATAAGATGTATAATAACTCACAAAACAGCAACTACGGACTCGGCACGACCTAACAATATTAACTCGTTCAGAAATCATTTCCTCAAATTCAGAATATTCCCAAACCCGGACGAGAATCCGTTTTATTTCCGAAAATCCATTTCGTATTAGTTTTACGTTTGGTATCCATACGGGTGGTGGGTCGACTCAAAACAAACCAAAAGATCACACAAAGAATAACAAAATAAACTATGGATCTAATATTAGCCCAATATATCATTTAAATAAATCGCCGAAGTTTATCGAATCCGTCGATTTGATAATCCTCATATTTATTTACGTAACATACCGTTCCTAGATTACACCCAACCTAAAGCACATAGCACATAAATACTATATGGTAGATACCATAGTCTAATAAATTCCTCATATATATCGTCAAATTGGCCAGATTTCCCGATATATACACTCGCAATTTATTACACTTTACACATACCACAACCTATCGGCGTCGTAGGATACGATGCCCATTAATATATTCATTTCATATAGCCAAATAACCCGATTCAACCTTTCGGTTAAGTGGTTATTTAGTTATAGAAAACGTTTATATTAATCGTCATATAACCGTGACAACACGAAAGTCACAATTATAACTTACCTGGACTCGAGTGACAACGATTCCGCATAACTCGATAAGTTTATTTATTATACATAACAAAATGACCTATTTATTAAATGTTTAATAATTGTCGAGAGTTTCTCGTTTTATAACAAATTTTTATAATAATAATAATACGTTCAATAATATTACGCCACATTCGTAGCCTAATATATATCTAGTCGTATTATTTATAATATGACTCGTGATTATTATTATTACTAATATACGCGTCTATATAATTATATATCCGTTATTCACGTCTATATATTCATATAAACGTTCATATCATCAATAATTATTATTACGAGTTTTATTACTTCTGTTTTAATTGTAATAGTTATCGAGTCACGCGAAATGGTCACATGTCCGAGTCATGACTCTCGGCTCATTGTCCAAGTCCAACATAATATAAAAGTCATAACCGTCAATAATATCTCCGTCCAACACAATCTCAATCCACGTGCTACAACAATAGGGTCCGACTACGGTACCCGACTAACTTATCTCCGTCAATCTAAGTGACCGTCTCACAATCGGTCCCCAATCACACTTCTCGTCAACAACTCCACAATACCAAATATCCATTGTCGAGACCAAACGTGGTCTCGACCCACAAGTATTCGGTCAAAATATTCAACCAATGCCGAATCAAAACCAAGTTACCAATACAAGTCATAAGTAAATAATTATAACCAAGTCACATTCGGGTTGGTTTACCAAGCCAAACCCGGGTCTATACGACTCAATTGAGTCGCGGCACACAACACGAGTCACAAGGACTCGAACCAAGACCAAGAGATCACCAAAAATAAGCTCCAATGAGCCATACAAAACTGCCCAAATCGACCCACTTGGGTCGCGGCATCATCAACAACAAATCGACCAAAAATCAAGACTCAATCGAGTCTAGTCAAACTCCCAAGCAAACAATCATGAAAACCAAGATTCCAAGGTCACAACAAGAAGGATAACGAGCCACATGGATCGAACCCACATCAATCCGTGAGTCCAAGACTCACGGTTCGTTCGACCCCATGAGATATCACCAAGACCCGGATACCAAACTCATTCTTAATATCAAAAATCATTATTTCCCAACATAATATTTCGATTCCCATCAAAAATCATCCGTGTAGCCACGGATTGGTCACCATATCGAGGTACCCAAGGTACCAACACGAGCTCACTCACCTTCTTGAACCTCCAAACGTGCGGATCTAGTGAAAATAATAATAACTCGACCAGATCTTTAAAGATTTTGTGATGTTAATGGATGTTTTAGGGTGCGTATGATATACCAAAAGAAAGAGGATGAAATAAGGAACAAGATGGTGGTGTTTGTTTGGTGATGAGGGTGGCGGTGTGATGGTGGTGGCCGGAATAGTGGTTCGGCGGCTAGGGTTTATCAAAGAGAGAAAAGAGAGAGATGAGAATGAAGTGGTGAGGATGAGGTGTGTTTGTGTTGCTTATGAACCGAAAACCACAAGGACCCAATTTGTAGTTTACTTTTTATTATTTTTATTTCTTTTATAAAATGTTATTATTATTAATAATGATAATAATAATAATAATAATAATAATAATAATAATAATAATAATAATAATAATAATAATAATAATAATAATAATACTAATAATAATAATAATAATAATAATAATAATAGTATTACTAATGGTGTGGAGCGGGTAACGTGGGTAAATGTAAAAACATGTGGCCCGAACCCGAACTCATTTCAAACGTTAATATCTCCCGAAAAACATTCTCGTAAATAATTATATATAGTCGGACTCGTAAAACGAATCATAAAAATTTTGTTAGGTAAACCTAGTGCCAGAGTCAACGTAGTACCAGTGAGAATTTAAGAATACATCACCGAGTCATAACATCAAGAATGAATTATGAAAATAATTCACGAATTCCATAACATCAATAATCCATAATTAATCATAAAATAGGTCTTACAAGTTCGTTGTGAAATAAAATTTCAATTAAAAATTATAAACGAACTTTAACGTAATGCGGGTTTTTAAAATAACTCCTTAAACTGCCGGTTGTCACAGATTGCAAGCTTCTCAAGATCCCTTGAGAGGTAAAACCTTTTGCGAGGGCGCAATTCCACGCATCAAGTTTTTGGTGCCGCAGCTCGGGGAATAGTTATTGTCTAGATTGAAATTTCTTTTTATTAGGTCTACTTGCTAGATTCCTTTCTAGTAAGATTTTTATTTTATCTTTATATGTTTTCTTTAGTCTATCTTTTTCTTTATTCCTTTGTTCGTAACCTTTGCCATCCGCCATCATGGAAGGTGATAATCTCTTTGATCCCATCAACCCACCACAAAAAACCACCCACAAAACCCATCACAACAAAACCAACCTCCTAGACCCCGAAATTTAAGATAGTATTCCCGTTCTAGCCACCAAGGCTATCGAAACAACATTGAGCTCACTCAAGGAGCTAATATGTCTCCCTTGCGATCCGACACCATCTGGTTGGTGCAAAGTGGATGTGCATTCCATGGACTTCGTTCTGAAGATCCTAATCAACATCTCAAGGATTTCCTCAAAATAATAGATTCCATAGACCTTGATGTTGGAACTCGAGAGACGACCCGATTGCGTCTCTTCCCATTCTCTCTACATGACCAAGCTAGTCAATGGCTTGAGCGTTTACCCGCGGGATCCATCACCTCTTGGGATGATCTCACCACTCGTTTCCTTGCTCAATTTTTCCCACCAGGGAGAACTACTAAGCTTAGAAATGACATCTTGATGTTCCAACAACGTCACGGTGAAACTCTTTATGAAGCATGGTGTTGATCCCAGTTGAGCAAACTATCTTATATAGAAGTTGACTTGAGTTTCACTCTTAAGCTAAAACGTGGAATATTAAAGCTTAACTTAAGATGAACAATTCACAATCAACACTTCAATATATTAATAATACGAGCACTCGACAATGCTAGGGTTTTACAACCTTGAAGTGTAAACGAAGCTAAAACAATACGTACACAAACTAACCCTATGATCCTCCTTTTATAGGCCAAGGAGTCCTACTAGGTTTACAATACCTTTCTACACAAGATAAGAATATTCTAGATACATAAGATATACACACAATCTATTCTATAATTATCTGTTATGTATTCGTGCATATCTCTTCAGCAGTAGATTCCACTAGCAATATTTTACAATAGCAGCACTTTGAATGACAGCAGCAGAATCTTTATCCTTAGCAGCATTCTCACTGTAGCAGCAGTTTCATCTAAGCAGTAGTTTCACCAAGTAGCAAAATCCAAAACCCAACAATCCTCCCCTAAACTTAATATTTATTTCTAAATCATTAAGTTTCTTCAAATCTCAACTAAACACCAGAAGGATGCTTCCAAACACTCAATTCTTGGGATGTCTGTTGACCAGGTATCTTCTTATATTTTGCCAACAAATTAAATGCTTGATCATCAAAATCATAATCATTCTGTAAATTGAGCAACCCAGTACCATTAACCATCTAATAGACAATCTCCAAATAATTTGCCAATGGATAATCCTTTTCAGCTAACATGTATAGAGTGTGTGGCCCAAGTTCTAAGACATGAATCCCAAAACTTTGAAAAAGTCTCCATCTTTTTACTTTGCATCCTTTTATCTCTGTCCATTCAGAATCTTCCATTGAAGGATTAAACATAAGTTTCAGAGCTCTCCAAAGAACATTATCAGCCATAGATTTGATATAATCAAATGTCTCCTTTCCCTCCTTCTTAGCTTCAAACTTTTTAGCTCCAAATCTTTCTTTGTATATCCTCCATAATGTACAAACATCCTCTCTATCAAAGTAATACATCATTCGCAGAAATCTAAGAAACCTATGAGACTTCCCATCAGATCTCTTGACATCATGAAATGTTCCAATGTTAGTATGATAATCTATAGTTACTTGAATGATAGGATATCTGACTCCTACTGGTTCAGCATCAACTACTTCAGGTTAATCCATCTTAGCAACCATTGTTAGAACTTTCAACTGTTGCTTTAAGTGTTCAGGAGGAATATGATCACAATCATTCTTGAAGTCATTATGCTCATCTCCTTCAGGTTTAGAACTGCTTTCTGCTTATGCTTTTCTCTTCTTTCTAGCAGAGGATTTATGAACAACTCCTTTTCTTTTACCACTCTGACTAGAAGAAATTTTTTTTTTCTGCTACCTCCTTATGCTGTTCATCAGCATCTGCTTCTTTTACATGCTTTGCTTCAACAACTCTGTCAGGTACCAACTTCTTCTTCATTTGAGCAATATGTTCTAAATCTTCAGCACAACCCATAGGATAGAAGGTATCCATTTCTTTCTTAGCTTGTTGATACAAGTTAAAAACCTCTTGATTAGACTTAGGCTTCAACTGCACCAATTTCCATCCCTTCATATTCTTTAGGTATCTTTCTTGCTCTATTCTTTGTTGCAATGCTGTTGGACCCCTGATAATTTTCTCCTTTCTCCTAGCAGCAGCATTTTCTTTTCTTTTCTTTGCTGAGAACTCTCTCATCCAAGCTTGAACATCGAAAGTTGGAGTTTCTTTTTCTTCAATTTTAACCAACTTGGAGAGTTCTATGTCAGCATCTATTCTTATCTTTTCTTCCACCCACTCCTCATACCTCTTCAAATCTTCCGTTTCTTTTTCAACCTTTTCCTTTTCTTCCTGAATCAACAGTTGCTCTTCTTGATCAAGTAACTCTTGCTCTTTCATTGCAACAATTGAATCATGTTCAATTTGTAATTCTTTGGGCCATAAATGAAAAGGTATCTGAGAGTAATCAATCCCTTTATGCATTATCTTTGGCTCTTCTACCAGCTTGCCCTTTCCTTTGTCAGTAGAAGATGATGTAGCAATCTTCTTTTGTTGAGCAGCAGGTTCTCTTATTACTACTCCTTTTTGAGGTATTCTTGGTGCAGATGTTGGTTGTTGTGGTAGTGGTTGAGTTGGTTGTGATGTATGTTGTGAACATGATTCAGATGGAACCTCTGTTGTCTTCTTACTTAACAAAACCATAGCCTCAGCAGCAGCATTGTCACTAGACCCAGCAGCAGAGTCTTGTGTGTCAGCAGAATTGACCTTTTCACTAGCAGCAGGATCAGCAAAATCCTTAGCATTAGAATCTTGAGCAGCAGCAGAGTCATAAGTCTTGTTAGTAATAGCAGCATCATTCACTTCTTTTGCCACAGAGTCACCCAAAGTCATCAATGCTTCACCCCATTAACCCTGTTGCCTTCACTAATTGCTCAGGCCCCAAAGTCTTTAGTTTCTCCACCACTTTTTTTTAGTAGCAGCGACTTCTTCCATTACAACCTCATTACCCAATTTGTCAGCAATCACAAAACTATCAACATCATCAGGACTCTCCACCTCCATATTTTCAATTATTGGAACTTCTTTGACTTGAGCACTATCAGCATTTTGCAAATTAGCCTCCCCTGAACCCATTGCATCTCCCTGCTCCTCATTCCTCCCCTGTTTGGAAGCATCCTCTTCCAAAGGAACAGAGTGTTCAGGTGAACTCACAACTTGAGAAGTGCCCACTTTCTTCAATCTTCTTAAGGAGGTTGAAAATCTTGATTTCCTTAAGTTCTTGATCTTCTTTTGCAATTTTGTAATCAGTTTGGCTTGTCCATCAACAATACTAGAAAGACCAAGAACTTTCACCTCCAATGTATCACACTTCAACTCCACATTTGTACAAGTAACCGTCAATTTCTTAATAAGTTTCATACTAGTCTCATCACTTCGACTTGTGTGACTTGGTCCAAGAGGTGAATCACTGACATTGTCATCATGTACAATATTTACCATAAATTCATTTGTCACTGTGTGGAAAACTAGAAGGGGGTTGAATAGTTTTACATCTTTTTAATTCGTTATAAAAGATAGTATTAGTGTTTTCTTAGCTTTTAAAAACTTAGATTCGATAATATGTGATCTCAAGTCTTGCACAATATAAACAACTATCAATGAATAATACATAACAATGATAAGTAATGAAATAAGTAAGAGATGGAAAGATCGAACCGCGAGACAAGAGATTTATAGTGGTTCGGCTACAAGGACACCTTCCTTGCCCTACTCCACTCCCCGAGCACCTAACTCGAGAGTTTTCTTCACTATATCAACAAGCTCCCTTATGGCGGAGAAAACCTTACACACCAATTTACACACCAATTAACACACCACAACTTCTTCACACCTAAGTCACAACTTCTACACAACTTCTTCAAATCAATCTACTTCACAACTAACTACTCCACACCTATCTTCTTCACACCAATTTGCTTCACAACTAACTACTCCACACCTAGCTTCTTCACTACAATCCAATTCCTAACTTTTCATTTTCACAACAAGCCACTAACTAATCACACAATCTATATATCTAGCACAACTATCTACAATCAAATATTCATAACAATCTTCACAAAGAATAATGTAGGTAATCTTGATGTTGCACCAACAACTTGGATGTGGAGATCACAACAAGTTGTAATACTTCTTGTCTTGGGGGATAGAAGTATTCTTCTCTTGCACTTGAGAGGATGAAGTTTGAATCACTTTGAAACAAAGAATTATACACTTATGATCAAAGGATAAGAGAATAGAAATGTGGATCTAGATCAGAAAGTTTAGAAGTGCAAAAGGTGAGAAAATTCTGAGGACTGAACCAATATTTATAGGGGAGAAAAATACTGTTCTAGAGCGTGGTCGGTCCCCTTAAATAATGGTCGGTCCCCTTAATGATTAAGGGGGCCGCCTAAGGAATTAAGGGGGCCGCCCCTTCAGAACGTTGGTTTTTCTTGTCTTTTAGTGGGGAATATTTTTCTGGATAAAATTTGCCATTTTTGGTTGAAAATTTGAAATCATATATTTATAATGAATTAAACTTATTCTTTTAATTCCAAAAGTAATTTTTTAAAAGATATAAGATGTTTAATACATTTTATAAAAATTCTAGTGATTAGAAAAATTTTCTTTGATCATGAAATGCAATACCTTAAGTGATATGGAAGCAAAGACAAATATTAAGCACTAAAAACTTGTTTACGTCATAAGTTTTAGATTAATGAGTTTATGCTTTGTAATTATCAAAACATAGAGACATTGTTACTATGCTAACAATGTTTTAAGACATTATTTATGTCAACAATCTCCCCCTTTTTGATGATTACAAAACCTTAAACTCATTAGGTCTAAAAAATAATTTTTAGACAAGTATTTAGAGTTTAACATTCTCTTCTCCCCCTTTTTGTAAAATCAAAAATATTAATGCTCCCCCTTGATGTATGCTCCCCCTCATTTGAGAGCACCAAGGGAATGAGCTATGGAAATCTTGGCTACACAAAATATTAGAAGAGAACAAGGCACATATACATGCAAAGCAATAATTATAAAAATAGATTCATTCAAGCATCATAGAAAGCATTACAACATTTAATATGCTTAAGGCATATTGAACATAATAAAACAAAAGAAAAGACATAGTCCTATATTGCCTAAAAGAGCACTTGGACTTGCTTGCAACCCATGGTTGATTGTTTTATTTGCTTGAAGGATAACATAAGCATAAAGCTTAGTTGTTAGATGGAGAAGGATATGGAGTGGGGTATGGAGCGGAAGATGTGGACCTTACGATATTGTATCGTGTTAAGGGTGGTATGGGATGAGGTCGAGTGAGGAGATATTAAATCCAAGAAACATCTTCACTCAAGTATAAGATTTGTTTTTGAAGGAAGATGCAACAAGGGCAATAGTGAGTGTGGTTTGTAACTTGATCCAAGTTGAGAGAGTGAGGAAGGCAATTGTTGTAGGGTGATGATGGAGGTTGCCCTTTGTTGCATTGTGCAAGATGCATGGCATTGAGATCACAAAGATCATGGATTTGTGATATTTCATCACGGAACTTTTGCTTTTCTGTGGCAATGCGGAGAAAGTCATTATGTTGATATGGATGAGTTGGGTTTGTGTAGTTGGAATTGTAGTGGGATGGTTGATCAAACTTGTATGGATCATTACAAATGGTTGGAGGATGAAATGAGTGGTTTGGCATGAAGGAAGATGTTTGGCCAATGTTGTATGGTTTGTAGAGAGGATCAAATGAATGTCCTTGTGAATTTGGTGTAAAGTTTGGGAAGTAAGTGGTTGGAGGTGTTGAGTGATTTCCAACTTCATTGGTTATGATGGATTTGTTACGAGGGCTTTTTCTTCGCCAAACGGGTTTTTCCGTCATTCTTGCAAGCCTTGAGACTTTTGGTTTTGGTTTGTTTGGAGAAGTCATGAAGGGATGAATGGAGAGTGTGAAAGATTTGGGGTATTTATAGTGTAAGATTTGTGTGTTTAAGGATGGATAAGGTTTGTTTGGGAGACTAGGACAAAATATGTTGGTGAAAAATGGGAAATGTAGGTTGAAATGGGCTAAAAAGCAGAAAAGATTCTGTAAACCCAACCATCAGATGGTCGGTCCCCTTAATTAGGGGGCAGTCCCCTTAATGATTATGGGGGCCGCCTTACAAAATTAAGGGGGCCGCCCATCTGGTGATTTCCAGGTTGCCAGAATTGGTTTTTTGGCAGAAAATTTGCAGAAAGGTTGTGTGTTTGGATTAGAATTCAAGCAAGTTCAATTCCTTTAGGCAATATAGAATCTAATCTAATCAAGATATAGCATGCATGCAAGAACACATGGGCCAAAGAGCAAATAATCAACACATAATAAGCAAGAGGAGGTAAGTAAAGGCAAGATCACTTAAACTTCCCAAGGCACCTATCTTAGATTAAAGGCAAAGGTAACTAGTGAGTGAAAAACTAGTGATGGATCAAGATGACAACATTATTAGTGAATTTGTCCTAGTGTGTGTCTATATGCAACAAATGTGGAGTTGTAATTGTTTCGACTCCTAAATGCAAAAAGAAATAACGATCCTAAGAAACAATCCAAATGATCTCCTTGATTCAATTTTTGCTCGATCATGAATGTCAAAGACATATATTAGATTATATACCTTGACAATTTATGTGAGAGTTTATGCATGATTTTGAAAAACAATGTTTTTAGTATTAGTCAACAATGCAAAGAAAATGACCTTCATGTGATTCCTAGATGTGAGAATAATTTTTAAAGAAAATTGATTGGCTTTTACAAAGGAGTTTATGCAAAGAAAATAAATTTTCCCAATCTTTAATTTTGTGCGAAATAGATTCCTAGACTCAGAAAAGATGAAATGGAAGAAAAATAAATTTTATGCAAGTATAAATTTGTATTAATTCAATATAATTTAGTCAACTTGTTCCATCATTCCTAATCCTAAACACAAGTGGTTGAATAATTCACGCTTAAGGGGTTTTGTGAATATATCCGCAATGTTGTCTTCCGATGCAACCTTTTCTATAGATATATTTCCTTTTGTACATTATCCCTAAGAAAATGGTGGCGTATTTCTATGTGTTTAGTCCTAGAGTGTTGCACCAGATTTTTACTTAAATCTATCGCACCTTTGTTTCGCACATAATGGGGACATTTTCTAACCTAATGCCATAGTCTACGAGAGCTTGTTTCATCCATAGTGCTTGTTGACATGCCTTTCCAGCGCTTACATATTTGGCTTCGGTGGTAGAAATAGCAAGAACGGTTTGTTTCTTCGAAAACCAAGATGTTAGACAACATCCCATAAACGTGCAAATACCGCTAGTGCTCTTTCTATCTACGTAGTCTCCCGCATGATCCGAATCCGCATAGACGATGGTTTCTATGCTGGATCCCTTAGGATACCAAAATCCTAAGTGTATAGTTCCTTTAACGTATCGGAAGATACGCTTAACCGCTTCTAGGTGAAAGGTTTTGGGATCCTCTTGAAAACGGGCACAAAGGCAGACACTAAACATGATATCGGGTCTACTTGCCGTCAAGTATAGTAAACTACCTATCATTCCTCTATACTTGGTGTTATCTACGGACTCACCTTCATCGTCCTTTGTGAGCTTTACTTCCATAGACATGGGAGTTTTCATGGGTTTTGAGTCTTCTAGGCCAAATTTCTTAAGCATTTCCTTAATGTACTTTGATTGGTTAAAAAATATTCCATCTTCTAATTGTTTTATTTGTAATCCTAGGAAGAAGTTAAGTTCACCCATCATACTCATCTCAAACTCATCATGCATGATTTTGGCAAATTCATCACACATGTCTTGACAAGTCGATCCAAATATAATGTCATCAACATATATTTTGACAATGATGAGATTTGGGTCTTTCCTAGTGAAAAGAGTGTTATCTACCATTCCCATGGAATAATCATGTTTAATAAGAAAAGCTTTTAATCGATCATACCAAGCTTTGGGAGCTTATTTGATTCCATACAAAGCTTTCTTTAACATATAAACATAATCAGGTTTTGGGAAGTCAATGAATCCTGGAGGTTGTGCCACATATACCTCCTCATTGATAAAACCGTTAAGGAATGCACTGTTCACGTCCATTTGGAATAACTTAAAATCTAGGGCACAAGCATAGGCAAGTAATATCCTAATCGATTCTAGTCTAGCTACGGGGGCATAAGTTTCGTCATAATCAATTCCTTCTTGTTGATTATAACCTTGGGCAACTAACCTAGCTTTATTCCTAGTAACTATTCCATTCTCATCTAACTTATTCCTATATACCCATTTGGTTCCTATGATGGTCATATTCTTTGGATTTGGGACTAATTCCCAAACATCATTTGCCTTAAATTGATTTAATTCTTCTTGCATAGCTATAACCCAACTTTCATCTTTTAAAGCCTCGCTAATATTCTTAGGTTCTATTGCTGAGAGGAAACAAAAGAAATTGTTTTTATCTTGGGCTTGTGACCTAAGGGTTCTTTGGTTAAGATGTCCTATTATATTATCTAATGGATGTGATCTAGATTCTTTAATATTAACAGTTTCGTTATTTTCTAAGTGAATGTCTTCATTATCATTTCCTATGGGTTTTGTTTTACTAACCTCAATAGCTTCATCTTTAACTAAATCATCATCTTCTAAAGGTAATGTTTTAGGAGGTGGTGGTGTTTCATCAAATGTTACATTTGGTGATTCCTCTACTTTCAGGGAGTGTTTGTTAAGTATTATATATGCTTTGCTATTTTGTGAGTATCCTAAAAATATTCCTTCATATGATTTTGGATCAAACTTAGTGAGGTAATCCTTAGTGTTTAGAATATAACATTTACTTCCAAATACCCTAAAGTAGCTTAAGTTTGGTTTTCTACCTCTTAATAACTCATAAGGAGTTTTTCCTAGAATTCTCCTAATTGATACCCTATTTAAAATATAAGTTGATGTATCTACGGCGTGACACCAAAATTTTTGTAGGATGGATTGTTCATTTAACATAGTTCTACTCATTTCTTGTAGTGACCTATTTTTTCTTTCTACTACGCCATTTGATTGAGGAGTACGAGGAGCGGAGAAATTGTGAGATATTCCATTTAACTCACAATATTTTCTGAATTGTACTTCGTTATCAAATTCCCTACCATGGTCCATTCTAATGGCAACTATTGAGCATCCTAATTTATTTTGAATCATTTTACTAAATATTTCGAATTTTTTAAAGGCTTGGGTTTTGTCACTTAAAAACCTTGTCCACGTGTATCGTGAGTAGTCATCTACTATTACTAAGGTATATTTGTTTCCTCCATAGCTCCGCACAGCGGATGGACCAAAAAGATCCATATGTAATAATTCTAGGCACCTAGTAGTGGATACTATATTCTTAGCTTTGTGACTAGCATGAGCTTGTTTTCCAATTTTACATGCATCACAAAAATGCTTGTCATATTTTAGATTAGGCAAATTTCTAACTAATTCCTTAGAGGCCAAAGATTGTATTTGTTGCATGCTATCATGTCCTAATCTCCTATGCCACAATGTAGAGTTTTCATCTAGGGTCGTTAGGCATATCCTATCCTCAGCCTTGTTTCCTAGTTTCATAACATATATGCCACCTTTCCTAATTCCTCTACCTATAATTTTTCCATTCTTAACTATTTCGCTATCCTCTTCGGTAAATGTGACTCTACATTTATTATCACATATTTGTCCTACACTACGCAAGTTATATGTTAAATTATCTACATGCTCTACATTTTCAATAGTAAGTGAGTCTTGAGAAATCGTACCTTTGCCAATGATTTTTCCACGTAAGTCACTACCGAAAATAACGTTACCTCCATTGTATGCCTTGTATGTAGAGAATAGCTTGCGGTTCCCCGTCATGTGCCTCAAACATCCGCTATCTTTGATCCATTCGTCAGGTTCCAAGTCAATTCCTAAACATATTTCGTCGGTTTCTTTTGCCATAAAACACTTTTCGTCTCTTGGCTTTTCAACTTCTTCTTTGTCACTATCACTCCATGTTCCACTAACAAAAGCGCCTTGATTTTCATAACCCGGTGGCTTTAGACATTCGCCAATGAGATGATTTGGACTTCCACATCTAAAGCACTTTCTTTTCCCGTAGTTGTCACTTCTATTTCTTTGGAATGCTTTTCTTTCGTCTCGTGATGATCTAGTGAATCTTCCTCGTCTCTTGAAGAATTTCTTGAATTCTCTTACGGCCATTGCATATTCTTCGTCTTCACTTTCGTCACTTGAATCATCATCATCACTAGGTTCCTTTTTGGCTTTTAGAGCAATGGATTTGGTTTGTTCTTTCTTGACTTTGACCGTTTCCGAATCTCTTCTTATGATTTCTTCATGAACCTTCAAGTTGCCGATTAGTTCATCTAGTGATAACGTCATCAAGTTCTTTGATTCTTCAATTGCCGTGACCTTAGCTCGCCATTTTGGATGCAACGCCCTAAGAAATTTCCTAACACAATTTTTACTAGAAAATGTCTCATCAAGTGCTTTTAAACTTGTGATAATAGTGTTAAACGTAGCAAAAGCATTATCAATTGATTCCTCTTCCGGAATCGTAAATTGTTCATATTGTTGTACAAGAAGATCTATTTTATTATCTTTGACTTGGCTATTACCTTGGTGAGTAATTAGTAAAGAATCCCAAATTTCTTTGGCGGTTTTACACATAAAAATTCTTTCATATTCTTTGTGTGGTAACGCATTATAAAGGACCATTTTAGCCTCATTATTTTTTGCTAATTTCTTTTTCAAATCATCATTTTGTTTTTCAAAAGATACAATTTCATCCATTTTAGTTTCAACATTATATTGAATAGGAGGAAAATCACCAAAGGTAATAATATGCCAAAGATCAAGATCTTTTGATTTCACATACGTTTCGAATCTATTTTTCCAATAAAAAATCCATCACTTTCAAATACTGGTGGTCTTTGCATAGATTGCCCTTCTAAATATTTTTCAGATTCCATAGATCATTACAAGTTTTAAAATACAATATATTTTTAAAGTCTTGCTAGACGTGGCTCTTGATACCAATTGTGGAAAACTAGAAGGGGGGTTGAATAGTTTTACGTCTTTTTAATTCATTATAAAAGATAGTTTTAGTGTTTTCTTAGCTTTTAAAAACTTAGATTCGATAATATGTGATCTCAAGTCTTGCACAATATAAACAACTATCAATGAATAATATATAACAATGATAAGTAATGAAATAAGTAAGAGATGGAAAGATCGAACCGTGAGACAAGAGATTTATAGTGGTTTGGCTACAAGGACACCTTCCTTGCCCTACTCCACTCCCCGAGCACCTAACTCGAGAGTTTTCTTCACTATATCAACAAGCTCCCTTATGGCGGAGAAAACCTTACACACCAATTTACACACCAATTAATACACCTCAACTTCTTCACACCTAAGTCACAAATTCTACACAACTTCTTCAAATCAATCTACTTCACAACTAACTACTCCACACCTATCTTCTTCACACCAATTTGCTTCACAACTAACTACTCCACACCTAGCTTCTTCACTACAATCTAATTCCTAACTTTTCTTCTTCACACCAAGCCACTAACTAATCACACAATCTATATATCTAGCACAACTATCTACAATCAAATATTCACAACAATCTTCACAAAGAATAATGTAGGTAATCTTGATGATGCACCAACAACTTGGATGTGGAGATCACAACAAGTTGTAATACTTCTTGTCTTGGGGGATAGAAGTATTCTTCTCTTGCACTTGAGAGGATGAAGTTTGAATCACTTTGAAACAAAGAATTATACACTTATGATCAAAGGATAAGAGAATAGAAATGTGGATCTAGATCAGAAAGTTTAGAAGTGCAAAAGGTGAGAAAATTCTGAGGAATGAACCAGTATTTATAGGGGAGAAAAATAATGTTCTGGAGCGTGGCCGGTCCCCTTAATTAATGGCCGGTCCCCTTAATGATTAAGGGGGCCGCCTAAGGAATTAAGGGGGCCGCCCCTTCAGAACGTTGGTTTTTCTTGTCTTTTAGTGGGGAATATTTTTCTGGATAAAATTTGCCATTTTTGGTTGGAAATTTGAAATCATATATTTATAATGAATTAAACATATTCTTTTAATTCCAAAAGTAATTTTGTAAAAGATATAAGATGTTTAATACATTTTATAAAAATTCTAGTGATTAGAAAAATTTCCTTTGATCATGAAATGCAATACCTTAAGTGATATGGAAGCAAAGACAAATATTAAGCACTAAAAACTTGGTTACGTCATAAGTTTTAGATTAATGAGTTTATGCTTTGTAATTATCAAAACCTAGAGACATCGTTTGATGTAGCAGTCTTTTGTGTTCCTTGGATGTGATTTGTGAAGGTACTCTTTAATTTGTAGTCATGTGGTTTGAATGAATGATGAATAATCCGTTTTTGTTTAGAATATTTGCATCCTTGTAAAGCAACAATCATCATTGATAACTTGTCCTGCAAAAGGTTAGGCCAAACACCACAAAACATACCAACATATGTACTAGCAGTAGATTTAAATAGCAGCAGAGTACATTCCAACATAACTACATGCTTCTTAAGAAGCAGCAGAAACAGAGTAACAAACAGCATAGTACCTTTACATACTTTACAAAAACAAAGAGAGATAAGTTTTTCAAAGATTTATCATACCAATATTTACAATTAAAAATTGAAACCTCCCCACATCAAAGTGTTTAGTGAGAAGATCAGCAACATTGTTATCAGTATGAATCTTAACAATTTGAATTAACTTCTTTTCATAACAATCTCTGATAAAGTGATGTCTTATCTCAATATGTTTTGTTTTAGAATGAAAAACAGCATTTTTAATTATGCAAAGTGTGTTGTTGTTATCAATATGAATTTTGGTGTTCATGAAATTGTACCCATAATCCAGCAGTTGATTTTGCATCCAAAGCACTTGTCCACAGCAACTTAAAGTAGCCACATACTCAGCTTTAGTTGTAGAATTGGCAACCACTGTCTGTTTCTTGCATTGCCATGACACCAATCTATTTCCAAGAAATTGACAACCTCTAGTTGTAGACTTTCTATCCAAGCAAGCCAGCATAGTCACTGTCTGAATATGCCACCAAATCAAAAGGTGAATCCTTAGGATACCATAGGCCCAATTTGGGTTGATGCCTTGGATACCTAAAACTTCTCTTTACTGCATTGAGATGTGATTCTTTAGGACATACTTGGAATCTTGCACAGGCACATACAGCAAACATAATATCGGGCCTTGATGCTGTAAGGTACATCAATGAACCAATCATTGATCTGTACAAGTGAACATCTACTTCTTTTCCATTTTCATCCTTCAACAAAGGTTTGTTGGAATCCATGGTTGTCTTAGCAGGCTTAGCATCTTCAAATCCAAACTTCTTCAAAATATCATTGACATACTTATCCTGACTAATAAATATGCCATCTGACTTTTGTACAACTTGTAGACCCAAGAAGAAGGTGAGTTCTCCCATTGAACTCATAGCAAACTTATCCTTCATAAGCTTCTCAAAATCAACACACATAGTTCTGTTTGTAGAACCAAAGATGATGTCATCAACATAGATTTGAACCAACAAAATATCATCCTTTTATCTTTTAAGAAACAAAGTCTTGTCAATCTTTCCTCTACTAAACCCAGAATCTAACAAATATGTTGACAAGGTATCATACCAACCTCTGGGAGCTTGATGTAAACCATACATTGCTCTATTCACCTTGTAAACTTTGTCAGGATAATCAGGGTCTTCAAAACCAGGTGGTTGAGACACATAAACTTCTTCTGTAATGGTCCCATACAGAAAAGCACTCTTTACATCCATCTGATACACCACAAAATCTTTGTATGAAGCATAAGCCAAAAATAGTCTAATAGCTTCTATTCTTGCCACTGGTGTAAATACTTCATGATAGTCAAGGCCCTCTTGTTGTGTGTATCCTTGTGCTACTAACCTTGCTTTATTTCTGATGACTATGCCCCTTTCATCTCTTTTACATCTGAAAACCCATTTAGTGCCAATCACTCTTTTCCCATTTGGCAAATCAACAAAGTCCATACTTCTTGTAGTTTGAATTGCAGAAGCTCATCTTGCATTGCTTCCACCCAACTTGCTTCTTGTAAGGCTTTGTAAGTGTTCTTGGATTCAATTTGAGACAGAAAACATGCAAACAAGCAATTTTGTAGATCTTTGTGACTGTTTCTTTGATGCAGAGATCTTGCAACGAAACTTTGATGTTGAAGATTTTTCAGCTCTTTAGTCATTTTTCTTGTTTAAACAGATGATTTTGGATCACTGAGAATTTGTTCTCTTGGATGATCCTTGTGAACTCTTGTAGTAGTAGTGGGACTAACAGGAATGTTGACTTCCAAATTAGTAATGTCTGCATCAGCTCCAAATAGCTTACCATCCAGAGCTTCATCATCTGTGTCATCATAGATATTCTCTAGAGGAGGCATATTCGGATCATCAGGATAGTTTGGATCAACAAAAGATCTACCCTGAGTGTCCATAGAAGGAAACTTTGTTGAAGAAGCAGAGTTAGTAGACTTGGTAGCAGAATTGGTTGAAGAAGCAGTTGCTTGTTTTGGCCTAGCAGTAGAGTCTTCTGAGTCAGCAGCAGAGTCTTCTGGCCTTGTAGGAGAGACATCAACAACCACTTTGGGAACTTCATTGGTTACCTTTTCTGCATCAATAGAGATTTCAATATCTTCTTCAGTTTCCTTAGGTTTCTCTTGAGAAGCAACATCTTCTTGTGTATCTTGATCTTTCTGAAAGGGTAGTAAAGTTGGACCAACCTTCAATTTTTCAACCATAACAAATTCTTCTTGTGATTTGTTTGAATCAACATTGGCAATCACTGGTACATAGTTCATTGTCTTAGAATATCAACATTAAACAACCATTCTGGTCCTTTCCCTTCAACATTTGATGTGTTCTCACTAAACTTGATATGCAAATTCTCCTCTACATGTTTGGTTCTCTTATTGTATACCCTGAAAGCTTTACTATTCATAGAGTAACCAACCAAATATCCTTCATCAGCTTTTTCTTCAAATTTGCCTAACTGATCCTTAGTGTTCAAAATAGTGACAGGACATCCAAATGGCTTGAGAAAATCAATCATTGGTTTCTTTCCATGAAATAGCTCATATGAAGTCTTGTTGTGAGGCTTAACTACCTTACTTCTGTTTTGTACAAAACATGCAGTTTTCACAGCTTTAGCCCAAAAAGGTTTAGGTAGTTTAGAATCAGATAACATTGTTCTTGCAGCCTCAATCAGTGTCCTGTTCCTTCTCTCTGCAACACCATTCTGTTGTGGAGTTCTTGCAACACTAGATTGTCTTAGAATTCCCTTTCCCACACAGAATTGATTCATTACACTATTCTTGAACTCAGTACCATTGTCACATCTGATTATTTTCACTTTGTGGTTGTGCAAGTTTTCAACTCTTGTAATGAATGCCTTGAGTATCTCTGGAGTTTCATCTTTAGTGGCTAAAAATAATACCCAAGTAAACCTGCTAAAGTCATCTGTGACAACTAGGCAATATGACTTCTTGTTCAAGCTATTCACAAGAACAGGCCCAAATAAGTCCATGTGTAGTAAATGCAAAGGCTCAGTAATTGCGTTCACTATCTTGGACTTGAATGAAACTCTGCGCTGTTTACCCTTTTGACAAGCAACACAAGTCTCACAATTTTCAAACAGCTTTGTGGGCATTCCTCTCACAAGATTTCCTTTCACCAACTTGTTCATTGTCTTGTAGTTCAAGTGCCCAAGTCTTCTATGCCATAATTTGGACTCATCAATAGTGGCTTTTGTAATTAGACAAGTTAAAGCTCTTTTGGGAACAATGTTCTTAATATGGTCACTGTATATATTTTCATTTCTAGGGACCTTCAATAGCACAAATTTATCATCTGGCAACTGAAAAAAGAACAAAGTTCCTTTTGTCACACATTTGTGAGACACTAAAGAGGTTAAACTTAAGCCCTTTCACAAGAAACACCTTCTCAAAGTCCAAATTTCCTGTTCTTAAAGTGCCTCTACCAATAATCTTTCCACCTTTTGGATCATTCCCAAAAGCAACATAACCACCTTCTAGATCATTTCCAAAAGCAACATAACCACCTTCAAAAGCCTCAAAGTCTTCAAGTTGAGACTCATCTCCTGTCATATGTCCAGAGCATCCACTATCAACTATAGCCATATCTTTTAGATCATCCAGTAGATTACCCTGCACATGAAAATAAAGAAATTAGTTTCTCTTGGGGACCCAAGCCATTACTGACTTGGATCTGCCTTGTGCATCAACATAATTAAATTTCTTTAAGTCACTTGATGCACTGCTGTTTTTGGAAACAGTGTTTGAAACAGATGATTTTGGTTTCCAAACCCAGCAAGCTGAGGCCTTAACAGCATAAAAATGATTTCCAACAACTGTATTTGATAAAACTTTTGGCCCAGAAGTAGAAAGTTTTGTACTAGCAGCAGATTGCTTACTAGCAGCAGAGTGCATGCTAGCAGCAGATTGCTTACTAGCAGTAGAGCCAGCAACAGAACCAGTTGTGGTTTTAAAAGCACCATTTAATTTAGCAGCATAAATAGATCTAGTTGCACCAGATCTTAACAACACAGCCCTAGGAATCATGTTTTTGTTAGGATGGGGATGAGTATTTTTAGAAACATATTTATGATTCACCATTGAGTATTGATTCCAAACAGGCTTTTTGTGGTCAGGACAACTATTTATCAAATGTTCAAAGCTACCACACTTATAACAAGCTTTTTTCTTTAATTGAAACTCACTACCTAATTTGTTTAAAACTACGTTATTAAAGTTTCTCTGATTTCCCCTAGGCTTATTATAAAATCCATTCAGTTGACCTCTAGGAACCTCATTATATGCTACCATTTTCCTAGAGATGCCCTTACCTAACACAGGTCTCACAAACTTAACCTGTTCAATTTTACGTTCAACTTTTGTAGGAATTTCTTCCTTTTTCTCATTTTGTTCTAATTCAATCTGTTCCTGTTCCTCATCACTATCTGAATACCAGTCTTCAATAATAGGAGCCTCAGGGAATTTTCTAACCTCAACCTTAGGTGTTTCTAAGACACTTGTACTAGATTCACCTACAGGTTTTTCTATATCTAGCTTACTAATGAAAGACAATTCTTTTCCTGGTGGAGCATAGGCACTCTTAACAGGAGGAGCAACCTCATTGTAGCCTATTCCACTTCCTTTCCTCATCAAGGTACTCTCAATTGATTTATTAACCAAATCAGAAGCATATTGTTGTTTATTTACTCTTACTATATGTTTTTCCTTATCAGCAAGAGCTGCATCTCTATCTCTTTCTGCTTCTTCTAATTTATTCTTAAGAAACTCAATTTCACTGTTTTTCTTAAAAATCTCAACATCCTGTTGGTTAATTCTATCTACATATTCTAGCTCACACTGTTTTAGATACTCTAGTCTTCTTTCAACATTTTGAATACCTACTTTGTAACCTAAGTTATCAAGTTTTAGGTTTTCAACTTCTCTAATTAGACTCTCATTCCTAGACTTAAGTTCTTCTACAGTGTCAGCACATGACTTAAAAGAACACACAAATAGATCAGAATCATTGGATACATCAGAGTCAGATCCAGAAGATGATGATGCATAGGCCATAAGTGCAAAGTTATGCACTTTAGGCTTGATTTGAGCCACCAGAGAATAGTTTGGTTCTTCATCAGCCATATCACTCTAGTCATACTCTCCCAGCCCATCACAAGATACCATTGCAGTAGTCGTATTCGTTGTTTCTTTAATAGTCTTCACTGGAGCTTCAGTATTCTTCTTTGGAGCTCTACATTCCCTGGCAAAGTGACCCTTCCTGCTGCAATTGTAGCACTCTATCTTTGACTTGTCAAATCCCACATTTTCTTTAGCCCTGTACTTGACTTCTCTTCCAGTTCTCTTCAAGAATTTTCTTACCCTTAAGGTCAACATGGCCATTTGCCATTTAAGATCAATTTCTTCAAGATCATCATGATCAATATGATCCAAATCTTGATTCATAACCTGTGACCTTATACTTGATGTTAGATCAGCCAAGAATGCACACAAAGCAATATCACTAGTGGAATTCTTATCATTAGAACTAGCAGCAGATCCATCAGCAGCAGATACCCCATAAGCAGTAGAGTGAGATTCTTGAGATCCTTTTGACTTTGAAGATACAAAGACAAGATTTTGTATACCAGAAGATGAAGTAGATGAAGAAGTCAATTCTGGTTCATACACCCTCAAATTGTTGTAGAGGCTTTCCAACTTCATTATTTCAAAGTCAGGCTTATTCCTCCAAAAACACTGTGTGCATACTCCATTCAGGTGCAAGACTTCTAAAGAACTTGAGGTTTACATCTTCTTGTAAAACCACATAGCCAACAAGCTTTAAGCGACTGACTAGTTGATTAAGCCTGTTGTATGTGCCATTGATCTTTTCTCCACTTTCAGCAGTAAAGTTCTCAAACTGATGCTTCAACATATTTCTCCTTGACTTCTTAGTAGCATCATTCCCTCCAAACCTAAACTTAACAGCATCCATCAAGTCTTTTGCAGTCTCACAACCATCAAAATCCAACTGAAATTCATTAGGTATTCCCATTAAGAGAATATTGTGTACCTTGATCTCCATCTTCCTCACTGAGTTCTCTTCAGCAGACTTTAATGGTATCTCTTTTCCATCAGCACCCTTCTTTGGTAAAGAATCACCATTGATAATTACATTCCACATGTTAAAGTCAATCATGCGAATGTACTGTCTTATTCGCATCTTCCATAGCTCATACTCTCCAGGGTTGAGCATGGGAACCTTTGAAGCAGTCACCATATGTGTATCATCACCCATCTTCAGCAATTGTTTTGGAACAGAAAACTTGCAAAGAATAAATTCTTCTTTATTTCAACTTCTAGATCACAAGCTCTGATACCACTTGTTGATCCGAGTTGAGCAAACGATCTTATATAGAAGTTGAGTTGAGTTTAACACTTAAGCTAAAACGCGGAATATTAAAGCTTAACTTAAGAAGAACAATTCACAATCAACACTTCAATATATTAATAATACGAGCACTCGACAATGCTAGGGTTTTACAACCTTGAAGTGTAAACAAAGCTAAAACAATACGTACACAAACTAACCCTAGGATCCTCCTTTTATAGGCCAAGGAGTCCTACTAGGTTTACAATACCTTTCTACACAAGATAAGAATATTCTAGATACATAAGATATACACACAATCTAGTCTACAATTATCCGTTACGTATTCATGCATATCTCTTCAGCAGTAGATTCCACTAGCAGTATTTTACAATAGCAGCACTTTGAATGACAGCAGCAGAATCTTTATCCTTAGCAGCATTCTCACTGTAGCAGCAGTTTCATTTAAGCAGCAGTTTCACCAAGCAGCAAAATCCAAAACCCAACACATGGACTCGTTTCAAGGACTTACTCCAAAAAGTCCCTCATCATGGCATAGATCTTTGGCTCCAAGTCCAAATTTTCTATGACCATATCGATCTCTACACAAGGCGAACAATTGACCAATCGGCCGGTGGCAAGCTTCGTAAAGTAAGTGCGGAAGAATCCTGTGAACTCATAGAAGATCTTGCTCTCTATGACAACGAAAGTTGGAATGATCCCCGTGATTTGAACAAAACGGTCAAGGCAATATCTTTGCCTTCGAACAATTCAAGCACTCCCGACCGTAGGATCATGGAACTTGAGGACCAACTTAAGTTTCTCATGAAATCCTACGAAGCTCCTAAACCTTCAGGCCAAGTGAACAATATCACTTCTTCACGCAAATTATGTAATGGTCCTCATGAAACTCATAATTGCATGGAACTTCCAAAACGTGCGTTTAAGGAATTCACATCCTCACGTGATGATAAAGTGGAGGATAGAGGGCCTGCCACTAACCGAGGTCCTCGAAACTTTGGCGAGGCCTATGATGCATAGAAGGATAAGCCAAATTTCAAAGGGTACCAAACTCGAAGCATATCCTTCAACGATTCTCCTCCACTCTCATGGTCCGAGCATTACCCACCACAGAACACCCCTAAGCAAAGCTATGAAGAAGCACTGTGAATTTTCTTTATTTCTCATGAATTACAGCTTTCCATGCTCGAAACCTGATTCAGACAACAGCAAGTCGATATAAATAACAAGGTTAGTAACCTGTTGAACGTTATTAAAGAGCACACTGCTAGTAAATTGACTCAGGCTAAAGAAGTCAAATCTGTCACCATCATGAATTAGCCAACCTCCCATGTGAAAATAAAAAGCCCTAGTAAACCCTTTAAACATATGTCTCCAAAAGTGAAGGAAGCTAGGGACCATGTTGACTCCTCAGGACCAATCCACTTTGTAAACACCATCACCACAATACTTGCTCCTACACCCGATCAGAGCCAACAACCAACTGGGAATAAGGGTCATGAAGTTGAAGGTAAGACCCCAAAGAAAGACCACGATATGGCTAAGAGCCTTGCTGACTTATTCGAGGACTCCATCACACAAGAGTCAAGCGAATGGGAGAAGTCGAAAGAAAAACCAGAAGGGCACAAGGAAAATCCAGGAATTTTGGGTGAATCTATTATAGAGAAACTCGAGGAGAACATGGTAGAGGTTACTATAGGGTGTATAAATAGGATTGAGGAAAGCAACTCTAAAGTTTTTAAGATTTCTTGCACTGCTAGAAAAAAGCTCATAATCGATACTTACATAGATCCTAACCTCCCTGTAAACATGATCCCTCTCTCCCTTTAAAACGAAACCTTCCCTGAACAAATTACGTGTAAAGGACTCGATAATGTCAGGATGATGAAAAGGTTAGCATTTATGATTGGAGGATTCATCTATAACATTGATCTAACTGTGATCGATGACATAGGCCCGTTCATTAATCCAACATTAACTAACCTCGTCCTCGGGAAGCCATTTATAAATGAAACAGGGGTGACCCTAGATGAGAGAGATGGTAGTTCACTATTTACCAATGGTGTCAAGAAAGTAATTTTTCATAAGGGTAGTGAGGAAGTGTATGAATACCGACCATCATTGGATTGTGATACAAATGGACTGCAGGGTGAAAGGTCGGGAAGGATAGAGCGACGTGATCCGAATAACCTCAAAATCCCTTGCATGATAGGTCACAAGTATTTTTATAATGTCTACATTGACATATGCCTAACCAAGAATGTTATGTCCTTGTTCCACTACAACAATATTTGCAGATGGGGATTGATTTATAAAGGAGAAAATGTTGTCGGTAGAGATCATGAAGTTCAAGTATTCGTAGGAAATATGACATTCACAATGGACTTCACGATCGTAGACAATATTGAGGATTATATCGACCCGAGGTTGTCTCAAGTTGTTTTCGGGGCACCCTTTTGTGAAATCACTAACTTAATGGTTGACAACCAGAACGGAATCATGATTTTCACAGATGGAATCAGGAGAATCTCATACCAAACTCCGTATAAAAAGAAAGATTTAGAAGGAGTAGACTGCGACGGACTTGATAAGCTAGGGTCCTAACTTATACTATGTGATGATGATGTTCGGAGAGGATGTAAAAACACCTTTGATTTATCGTGTGGGTTCTTTAAGGATGTCAGTAAGCTTGGTCCCAAATATCAGGAAGATGTCCCTGAATTTGAAGACCCAAAATACCTGCACTATGAAAGCGATCTTGATATTGATTTGGAAGATGACCTAGGAACCGGAACCAATGACGAGGTTACGTAATAGCCCGTGACTTTGAGTCTAGCTACAAGACTCGTAAATAAAGAAAAGCGCTTCTTGGGAGGCAACCCATATTTTATTTGTTTGTTTGTTTGATTTTATTTGTTTCCGTATGCATGCTTTACTTTTTATTGTTTGTGGATCATGTTTCATACTAAATTGTGAAAATGCTTTACCTTGTTGTTTGTCTTAACTTCATAAAAAGGTATTTCACAAAAGATAAGTGTAAGGGAAATCTAAATATGTTTTCAAGAACGGAATTGGACATGAACCACAACAATATTAAATGAACATGTATATTAGTAGTTGTTTGAGTCAAATGCTTGTATCGAGTCATAATGAATATTTTGCAGGAAATTCCAGGAATTAAGGCATAAGTTTTTCCAGAAATTTTCCGGAAACTTAACATATGATTTCTGTCAGAACACTCTGACGACGTCAGGATTAACACCTGACGACGTCAGGTGTAAAATTCTGGAAATTTTGCAAGTTTTGTTTTTTTAACGGAGTCTTAAAGTTTTTGTTAATTCTTTACTTTTATAAATTCCAGGAAATCTGCAAACATTCATTTCACAAGCATTATATCCTCATATATATAGAGTTCCGCCGATTTCAAGCGAGGTTGCCATGATTGTTTTCTCAGGTTTAACAGGTTATATTGGACAAGAAGATGATTTATTATTTCAGAAGGGAAGCTTTCAACGTTCATTTTCTTGGAGGAGGATTTAACCTTGTTACCCATTTATCCACATCGAACAAATCAGGGGAGTATTTGTTTTCATTCTTTTACCTTATTTACTTTTACATCTTTTTATTGAACATTAGGGACAATGTTCAGCCTAAGTGTAAGGGGAGGGTAAATGATGATACCTTAGAGAATACAATTACGCTTGAGTTTTTTTGTTCAATAGTAGGTGTGTAATAAAACTAAGAGAAATACTTGGTAGGGCAATTTTAGCGCCAAATTTAAATTTTTTTACAACATTTAGGAGTGAAGCTTTAGCCTTAATGAGCGTCTCATGGATAGGAGTTGTATGACTAGCACAAAAACCGTACCACTCAAAAAAAATTTCCACCCAAATATGTAAGGTTCGACTTTAGATTTGTTAGCAAAAGCATTCATTATTAGTGCTTATGAGTGTACCGGTAGTACTTAGATTCAGAAACTTACGTTAGTGATGCATCCCGAGACCGCTAGTGATACTACATTCGTGTAGTTAGGATTTACTACATGATAAGAGGCATTAGGATCACCCTTGTTAAAACCGTATCATAATTACTTGACCAATGAAGTCATAATTACTTGACTAATAAAGTCAATTAATTTTCCCATACCTTTGCGTTGTACTCATTTTTAGTACACGATACCCATAGTACACCTGTAACACCCCCAAAATACCGCAGCGGAAGACTGTGTCATAGGGGTGCTACTTCATAATACAAAGTACAAGGTATAGAAAACGAACTCTAAATGAGACGTTTTGAAAAGTTTCCATTCGATTAATAAATTCCGAGTTACAAACTTGAGTTCCATAATACAATACATAAGAGTTTTAAAACATATCGAATGGTAAAGACAAAAGCATAAGTCTTCAAAACATGCCAAGCGACTCTATGCTCCATGCAACAGCTATCACCTTATAGACCTGAGACAAACATGCTAAAGTGTCAACACAATGGTTGGTGAGTTCATAGAGTTTGTCTTAAAATAGTTGAAAAAGCCTCAAAAGAATGTTCACACAGCAAAGGCATTGAGAATCCACTCAGTTGCAATTCCCGTCATAAGAGACTTGCAACCTGTGTGTTCACAACCCACTGCTAACATATAGTATGAATAAGACATGTATAAGTTCATCAAGACAATTTAAGCAATTAGAAGTGAGTCTCTACTTCATCTCCGAAGACCTCACTTTTGGGAGCCAATTCCCAAAGACAACTGGGAGTCAATTCCCAAAGACAACTGGGAGCCACTTCCCAAAGATAACTACTAGCCCATAAATAGAATAACGCAATTAAGTATAACGCAGTCATGTATGTATGCAATCAAGTATAACACAGTCAAGTATAAACGTTTTGAGTATTTGTACAAGTAAACAAGTAGTTGAGCATGTGTCTCCCCCAAAAAGTTAAGACAAGTATGAAAAGAATAGGGGCTATGACTCACCTTAAGCTTAAGTGATGTGAAATCAAAGTGGTAGTCGAATCGTGAAAGTCACTAAGAGCAGCCTATAATAGAACGTTGCGACTTAGGTTTGGAGTAACGTCTAAGAATACGAAGAATTGCCCATATATGTCTTGCATAATGTTCATGATGTAGTACTTAGTATATAGCGTAAGTCTTTGAATATAAATGGTTTATGAAACATGTATAAGTTGTATATCTCTTACTACCGTTCAGGCCGACATAATTCAGAAGTCATGGAGTAAACGTTCGAGGAGCCAGGACACTTTAATTCGTAAATCCACAACTCATCTCGACGGCTTACTTAATGAACTCCTCACATGAGGCTCCCTAGTATTGTAGTATTTGATAACAAATGTATAAGTTTTGATCCGAAAAGTTACATGTCCGATATTTGAATAAACTTAGGAAAGTCTATTTGTACATGAAGATTGTTATTAGGGTAAGTTTATTATAACTTGTATCTCATGGTTCTTTAGGTGGAGAAGATCCAAATTGTTTGTTCAAGTTATCGTCAACTCCTTGTTTCATGTTTTCGCCTAAGTAAGTTTATATGGTCATTTAGTCATGGCTTCGCCGTGACCTTGGTCATTTTTCCATGGTCTTGAGACTCAACCTTGGCTTTAGCCATGGTTGTGGTCTTGGCTTTAGGTCATTAGACCTCTTGGTCTTAGTAAATGATAACTATAATATAGTGACTTTGGTCTAAAATGGGCTGTTAAGATTTTGAAGAAAATTATCACTCGGAAAGCGTTTTCAGGGCTCGAGCTTCTTTGTTCCTGAACGAAAACGTCGTTCCGGACAACTTTCGTGTTTTAACTTTTTGATGAATCGGACCAGAAGGGTGACTTTAAAAATCAAAATTTGATCAGAATGCTATTTGGGCAGTTTTGCCGTTTTGGTTTCGCTAGCTTCAAATGGTCATAATTTTTGACTCGGGTACTCGTTTTGGGTGATTCAAATTGCTATGTTTTCCTTGTTAAGTCCTCCTTAAAATTAAGTAAGTGTCAAATATCAAGGTTATACTATTTTGGTCGTAGTTCTCCATAAAAATCACTAGTTTGCTTGTTTACTTGACATAAGTTAACATATGTATACCAATACTTGTTTTATCCATTTTTTAAACATCATGAACACAATAACAAGAACATATATAGCATGAAAGGAACACAAAGAGCATGAAAATGATAATTAAGCAAGAAAGTATGTTAGGGTTTGCTTACAACTTTTGGCCTTAATGAAAAAGGGAAACTAGGACAAGAACTAGGACTTTGATTGAATAAGCTTTCCTCCTTTGCAATCTATGATAAACCGAGGTTATTTGAAGATTATAACGATGCCTTCTTGAAGTCCAAAGCTATTTGAAGATTATAACGACGTCTTTTTGGAGACTTTAAAGTTATAACAACTTTTCTTAGAAAATTTCCAATATTGAAGATCAAACACTAGTTTTCTTTCAAAAACTAGTTAACTTTCTTACAAAATATAAGAAAAGTGCCTTAGGTTTTAGGACTTGAAGGTTATAAGAAGGTGTGGTGCAAGTTTTCTATGTGTTTTAGCTTGGTATTTATAGGGTAGGAAAAATAGTTAACCATATATTGGGTTAGAATTTAACCATGGTTAGTTTTAGACACTTGTAACCATCCTAAAGATCAAGGGTTAAGATTTAACCACCCATGGTGACTCCCCCCCCCCCCATATTGGCGGTTTCAAAGGGGATAAGGTGACTAGATGATGACTCTTGGTGTTATCTTGCTTAGTTTGTGCATTTTGACTCCGTAAAAAGCTAACCGTAAATGATTAAGCCTCAAAACGTAAAACCGGGTATCGTAAAAATATGAAACTTGAAAGTATTGTTAAACATGTCAATATAGTCCATAATAAAATATAAAATGAGTGGTAGGTTCTATTGGGTGCTAAAACCCTGCTAAATACTGGAAACACGGGTCTAAAACGCGTAATTCGCGTAAAACGCTGAACTGAAAAACGTAAAATTCCAAAACTTTTGGAATTGTCATAAAATGATACAAAATCATATTTCTATTGTTTATAATATTTTATGGATATATCGGGATGCTGGAAGGACGTTTAAACTTAAAAGTAAATCTCGGACACGGCTTTGTGATTTTTACAGAAATGATCCGACGAGCGTCAAACTCTCGGATTATCATTAAAATAGTTTAACTTACGAGAATATGAAATAAAAATTTCTGAGATGAATAGTGAAAAGTGAATAGTAAAAAGTGAATAGTAAAAAGTGAATAGTGAAATTTTTGGGAATAAAAGTTAACCTGAAATTGTGAATTGTTACAACACCCCTCCGAGACTATCTTTTCATTTCTAACTTTAAGCATTTTACTTAAAGGAAGAATTTGTTAACAATCCACCCCAAATGTACACCAAAATCGCCTTAGCCTTCCGTGTATGCACTCATCTTTAGTGCATTATTGTTACACGTTTAAACCCTTAGTTAATTGTCTAATTGATTACATGGTTGCTAAGTCGAGTCATATCTTGTACATATTGTTTTGAGACGATTGGGACTCATAGGTAAAGTACTATTGTTATGGAGTAATAGGGAAGAACATCATATATTACCCCCATATCTTTTGTATTGCTTCCCTTATTATTTCTGCATTGTTACCTGCATATCTATTCACTGAGCTTTGTAAGCTCAGCCACATTTCTTTTTCTGCAGCAGGTTCAGTAGGAAGCTGGGTTATGGACGAAGGTTTTGCTTTTGGGCTTAGAAGACTTCACCCTGTTAGATACTTGCTGGACTTAGAGATGTTTAGAAGCTGTTATGTTGGGCTTAGTATCTTATGATTTGGGCTTAGTATTATTGTTGCCCCTTTTGTATTGTGTACTTTGTTTTGTTTTCCCTTGTAACCCTTTGTAAGCTTTGTATTAGAATTGTATCTCCATTTCACTTGTGTTCTGATTTGACTCCATAATGTTACACTTTAGCCCTTCTCGGGTTGGGGTGTTACAAAAAGGGCTATGAAACTAATTTAGGCTACAGGTCTGAGGAGCTGTTTAGTAGGCTAAGTTAAGCTAATCAAACAAACTAGAAAATTAAAACTAATCTTAGATAAATCAAATCTATACTATTGAATATTTGTATACTAAAAATGATAAGCTAATACAAGCTTTGACTTAAATAAAATGAAGGATTAAATAGACTATTTGGGACAGTCATATGCAAGGGTGATAGGGCTATTTTGGCCACTAAATAAGCTGTGAGAAAAATTCAAAAAAATAGAACAAAAATATAAGCATGAAAACAATCTACTAAATAAGCAAAATTCCAATTTTTAGAGCTACAGGACTTAAAACCAAGAAACTAAAAATCACTACCTAAAGGCTGATGGATGGTTTGGTTACTGTATGCAGTTGAGAAATGGGTTAAAAAACAAAGTTTTTGTTGGATCGATATACTCTGATCAAACTACTTTGTAGCTTGTAAGGATTTAACAATATTGAGTAAACTCAACACTATTAATATTGAAACACTGTTTGACCTTGTAAAGTATGCGGAATCTACTAACACAAAGCTTAAGAAGAACTTTTATATTAACCAAACTTTGAACCTGCTTTGTTACACAGATTCACTAACAATCCCTAACTATTAACTTTGATCGACTTCTAAACGTATCTAACTTGTAAAACTTATAAAACTTCTATCGACCAATACCTCTTAAGGCTCTTTATATAGATAACCTTAAGTCGGTTTACAACATATAATTCTTGAACGACAAGTAATTATCCCTAACTAATTCTAGAATATTCATCTAATATTACACATTAATCCTTATCTAATATTGCATATTAGTCCTTGTTTCCTTCAAAGTACTTTAAGCATTCTTCAATATCAGCAGTACTTTGACTTTATTCTTCAGCAGTACTTTGACTTTATTCTTCATGCAGCAGTACTTTGACATCCAGAAGTACTTTGATATTTCATATCCCAACAATCCTCCCCTAACTTGAACTCTACTTGCTTGATTTCAAGTTTCTTTGTTATTCAAAATCTTCAAATCTTTAATCATACATTGAGATTGTTTCTTTTTTTCTTTTCTTCTATCTGTCATCTGTCAAAGTACTTTTCATCAGCATCATATCTTCCACAGCATCTTTTCAGCAACTCAGCAACATTTAGGTACAAAGATCATCAAATCTTAAAAGTTTCATACTATTCTCATCACTTCCAGGTGTGTTAACTCCTATGAGAGGTGAATCATTGAAAATTATGATTTTTAGCAAATCATCAGCTATCAACGGATTTGATATGTCTTTACCATTAGCCGTTTGCTATGGACTAGCCAACTCTTGATCACTTGGATGTATGGTGAGTTGATAACCTAGTTTTTGGTAAACTATCAACCATCAACGGATTTGATTATCACATCAGAGCCGTACCCTCATGATGAGTCAAACTCTTTCTTGTTTGTTAAACATGGTGAGTTGATTACCATTTGTTGTGTAGTATAAATACTAACACCATGTGTTTCTTTTCAAATCCTCTTTCCTTTTCTTTTAAACATCAAAAACATTTATTTTTATTTTAAAGAACTTATACTGGTTTATATCAGCAAGCAGTACTTTGATAAAGTACTGTTTGTTTTTGCAGTACTTAGAAAAATACTTTAACTTTACAAAACAAATCATACCATTATTATGCAATATTACTCTTCAGACTTAACCCATCTGATAAATAGCTTGATAACATCCAAAGCTACCTCAGATTCCTCTTCAAGTTCCATTCCATGATCCAGCATTCTGAGCATTATTTCTCTGATCAATGGATATCTCCTCTCAGCCAACATGTGAATCATGCTACCATCTTCCATCTCTAGTGTATGAACTCCTGATGACTCAAAGAATCTCCATCTTGTTATTTCCCAATTCTCTTGATCATTCCAGAGAGGATCAACACTTGTTTCTTCAGTATCCCAGATAGTAAATAAGTCTCCAAGCAGAACTAATCCCACTTCTGAAGCTTCATTCACTGAATAATAAGTCTGCACTTGCACATATAAGTCATAAAGATCTGCTCTTGAAATACAGTGCAACAAATCCCATAACATATAAAATGTTGTGAAGCTTTCATCTTCTCTGTGGATCATAAAATAATTTCCCTCCTTAGATTCAACCATAGAAAATGAGATTATCTTGGACTTCTTTTCAGAATCATCAATCCTTTTGTTCTTAAAGTCAACAACTCTTAAATAATTTCTGAGTTCATCAACTGTATCATCATAAACTAACTTCAGCCTTTTTGTCAGTTGATCATCTTCAGCTAATTTCTTCCTTTTCAATCTCCTTAGCTCAGCTTGTTCCTTCCTTATATCTTCTAATTTCTTCTTTCTATCAACTTCCATAGGCACAAAGTTTTCTACTTCTCTTCTGATATCTTCTTGTACTTTATCCCACAGAGCTTTCACTTCAGGATACTGTTTCAAGTGCAAATTCTTTTATCCCTTCTTTCTCAAGAACTGTATCATCCAATTCCTTTCCTGAGCCATGGTCATTGGCTTCTTTGTAATTGGCCTGCTAACTTCTTCCAAATACTCAGTATCATATTCAGCTTGTTGCTTTCTAGCAAGCTCTAAATCTTCTGCAATCTCTAATTCTCTAATCTGATCAATAGAAAATTTCTTCTTCTTCTTCTTAGTATCTTTCTGAACCATTATACCTTTCCCTTTATCTTTTGGATCTAGTTTCTCTGATTCAGAAGTACTTTCATCATCCTTTTGTGCAGGCTCAGATATATGTATTCCTCCAGTAGGTCTTCTTAAATTCATCATAACCTGAGCAATTGTTTCATCATCACTAGCAGTATGTACTCTTTCTTCTTCTTGCTGTATAAAAGTAGAAGGACCAGCTTCATCTGCATAATTCATTGTAGAAGGTCCAGCTGCAGTGACTTCACTTTCATCAATATTTCTGGAAGAAGTACCTTGCTCAGCAGTACCTTGCAGACTTATGTTTTCTGCAGCAGTACTTTGAACGCCAGCACTTTGAATGTTCTGTGCATCTTCATCCAGATTAACAATCTCTTACTCATTCTCTTTTTGCTCATTCTCTTTCTCTTGCTCAATATTCTCATCTTCTTGTGCAATATTCATATCCTCTTCAACATAACTTTCTGGTATAAGATTCTTTGGACTTTCAGGATATTTCCACAAATGAGCATCTTCTGAAACATCATCTTTATTCAAATTCTCATCTTGATTCCTCCCCAATTTGGTAAATGATGATTTCCTATGCCTCCTCTTAGACTTAGACTTTTTCTGTTTAGATTGTTGCTTCTGAGACTACTTCTTTTCTTTCACAAAAAGCCTAAAATGCTTAATAAGAGGCCAGACAAATTTCTTCAATCTTCTGAACTTCTTCCTTAACTGTTTGATTTCTGCAGCTTTAGTATGAACAGTAGACTTGAGCTTCTCCAATTCTTTAGCCAAATCAGAATGACCCTCAGTACCTGGAATTCCCTCATCTTCTCCAGGTGTTTGAAGCCTACCTGTGAAAGTATAATCATTGGGATGAGGTACTGTGGAATCCTCTGAAGCAGTACCTTGTGGATCAGTACTTTGTGGAGAAGTACCTTGAGCAGAAACAGATTGATCCAAAGAGGCTGTAACTGAGGGAGTTCTTTCATCTAAAACATCATGTTGAGGAGAAACAATAGGTAGTGTGGGAGTATGTACTGAAGCAGAATGCTCAGCAGATTCAGATGGAGCAGCATGATCAGAATGTGCAGAACCACTATTGTCTTCTTCTTCCCTAACAGCTTGAGCTACCTCTAACGTATAAGCATTAAGAGGTGTATTCCTACCCGAAAAATTAACTCCCTTATGTGACATAAAAGTGAAAACTTTAGGTGGAATCCTATTGGTAGGTACATAATCCTGAGGTTTGGGTACACCATCTAATGGATTTTCTAAAAGTAATTGAACAAACCTAGGATACATAAGAAATGGTTTGCCAACCTTAATATGAGTAAGCATACCCTCAAGAATCATGTATGAAAAGTTAAAAGGTTGATTGGTAATAAGACCAACAAAAGCAGAAGATATGGAATGACTGAATTGATCCCAAGCAGTACTCTTTGGACTTAAACAATGTAGCAAAACATGAATAAGGAATTTCCAATGAGGACTAACCATAGCCTTCTGAAAAGTAAGCTTAGTCAAAGAACCTTCATACCCAATATCTCTGAGTGTATTCCAAACTTCTTGTTTCCCAAATAAAACAGAGCCTCCTTCATCATCAAATAGCAAAGCCTCCCTAATTGAAGCTTCTGTAACACGTATAGCTCTCCCAGCAACTGTAGCAGTAATAACATCCTCTCCATCTTCAACATGTGACTGAGCTGTATCCCAGAAAGCTTGAATCCAGGGTCCAATAATCTCCGGGTTGACAAGAATGGAGTAACAGATGTTTGTACCAGTGAGAAAATCAATAATTCCATGAAAATCAATGTTTGCTTGGGTTTTCTCAAGGTTTGCAATCATGTTGTGTTTGGTGTTGGTTGGTCGATGAGCCATGATGATTAGGGTTAGAGTACGAAAAGTGATGAGCGATTGAAAAGTAGGTATGAGTTTATATGGACGTGTAAGGTGAATAAAAGGAAAAGATATGAGGGTTATATACGGATAAAATTACAAAAAATCACGGTGAATTAATGACTTTACCGTTATTTTTGGAAGTAAATATCCCATATCTTTCGAAAGGTTGTTAGCCGCAAATCTGACCGTTGGAACAGTATCTGACACGTCAGCGAACCCTTTTAATCACACCAAGCAGTACTTTCCATAAAGAATGGAAACTCAAACCAAAGTACTTTCCCATTAAAAATCTCAAAGATTGACCATTTGACCACAATATCGTAGAAAGTCAACACCTCATTAAATAATAGTACCAAATTAAATTCCAAAACAACCAGGGTAAGTAAACTTCAATACACTTCATTAAATACCCATTAACCTTCATCTTGCTTATAAAAGCAACTTCACCAATACTTTGGAAACACCAAATCTTCTCTAAACACAAACAAGTAATCAGAATGAGTGACATACCCATTGTTAACATCTCTTTAGACTCAGAAGGTACCACAGACTCAGAGATAAGGTACTACTCTGATTCTGAGTTTGAAGATCCAGAATGGACAGATTATTTTCCTCATGTGCAATGGATGGGACACCAAGAAGCTTCATCAACAAGGAGTGCAGCCAACTCTACCATAACTGATGCAGGCAGTACTACCATCAAAAAGCCCAAAAAGAAAGTTGGTTCTAGTTCAACTTTGGCTAAAGAACTTCCACATGCATTGACTCAGGCCCTGGAAACAGCTATCCAGAATATGAAGTGGCCTGATCCAAGAAAAGAAAGACCTCCCAAACAGGTACTTGGCCTGGCCTGCCCAAGAAAACAGACTTCTTTTGATGACAAGAGAAGGACTGCTCAGAAGGGAAAGCAAAGCTATGAGGGCAAGGGTAAAAGGCCTATGGAGTAGGATGTGGAGCTTGGTAGTAGGTGGATGTAGTCTTGTGTTTGTGTTGTGTTTGTTGTGTTTGTGGTATCTGTGTCTTGTACTTGAAAGTAAGATTGTGGTTATACTTCTGAATCATGAATAAAATTCTTACTTTGGAATGATACATGTAGCCTCCCCTCAAATAATGACTAACTAATAACTACTTATGCCTCCCCTCAAAAATAGCTTACATATTAATCATGCCAATACTCACAACTAAGAAAGTAAATCTTGAAACATCAAAGCCTTTTGTGAGTAGATCTGCTACATTATCATCAGTATGAACTTTAACCACATTGATAAGCCTTTGTTCATAGCAATCTCTTATGAAGTGATGTCTAATCTGAATGTGCTTGGTCTTGGAATGATAGACTGGTTTCTTAACAATACAGATGGTACTCTCATTATCAATATTGATAGGAGTATTCTTGAAATTGAATCCATAATCCAAAAGCTGATTCTGCAACCAAAGTACTTGTGCACAACAACTTGCAGCAGCTACATACTCTGCTTCTGTAGAACAAGTTGCTGCAATTGTTTACTTCTTACATTGCCATGACACTAATCTGCTTCCAAGAAACTGGCATCCTCCAGTTGTGGACCTTCTGTCATAGTTATCTCCAGCATAATCACTATCTGAGAAGGCATGGAGATGGAAAGGTGAATCCCTAGGATACCATAATCCTAGCTTAGGTTGTTGCCTAAGATACCTGAAAATCCTCTTGACAGCATTCAAATGAGATACTTTAGGATTAACCTGATGTCTTGCACATAAGCTCACAGCAAAAGTAATATCAGGTCTTGATGCAGTTAAATACATAAGACATCCAATCATAGACCTGTATAATGTGACATCAACATCTTCTCCATCTTCATCTTTTCCCAAAGGTTTGTTAGTATCCACTGGTGTAGATGTAGGCCTAACAGTTGTAAAAGTGAATCTCTTAAGAATATCTGCAACATACTTATCTTGACAAATATAAATCTCACTGCTTGACTGTTGTACTTGAAGGCCTAAGAAAAATGTTAATTCTCCCATGGAACTCATCTGAAATTCTTTCTGCATAAGATCTTCAAATTCCTTCTCCATAGATTGCTTGGTAGCTCCAAAAATAATATCATCTACATATACTTGAACAAGCATAATATCCTTCTTATCTCTCTTAATAAACAAAGTTTTGTCAATACCTCCTCTTCTGTAACCATGTTGCAGTAGAAAGTTGGAAAGCCTTTCATACCAAGCCCTTGGAGCTTGATGAAGACCATAAAGAGCTTTTATTACCTTGTAAACTTTGTTTGGATGTGCAGGATCTTCAAAACCAGGAGGCTGTTTGACATAAACTTCTTCTGTGATTTTGCCATATAGAAAAGCACTTTTAACATCCATCTGATATACAGGGAATCCCATATAAGATGCAAAAGCCAAAAATAGCCTAATAGCTTCAAGTCTTGCCACAGGAGCAAAAACTTCATCATAGTCTACTCCTTCTTCTTGTCTATATCCTTGAGCCACTAACCTTGCCTTGTTCTTAATCACATTTCCTCTTTCATCTCTTTTTACTCTGAAAACCCATTTAGTTCCAATAAGTTTCTTTCCATCAGGTAGATCACATAATACCCAAACTTCTTGAAGTTTAAACTGTAGAAGTTCTTCTTGCATAACTTCCACCCAGCTTTCTTTGGATAAAGCTTGTTTGATATTCTTGGGCTCTTCCTGAGATAGAAAACAAGCAAATAAACACACCTTCTGATCCTTGTGATTCACCCTGTTTTGCTTGTAGATAAAACTAAGTAAAGAAGTATGTTGTTGAGACATATTCTTAGCCTTAGTCCTTATGAGCACCCCTGATGAGGAGGGTCCAATGATATTGGTAGCAGGATGAGTTTTATGAATTCTGAGAGTTGGAGTTGGTGGAACTTCAAGATTATCTTCCAAATTAGTAATATCTGGATCTTCATTAGAATCTGAGAAAATGCCTTCTTGATCCAATTCATCATCAGTATCTTCTAAAGTAATGGTGTTTGGATCAGTAGTATTTTCTAAGTCAGGCATATTAGGATCATGAAAAGCTTCAGTATTTAGCCAATTTGAAGTATTCAATGGCTGAAAAGTACTTTCAAAAGGATTGACAGTACTTTGGGTTAAAGTACTGGCTGTTTCTTTTGCCTTCTTCTTTTCTGCTTCATAAGCTCTCCTTTGTTCATCATCATACAACTTAGCCATTGTTTCTTGAAAAAGCATCCTAGAGAGTTCTTCTTGAATAGCCTGATCTTCTGCAGATACTGGTATTTGTGGTGGAACAGTACTTTGAGGATCAACAGTACTGTTAGGTTGAGAAGTATCTTTCTTCTCCTCATTGGCATTATCTTTTGGCTCATCTTCAGATCTTAAATTAACATCATGAACAATGTACTGTGCTTCTTCTTCAGTGGTAGTTACTTGATTTTCTTCCCTTACAGGTACATAATTCATTGATGAAGGCATTAAATCAAGATCAAACATCCAATCAGGACCTTTACCTTTAGAATTCTCTTGTTCTTCCAAAAAATCAACATAAAGACATTCTTGAACCTTCTTGGTAGCCCTATTGTACACTCTGAATCCTTTGCTATTTGTACAATATCCCAATAAATATCCTTCATCTGACTTCCCATCAAATTTTCCCAAATTATCAGCAGTATTTAAGATGGTGAGGGGACATCCAAAAGGTTTCATAAACTTGATGCTTGGCTTCTTTCCCATGAGTAACTCATAGGGTGTCTTCATTTGAGATTTAGTCACTGATACTCTATTCAATATATAGCAAGCAGCACTTACAGCTTTAGCCCAGAATGGAACAGGTAGTTGAGAGTCTGCAAGCATAGTCCTTGCTGCTTCTATAAGAGTTCTATTCTTTCTTTCTGCAACTCCATTTTGTTGAGGAGTTCTAGCAATACTGAATTCTCTTTTAATTCCTTTCTTGGCACAAAATTCATCCATAAGCTGATTCTTGAACTCAGTCCCATTATCACATCTAATGCCTCTAACCTTGAGCCTTAACTGATTTTCTAATGCTATAATTAGGTCATGAATAGCATCAAAAGTTTCATCTTTAAAACATAAGAAAAAGACCCAGCTAAATCTACTGCAGTCATCTGTTACAACCAAACAGTACTTCTTCTTGTTCAGACTGACAACTGAAACAGGTCCAAACAAGTCCATGTGCAGCAATTCCAAAGGCTCTCTAATAGTCTTCTCATCAATCTTCTTACAAGAGGCCTTGTGTTGTTTACCCTTCTTACAAGCAAGACATGTGTGATCATTCTTGAATGTCTTAGAAGGTAAACCTCTAACTAAATTTCCTCTGACCAGCTTATTGATATTCTTGAAATTAACATGTCCCAATCTTCTGTGCCATTGATGTGCTTCCTCCATAGATGCTCTTGTAATCAAACATGTTGCTTTTTCAGCAGAATTTACGTTCTTCAAATCTATGATGTACACATCATTAGTTCTTGGTGCCCTCAGTAACATCAAATTTCTATCTTTTAACTTGAAATCAGGAGAAAGTATGAGACATTCTGTGTCAAAGAATAACACAAGGTACTTCTTATCACAAATCTGAGAGACTGACAAAAGATTGAATTTTAGCTCCTTCACATATCTAACATCTTCAAAATCAATGTTTCCAGCCTTGATAGTTCCTTTGCCAGTTATTCTTCCTCTATCAGGATCATTCCTAAATGCAACTTTTCCTCCATAATAAGCTTTAAAATCTGACAAGAGCTCCTTTTCTCCTGTCATACTGCCAGAGCAACCACTATCTACAATAAGATGATCTTTAAGCTCCTCCTCTGGGTTGCCCTGCATTTACATGAAAAGGTTAGTTATTTTTAGGAACCCAAGCCATTACTGACTTGTGTTCCCCTTGTGGAGTGACATACTCAAATTATTTGAGTATGTAATCACCACTGTCTTTGAAAGCATGATCAAGAATTAAAGTTTTTGATTCCAAAACTGTTGATTTTTCAAGATCACTTGTCCCCTTTTCACCCTTAACTTCTGAAAGTACTGGTTTTTCCCCAGCAGTACTTTCTTTCTTAACCCATTTAGTTGTAACTTTAGGAGTTGGGTTCTGTGTCCTAACATCTTTACTTGTGTTGTAAGTCTTTCTAGGGTTGTAATGACTGTAACTCCTAGGTCTTACACTTGAGTGTTTGCTAGAAACATTAGGGATCTTTTTGTCAGTACTTTGTGAAGGTACTGAGGGTTTGGAGTATGACCTTTTCTGATGAGGGTACCTATAGTCTTTTGAGAAATTACTATGGTTGACCCTATTTGTATAGTTCCAAACTGGTTTGTTATCCCTTGGCTTATTCTCCCTATAACTTGGTTGTGCAGTTCTGGCACTTTGGATATCTACTTAAGTAGTCTGAATGATAATCACAATCTTTAATCAAATGATGAGGACTGTAACACACATAGCAAACCTTTGGACCAATATCCCCAAATCCCCTTCCATAAGAGTTTCTAAAATTAGCAGTATTTTGAAAGAATTTTCTTTGAGGTACTGCTGAGTGATCAGCAGTACTTCGAAAAGAGTTTGAAGGTACTGCTTGTTTTGAAAATTTGGTCTCTTCTACCTTAGGAGCTTCAACAGATCTTTCTAAAGTCTCAGATTTAAGCTTTTTCCTAAACTCCAGATTATCTACACCATAACAATCAACATCTTTTCTAGGTGGTTGAAAGCTACCTGGGGGATGTGGAACTGCATTATAACCTTTTTCTTTCTGAAATACAGGAGGTGTGGGACTTGGGGATTCCTCATCACTAGAAGTGTTTTCATCTAGACTTATGAACTCTTCATCACTAGTGGAGGTATCAACAGTAAGATTAAGTTCCTTGCTCTTAAATGGAATACCTTCATTACTATCATATCCTAGGCCTGTCTTAATATTAGATGTTCTTTGCTTTTCAACAAATTGAACATGTGACACACCTGCCTCATTCCATACAGCAAGTTTTTCTAACAACTTATCTCTTTCAGCAGTAACCTTTTCTAGTTCAGACACCTTGCAACCTAGTTTCCATTCATTCAACTTAACTAGGTAATCCTATTGTTTATATGTTTCAAGCCATGCTACTTCATTGTTTTCATGTGTAAGAATTTTGGCTTCCATTGACTCTAAAGTAAGTTGATAACCTGTTATCTCAGCCCTAGCTTTTTGAAATTTATCTCTTTCAGCTACATACTCAGTAAGTAACTTTTGATACATATCATTACACTTAGAGCATACCTCAGAGTTAGTGGATGAACTTGGTGAAGCAGCTACCATTGCAAGTTTAACAGGTGCTTCTTCAAACTCCATGCTCCAATCAAAACTTCCTAACTCATCTCTTGACTCCAAAGCAGCATATCCAGGATCTTCATCAAATGTTGTGCTCCAATCTTCCAATGCAACCATTGAATAGGTTACAGGTTCATCATCAAACTCATTGGACCAATCAATCTCTGGCAGATTCTCTTGAGCAACCAAAGCTTTTGGTTTTGGTTCAGTTATTAGAATCTCTTTTCTCTCAGGTTTGGGTGGTTCAATCATCTTGTTTGCTTGATACTTTGCAAACTTACACTCTCTTGCAAAGTGACCAGTCCTTTGACCGTTGAAACACTCAATCTTGGACTTGTCAAATGTTATTCCTTGTTTAGCTCTGAAGTTGATGCCTTTACCTGTCTTGTTCACATACTTCTTGATCCTTGCAGTAAGCATAGCAACTTGCCATCTGATATCGATTTCTTCCAAGGCATCATCATCAATTTGCAATACATCTTCTTGATAGGTGACTGGCATAGATGCTTGTTGAGCAAAGAATGAACATAGAACATCATCTGAGGTTGGGGTAACTGGTTGTGATGAATTGGTGGTGACCATTGTTGTGCATGGAACCTTTGTTTCGGTCATAGTACTTTGAGCAGGGTAAGCAGTACCTTTGTTGGAAGTACTGCTTCTCTTTTCAGAAGAGACAAAAGCAATATTCTGTTGTGTGCTTGAACCTGTAGTACCATTCATCTCATGCTCATACACCTTCAGATTGTTGTAAAGATCATCAAAGTCCATAGTATCCAGCCCTGATTGTCCTCTGATCATAGTAGCAACTACATGCCATGCTGATGGCAAACTTCTTAGAAACTTTAAATTAGCATCTTCAACTGATGCCTCAGCATCATATAGTTCTAGCATACTCAAAAGATGTTGAAATCTTTCATAAGCAGAATCAAGACCTTCTCTTTCACCAACAGTGAAAGTTTCAAATTGTTGCTTCAGCAAATTCCTATGCATCTTCTTAGCAGCATCATTACCTCCAAACTTCTTCTTTATTGCAGCCCATAGTTGTTTGGCATCTTTGGCATCATGAAACTTTAATAGGTGACCATCAGGAATAGCAGAAAGCAGTATGTTGAGGGCTTTGTCTTGATTTATTTTGGTAGCAGCAGGTACAGTAGGTTTTGGTGGTGTTGGTTGTCCAGGTACCTCAACCGGTTCATCAATTTGCATGTTACCATTGACAATCACATCCCACAAAGCATGGTCTGTGATGGCAATGTACTGCCTCATCTTCATGGCCCATAGGTTGTATTCTCCCTTCTTAACAATAGGGATTCTAACAGCAGTGATTGAGGGAGCAGGTGCAGCATCTGTCGACATCTTGAAGGGTTTGTAGTGAGATTGGTTTAAAGATTTTAAAGGTTTGTCTTCTTAATCAGAGTTTCCAACACAAGCTCTGATACCACTTGTTGGATCGATATACTCTGATCAAACTACTTTGTAGCTTGTAAGGATTTAACAATATTGAGTAAACTCAACACTATTAATATTGAAACACTGTTTGACCTTGTAAAGTATGCGGAATCTACTAACACAAAGCTTAAGAAGAACTTTTATATTAACCAAACTTTGAACCTGCTTTGTTACACAGATTCACTAACAATCCCTAACTATTAACATTGATCGACTTCTAAACGTATCTAACTTGTAAAACTTATAAAACTTCTATCGACCAATACCTCTTAAGGCTCTTTATATAGATAACCTTAAGTCGGTTTACAACATATAATTCTTGAACGACAAGTAATTATCCCTAACTAATTCTAGAATATTCATCTAATATTACACATTAATCCTTATCTAATATTGCATATCAGTCCTTGTTTCCTTCGAAGTACTTTAAGCATTCTTCAATATCAGCAGTTCTTTGACTTTATTCTTCAGCAGTACTTTGACTTTATTCTTCATGCAGCAGTACTTTGACATCCAGAAGTACTTTGATATTTCATATCCCAACAGTTTTTGACTAATAGAGTCTAACTACCTGACAATGAGAGTATGTAGTAACCTAAAAAGGACTAAAGTGAGGAAAGGAAACAAGCTAAAAATCCTAAACTAAAATTCTACCTATGTTGCTTAGGCAAACCAGTTTCATAAAAAAAATTTGGAAACAACTCAAATGCTTGAAAAACACTTGGAAATGAAAGATTCAGAAATGAGGAGAAAACAATTTTTGGAGGAAAACTCAGCTTGTGCCAAACACCCCCTTAGGGTATGCTAGAAATGAAAATTAAACTAATATACTAATGTGGTGGAAACAATAATGAGAATAGTTGTGTTTACTTAGATTTCATTACTCCTTAGGTATCTTTTACCGGTTGATTAGCTTGTTACAATTGCATGGATGACGGGTTATATTCCTTAATACTAGTTGTAGGGCCGTGTACAATATTCCCTAACTCTATAAGATCCTACGTCACTCCTATGTCGAGCCGTTAAAAGCTCCTAACATGGGATCATTAGAATTCACTTATTCATTAAATACAACCAAAAATCGTAGTACACCTTCGATCATGTTTCTTAAGACGTTCAAGCAAGTTACCAATGGAAGTATGCCAGTTTTCTTAAGACTAACATCGAGTACAATCATCCGTAACAATTATAGACAAACAATCAACCAATAATCAACATCTAGGTTTCACTACATCTAAGCAAACACAATAAAAGCCTGGCCTAACATGTTATAAGAAAGAAAAGCATAAGATAGAATCAAACAATACATAGACATATTAAATGATTATTGGAGAACTTATCTTTATTAAAACATGGAAGAAAGAAGGGTTTGAAACCCCTTCAATATGCAGGAAATTCGATCTAGGGTTTTTGCACAACTTGTTCCACACTTTACAATGAAAAATTGGAAAAAATATATATAGACTAATCATCCTGACGGCGTCATGTATTAGCCTCTGACGCCGTCAACTCGCTGCCAAGTTAAAATTCGTATTGCCTAGATCCACTTCTGACGCTGTCATGTAGAAATAAGCTCTGGGCCGTTACTAGTATTTGGGCCCTGACAGCCTTGGTGACGCCGCCAGGCCATTAACAAAGAAAATGTTTTTGGCCGTTACGTTATAAGTTCCACATCCACCTCTTTTGTCACTCTTGACACCGTCATGTGTAATGTCTTGACGTCGTCAGGTACTGTACCCAGCAAGGAATTTGAGACTTTGCCCTTTTCTTCACTTTTATGCTCCAAAAACATCCAAAATGCTTCCTTTTCCAGATTTCTCTCCTAAAGTACCTAAAATGACAAAAGGAACGATTTAGGGCAATAACGATCAAATAATCACGAATTCGGGCTTAAATGCCCCCTTAAAAGCGGTACACTTTTCGCCTCATCAAATACCCTTACACTTGAGATTTGCTTGTCCTCAAGCAAATGCGCTTTTATTATAATCAAAATACAAGTTAGGAGGGGTCATTTAACACTAATATAAAATTAATTACAACAAATAATCGTTCCACTAAAAACCAAAAACAAGCACGGAGGTTATACACCAGCACCTCACAAATAGTGTTTAGATACTCACATCTCTCGGGTGTAATAAAGTATATATCACAATAAGGAAATGGAAAACATCTCTCACTACCTGTCATAGCAAATAGATTACCGTAGGCTTGGGAAAGGATCAAACCTCCACCACTTGCCTTAAGCACCTAGGATAAACTATCAAAGAGGTCTTTTGAAGGGTTATAATGTTAGGTGTAGGGATATGGAAAACACGGTTTTGTTGGATAAAGGCAATATTTACTGGTGGCGAGTTAATCATCTTGGTTAATTACATGTACAATATGGCGTTGCTAAGCCAAGACTCGACTCGACTTAAGCTAATAAATCAAAAATAACAAAGACTTAAAACAAACATAAAATGAAATGGAATGGTAGTCCGTATGTTTTTTCTCTTTTCTTTTTCTATTTTTTTTTTTTCTTGATTTTTTGATTTTTTTTTTTTTTTTTTTTTTTTTTTGTGCATACACTTTTACCCTACCATCCAAAATAATACATCATAGGGAATGTACATTCCCCTTACACTTGAATTTTTACATACTTTACAATAAACTACTCTAATGACTCGAATCAAGATAATCAAAACACTTGGAGTACTTTTTAAGATTAACGCACATATGAGGGTAATATATGATGTTCTTCCCCATTACTCCATAACACTAGTACTTTACCTATGAGTCCCAATCGTCCTAAAACAATATGTACAAGATATGACTCGACTAAGCAACCATGTAATAAATTAGATAATTAACTAAGGGTTTAAACGAATAACAATAATGCACTAAAGATGAGTGCATACGCAGAAGGCTAAGGCAATTTGGTTGCACATTTGGGTGGGTTGTAACAAATTCTTCCTTTAAGTAAAATGCTTAAAGTTAGAAACGAAAGGATAGGCTCGGAGGGGTGAACTAGGGGTATCGTGTACTAAAAATGAGTATATCGCTAAGGTGTGGGAAAAATTAATTGAATATACTAGTCAAGTAATATGACTTAAATAGTCAAGTATTATGATGCGGGTTTAACACAATGGTGATCCTAATGCCTCTTATCATGTAGTAAATCCTACTACATGAATGTAGTCTCACTAGCGGTCTCGGGATGCATCACTAACGCAAGTTCTAGAATCTAAATACTACCGGTACACTCATAAGCACTAATAATGAATGCTTTTCCTATCAAATCTTAAGGCAAACCTCACATATTTGGGTGGAAAATTTTTCTGAATGGTACGGTTTTGTGCTAGTCATACAACTCCTATCCATGAGATGTTTGTTAAGGCTAAAGTTTCACTCCTAAATGTTGTAAAAAAAATTAAATTTGGCGCTAAAATTACACTAACAAGTATTTCTCTTAGTTTTATTACACACCTACAATCAAACAAACAAACTCAAGTGCAATAGTATCCTATAAGGTATCATCATTTACCCTCCCCTTACACTTAGGATGAACATTGTCTCCAATGTTCAATTAAAGGATGTAAAAGTAAAATAGGTAAAAGAATGAAAACAAATACTCCCCTGATTCGTTCGATGTGGATAGTGTGTCAACAAGGTTAGATCTTCCTCCAAGAAAATGAACGTTGAAAGCTTCCCTCCAGAAATATAAATCATCTTCTTGTCATATATAACCTGTTAAACCTGAGAAAACAATCAAGGCAAACCTCGCGTAAAATTGGCGGCAATCCTAACAAATCCTAGAAAACAATTTAAGATATAATGCTTGTGGAATGAATGTTTGCAGATTTCCTGGAGTTTACAAAACTAAAGAATTAACAAAAATTTTAAGACTCCGGTTTAAATAAAACTCGCAAAATTTTTCAGAATTTTAGTACCTGACGCTGTCAGGTTGTAACTCCTAACGCCGTCAGAATGTTCCTGGAAAAATCTTATGTTAAGTTTTCGGAAAATTTCTGGAAAAACGCATGCCCTATTTCCTGGAAAATCCTGCAAAACATCATTATGACTCGATACAAGCATTTGACTCAAACAAATACTAATATACATGCTCATTTAATATTGTGGCGAATCATGATCATTTTTGTTCTTATAAACAAATTTGGGTTTCCCCTTACACTTAGCTTTTGCAAAATACATTTATATGAAGTTAAGACGAAGCTGAACAACAAAATAAAGCATTTTTACAATTTAGTTTTGAAACATGATCTACCAACAATAAAAATAAAACATGCATACGGAAACAAATAACATCAAACAAATAAAAATCAAACAAATAAAAACACACAAAACATGGGTTGCCTCCCAAGAAGCGCTTTTCTTTATTTATGAGTCTTGTAGCTAGACTCAATGTCATGGGCAATTACGTGACCTCGTCATTGGTCACATTCTCTAGGTCATCTCCAATCTTAGTTTTGTATTCCGGACCTAGTTGCAAACATTCCTTGTAGAAACCGAGTATTCTACTCATGACATAATCTACTCTTCTACGTCTATCCTCATCATTCCTATAGTAAACCGCTTGCTTGTGTTCCTTTTCAAGGTTTGATATAAGACGGTATAGTTCAATCTTATAGGGAATTTGGTAAGTAATTTCATCGTTCTCATCCTTGAATCTAACTATCCCTAGGGACGGGTCATAATGCATCTTAGAGGCTTCGACAAATGGTTTTCCGAATACTACTTGACTTAGGCAACCATCTATTACCGGACGAATATCCTCTACAATCACAAAGTCGGCAACATAAGTAAAGTTTCCTACAAATATATGTAATCCTTTCACTCTTCCTACAAAGTTGCTCATCCAATTCGTGTTAGGCATCATCCTATATTTAAGTTGCTTCTTCATTACCCAACTATAATAGGTCCTAGTCATAATGTTTATAGGAGACCTAAGATCGATTTAAGCTTTCCACATATGCATATGCCCAATGTTGCATGGTAAGTAACTTCATCGTTCTCATCCTTGAATCTAACTATCCCTAGGGACGGGTCATAATGCATCTTAGAGGCTTCGACAAATGGTTTTCTGAATACTACTTGACTTAGGCAACCATCTATTACCGGACGAATATCCTCTGCAATCACAAAGTCGGTAACATAAGTAAAGTTTCCTACAAAGATATGTAATCCTTTCACTCTTCTTACAAAGTTGCTCATCCAATTCGTGTTAGGCATCATCCTATATTTAAGTTGCTTCTTCATTACCCAACTATAATAGGTCCTATTCATAATGTTTATAGGAGACCTAAGATCGATGTAAGCTTTCCACATATGCATATGCCCAATGTTGCATGGTATGTTGATGTTAGAGGGATCACCCGCTTTGATAAGTGGTGAACCAAGGACGTATGGTGTCTCGGGGTCATCGAATAGATCCTTATGGTATTCCCGTTCTTCCTTGGTGGGTAACTTATCAAAGTATTCCTCTACGTTTTCTACTTCCTCTAACTTTTCTTCCTTAATATCCTCAACTTCCCTAATCTCATCCTTAGTCCCGGTTTCTATTCCAACTTCATCCTTTTCACTTTTTTCTATATTCTTATCTATTGGCTTAATGGTGACAACATTGAAAAAGTGGACGTGTTTGGATGATGAGGGGTCCTTAATTTGGATTCCGCTACTAGTGTCCCTAGTGTCCTTCCTAAGTCTAGTTAGTACTTGGTTGTTGAGGGCTTTCAACAAGTTGTCAATCTTATTGGTCATCTCCGTTTGTTGTTGATTGAATTTGGTTTCAAACTTAGCTATGCGAGCTTTTTGAGATGCCATAAATTTGGACATCAATCCTTCAAGATTATTGGTACTACCATAGTTATTGGAAGGATTGTTGTTGAACGTACGGTTAGAGGGTGGACCATTTGATTGGTAACGATTAGGTGGATTGGAAGAATTGTTTTGGGGCACGTTTTGGTTTTGTTTCCACCTAAGGTTCGGGTGATTTTTCCAAGAAGCGTTGTAGGAATCACCATAAGGGTTTGGCTCGGGTTTGAAAGTGTACCACTTGTCTCCCGCTTTGTCGGTACATGAGGATGCGTAATCCGCAAAAGCTTGTCCGGGGAGTTCCACACAATCACGAGTGTCTTGAGGACCACTACATAATTCACATGAAGAAGTGATTTTGTTCACATGGCTTGAAGGCTTAGGAGCTTCGTAGGATTTCATGAGAAACTTGACTTGGTCCTCAAGTTCCATGATCCTACGGTCGGGAGTGCTAGAGTTGTTCGAAGGCAAAGATATTGCCTTGACCATTTTGTTCAAATCATGGCGATCATTCCAACTTTCGTTGTCATAGAGAGCAAGATCTTCTATGAGTTCCCATGATTCTTCCGCACTTAGATCACGTAGCTTGCCACCGGCCGATTGGTCAATGGTTCGCCTTGTGGAGAGATCGATATGGTCATAGAAGATTTGGACTTGGAGCCAAAGATCTATGCCATGATGAGGGACTTTTTGGAGTAAGTCCTTGAAACGAGTCCATGCTTCATATAGAGTTTCACCTTGACGTTGTTGGAACATCAAGATACCATTTCTAAGCTTGGTAGTTCTCCCCGGTGGGAAAAATTGAGCAAGGAAACGAGAAGTGAGATCATCCCAAGAGGTGATGGATCCCGCGGGTAAACGTTCAATCCATTGACTAGCTTGATCACGTAGAGAGAATTGGAATAGACGTAATCGGGTCGAATCTCTTGTTGCAACATCAAGATCTATGGAATCTACGATTTTTAGGAAATCCTTGAGATGTTGATTAGGATCTTCGGAACAAAGTCCATGGAATGCACATCCACTTTGCACCAACCGGATGGTGTCGGATCGCAAGGGGGACACATTGGCTCCTTGAGTGAGCTCAATGGTGTTTCGATAGCCTTGGTGGCTAGGACGGGAATACTCTCCTAAAGTTCGGGGTCTAGGAGGTTGATTTTCTAGTGGTGGGTTTTGCGGGTGGTTTTGTTGTGGTGGGTTGATGGGATCAAAGATATTACCACCTTCCATGATGTCGGATGGTAATGGTTATGAACAAAGAAACGAAGAAATAAGATAGACTAAAGAAAACCTGAAAATAAAAATAAAATCTTACTAGAAAGGAATCTAGCAAGTAGACCTAATAAAAAGAAATTCTAACCTAGACAATAACTATTTCCCCGGGCAGCGGCGCCAAAAACTTGATGTGTGGGAATTGCGCCCTCGCAACAGGTTTTACCTCTCAAGGGATCTTGAGAAGCTTACAACCCCCACCAGGCAGTGTACCTGATCGTTGTAGTATAGTATAGTGACAAGTACCGGGGGATTGATCGTTCGACTCAGGAATAGTGTCGCTAGGATTAGAAAGCCTATTAAACTAGGTCTAGAGGTGAGGGATGATTCTTTTTGTATTTTTATATTTTATGGAAAGCAAGTAAAATCTCGGGTTTTGAAGGAGTGGGCGGAATTAGTTGCTAGCCAACTAACCCAATAAACTAAGATGCAATCAAAATAAAATAAAAGAAATTAAAATTAAACTAATATACTAATGTGGTGGAAACAATAATGAGAAAAGTTGTGTTTACTTGGATTTCATTACTCCCTAGATATCTTTTACCGGTTGATTAGCTTGTTACAATTGCATGGATGACGGATTATATTCCTTAATACTAGTCGTAGGGTCGTGTACAATATTTCCTAACTCTATAAGATCCTACTTCACTCCTCTGTCGAGCCATTAAAAGCTCCTAACATGGGATCATTAGAATTCACTTATGCATTAAATACAACCAAAAATCGTAGTACACCTCCGATCATGTTTCTTAAGACGTTCAAGCAAGTTACCAATGGAAGTCTGCCAGTTTTCTTAAGCCTAACATCGAATACAATCATCCGTAACAATTATAGACAAACAATCAACCAATAATCAACATCTAGGTTTCACTACATCTAAGCAAACACAATAAAAGCCTAGCCTAACATGTTATAAGAAAGAAAAGCATAAGATAGAATCAAACAATACATAGACATATTGAATGATTATTGGAGAACTTATCTTTATTAAAATATGGAAGAAAGAAGGGTTTGAAACCCCTTCAATATGCAGGAAATTCGACCTAGGGTTTTTGCACAACTTGTTCCACACTTTACAATGAAAAATTGGAAAAATATATAGACTAAGCATCCTGACGGCGTCATGTATTAGCCTCTGACGCGGTCAACTCGCCGCCAAGTTGAAATTCATATTGCCTAGATCCACTTCTGACGCCGTCATGTAGAAATAAGCTCTGGGCCATCACTAGTATTTGGACCCTGACGGCCTTGGTGACGCCGTCAGGCCATTAACAAAGAAAATGTTCTGGGCCGTCACGTTATAAGTTCCACATCCACCTCTTTTGTCACTCTTAATGTCATCATGTGTAATGTCTTGACGTCGTCAGGTACTGTTCCCAGCAAGGAATTTGAGACTTTTCCGTTTTCTTCACTTTTATGCTCCAAAAACATCCAAAATGCTTCCTTTTCCAGATTTCTCTCTAAAAGTACCTAAAATGACAAAAGGAACGATTTAGGGCAATAACTGATTAAATCATCAAATAATCACGAATTCGAGATTAAATGACCCCTTAAAAGCGGTACACTTTTCGCCTCATCAGTGGGCTAAGAGTGTTTACAAGTTTGGTGTTGTATTAGTTCAGGTATTAGTGGAGTGGTGTAGGATTAGGATTATAAGTAGTATTAGTTTAAGGTAAAATAAAAATAATTAGTTTTAACAAAACTGAATTTGTGAAATGTGCTTTTTTAATAATAATAATAATAATAATAATAATAATAATAATAATAATAATAATAATAATAATAATAATAATGTAAAAAGTAAACTTAAAATAATAAAAGGTTTTGTCAATAATATTTTTGGGATTTTATTTTGGAAAATGATTTAAGGTTTTGAAAATGATTTTGAAATTAGGTCTAGGGGTTGAAAGGGTAATTTGGTAATTTCGGTTTAAGGTTAAGGGTGAATTGGGAAATTACGGGTTTTCTTGTGGATTTCCATACCTCCCCCCCCCCCCCCCCCCCATGTAACATTGCTGGGATTGTTTTCGACTCTTCAATTCTTCGATAAATGCTCCTAATTGTGTCAAATCGATCTGGTATTGCTCCGGTTTCCCATCCATGCTCCATTTTGCTCACATTTGTTTGTTTTCAATCCATTTGTACTTGAAACACATAAAAACACATTCCAAGGATATTCATAACATTATATGGTCATTTTTGGGTATTTTTTGTCGTTTTGGTGGGTTTTTCGGGCCTAAAATGATGAGTAAAAGGCCACTCATCAATGCACCTCTCACAGCAGGTTACATAGTTGGAAGTGTTAAGGACAGTATGCAACTTTCTGAATTGATGAATCTTTGTGTTAATTTAGCTTCCTAGGTTTCAAATTTGGAAGTGGACCTCAAGAAAACAAAGTTGCTTTGTACATAATTGCAAGTTCAAGTTAAGCAGTTGCAAGTTCAGAATGAAGATCATAATGATTCTTCTTTTTCCTCAGATTCAGATAAATTTTATGTGGCTAAAAGAAATTCTTCCAAATAGGGGAGGAAAATAGAGTCACGGAGGAATATGAAGTCAAAGATTCAGGGGAGGAAAATGCAATGTATTATTAAAGATTTAGAAGAAGATGAAGAAGATGAAGCAGGTTTCTCTGATGATCAAGAAAGCACTGCTGGATTTTACAAAGAAAAGTTTGATGAAAAGAAAAGAATCAAGGTGAAGAATGAAGGTAATAAGAATGTTGAACCACAAGAAGAAGCGATGTACATTAATCTGTTTCCAGCAAGGATTGTGGATTGGAAAATCAGCAGAGATGAGTTTGGTAATGCTTGGAAGATTATTAGAGCTTATGGAAAGTCTGAATATTACAAGAACATTGAGCCATTAGTGAAGTCTTGAGATAGAGAAGATTTAGATACATTATGGAAGCTGGTTCAATTGAAACTCAAAGAAGTCAAGAAAGCTGATGTGAAAGAACAAGAACTTTGGGTGGAGCTTAAAAGGTTATATGAACCAGATCCTACAGATGTGTATTGGAACTTTCCAAGTCAATATTAAACTATCTCATGGAAATTCTATAACTCATGCAATGTTCACCATTTATCAACTAAAGGAGGAGTTGATTTATTTATGTTTGCAGAGTTGCAGTATCCATTGTGTAAAGAAGTGCTTACAAGAATGATGTTTACAAAGCTTCAATATGAAGAAGAAACTGAAGATATTCAAAATCTCATTCTAAGTGTAAGTGGTCAAGTGCTAACTAAGATTTGTGATGAATTCGACAATAAAAATCAAAGCAAGAAGAGAAAAGGTGTTAAGTGTTTGGAAGAATTCCCTTTGATTCAAATAGTTGAAGTATAATCAAAGAAACTTGTGAACTTACTGAGAAATCACAAGTTTAAGGGAGGATTGTTGGGAATTATACTTAACAGTTGGAACTGTCAAGCTTAAAGAAGAAACTGTTGGAAGTTTACACTGACAGTACAAACTTAGTTTGTACTGCTCAGCTTAGAAAGTTAAAACTGATTATGAGATTGTGATCAAAAGAAGAAGACGCGTTCAAGATAATTATAGAATGGATTGCATGAATATTTTATATGTTTAGAATGATATGTATATTGTTCTAATATAGTTATCTTGTACAAGACTCCTTGTGTGTTATAAAAGGAGCCTTTAGGTTAAGAGAAAAAGAATATACAGAAATATACGAATACATATTGTTTTGGTGTGAATATATAGTGTTTTTGTCTCATTGTTTCTTCTATATTCCACATACAATATCTTCTAAGTGTTGACTAGTAAATTCCGCTTGCTAGTTAGCATATACTCAAAGTATCAATCTAATACAAGGCATGTGTTTAGATCCTTCACACAAAGAATTTATTTCCATTTGTATTTTATTTCCATTTGTATGAAAACCAATCTCAAAGCGGACATCATCGTGAATACCATTTATATAACCATTAAACTTTCTGACAAGAATGGAAATTTTTTTAACTACACCTAAAATCCCTATATACTATCTAATCTACCCAAATCTTTGATTTTTTTCGAAACATTACATAAAGTTTGGCATAAAAGTACCATAATCATCTTCCCCAATTGTGTATTGCAGGTTCACTACAAATGGACCGGTGGAAATGTCAACATTTTCATAAACTTCGAATCTAAAATCTAATTGTTGGTCGGTGCGCACAGGTACGAGATTTTAACGTCCATACTTCATCATTATAGCGTAATAGCATTAACAAAAACCTACACTAGAAAAACACGAGTAATAAAATCAAGTCAAGTCATATAATTACACAAAAACTTACTTAAGCACATGATAGCGCAAAACCAAAAACCTTAAACGTATTGTAAATAGCGGCCTAGGCGGCCCTCCACTGTCGCGATTTGCAGCAAATCGGCCAAATTATGCGTTTTGGTCAAAAGGCCGTCAAAGAACCGCTTGGTAGTGTGATCTTCAATTTGTTTATGAGTTAAGTGGTTAGGTTTTAGTTTATTCGATATCTTTAATGTGTTGATAATAACTAGCTGCTCTAGCTTCTGCTAAATATTGTTACTGAATCTAACTGATTGTTTTAGTGACATCATGCTCTCTTTAATTTTAGCCGTTATACTCCATGTGTAGATCAAATTTTTATGTGATCGTAGTTGTTAGGTTTTAGTTTGTGTATATATTTGAACCTAATTTTTTGTTAATCGTGTTTCATTAGTGTTAGTCGCGTGCTTAGTTTAACAGTTATCGTTACTTGTGTTTTGTAAGTGTTCACTATGATCTTCAGTTTGTTGATGATAATGTGCTTGTAGATATCATACAGAAATGATGATGCTATTAAGTGATTCATGTGTTAATTAGATGCATACTTTTCAGGTTAAGTTAAACAGCGTTTACTGATTAATGTGAAATTGTATGCTGAAACGTGTTAATCAGATGCTTATAAATACATAGGTCCATGGTTGCAAAACACGCTAGGTGCAAGTCGGGCGGTCGACACCGCCTAGCGCCTAGACCACCTAGGCGGATTGAACTTTTCTATATAAAAAATTTTAAATTATATGTATTTGGTATATATTGCAATATTTAATTTTGTTTAAGTTTTGGGTTTAAAGTCCACTCATTTTTTTGTTGGGCCTAATAAATTTTCTAATGGACCAAGAATTATTAAGGAATAGGGTTAGGTTAGAGATTTATATCACAACCCCACATTCTCTTCACTCTCCTCATTTACCTTCTTCTCTCTCATCATTCATCCTCTTCCCTATTCACTTCAAGAAAGAAAACAAGAAGCGGCTTAAAATAAAACAAAGTCAAGAAATCAAACCCCAAAAATGTGTTACAATCCGTGCTAATCGAAGTTGTGTGAAAAGAGGCGTCGATATGAAGAAAAACAAAAACCCTAGATCTGGCGTTAACCGTCACTGACCGACCTGCCGCCTAGGCCAATTTGTCCCGCTTAACACTAACAAAATACACATTATAAACACAAATATTTACACTATAACAGTTAAAACGAGCACGCTGTCACGGACTTGTCTCTACAAGGTCTTTCGTGCGGCACTTAGTCTAGACTAAGCTCAGCCTTGCTCGATCACTCAACAATGTATGTAACTTAAGAAAGCTTCAAAGAAAGGATACAAGTGGAATAAAAGAAATGTTTTGTATTACTTAAGAGAGCTTTACAAGAGATTTTACAAATAAACTTTGTTGGATGCTTTGTGCAAATGAGACCTCCTTTATTTATACTACTCACTAGCTATGTACAAAGTTCTACATTATTGCATAGTAGAAAGTTTTAGGACTTCCATGAGCTTCTAGGATTTCTAAGAGTTTCTAAAGCTTCCTACAACTTCCATATTCTTCCGAAGGGTCCCAAGATCTTCCAAGTTTATCCAAGAAAAGTGTGAAATAATCCGAAATCCCGATCATCCATGAAAACGATCCGATCGAGTAGGCAGGTCGTGACAACGCCCTATAAAAAACTAAACCTAACAACTACGACGGCATAATAGATTGCTCTGCAACATACACTAACAAAACACTAACAAATTTTAAGCAAAAAAACTAAAACCTAACAACTACGACGGCATAATAGACGGCATATTAATTGTGTCTTAAACATTGTCCAGTGGCCCAGTGGGTATTGTTTAGCAAAACTCATTATATATATAGCATGTTTAATCACATAATTATATATATAGCATGTTTAATCACATATGTGAGTTACGTATTTGGGTATTGCATGATTGGCACCTTTATATACATAACACGTTTGTATGTTTGAAACTTTGCACGATAAGGAAACACGTTTTTTGTTGCATGGCGTGTGACGTTTGTAAGCTTAACACGTTTTTTTTCAAGAAATGTGTTTATCAACTAAAATAAATATTAATAATAACTTGGTCGTCGTCAGTTTCTCGAAGAGAAAGCTGATGTGGTAGGGTCGCCACTGTGTTCAGCATAACAATTCAACTTATTGCGCTAGCTTTTCGCACTTTTCATATACTAAGGTGAGTCATGAGTGTAAGTTCTTCTTCTTTTCTTTCTTTTTTTTGCCATTTTTATTGTCTAGATTAATTATAGCCTCGTAAAATTACACATTTATAATAGCTTATTTGTATACAAATCCATTTTTTATTATTTTAGTGTTTTCTCATATTTGAGCTACGTTGAATTCTTATATCTAATCCATTCGCGTATTTATAAATTTCAGAAATGTTTTATGGCTTTCAGAAACCATCAAACTGATGATCATTGTTTTCATTTGAGTTGGTAATACAAAACCGAAATACTTCTTTGATAGCTTATTTAGATCATGCACTATTTCTCAAATTCTATGTCTACCATATATAACATAAACAACACTTTATCATCAACTGAGTCGGACAAAAACTGAAGCCATATTTAAAGGACGTTTGCATAAACCTCACAGGTTAGAGGACCTAAAGTATCTACACTGCGGCATTTAAAAAAAATCTGAAGATGAAATGAGACCAATAAAAAGTCACTATACGTTATACAATCAAAAAACAGTCCCTTTTACCCCATGTATTGAAGAAACTTTACAGACAATTACAGTTTTACAGTTTGGGGAGGGATTAACCAAGAAAATACATCAAAAGAATAAACAAAGAAATAAAGAATGTATACTTTTTTTCTTTCAAAATGAGACTTATGCTATACCTTTGTATGATTGTAAGAAATTTCTTTGGTATGATTGCCTTTATAGTAAAAAGAGAAAGGCGGGATTCTCGGCAAGTTCTACAGCTGGTTTCACGTCTGCAAAATCTTTTACTTGAAGGGAAGTAGAGAGATCATCAACAGAGAAAGGTATGCTGCAAAAACTCAGATTAATTACTCATTTACGTGGATAATCAGGATTGGAGGTGACAATTTTGACCCATTTACGTCTAAATGGATCATTATGAGCAGTGTTTACTGTTTTATCTCAAAGGGTAAAAAAAACTATCATAGGGAAGGGAATCAAGCCAAATGACCCAAAGTCTATGTTAGTATTTTTACTGCATACAGTTTAAAGCTGGCCTGGCTCACTTTAACTTGTACTGATAATGAAATCAAACCCAAACCCGTTTTGACCCATTATCTAACACACCGACCCGACGTCTTTCCCTTTCTAAGTAGGAAATGACCATCAAGGATCCCGAAGCTAAAATATGACCCCTTATCCAGTTACAGGTTGTATTGGCTAAAACTGTCTCTGAACAAATTTGTGAACCTTTAGAATGGGTCAAAATGGGTCAGGTCAGTTGATTCACCAACTTATTTTTCATTTATCATTTTTAGTAATAACTAGTTTTTTTAAATATGATTGCACAACCATTATAGGAATAAGATCTACATGCAACTTAATGGTTAAACTTTCGACAACTTTTAAATCGTTGACCCGTGTGAGTGTGTGACCCGTTTCATTTTAGCTAAAACATTCAAAACTTTAACCCATTTAAGAACACACTTAACTCACTTTTCACATAAACGAGTTGAAGTCGCCACTAAGTATTGGATTTGTCATATCAGCTTTTTGTCTAAATTGATATCATAAGTTTCTACATTCTACCATATGATGCAGCATTCATTAAAGAGAAAATCGAGCATATACCTGGAATTATCATCTAGTAGAAAGGAACTGCTGACAGCAGTGTTGGCATCCTCTGTCATCAGCACTCTCATGCTCGAAATAACCTGTTAATGTTAACGCGAAGGTTGGGAAATTAATAGATCATATAACGGAAATACCTTGGTTATAAACGGTTACTAAAGATTAAGATTTCACTTACTTCTTGTGATACACTCTTGGTGTTGTAGTTGTCATCCCAATAAAGAGTGCATATTCTATACAACTGCTGGACACTTAGAACCTGAATATAAATATAGCGTAACGTCAATAATAGAGGAACCCAATCTAAGCTTACAGCTTATGATTTCATTATGATTGTGTGTGCGCACAAGTGTGTGTGTGTGTGTGTGTGAGGGTGAGGGTGAGGGTGAGACTTACAGGGCATAGATCATGGGTGATGTCATCATATGAAATCCTGTACTTCTGGTGAATAACCTGAAGTTCATAATAAATGATGAATAAGCTAGTGATAGATTGGTAGACTGTAACCAAAAACGAACAAATATGAAATCAAATTTAAAAAAATTGTTATTAAGAAAGATACATACCAAGAACCCAACCGCCTGTCTAATATGCTTTAGTTCCTCCCACGCTGAGCCTGCATACTGCAATAAAACAATATTTATCAGGATCAATTCCATAAGAAAGCTAACCATATTTTGAACTATTGTGGTAGAATGTTAGAGTTACATGCTTTCTGAGGTATTTATTGTGATAGAAGTCAGAATACTATTGTCTTGATATTCATTTACGGATACTTTTTTCCTTTTTCTTATCGTTTCACAAGATAGAAGTGTAAATACTACCTAATATTCTACTCCTAGTAATTTTCGAGACCACCAGCATAAATAACACATCAGAAAGGTCAGATTATAGCATTACCTCTTCTTTTGCATGACCACACCACAACTCTAACTCTGCTAATCCAGCTTTCACATATTCCCCATTGCTGAAGGTACAACACTCCCGCCGCAATAGAAGACTGCACATAAAGATAATTGCTTCAGAATATTACAATAGTAAGCCAAGAAAAATAAAACGGAGAAACAAAAGTCGTGTAACCATACCTGTTGAGGAGCTGCACGTTGATGTATGAGAAAACTTGACTAAATATCTTCTGAACAATTACCGGGGGCACCTGAAATGCGTATACATGAGAAATTAGACAAAATAAATGTTCGGATAATGTGCATGATGATTCGAATCAAATGTAAGCATGTACTACATCAAAAAAAAAAAAAAAAAAAAAAAAGAAAAAAAAAAGAAAAAAAAGAGAAGCTATAGTGCAAGTATGGACATACAAAATTTTCTTTCAAAGTGTTGAGAAGAGTGTTGAGACAATCGACCATGCCTTGCCAATGACTGGATTGAGAATCTTTGCCAAAGGACCTGCCGGATCTTAGCACTCCCTTAGATGTCCGTGGAGCCTGAATTTCACAAAGTAAGATGGATACATTCATTATGGTTAACACTATAGTTTGGATGCATGGTTACATTAATATAACCGGGTTACGGGCTAGGATGAATCACAGTCACACTACCTGAATACATAAGGTAAGTAATGAACCCAACTCCTTTTTCAAGTTGTCACGAATAATGCCATAGATTTTCTCTACGTATGCCGTTAGTTGCTGCTTGAAAAGCAAAGCCGGGTATTTGGCTTCAACTTGACGTACCACTACCTCAAGTGCAGCTGCAGCCGCTGCTTGGGTGGCAGAAGACGAACGGAATCCCTAGAAAAAGTAGAAGACCATATCATGTATCATAAATGTAAAGAAGAATTTCTCCTCAAGCCATACATGTTTTATCTTTAACGGGTCCATCATGTAATATCAAAATATAAGTAGCGCAAACGGAAGCAGGTCAAAAATTGACTAAAGTGTACTTTTGATGCATAAAATCTCCTTTATTCAAAATTGACCATCAAAATAATCAGTTTTCTACTCATTTAAATATAACCTTTTTTTTACAGAAAGTGTTTTGGGTCAACCTGGCTAGACCCATTTCGAACTGTAACAAAGAATCACCGTTTCGACCTGTTAGCGAATTATCCTGACCCTCCCACTTTTCCACCTCTATAGCAAAAATCAATAATAAAATCAAAATCATTACCATTGTCATTCTTCCAAATATTGAAGTTGGAGGTGGTGGTTTCCGAGCCGAACTTGAACCCTCGGGTTTTAAGCTTTTTTGTATTAAGAACACCAAAGCAGATGTATTTGATAACCAATATGCCATATGTTCATTATTATCTTGATTCTGCAATAGCATGAACTTCATTATTATCTCAATATAATTTCTTTATTTAAATAGTTGTGTTATCATATTGAGGAGTACCTCAATTGCTGAACCAATCATCTGAATAAGTCGATCAAACACATTAGTTCTGTCGCTTTCAAAAGATTTCCAATGAAGAAGGCATTTGTATATGGTAAATGCTGCAACAGGTTGGCCTTGACTGAATCCAGTGTCTTTCATAACACACTCAATAAGGGCATCAACGTTCTCCTACAGCCAGATTCATATTCATGCATATTAGTAACGATATACAACATCAATTAAGGAACAAAAGAACGGAGATCATTTGAATGTGGTTTGTACATTTTGACGATCAATTGGCGGTTTCTTAGGCTTGCTGTCAGATTCAGTGACCGAATTGCTAGCAGGTGCATGGGGCTCCTGCAGACATTCACTTCTTCAGCATACAATCTAATGTGATTAAAAAAATCCAAAATAGTAAAACTAGTGACGTGTTAACCTCACTGCCACGAAGACCATTTTCTACACTTGGCTGGAAAATCAGTCAAAGTAAGGCATTTAGCAAAGAAAAAAATTTATAAAGGAAAAGTTGAGTAAATTTATAAAGCTATATATAACCAAAGCTCACGTTAGTTTCTGGAGTATGTGGATGTTCTGGCACATGTTTTGTAGGTGAAGAAAATGCTTGCTTTCGAAGAATTTGGTTCTCAGACGCCATCTCAGTAACCTTTTCTTGAAGACTGGGCATCCAAACACAGATTATGCACATATGTAACAGAATCAATACACTAGATATAGGATCACGGTAACTGGTTAATCAAGAAGCTTTGTATTAACATACGACTAAATTAATTGGCTCAAACCTCTGCATAGCAGTCTTTAACTGAATAATCTTTGTCTCAGCATCCAAGGCTTGCTTCAGTCTTTCTTCACTGAGTTTGTTTGTCTCTTCATATCTTTTCTCAGTGTCACCAATTTTCTGCTCTAAGGAGCCAACCAAAGCCTGTAATTGTTTAACAGCAAAAAAAGTGTTTCACAACAATACCTAAAGAGCATAACATAAAAGATGATCAACAAAACTTAAATATCTTGATCTGTCTTACCTTGAGTTTCTCATTTTCAGCAGTAAGCTTATTCATGAGTTCATGGTCAACAACCGGGACCTCCTGAATGACTGGAACTTTTTCAACCGTTGTTTTGACAATTTCACGTTCCTTCATAAGCAGCTCTTTAGTTTCATTATATCGAACTTCCATCTCTTCCAAAGCGGATTGTAGTTTTCCATTTTCTTGTGTTTTTGCTTCTTCCAAGTCAGACTGCAAGGTAAAATTATGCTTTTGACAGGTTGCAACTTATATTAATATGTTATTCTACTTCGGTTATTCAAAACTTTGAAGAAAAAATAGATTTCATCGCCCTTAAAGACGCCTAAAAATGACTGTCGTAAATTTGGTTTCTTAGATACAATACAACTTAAAAGTATGGGTTGCAGTCAGAAGAGCAGTTTCTCTTAATATGGGTTGCTGGCTTGTTGCATAGATGCTATAATTTATCTAAAGACGGGGAAGTGGAACTTGAATTTAGGTAAATCTTTGAAACGACCTTAAAAGATTTATCTCCGGGTAAATAAATGATAATAAGAAAAGGTACTGAAATAAAACAAAAGAAAACAGAAAACAAAACCAATAGCAAGTGTACCCGTATGCGCTTCTCAAGCTGCAGTCGCCAAGTCAGTTCCTCAACTTGCTTTTCTAGTTTATTTTTGGCCGCTTGTAGAGCACCGGTTTCTCTTGCAGCCTATTAAAAGCCTAGAAGTAAGTAGCAACAAAATATACTATACAATTTTTACACACAAATAATTCGATGAGTTCAAGGCTGACAAGAATATGAACATGACTAGCATTACATCATATCATCGACTCTGAATGGAAACTATTTTTAATAATGGCTTTAACAGTCTAACGTAACAACGGTTACGTCACGAGTTAGATAATTTAGAGTAATATATGGTTCAGATATTGACAAGAACAAAAGATTGTAAAAGACAGCAAGGGAGACAAAGTTACCATCTTAAGCTTGCGAAGTTCACCACGAGCAACTTTTCCCCTCCATGCACACTGAGTTGTAATAGTAGCTTTCTTTAACTTCGCGAACGTCAAGTGGGCTAAGAACTTGCGACAATGGCTCTAAAATGAACAACTAAAATCAGTTAGAATCATAACAAATATAACAAAACATGGCTAAAGTAAAGTCAGTTAAAATCATAACAATCAATACAAAATGAAAGTGTGATGTTAGATTGACAGCAAATTCTCAATATTTGATGCAAAGTCATAAGACCTGAATGATGATTGCTGCTTTTGTCTGCCTTCTAAAGCGAAGCTCATTACGTGCAGCCATTCCTCGTAAACCTGTTTGGATAGCAACAGCAGAGAAACATATTTCCTTGTAAGCTTTCCTAGCAAAATGCATCCGCAGCTCTCTCTGAATTCGCAAAGAAGAAGCTTCTCTGCGCATGCTCTCAAAAATTTGTCGAGCAAGTTGTCCTGTTAAGGAAAATTAAAAGAAAAAAGGTGGTGAGGTTACATGCTTTGAGCTACCAATCAAAATATTAACAAGGTACCTCGGCAAACCGATTGAAGTTGCAAGGCAGAGCGGCGCAACAACATAAAACTTTTTTGGGCCATATAAGAACGAACTTTCCTTTGTATAATACTAGCTGATCTTCCTAATACCTCAGTTCGTCGAGCATCCAGCTCTGCCATCTGACCAGCCCTTAGAAACACCTTTGTCTTACCAATCTGCATTCACACAACAAAGCAGTTTAAATAAAACAGAATTCACATGCAAGTGCGAGTGAGTAAAATTATCTTGATCACAGGAAGAGTTTGTCTTGCACAGAGTCTGATTTTTACAAAGAACTTTAAAGTTTAAATATCTAATACCACAGCTCAGTTACCTGGTAGCCTTCAAGTCCAGTTTTCTCCAGAAGCCTCTTGCAAGCAGCAACATCATCCTTACTATTATAAGTCAGTCACAAGAACAAGGAAGGTCAGCATCTAGCAGTCTATTCATGTTACCACATACTTCAAATTGTTAGAATTTAAGAAAAAGCAAATATATCACTTCACTTGCCTGCCTTTCAAGATTTCAGGAGCCAGGATGCCAAACCGATCCACAAAGTCATCAAATGCCTTTCTGGTAGGATATCCAGCACAACTGATCCTGATCGCCTCCAAGACTCCCTAAATTCGATTAGGCATATCGCTTAAATATATTTGGGTGCTCAAGTTATAACAATGTAAACTATGAAGAACAGTTTAGATGGATAAGATAAAGTGACGCATCTCTATTGGAATATCATGTGCACACTTACCCCACAACGGAGTTGTTGTAGAACATTTTGATTTTCAAAAATAGCAGGCTTGAGAAGATTGTTAGGCTTTACACAACGAATATAATGAGGCTCGGTTGTGCTCAAAGTTTCAAGCAATTGTTGCAGTTGTTGCTGAAAAGAAAGAATAAAAGTTACTAAAGTTTGTACATCTTGTTAAGAAGGGAAAGGTGACAAATCTTACCTTGAATCGTGTACCAATTGAGGAGAACTTTGATGACTTAGAGGACTCATCAGATGAAGATGGAAACAAACTGGACACAAAGAAACAAGTGGATGCACTCAAGAGGGCTTGATGTTCAGCAATAACATAATCTTTGTTTTTGTCCAAAAACAGCTCGGTTTGATATGTTACCTAAAAATATAGTTGAAACTGATTATTTGTAGTCTCTCAAAAGTATCAACAGACACAAATTACAACAGTGTTTATGATATATGATGAAAAGGCTCTTTTAGGGCTATTACTATTATTATTATTCAGCAACCAACAACAAATATGCAATTTAGGATGGAAAAATGTATTACAAACTTACATCGCCAGCATAATGACAAATCGTGAAGTCAGAACGCGCCAATTTTGGTTTGGCAAAACACTTATGGTTTTTAAAAGTTTGGTACAGCTTTTGTGAGAATGTTTCATGTGTCGACCTAGGAAACATACTGCAGAAGACAATAGTAGTATATGTTAGAAAGATTAACTTTTGTGTTTCTACAGAACCCGATGAGCGTGGCAGTTACTCTTTTTAACATTATTGAAAACAGCACAAGAACATGAAATTTCTGCATCTCACTTACCAAGCCTCGTCTAGAAGAGCTATAATGCCACCCGGTTTCTAAGAATTAAAAAGACAATAAATTAGAATCTCGATGATATGAATATCTTTGGAGGGTAATGTTGTAAGGAAATCTTAAGCCTACAAAAAACACCACAACCTTCTCAATGAGATCTAGGATATCTTGGTTATCAACAAACTCAATGTAGCTCCAATTAATTTCTTCTTTTGTATATTCTTCTTGCTCCATTTTAAAGACATGCTGCAAAACCAACATGAATTGTTATCTAGACTCTTCTCAACGATAACCTAGATAAAGATAAGCCCTAACCTGATTGAAATGTTGCTGAAGTTTTTCATTGGTCAAGTTGATGCAAAACTGCTCAAAGCTGCCAAAATTTGAACAACGTATAAGATTAAACAAAACAATAGTAGAGCTTGAGAACCTAAAATCTGGTGTGAAGCCAAATGGGGCCCCCTCGAGGTTACTCCACTTAAACATCAGATCAGGTCGACAATGCAACCAAAGGGCGTACCAGTGAAGCACCTGTTTGTCTTGAAACTCTCGAATCCGTATATGTCCAGTACTCCAATAATGTATTTTGAGTCTGGGTCCTGACCAATTGAGCTATTGATCTTATCTACAAGCCTATAAAAAACAAAGTGGATCAGAAATGAATCAATTATGAGCACCTTTTAGACAAGGGCACAAAATTATCCATGTGGAAAGTACGGCTTACCAGTCAAATAGCCTCGAGTACGCAACTCTTGCCAAAGCATCTCTGCTGACGGCAGCAGATTCTGGATCCAACCATTTGGTGATGGTCTCATCACGTGTTACCATCACACGTTTGCATAGACAATCCTCTAGAGCTTTCGCGTCACACCTGAGCAAATTAATTTAACTTAGATATATAACTGTGTTTCCTATAAGAGAGGGCAATATCGACCCATGTACTTATGAATGGGTCAATTCAGGTTGTGTTTTACGTATCTCAAAGTCAAATGGGTCTATTCAAAAAATTTTGCAAAAGGGAAACATGTCGAACAGGTTGAAAGTCACCGAAATGCATACAGCCTCCTAAATCATTTTATTCATCATCTATAAGAAAATTTTTAAAATGTCAAAAAAATGCAAATGAGTCAACCCAACCTGCCCGGCCCATTTCGGTCCCATACTAAAGATGACTCGTTTCAACTTAAACCTGTTTTGACCGTCACCCAACCCGCCCATCTTGCCACCTCTACTTCCTACAATAAACTAGATATCATAATGTAAAACACTTGTCCATTGTCTTGGTCTGTGCAAAATACTTCTGACAACTTACATGAACAACTCAGCGGCAGTCTTAAGGTGGAATATAGATTTTTCATCTTTGGGCACAGATGAGTCAATCTCTTCTCCTTTTGCAAATTCTATATTCCCCAGATGAAGTATTGCAGCCACAACTCTAAATATGGCATCCTGCTCCTCAGAACTGATTCCTACAACGTCCATTGCATTCCGTGTGGCAATATATTCTTTTGCTTCGTCTAAACCATCAATTTGGTAGCAGTTTGATTGATTTAAGTAATGATAGGTCTTTGGATCTCCTAATTTAAACTTTTCACGATCCTACAAGCACAATAGATAGTAGGAAGTTAAGGAAAATATTAATAAACATTATATAAGGAAGTAAGTTGAGGACTTGTTACCTCTGGTGGTGCAGCACAAATCATGTAAAAACAATGATAATTTCTTTCGGCATCTGATAGTTGACAAACACGAGATCTTTCTAGTAAGTATGTTCTAATAGCAGCCCCGGAAATCCTTCCCTTCTGATCAAACTGAATTTCGACAAACTTTCCAAAACGACTGAAATGGTAGGAATGAAAAAAGCATTACTGGAACTGACTAATGTAGAACAAATACGGGTATTAAGGTAATTGTGAATGGAAGTTCACCCACCTTGAGTTGTTGTTTCTCACGGTTTTTGCATTACCAAAAGCTTCTAAGACAGGATTGGACTACATAACAGAGAAGACATGTATATAGTTTAGCTGATATCATACATAATAGTTTTTTTTTTTTTTTTTTTTTTCTTTGCGTGAAACATCAATGTACTTTTCATTTGTGCCATTTTAGTTGTTGTACCTTTTGTATACAATTGAGCCATTAAAGAAGGATTCTTGTCCCATTTGAGTTATAAAAAAGTCCTTTAAAACGGGATTTCAAAAATATTATTGTATAAAGATGTTAGATTTATTTGTAATGGTAAGTTTTACATGACTCGGTTGTACAAAAGTACAGTGACTAAGACGGGATACATGAGAAAGAACATTGGTACTTAATATCCACATTTAAAATCGATTTGATTTAATAATTACCTCCAGGACTTTTTGTTCGACACTCCTTCCTTCTGAAGCAACTCCAACTCTACCTCCCATGTAAGCAAGATAGCGCATGAGCTGTTTTGTGCTTTCAGTTTTACCAGCTCCACTCTCCCCACTAACCAATATCGACTGACTAATACCTTCGTTTATCATAACTCTGCACCAAAATAAAGTATTGCTCGTTTTGAGTACGATGATGTAATGCATAGACTAACATGCCAATCATATAAATGTAGCATAGTACCGGTATGCAGCGTCTGCAACGGCAAAAGGGTGGGGACTTAATTCCCCAAATTGTGCGCCTTTATATTGTGCCATCATATGGCTATCATACAAATGTGGTAATCTTGTGAACGGATTTACGGCTATCAATATGCTTCCTGTATAAGTCTGGTAGCACCATCTAATTAAATGTATGAGCTATTTTTAGAAAAAATATGTATAGGAAATAGAAGGAACAACCAAACTCACATATATCTCATTAATATCGTATCTAGATCGTAAGTTATCTAGAACCCCTGGTTCATGCAAATAAGCCAATTTTGTCATATCATCCACTCCACATTGTGGTGCTTCAGTATCTTTGGGATATACATTTGATGCCTTAGCAACAACCTGTTATCGACATCAAAAGAATAGATACACATAAAATCGCTGAACATAAGGCCTCGACTCCTCATTTTAAAACTATATATAGCATGGTACAAAATATTGCATGAAATAAGTAAGAAAAAAATTCTTTACTTAACTAGTATTTAGATGGATTTTGGGAATAACAACTCAAGGGACAACAACTAATATAAATTTTTAACAGAAAAACGCTCACCGTCTTCCCTGAAGTAGTACGAACTTTAATGTCTGCACCAGTTGCCTCAATAACTTCCCCATCTAACCAAGCCTCAACTGGATCCTCCACCCAAACAAGTGATCCGACCCCTAAACTAACAGAGGCCGCCTACAACAAACGGTAACAACAGTCAACTAAACAAGTCTCGGTATACAAAAGGAAAGTAATCAATCTTTCGATGCATGTTTACAATCATATACTTATCAAGACTAACATTCTAACGGACATAGTAAAGTCTTTTGGCCGTCACACTACTTGTGAGGTTCCAAGTTTTAATCAAACAATTTCTCCCCTTTAGTATCAATCAAAAACAGACCGAATGACAAAGATAACCTTATAATATTCTAATAAACAAAAAAAAATAACCGGGTCACTTTTTTTCTTTCTAGACAAGGTTAAACCCATCCGAGCCACCATTGGTAACTAAATCTAAACACAATCCCCACAGACCACCCCAAAACACATATGGAGTTGCAGCTTAGGGGATTTAAAAGTGGGGCCTCTATCTAGACTCCCAAGTCCATACCACTAATCACCCGGATACTTTTTCAGTTCATATAGTACAAAATTACCTAAAAACCAAAAGATCGAAGCACATCGCCGGAATTTTATTTATTTATTTATTAAATTTAGTTTCTACGAAACCCGATATATACGCGCATACAGCCTATATAGTAGTTTCAATATTTAATCTGATTTAAAACATTTTTTTTCAAAAATGCTTTAAAAGTTTGAATATCCATTGACATCAATCAACTCAGTTCCAGAATCACATATACAAAACTTATCACAACTATAAACATCAAAATCACATTAAAAAACTTAACAATTACAGTAATTAAATAAAACTAATAAACATTTAAAAAAAACACAAAACTCACCATTTTTTAAGTAATAAAACTCAGATCAGATCAAAGTATGTGCAACACTAGAAACGTAACAACACAATAACTACACCAACATAAATTCTTCTTCATTAACTGACAACATTAAATAACAATTGTACTATGATAATAACTTAATTGCTACACAAGATTATTAGCCATGAATGAGAGATCAAGCTGATTGATATAGTTGTGAAAATGAAATCCCTGTTTTTAAGGTGAAAACGAGTTTTATTTATATGTTTGAGCTGTTCTTTTTTTTTTTCTTTTGTATGTCAGAAAGAGAAAGTTCCCTCGCACGTTGTTCGGAATCTGTCTAAATTCAATTTTTACTAGCTGTTTTTTATAATATTTTTTTTTATATTGACAAAGTATTATTATTAGGAATTATTCTTATACTTATTATTTGTTGATTTTTCAAAGTGTGATTTGATTAGATTAGATATGGTTGTCATTTTCAAGTATTGTGAAATTAAAATAAGTGATTGTGTTGTAAATATATTCTTGATTTTAAAAGTCAAATTAGGTGTATGTGTTTGATACGTATTGTTCAATGTGTTTGTTAGTAAATACAGTAATTTTACTCGTTAAAGCGACATAGTGGCTTATGAAAAGGTTTATAAAATTATAAAATTATAAAGATGTTTAAAAACTTGTATGAACATTCATTTTAAACTTATATAATATGAAAAGGTTTAAAGGTATTGAACTTTTTTATAATTTAAAATTCATTTGAGTTATGTGAGATAGTTTATAAAACTTGAAAAAATTTATAACTAATGAGGATAAGTTTATAAAATAAAAATAAAAAATTATAAATTTTTAGAAAGGTTTATCGATTAAAAAGTAGTGAATGCATGCTTTTAATGATATTCAATGTGGAAAATATTAACCACATGGGATGACCCAGCGGTAAGAATATCAGCCTTTCAAAGAGGAGGTTAAGGGTTCGAATCAAACGGGAGAAAATTAATCCTCTTGTGGCAACGGAGGTTCACTTGCGCCGACTCAAAATAATATTTGTAAGACAATGTAACTAGTGATATGTTCACATATTTGTTGGAATTCATAGCTGCTTAAAAGTTATACCTTATTTAGTGATCGCTACCGGATGTAAATCCGAAAAATTTATCATATAATTAAACTCCTTCGTAAGTGGACATAACCATTTTCTTACAAGAAAATATATTCGCCAAACTAACATAACTCAATTCATTTCTTCATTCGATCTCTCAAATCGCATCTGTTTAAAAACATTCTTTGATGGAATATGATGATTAAAATGTAAAATGTGATAAAAATAAAATGATACTACCTCCGTCTCAAAATTTAAATACTGGTTGACTTTTTAAAACCAACTTTGACCATAAATATTTTTATTTGAGGTATATAATACTTAACTTTGATCATAAATATTTTTATTTGAAGTATATAATACTTGATCAAAATTATATCATATGAAAATATATTTAAAACCAAATCTGTTTATATATTTTACATCAAGTATTATGTAACACAAACAAAAATATTTAAAGTCAAAGTCCATAAATATTTTTATTTTAGTTATATAATACTTGATGAAAATTATATTATATGAAAATATATTTAAAACTCAATCCGTTTATATATTTTACAAGTATTATGTAACACAAACAAAAATATTTAAGGTTAAAATTGAATTCAAAAAGTTAAACTGGACTTAAATTTTGAGATGAAGAAAGTATTTGTTAACAATCAATAAACAATAGTAATATTTTATGAAGTTATTTCCTGTCGGCGCTTTCTTTAACCTCATAATTTCTTGTATGTTATTGAGAAAAAAGTCAAGTTACGTGTCAACTCATATTTTATTTTTCATCGAACTAGTACCTAACAACATACAGTAATTTGTAAAAAACAAAACAATAAAATTATTTTATTGATCTAGTACCTTAAAATATCCCTCATCATTTTTAGCCTGAGTCTGTGACCGTGATATGCGGACAAAAGAGAGCTTTTGTGGGTCTGTACTTAACGTGAAACGACGTAGCTTTTGGGGAGCAAAAGAATGTGTAGTTGACCTAATGGGAACTTTCAAAATGGGAAAAGGAACACCTTTGACCATAAGTTCATTAAAATCCTTGTTTCACTTTAACCAATTTTTACTTCTAAGTTACTAGTAATACAATGTAACTCGAATGATATAAAGTTGATATGTAAGTTTCAACTTGTTTATATAAACATTAGTTGACTTAACTTTTATTTTCATTTAATGTGACAGTGTTAAATAGTCAAGATTGTTAATTTGTTATTGCTTTAAGCAGTGTTTTAAAATCCGGTTTAACTTGGTCGGGTAGCTGGAATCCGGTTTTGAGTGAAAAACCCGGTTGAACCGTGACCCGATGACTCTATCATCAATTTGAAAACCGGCTTTGAGTATTTTTATTTTGTCTCAGAATTCATGATATCTTGGTGTTACTAATCCAAACATGTTTGATGGTTTTTTAAATGTTTTGAATGTTTTAAGGTAAAAAGTGCTCTTAGTTATAGACATTTTTGGCATCACAAACACTTCATCAGCCAAATCAACTTAGAGTGCAAGGTATCATCATACGTTATTAGTATGTCACTTCATCGGCATATCATCTCCTCTTAATAACACACCAATAACTAAAACACCCTCATTCATAACACACCAATAATATCACTTGTAAGTCGCACAATATACCCACTCACTCAAAAAAAAAAGTGTGAGCAATTGCATTGGCTCAAAACCAATGGCACAACTTTGGCAAAAAGGTCCGGTATGTTTGGCACACGAATGACACACATTTGACACACCATACCATGCCCTCAATACAGACATCTATAGTTAACTCAACATGTGATAACCCTCGTATAATTATCAACTTTTTATGTTAATCATCAAAATGTATGTGATATGTCCTTCGTATATTTCCTCAATTCCTCCTATCCAACTTCGTATACCATATATGTTTACGTGATGAAATTTTTGGAACAAAATTTTAATAGAGAAACAAAACAATGCATGTTGATGTTCAAATATGGTTAATCATACTGATGCTACTCTCTAGTATATCTTGCTAGATCCAATTTGGCTTTTCCAATTCGACATTGCTCATCATTATGATTGGATCAACTCCATATTTACTCAATCAAAACATCAAAATTTTCATATTTCCCAAACACATGTTTTAAAGTCAATGTATTTGTGCATTGAAAACTCGTGACTTGAAAAAATATGAAATTTTGATGCTTTAATTGAGAAAATATAGAATTATCCTTTTATTATTTTGCTCTCTGTTGACTTAATGTTGCTATATTTGTTTTAGACCAATAGTTTGCTAACGAATTAGTTATGTTATGCTTTAGCTTTTCTTAATGCTCTTATCTTTCACACACAACACTCCTATCTTTCACACACAACATGACCACGCATTAATTCTACGTATATATACACATCCGATTTTCCGGTGGTCATTTAGAAAACAGTCTCTTTTCCAGCGGATAGAGATGTGGCCGTGTATATCCAACCTCTCCAATACCCGCTCCGGTAGGATTACGTATTCTTCTTCTTGTATTCTTTAACCTTTCTGTAGGTCCATATTTTAGATTATGGCTGTAAATGAACCGGACGAACACGAACGGAATTTTGTTCATATTCGTTTATTTAATTTTAACTGAACAAACGAACACGAACGCTTAAACGGACGAATTTTATTGTTCATGCTCGTTTATTAAGAAAATGAGATGTTCATGTTCGTTTGTGTTCATTCATTAAGACATTAAACGAACGCTAAACCAAATATATATGAACATAGGCAAATAGACAAACTTTATTAAATTATGCACAATATATTATTTTATAAGTATTGTTTTGTTTAATCAAACCAATTTTAAAATTATACAATTAAGGTATTTGATATACGAACATAAATAAATAAATGAACCTAAACGAACATTAATGAACGCAGAATCGGACGTTCAGGAACATAAATGAACGGATGCGATTTTTATTCATGTTCGTTCATTTAACTAAACGAACGTAAAATATTGTCCATGTTCGTTCATTTAATAAATAAACGAAAACAAACAAACTTTTTACCGATCGGTTCATAAAATGTTCACTGAACATTCAGTTCGTTTACAACCTTATTTTATATTATGCTCTTCTATGCAATTTATACAGCTACGAAAGTCCGTGACCATACATAATTGGGCTTGAATCAGTGTTATTTCAGCCCAGTAACCTTTACTCCTAACCAGACCATACTTCCATACGTATCATCCAAGCCCACAATAACTTCATTCAATTATTGGAAGTACTTGTACATTTTTAGTACAATGTTGTCAAAATATTCGGTGACGTTATTTGAGTATGACATTTTTGTCGACTACCCATGACTTCTTATGGTCTTTCGGATAGTACCAAGCTATAAAAATTTATATGTTTAAGTTCATAAATTTTTAAAAACAAGTACCGGTTATTTGATAAATCCAAGGAAGGGGTAAACGATATCTTCAAGATTGCTAAAGCCCGAGAGAGGAGAAGCAGGGATTTGAGAAACATAAGATTCATTAAAGATGTGGATGGACGTAGCATTGTCAACGAAGAGGATATTAGGAAAAGATGGGGAGAGTATTTCTCCTCTCTTTTTAACGAGAGGGCTACACAAGAAAGCGGGGAGAGAGGGACCCCTAGCCAAGATTTGCTTCCAGAGTGCGACTACTCGGATATCAGCCAAGGTGAAGTGAAGGTTGCATTAATGAAGATGGGAAGAAACAAAGCGGTAGGCCCAGACCAAATACCCATAGAAGCTTGGAGGAGCTTAGGTAACGAGGGGTTAAGATGGTTGACTTACCTCTTCAACAAGATTTTCTCTACCGATAAGATGCCAGAGGGATGGAGGCTCAGTGAAGTCATCCCTATCTACAAGAACAAGGGTGATGTACAAGTGTGTAGCAACTATAGGGGTATTAAGCTCCTTAGTCACACGATGAAACTCTGGGAGAGGGTTATTGAGAGAAGGTTGCGAAGGGAAACAAGGGTGTCAGAGAACCAATTTGGTTTTTTGCCAGGAAGGTCCTCGATCGAGGCTATTCACCTCCTCAGAAGCCTCATGGAGAAATATCGAGAAAGGCAAAGAGACTTGCATATGGCCTTCATCGACCTAGAAAAGGCATATGATAGTGTCCCACGTGAGTTGATTTGGAGAACTCTGATAGACAAGGGAACCCCAAGGAGATACTTGAGAGTCATAAAGGATATGTACGAGGGGGCGAAGACCCGCGTACGGTCCACAGTGGGAACCTCAGAGTTTTTCCCTGTGAAAGTTGGACTACACCAGGGATCAGCCATTAGCCCTTATCTATTCGCCTTGATTCTTGATGAGCTATCTCGAGGGATCCAAGAGTGCATCCCTTGGAGCATGATATTCGCAGACGATATTGTATTGGTGGCAGAGTCAGCGGACGGGTTGAACAATAGACTTGAGCATTGGAGGGAGGCCCTTGAAGAGAATGGTCTTCGGGTTAGTAGGGAGAAGACTGAATACATGAGATGTGCTTTCGGCAGGAGCGATATCAGCCACAACGAAGAAACGGACGTCTGTATCGGAGACCAGATCCTACCACCTAAGGAGTCTTTTAGATATTTGGGTTCGGTGATTCACAAATCAGGGATGATAGACGACGACGTAACCCACTGTATCGGAAGAGGCTGGGCGAAATGGAGGGCGGCGTCAGGGGTTCTATGTGATAGGAAAGTACCCGTTAAGCTTAAGGGTAAATTTTATAGGGTGGCTATTAGACCGGCTATGCTGTACAGGTCAGAGTACTGGCCTATCACAAAAGCTCAAGCAAACAGGGTGGAAGTAGCGGAACTAAGAATGCTCAGATGGACTTGTGGTAAAACTATGTCTGACATGATTCCTAACGGGGTGTACAGATCGGCACTTGAAGTAGAATCTATTATCTTGAAGATGAGAGAAGGAAGGTTGAGGTGGTTTGGTCATGTCAGGAGAAGACCACAAACAGCGCCAGTAAGGAGAGTTGAATCGCTTATTGTCGATGGTCGAAGAAGGAGGGGTAGACCTAAACTTAGATGGGAGGATAGGCTTAAGCTCGACTTGGTGGAGCTTCACTTGTCCGAGGACATGACCTCAGATAGGAACGCGTGGAGAGTTAGGATTAGTATTCGTGGTTAGTTTTGGGGCTTGGTTGGTAGAGGGTTTGAGGTGTGTTGTGTTTTAGGCTTTTTAGGGTCCCTTGGCTTGCCCCCTTTAGGTGATTGGAGCTTTTGCTTTACCTCGGCTAGCACTTTGGTTTTGCCTTTGTTGTGCCTTTAGGCTTTAGGCCCCTTTGCTTGTGCCTTTTGCTTGCTCCTTTTGCTTTGCCTTAGCTATAGGCCCTTTGCGTTGCCCTCTTTGGTCTTAGTTGCTTGGTTTGTCCTTGGTCTTGTGCCCCCCTCGCACCCTTATTTGTTGGCTTTTGTCTAGGTGGTTTTGTATTAGGTGTTTTGTCTTGGTTGTCTTGTCGTTTTGCTTTGTTTGATCTTTTACTTGTTGTGTCGGTTTGCTTTTATGTTTGCTTATATGCATGTTGTGTCGTATTGCCTATATGTTCGTTTTGCTCTGTTTGCTTATATGCTTTTATGCTTTTCTTTGTTTTACATTCTATTTCTCGTTTTCTTTACTTCGAGCACACTTTGCACACACTTGCCGGAGGTCTTTCTGGAAGCAGTCTCTCTACCTGCAGGGTACCCTGGGGTAGGGGTAGGATCTGTCTACATCTCACCTCCCCCATACCCCGCCTAGGCGGGATTGGGTATGTTGTTGTTGGTGTTGGTGTTGGTGTTGTTGTTGTTGTTGATATGAGCTATGTGTGGCTCTTAACGAGTTAAATTGAATGAATGTGTCCACTTGTAATATGTTTTGTCTCACGTTCATTATTGTCTGGTGGCGCAAAACTAAGCGTAATGACCCGCAAGCAGTCAATCATGCTATGCATACCTTCCTTCCAACCAATCGGCCAATCACGCTATCCTTACCTTTCAATCAAGCCCTTCGATTCCGCTTCTACAAAGTTTGTTTGTTCATATACCTTACCAAAAAAAAATATTCATATATCACCCTACTTTCATGATTAATTTCATATATACTCAAAATGCAAGTATTGAATGCATAATGTACAATGTTTTTAATACATGTTTGGGTATATATGAAATTTTCAACTAAAAGGAGGGGAGATATGAATTGCCAAAAAAAATTTAAAAAAAAAAAAATCGAGAGTGTCAGTTTTTGTGTGCATATAACTGTTGAGTTTATTGATTTGATGATACAAAACATAAAGAATGAAACAAGAAGGGCTTAAGTGACAAAAGAAGAATTCTTCATTTAATGAAAAATAAAACACAAATGACTTGCTTGCAAAAGAAGATTTATTTATTAGTCCTTCGTAGTATTTTGTAAACTTTAATTCTCTATTATATAAAGAGATCAAGGGTACATGTTTTATTATTAAGTCTTTCAATATGTAGTCGACTAAAAATGTGTGTGTGTGTGTGTGTGTGTGTAACCTAGACGTAGATTATAAACGTCTAGGGTTAGAAGTGTTTTGTAGCCTCAAGAATCAAGAAACTTGATTCCTGTTATAGATTAGGTGTAACCGTATTATTCTGATCAAATAATATTTGAGGCTTGGAGTGTTAACCTTGTTGCAATAACTATTGATTTATTTTATTCCGCTACTTCATGTTATTCAATGTTATTGTTCCTAGATACTATGAGGTCTAAACAACCTCGAGCTACAACGATCCAACAATAACCATGTTAATCACGTTAAAAAAGTAAGAAAAAAAAGGTTTTCTGATATTGTAACGTTTAGCGATAAATAATTAATTAATCAAAGAGTCGTTGACTCGGGAAAACGTTGAATAAACGGGCAGGTTATGCCGAAATTTCGTAAAATCTTTTATGAACCTAAAATGTTTATGTATTCTAAAAGCTTTTCAAAACTTATATGTTTTATCAGATATGACATCTATTTTGGGAAAATGGGGAAAAGCCGAACTAGTTGTTTGTTTGTTTATTATTATTTTCGATATTCTTCATTCTTTTATTCTTTCTTCTACCCTCGTCTTTCTTGGTTATTCTTTCGTAATTGCCGACTTATTCTCTTTTCTATCTTTCTTGTCTTCCACACGAGACTTAAACGTATTTTCTTTCAAAACGCCATTGAAACTAAAACCTTTTAATCAAGTATTGTTTATTGAGTTATTCGAGTATTATTTCTGAGTTATGCCATTTATATTGATTAGGTTGTGCTGAGGTCCATTTGCTGTGACATATTACTTGACTGCTTTGCTATCTCGTTTCTCTGCTGCTAAGGTGTGATTCATAGCCCCATTTTACTTTTTAATTGTTTATAAACCCTTGGGGGAGATAAATGCTTCTTAAATGTTTTCTGAGTACAATTGTTTATTTGTATGCTATTCCTGATTGGTATGCTTTCCTGACTGATATGCTAAGTAGCTTTACCTTGCCACAAGCAAGACCCTCAGATCATGAACCATTAATCACCTGCGGGTGAGCGCGAATATAGGGATATAATCCTATAGGAATTGACCCTTCTGTGTTGGGCTAAGTCCAGCCCACATGCGATGTACTATATTCAATTTCACTAGGTATTTGGCATGTACCTAGCTTTGGGGGCATCATTATATTATGAAATTCCGCGGTTATTGTCGACTTACTCCAGTGTTACTGGTGTTGGTTAATGTTTTACGTGTCATGAGCTTAGCATTATCTTATTACAATATTATATGCACAGGGATGTATATTTATTGTTGGTTACCCGGTATTTGCATTTGTTGCATATATCTTTCAGATTAAAATCTTGTGCTCAACTTTATTTACGAAACCTATGAATTGCACTCAACCTTTGTGTTGACTTTTTAAGCATGTTTATCTCAGGTAACTAGTTATTGAAGCATACTTTTTGGGCACATTGGAGTGGCTAGGACTTCTTGGAGGCTATATGTTGCTATTTTATCTATCTTTGGCTACTCTTTTATCTTTTACTATCTTTCTTTACGTATCATTCGGAAAACCTTTTAAACTTGTGTCTTTTGAAATTCTGCTGCAAATTTGGTTTATTTTCCGCTGCAAACTTTGATTATTTTCTGCTGCTACTTTATTTAAGAGTATTTGAACTCTAATGGTTTTATGTAATCAAATGTGGGTTTTATATTAAAACGTCCTGTCATGAGGTCGTTTTCTATGGATGTGACTATTTTACCCCTCAAGTAATACCCCTGGCTATGTTCCGCTGCCATACCCGAGTTGGGGGTGTTACATAAAATAATATAAAACAAGTGATAAGCATATGATAAATGATTTTAATAAAATGTTGTTATTTGATATCATCAAATATCCCACCACTTGAACTTTACTTGTCCCCAAGTATACCTTATATTAAACTTATGAAATGTATCCTAAACATGGTCTAGGAATTTTTATAGTTTAAGAATTCATTCGTTTTAATCGTAATTGCACAAGCAAACACCTCATGAAATAGGAAAATGAAATCACTCAAATCACTCAACTAATCTAAGTAATTCACTTAATTGCTCAGTCATGACAAATATTCTATTATAAGCTTGGCAAGGATACACATCTCCACCACTAAAGCTAAGGACAATTCTAAAGTGGTAAATTGGGTTATGATAAGGCTTAAGGGTTAAATATGGCTTCGTTTAAACATCTCCTGCACAAACTCAGTAGATCACTGGCGCGAGCCTTCGATTCCTCAAACAACGGATGGTCACTAGTGTGTATCCCGGTTCGCTGGCGCATTATTTTCATAACGGATGGTCATGAAGACACACTCTAGATCGCTGGTGCGTCATTCGATTAGTCTAAAACTTGGATGGTCAATACCTTATTCACGCACTTGACATTCTCACTAAGCCATTGCTATATCTGGATGCTCAAAAGCTAACAACGAATACAGTGACTTGGTAAAGGGTAGGGATAAAACTTTGGGAAAAACATAAATTGGGGTAAAAATAAAATAAATAGACATGTAGATTAAGTCCTAACAAGTGTAGACTAACTCAAGCTTTAACACGGAAACTCACACTTTAGTAGGTAGACATGAATTAGACTCAATGAGATCTTAATCAAAGAATAAACCTTCGTTGACATTTCCATAACGGCCAACTCCCTTGTAATCCATCAATATAATACAACAGCAGTAGCGATATCTCTACTAGTACATAACTTTACATCGTTGGTTTATAATCACGTACCAACATTTTCTTTTCTATATATAAATATATATATATCTACATTATATATAACAGGAGGCGTTACACGTAGATAAATCAAGAAAACGCCACCTGGCCATGTAAGCAACTTTTGTTGCCACCTTAGCAGCCATGTCATCACATTTTGGCCATGTAAGCAATTTTATAATTTATTTCGTCTTTTTATAATCAGTAGTGTCCACCTTGGCAATTAGTGTTTGTGTCTAGGAATTTTAAGTAGAACCTCACTTTCATCAGGTAACTTAAAATCCTTAGAGAGGACAAAGCATTCATTATCTGTAAAAAGAACTTTGTTTTTCTTGTCACACATCTGTGACACACTGAAGAGATTATATTTAAGCTCTTTTACATAGTACACATTTTCAAAGTCCAAGTTTCCAGTTTTAATAGTACCTTTACCAGAAACTTTACCACCAATTCCAGCTCCAAAGCTGACAAATTGTCCATCAATAGGTTTGAAATCTGAAAGATAGAACTTATTGCCAGTCATGTGCCTTGAACATCCACTATCTGAATAACCTTGATCTTCTGTTTTCGCCTTTAGATGTTCTTGCACATAAAATAAAAGAATTAGTTTCTTTTGGAGACCCAAGCCATTATTGTCTTGGATCTGCCTCGTGTATCAATATAATTATATCTATCAAAGGTCATTGATACACCATTGGGATTGTTTGAGGTATTAATCCTTTTGGTCTCCATTCCTAACGTGTTGAGGCCTTCACAGCATTTCCCAAATTTACCTTGTTCTTGTTTACATGACCAGCAGTGGTAACTTTTGGCCTAGCAGTGGGAACTGCTGGCTCAGAAATTTTGATTTTTGGTACCCACTTCTGATTGTAAACAACCTTTTTCTCATAAAAGGTCCTTTTGCCTGTTTATGCTGATTTAACAAAAGTTGTAATTGGTTTTTCACTTGAAACAGGTGGTTTTGGGTAAGTAGTTTTAACAATTCTAGCAGTTGCTAAAGGTTTAATGCCAGATTTTAGTTGAACTGCTCTAGGAATCATGTTGTTGTGAGTATTTGGGTGAGTATTATTTTGAAAAGTGTTTTCATTCACCCTTTTGTTCCCAAAAACTTCCCTTCTTCCCTTGTGGTAGTTACAATTAGCATGCAAGTGATCAAAACTTCCACAAATATGACATGCTTTATTATTCATCACAAAATCACTACCAAGTTGTTGAGACTTAAGATTATTCCAATTCCTCTGGTTACCTCTAGGAGCTGGTGACTTGTTCCTATACATCTCAGCATATTTTACAGTTGGCCTAGATTGATTAACATGTTTTCTAGGTGTCACTGTATCATCTTTAACTACTTTGGGAATAGTAGCTTCTACATTCACCTTAACACTTTCATCCACTAGAGATGAATCACTAGCACTCTTAAAGGCATCAGTCTCTACCTTAACATGTTCATCATTAGCACTTTTCACAAATTTTGGGCCATAATCAAAAGTTAGTTCTTGAAACTCTTCTAACCCAGTATGTGCTAGATCTATACCTGGAGATGATGGAACACCTCTTAATGGTGGAGGAACTGACTTGTAACCTACACCTGACTTAGCCTTATTAACAACCTGTGCTTCCCAAATTTTATCTATACTTTGAGACTGATAAGCAAGTGTATCACAAGTGAGTTTAACATTTTCGTTACACTTCTTAAGTTTTTCAATCTCTTCTCTCAGAGCATCATTAACAGCAATCTTATAGTCAAAATCCCTTTTTAACACAACAATATAATCATTAAATTTAGACTCATTTGCTTTAAAATGTTCTAACTGAGTTTCTAAGACAGACAAACCTCTTTTATAGTTAGACAAAGTATAATTAGAGTCCATTAAGTATGTTGTTTGTTTTTCTAAAAGTTCCCTAAGTCTTTCACACTCTTTTAAAGCTTTACAAGATTTAGAACAACTTTCAGATGAATGTACCTCAGAGTCAGAGAAAGCCATTAGAGCAATTTCAGTTGCTACCACTGCAGATTCTGAAGGTGCCTCTTCTACATCAGCCATGTAACTCCAATCATAGCTAACACCATCAATAGCTAACATGGCCTTTGGTTCTTCCACAGTTGGCTCCTTCTTCTTATCCTGCATGTACCAAGTGGATCTATTATCTGGCTTCCTAGGTTTTCTGCACTCTCTAGAAAAGTGTCCCAGCTTATGGCAGTTGAAACATTCCACCTTCTTCTTATCAAAACATGCAGTTTCATTACCATTTATGGTAATTTGTCTTCCTGTTCTTTACCAGAACTTCTTAGCTTTCAAGCTTAGAAGTGCAACCTGCCACTTGATATCCATCTCTTCCAAATCATCATCATCATCATCCACTTGCTCCAGATCTTCATGATTTAGAAGTGAACCACTAACTTGGCTTGAGAGGAAAGCATAGAAGGTAGGGTCTCCAAGTCCAGCAATCTTGTTTTTAGGATTAGCAGTGGTAACACTTGAGCTAAGAGTGGAAACAGCAAGACCAGTAGAAACATTGTCTTCATCACTATCATCATCAGAACAATCATCTGCAGTAGATGATAGAAGTGCCAAGTTCCCATAACTTGTACTTAACTTGCCAGCCTTCTGCAACCTTTGTTCAATGATTTTAAAATTATTGTAAAGGTCATTGAGCTTCATTGTTTCAATTTCTGGTTTGTTTTCCCAGACAATTACATTAGTTTGAAACTCAGAAGGTAAACTCCTTAGAAACTTCATATTGAGGTCTTCCTTATCTACCCCAATGCCAAGCACAGTCAGTTGAGTAACAATCTTCTGAAGTCTTGTAAAAATGCTATCAATAGACTCATTGTTGGTAGAAGAAAAGTTTTCAAAGTTCTGCTTCAACAAAGTTTTCTTAGTCTTTTTAGTAGCATCATTGCCACCAAACACTTAGCAGATCTCTTCAAAAAGGGTCTTTGCAGTTGTATACTTGTTGAATGCAACTATTTGATCCTTGGGAAGAGTCAAAAGTAACAAGCTTCTAGCCTTCAAATCATTCTTCTTCTGAAGCCTCTCTTCACTGGTAACTAGTCTAGTATTAAGCTTCTGAACAGACTTGCCATCAATTGTCTCTGTAGAAGTACCAGGCTTGAATGAATCACCAAACATGATGATTTCCCATAGAGCATAATCTTGTACAAGGAAGTATTGCTCTATCATAATCCTCCACAACTCATACTCATTGAGTTTGAGCTTTGGAATCCTTGCAGCAACAATCGACTGGTTGTTCTCCATCTCCATTGGATTTGCCAAAGTGAGTTGTTTTCTTTGGATCTTCTAATTCAAAGTATCAGAACCTGTCTCTGATACCAGTTGATGAGGATCTAAACACACGCCTTGTGTTAGATAGATACTTTGAGTATATACTTTGTAGCACGCGGAATTTACTACAAAGTACTTAGAAGATGTGTTTATGTATATGATTTGTATATGAATGAAACAGTAAGAACACAGAATATAACCAAACTTGTAGCTTCAATATTATTATGAATAATACGAGTGATCTTAGTTATCACTAGGGTTACACCTTGAAGCTTTTCAATGAATTCGTATATCAAACCTAAACCTAGGATCTCCTTTTATAGGACAAGGAGTCCTTTACAAGATAAGTATAATTCTATAAACATAAGATATACACAAGATCTTTTCTATACTTATCATTATACTCGACATACTAAACAGTGGAAACTCTATGTACTAGCAGTGGTAATGTGGTTTCCACTGCTAGCATATTTCTCTCAGCAGTTTCTTCATTCATGCAGATCAGTGGTAACTGTTAGTTTATTCCCAACAAGCATTCTTCACTCATTTCCACCAATCAAACATGAAGATATACACTATTCATCAACATATCTTGTAAATAGTTATACACAAATTTTCATAAGTGTATATCTTCATGTTTAATGTGCAAATCATAATCGTATATGATTTTTTAACACTGATTTGTCAAAGGACATTGCATATTTTCTTCTACACTGGCTCGACGACGGACGTCAGATTGACGACAGTGACTTGACAGCGGCGGCTCGATGGTGACAAATCAACGGTGGTGGATCGACGACGGATCCATGACAGATCGACGGATGTATGACAGTTGTTTGTGTGTGTGTGTGTTTATGTGGTTTGTGTGTGTTTTGTAGAGAGATAATTGATGAGAGAGAAAGTAGATCTGAGTCTTTTCTTGAGAGAGAAAGTGAGGTATAAAATGGAGATGAAATGAGATATCTTTTGTTTTTATTGAAGTAGATGGAATTACAGTTTTGCCCTTATGTGTTATTTTCTGCTTTCATCTATGTCGTTGGATGAAAGCATGATGGATAACTGAGATTGGCTTATTTGTTCTTTAAAGAATACATGTTTTGTAGGGATCTCATCTCAAGAAATCCTTGATACAAAGTTACACAAGAAGCTTTAACGGATTTGCCGCATATCTTTCCTTAGAAGAAGGGGAGAAATTGACTCGTAAGCTTTTTTATGGTCGCTAATATTTTTACATTAACACATGCAATACTTTAATATTATTGACGATCATTGGTTCAACACTTTAATAGGTTTAAATGGTGTACTTTCGGTGATTCCTAATGAAAATCTTCAACTTCAAACAACAAGATCATGGGACTTCATGGTGTTCCCAAGAGGAATAGATCATCGACGTGCTGTTGAGAGTGATGTCATAATGGGCATATTTGATACCAGAATCTTGTCAGAATCAGAGAGCTTTCACGATAAAGGTTTTGGCCATGTTCTGAAGAAATGGAAAGGGGAGTGTACGGGTGGCCTAAATTTCACCTGCAAGGCTGCAACAAGTAATTTTATAGGTTCATGCTCATGTATAACATTGAGGTTTTTTTAATAGTTATTTTAATATTTGTTTCAAACGTTTATTTTATTTATTTTGAAAAGTGGCAAAATGCAAATGCTTAGAAAACACCTAGTTGTCTACAAGTCAAAAACACCAAGTACATGAAAAAGTAACACATCTTGATTCAATTAATGCTAAAAAATTAAACCCCAAAATGAGATATATATGCATGAATTATAAACCAAGATTTGTGTTTTTGATACGGATGCTTTAGACACACTTTCACGTATTAAGTCTATTGTCATTAGCCACTCAAATAATGCTAAGAGTTGTGTTTTTATTTTTCATAAAATAAGCTTTTGTATTAATAATAATAATAATAATAATAATAATAATAATAATAATAATAATAATAACAATGAAGTGACTCTATAAGAGTTGATGTATGGTTTCCCTTTAGGAAACTTTAAATTTCTTATATGACATGAGGATCTTTCTATACCGTATTTCTTATCACTTTATATACTTCTAGCATTATTTAGAAATTAAAAGGGAATAATTATATGCTTGCGAACCTTAGGAAGGTGATTGGAGCTCGTTCCTACACCATAGCTTCTCTGTAAGAGACATACAAGGCCATGGGACGCATGTTGCATCATTTGCAGCCGAGAATGAAATGAAGCATGCTAGCTTTTTTTTTATTTAGCGTAAGGAACTGCTAGAGGAGGTGTTCCCTAAAATTCAAACACTTTCAATTCGGGTCTAAGAAACAAATTGAATGTTTATAGAGCATTATCTACCTTTATTGAACATGTTAAACCACTAATCTAAGCATGCCGGGACCTACTTATGCACAATCTTGTAAAAACTCTAAACGAAATTTGTCAATGTAACCCCAATGGTAAAAACTCCAAACACAATATAAAAGTAACCATATCCAGAAATAATTCTTGGTAAGGCAACTTGCTAATGTTAGGAATTTATCTACATAAACACACCCTAAAAGTTTATTACAGTGCATTAACTGTTCAAAAAAAAGAGACCAAGATAGATACGCTTTCTTTGTAGACAGGGGACTTCCTCGGCTATACCATTTCTGTCCCTATCACACGAGGTTTTGCACGCTTCATCTTCTATTATCCAGAAAGTAACTTAAAAGCTCCAAGCTACTTTGAGATTGAAAGAGTATTTTCCACATTCCATCTTCCAATTGTCAGTACTGCCCGGTCTCGCACGATATTCCTCCACCCCATTCACAATAAATTTTTTTGTCTTAAGATCCTTTAGTGATGCCACAATCCTGAGGCAGCCGTTGGCAGGTACGGCCAACCTAGATTTGTGCAGTTTCAACAAAGCTTCCTTCCCTTCTAATACAAAATTCTTAGTTTCAAATATTACCGCCTTAAACTCACCAAGGATACCACCATCATCTGCGACCACGCCGTTTGCATAATACGCCATTATGGAGCCGCTAACTTGTACAGGAACATTGGAGTTAGATCTAAACTTCAACCCCATAGACGCATCTACAGCCTCTTTTAGTAGAACGTAGTTCACGAGCACTTGGCCATCATCACTCTCGTACTTGAGCGTCCTACACATCGCATTTGGTCCACTGCCCCAAAATTCTGAGAGCTCTAAATCATCATGGTTGCAACAACAAATTTTATAATATTTATCTTTTTCCTTGCTCGTAGCATGGAGCAGCACATGAACCTTAAGGAAGGAAGATACGGGGACAGAACGGCGACAACTTGGGTCGCCAATGGGAATGCAGGAACCGTTGGACATGCCTAATGGCTCATACCATTCCTGGTTAAAATACGACACATAACAATATTCTTTCTCATCTGACATTGTCCACCCATCGGCTCTTGCCTCAAATGCATCGACTACCGAAATGGTCCCGAAAATATAGCCTTCATCAACAGTGGAGTGTGCAACACTCACGGTCATCGAGAACATCTCTAATCGAGACTTCGGATATTCATTCCTGATGAAAATCAAAACAACCATTCAGATTTAACTCTATACATAATAATCTCCGGATCCAACCGCAAAGCAAAGACAAACCTAATTCCCTATTCTTAAAGATGATGTATATTTAACTACTATTGTGTTTGTAATTTTTTTTTTTAGACACAAACCATAGGTGTTTTATTTTTGCAAAAAGGCATCCTACATATAAAATTTTGTGTGGTTGAAGTCATTGAACTACTTTTGCACATACAGGTCACTAAAAGATCGTTTTGTTGCACGTTGGCTCATTTTGTAAACAGAGCTAATAGCAATTCCTTATAAAAAAAAATTGTAAATATCCAAATAACTGCAAACGTTGAAATGAAAACTTACAATTGAGCCTGAGTCACTAAACATGGCTTTGTAGCCGGTTTGTGTCATTTCACAATTAAAAAAAAAAAAAAAAGTGTGAAACTTGTTTTTTAAAACTGATTATAAAATTAATAAAATTGTTAAATTTTATAACTATTTTAATTTTATTTATATATAATATTTCAATTACAGATAACAAAATGAGCCAACCTTTGCAAGAAGTGAAACAAACTTAGCATAGTAATAATATATATAGTTACCTAGCTTCAGAAATCTCTCTACACGGTACATCATGTCTTGCACATGATAAGATTACATCTTTCGATGACGGGAAGCCAAAAACGCCAAAAACCGATGAGATACCCTATACAAAAAAAGGAAGTTTAGAACTAGTTATAAAATGTGGAATTGTGACCAACTTTGTTTTTTTATACTAAAAGTTTTGAAACAAATAATCATGTTTATACATGAACCAATTCAATAATAGTATGGTATTAAGACCCGGACCAAATGTGGAATTGTGACCAACTTTGTTTTTTTATACTAAAAGTTTTGAAAAAAATAATCATGTTTATACATGAACCAATTCAATAATAGTATGGTATTAAGACCCGGACCAATTTAAATTAAAGAACATAAACCCAAAAAACTTAAAATAAATCTTAACTGACGTTCAACAAAGGAGTAAACTTGACGAACAAAAGATACTCCCGCATAACAGGATACGGGTAAAAAAAACAGAGCCAAAAAACCAAATCAAACAAAATTTGCTAGATAAAGGCCTACCGGAGCGATCCCCAAAAGATCAAAACATTTGTCCATTATCACTTCACTTGCCTTACACATCCCTAATATGGCCACCTTGCCAGGCCGAACCTGCCAAAATAATCAAAACCATATTAATTTTTAAATAGTCAAAAACTAATTTTTAGAAAATTAACTTACTTCAAGGAAACCAAAAAGTCAACTAAATATTGTAAGAAAAAAGCATTTAGTAAAAGACAATATATCAATGATCTGCTTTCCCAAAAGCAGACTCACTAACCTAGCAAAACTATCAAAATTATGCTAAACAATTATGCTAAACCGGGACGAAAGACGTCATAATTGCTTTTTTCTTTTTTTCTTTTTTTCTTTTTTTTTTTTTTTTTTTTTTTTTTTTTAAAGATTTGAGCTTCAAGTAAATTTAACTTAGATTCAATATTGTATGAGAAAAAGCATATGCAAGTATATATACCTTTTGGTAGTAACTTGTAAATAACTTGGATAAATCGCAAGTACTCGCACACAACATTTGGCACCAAAGCTGAATATGCCGTTTCAATAACCTGGAAAAGAAAGTTAGATTTTTCGTATTAACAAAATTAGGAAAATCTATGAAACCACACTTTCACTTCATTATTTCATCTACATTTGTGACATGACTTCATGCAGTATTAGACAATTAAATTGTATTTATATATTATTATATTAGAGGGATTAGAGTGCAATTATCTCTTCTATATACTCCCCTGGATGTAATCGTGATTTACACAATCTTTTTCCTAATAAAATAAAACCTCTAGTGGGGACTTTTCATTTCAAATAAATCAAATCATTCCTTATTAAGTAATAAATTTTTTATTTTATTTTTTATTTTAAAGATTTTTAATAAAAAGAGCCTTAAATATTTCCTAATTTAATCAAAAAAAATTGTAAATTTGTTTTGGGTAAAAAGTGAGTAAAAAGTTATATGTGTCAAAAGTATGAAAAAAGAAAACTTTAAAAAAATGGGGTGAATCTACAATATCTTGAGGGATTTAAACAAAAAATTTGAAAAACAAAACCACAATCAAACACAGCCGGTCCCTGGATTTCATCATATATCGACAAAAAAAAAAAAAAAAAAAAAAAAGTCAACCAACAAACCCTCAAAACTGTCATAAACCCAAAAATTTATCGGAGGATTTTGATCATCTTGATAAAGGGTAATACGGGTGGAAGTTTTTATTAGGTACTATAAAAAAAACATAATCCTACCCAATTCCCAAAACCCCTAAAACAATAAACCTTGGTAAATTTAATTCAACCAAAATCATTGACGAATTGTGGGTTAAAATTATCTAATGTTGATATTGATGTTGTCAATCTGTACTATGATAAGATTACCGAAGGTATGTTTTTCATTAATATTTTAAGCTCTTTATTATGTTATTTATTCAGTTGGTTATGACATAGGTATAACATAAATATCAAGGTCAGGTAACTTAATGAAGTCGTAAACTTTTAGTTCTTGATTTCCCGTGACCTCATTAACTGTAATAGTCTTTCGAGGTATATGTTTCAGTTGTTTAGTATTGATTTTTTTACCATAATCTTTGAAGTTGTTTTAGGTGGCTTTGTTCTATGACAATCGGACACCTGTTTGAAGCAAAAGGTGTTGGCAGAAGAGTGCTTGACATGGTGCATAATATTTACGATTCTGAATTGGGTGGTAAGGTATTTAGTTACCGGCGAATCCTGGAAGTAGGCAAGTTCATGCAACATAACTCATTAGAGGGACATTAACATACCTACTCAGGTATTTTTCTTCATCTCTCTAGGCACTTTGACCCATCAGCCTTTTGGATTAGGGGAATTACGTAGTAAAAAAAGAGTGACATCTTTGTTTTGCAAAGAACATGTTATTGCTCAATAGGTGGCAGTTGTAGACCATACTGTTTCCTTTTGGGTACAAAAATTTTTGTGTCATCTGAGTAAAAAAAAATGTTTGTATCTTATTAGGTTGAGTTTCCACATATGGAGGCCACACATATCCCAAGGATAATACATTGACCTTGGTTTATTAATATCGATTTTGTAAAGTGATGATTTGTCAAATTTATTGAGACATTTAGTAATTGAGGCTTCATAGCTCAATTGGCCATGTTAAAAAACACACCAAGTTGGTATACTACATTTCATATTTAAGTTATAAAATGACCATGATGATTTGGTCCTTTTTGGGAATTGTAGCTCCACAAGTATTGCAAGAAGGAACCAGTTTATTACTTTATCTAATTTTTGTCTTACAATTAAATCACTTAAAGACCGTAGTTCAAATTGGATTATGTTTGTTTTTGTCAGTTTGCTCCTTTGGCATGGGAACAAAGGCTCTATTCACAAGATTTATAGGCTCCAAGAAGGTAAGTGCTTATTCACATTGTGCCAAAATTTTAGTAAGTTTGATAACCAAATAGAGGTGGCAATTTCACCCATTTTAACATGAACGGGTCACTCACGAACTTCAGGTAAAACAACTTGCACTTTTGTAGTTGCATTTAGTATAGTGGGTGTATAAAACCTATAATGAAGGGAAGATTAACCAACTGAGTACTGTTTAGTGGCCAAAAATATTTAATAATCAACTTTACACTAATGTTTATTACTGCCCTCATGAAAAGAAAATGGTTATTGGATGCTAGATTGATGATATAATATATCTTTAGGCTTCAACACGGACTGTTGAAAACATGGCACTGAATTGACTCAAGATGACGAAGAACATAATGTATTTTAGGGCTTTGTTTGTTGAATATTAATAAAGATACATAAGAATTGTTTGAGAGTGAATTTGAAGCTGCAAGGTTAGTGCCGAATTTTAAAGTCCATATGTATTTCAGTTAATTCTCATTCCTTCCCATCCCTTAAGCAACAACTGATTGAATTTTGAGTTTTGTATGAGTTAGAGTTACTTATTTGAAAAATATGGATTCCATGTAACTAAGATCTTGAATGAGTGGAAAAAGGATTATCAAAAGAGAAATTGCAAAAGCTTCTCCACATGTCATGAATGGAGTATAGGATAGTCAGAATGTTTGGAAAAATAACTGATTTAAAAAAGGGAAGGTTCCTACTCATAAAAAATGCATTTACCAATTTCTAACTTTACTAATATTTAATAAGAATTGGGCTTTTGTGCTTAAGTTTGTTTAGTAAACTTAAGGGATTTTGGTTTAATAATCTTCATATATTCTTATTGGGACAAATTATATTTAGGATGTGATGTGCATAATGCTTGATTATGATTGTAGTTGAGTTTATGTAACTCATATGTTTATATATTATAATTCACGTAAAAACTGGTTTTAAAAAGCGATCGGTATCGTTAGTAAATGACTTAATTTTGTATCTGTTTGGTTTCCTTTGTGAAAGAATTGAGAGACCTGATATAGATGAAACAAAATTGGTTCGCTTTGTAACAAATGTTACTTAAGTATATGATATTTGATAATAATGTTTCGGTTTGTGTACATATATTAAACTGATTGTGTTAAAAAAAATAAAATAAAATAAAAAATAAAAAAAAAAGCCTCTCTGTAAGTATGGCACACGATGAATTCCATTGACGCTGGTAATTTTAGTTTAAGCGGTCACTTACTTTGTATGTTTTCTTTCGGATAAATTAATGATAGGAAAATTTTTAAATGTGTGAAGTTGGATTATGATGCTAGACTTATAGATATATCCACATAAGCTTTTCTGTTGTGCATCGTTGTTGTTTGTAACTCATCTATAATCTGTAATGAACGATGATTATAGGGAGACAGGAGATGAAGACGTGAGGTTCAAAGTGTTGTATTGTGGTGTTTGTCATTTTGATCTTCACTCTGTCAAGAATGACTAGCTCAACTCCAAGTAACCCTTGATCCCCGGGTAAACACTCGGATACTTATGCAACTGATACTGTTGTTTATGCATTAATATTGATGGTGTTGAACATATTGGTGGTTTTTCTATATTTGTTTTCTAGCTATGGCTATTGTTTATTGGTTTGCCCCTTTCGGTACAACTTGCTTAATTAGTATTGTTTCCTCATTCAATTATTAATAAACAGGTTTTATATTCAAGCATATTATGTTTTGGTAATATCATGAACATTAATGTAGAAGTTCACCGTATCTCTTATAATGTTTTGGTAACCAAAAAAGAAAATCATAATTTGTTTACAATCATATTACAAGCCTGTTAAGCCAGTAACAAAAACACCCTTAATATTTGGCATAGTGATAATTATTTACTATACAATATAGAAAAAGTAACCAAGGGTAATTTTGCATTTTCAAAATTTTCAAGGCTTTTTTTTTGTTAGGATTTGATATAAATGAAATTGTAATACATATCGATGACATGTAAAATAGTTTCAATATACAGGTGGCATTCATAAAAAAAGTTAGATATATTATCCTATATTATTACTTCAAGGAGGATACGTTTTGAGATGCCTGCTTTGTTACCTTAGTGGTAGTAGTCTAGCGGAGGCACATTGCTAACTTAAGTTGCTTCATTACAGGCATGACATTGTGGGTGTAGTGACTGAGGTGGGCAACAAAGTCAATAGGAGAGAATGTCGGGGTAGGTTGTATGGTTGGATCTTGCCGTTCGTATGATCAATGTGCTATTGATCAAGAGAAATTATGCCCAAAAATGGCGCTGACCTACAATGCCACTACTGAGGTAATCTATCGTGGAAACTCTGCCCGCATGGTTGCCAGTCAACACTTCATCATAGCATGGCCTAAAGACGTTCCCCTTGATAGTGGCGCACCTCTACTCTGTGTTGGTATTATTGTTTACAGCCCGGTGCGTTACTATGGGCTTGATAAGCCTGCAATGCATGTTGGTGTGGTTGGTCTTGGTGGTTAGGCCATGTCGCTGTTATGTTTCTTATAGTTGTTGGTATTAAAGTCACTGTGATAAGTTCTAGCCCAAAGAAAAAGGAAGAAGCTATTAGTAAATTTGGTGCTGATTCATTCTTGGTCAGCTATGATCAAGCCGAAATGTAGGTAACATCTATGACTAGACGAGTCCATCTTGACTCATTTACTTATGAACTGGGTCAGTTTGGGGTGTGTTAATATTTCTTTGATGACATCATGTTTAGTACTTCCATCTTTCCGATCTCTAGAAGCAAAGCAAATCAAACCGGTCAGTCACTCAGCAAAATAACTCCACTCATCACCAACACATTTTATTTTCACAAATTACACTCTTTCAAATCTTTTATAAAAAAATGAAACTCAAATCTTTTGCAATTGCCAATTTTACTCGCTTTTATTAACCAATCAGCTCATTATTTAGCAGATATATATGTGAGGCACACTGCATTGTTTAGAAAACTTATTAGTGCTCTTACACATAAAGGATGGTGGAATGCTTAGGCCAATTGAAGTACATGCTCATGATCCTCTACGCTTTGTAGGTGACATGCTAGGCAACATCTGGTGCGATATACACTCTTACTAAAAATGAAAAAAAACTCTTCATGACTTTACATTACAGTTTATAAATTTCTTTATCTCTTGCATCTGAAAGAGAACTTATATTCGTGTTACTTGGTGGAAATTGGACCAACTGCATGTCGGTTTTCTAACAGCTTAGAGACTAATCAGAAAAACCAGAACCTGACTTCACATTTGTTTTGATTAAGATATTTGAGGTCAACCTTTTATGGTTTGATTTATGCAAGTGTTGCAGTCTCTGCCACACATTGAGTTTCAATCTTCGGATTAAAAAAAAAAACAGAAAAATTAGTGGCTCAGGCCGGTTGTTATAGACGGGTCAATATGGGTACTTTATATCACGCATCTTGTGGCTTTAAGTTTACCACGTCTAATTGCTACGTGCTGAATTCTAAATGGTTTGCATCTAAATGGTCCTATTTTAATAGGTGTCCGATCTTCTTTGGAGAGAAACGGCTATTGTAATATGCTTTGGGCTCTTAAGGATGCTGCCTATAAAACGTTTTTCGACATTTTAAAGAAATTTGCCATCAACTGCTTATGTGGAATCCAACAACCGTTATTAAGACATGATGTTGCTTCTCCTTACGTGAAGTAAATGGGAACAATGATAGACACTCACATGCGCAGCCTGGTGGAGAAAGAAGTCACTGTCATTTTGACAAAATGTCGTTTTTCTATCTCTTTTCCAGAATGTAATTTGTTTAACAGCATTTTCAAATGTGGGACGACACTATTATAAACACTATTTAGAAGGTTAAGTTACACCAGACTTTTGTAAGTTTAATACATGAATTATGTTACTATCATTTAGTATGTGTTTGGTTTTGTATAATGAGGAAAAAGAACGTGATATTTGTATTGATATCAATCTTTAGAAGCCCAAGTTAGCTGTTGCTGACTTCATTAGTCTTAAACTCAATATGAGCAAATCATACTATATTCAAAACAAATTAGTTGACTCAACAATACTATAATTCGCAATTTTCCAGAATCCAAGTAAACAAATTTTTAATAAATACTGTAATATGTTTAATAAGCACTCACTGACTTTAAACTTTGAACATCATCTTATTCAAAACGGAACAAGTTTATTCATATGAAAGATTAATAAATTAACAACCCACGCAAAACAACAACTGAATATGTAGACTTAGAATTTAAAAAAATGCATTCCCTTTACTGATCAATTTTAGAAAACGGTATAAGGTACTCATCACTTAGACCTAATGTCGACCAAACTATATCATCTAAAACATCTTAAAAAGTTTTCGGCCACATCATTCAAGTAATCAGGTGCAACTGAAAACCATTCAACATCGTCGTGTAAGACCAAAAATTAAGTTTCGGTTGCGACTCCACTAAAATAAAAAACAATAAGATTGAATCTAAATCCAACTGTATGACAAACAACCATTTTTTAGTGTCTAACAAGAGACTCAAACAAGTTACTGTGGACTGGAGACCAACAAGTCTAATTGTATATGAGGTGCAAAATACAAGATTCGTAATGAATACCTATGACGTATTACTAAGTTTGTTGTTTAATTATAATAGCAAACCCATGAAATCATTAACCATTTCACAGATTATAAAAAAAATCTAAAATCAAAGTACAGTTTTACATAAGTCCTAATTTGATCTTTTACGATGATCCTTCAACGTAACTAAACCATAATTACAACCTATAAACAAATTTTATATTAACAAATTTAGAAAAAACCCCGTGCGTGCACGGGTATTATAACTAGTATACAATACACAATATTACGATTCTCTTTACCAAGTTTATCTTCGTATCAGGGCTTTTTTTTTCCTCCTTCTGCCACCCTCATTGCCAATCAGCACTACAGTGCTCCCTCCACAAGTCGTCCATAACAACAATAGCAACACCTGATATCGATTCTCCACCAAAAGGTATCCTCTCTTCTCTAATTTACAACAGTCGCCACTGAAATCCCAATGGCAATTACAGCCTTTACTTCCGCCGAGAAAACCCTTCACCATAAATTTGGTTTTACATTATCTCCTAACAATTATGGCTACTGGAAAGCCATGCTTCAGCCCTTTCTTGTTACCAATACCCTGTTTGGTTATATTGATGGTTCAATTCCCTGTCCACCGGTTACTATTACCCCTTCGTGGAAAAGACACAATACCTTGCCCCACAACCAAATCCAGATTACACAACATGGATTTCCAATGATGCTCACGTACGTATGTTACTTGTTTATACCATCTCCGGGGCATCATTCCAACATGTTCAAGGGAACACTTCCCGTGATCTTTGGCTATCACTTGAACATGCTTATGCACCTCACACGGCTTCTAGAGAATATACTCTGAAAACTCAACTTTTAAAGTTGGAGATGAAAGCTGATGAAACTTCCTCTGCATTGGCGAACCTGTGAAAGAAAAAGACTTGGTGATGTTGGTTATATCTGGTCTTCGAGAAGAGTACAATGGCCTGAAATCCACCCTCATTGGCCGCTAATTTGCCACTGCCTTTGCTGAACTCCATGGTCTGTTATCAGATCATGACTACATGATTAAGAAATCAGCCACTGAAATCCCACCAGCTCAAGCATTCACCGCTGCTATCAACACTCATACCACAGCAGGATCTATATCCACCTCAACCGGATCAGCTAAAGGAATACAAGGCTCTTGCCAATACTCTTGCAGAACTCACATGGCTTCAAGATCTTCTACATGAGCTTCGTGTGCCAGTTAAGTCAGTACCCACTTTATGGTGTGATAATCTTGGCGCCACGTACCTTTCAGCAAATCCTGTCTTTCATGCACGTACAAAGCATGTAGAAGTTGATTTTCATTTTGTTCGAGAAAGAGTAGCACAACGACAGCTTTCATAACTACTGATATGATCAGATCGCAGATGTGTTTACCAAGCCCCTATCCACAACGGTTTTGTCTCTTACGGTCCAAGCTACAGGTCGTTCCCCGGCCTTAGCTTGCGGGGGAATATTAGACAATTAAGTTGTATTTATATATTATTATATTAGAGGGATTAGAGTGTAATAATCTGTAACACCCCCAAAATTTGATACAGCGGAAGACTCAACAAGCTTTCGGGGTGCTACGGGGATTGGTATCCATTCAAAGTCATGAAAGAATGAGATAAAGTAAACATAAGAAGAACTCAACCAAAACGGGTTTTAAAGTTTACATTTATCCCAACAATTATCCAAAGTAAGGCCCAAAATAAATAAACATAGGTCCACAATAGTTTATTAGAATTTTAGAAAGATAGATCCATAACCGGTGCCATTGTCAAGCCTCCAATCCCAAGCATCCATAGAGCATCACTTAATTACCTGAGAAAACGTGCTAAAAGTCAGCTTTCGCTGGTGAGATCATAGGTTTAAATTCGTAATTCAATATAGTGGACATATACGCAAAACGCTTGCTAGCTAGACTAGGCCTCAATCATCCAACCAAAATAATCCATCCAATATAATCCAACCAAATCAAACCATCCCTATAGGTGCACGCTATAGCTCAAATCAATCCAATCAATGGCTTACTTATCTCAAGTCCAGGCCTCGCTCTATAATCAATCCAATAGCTTACCTAGTTCGGGACTAGGCCTCGCTCAACAACCAATCAATAGCTTACCTAGTTCGTGACTAGGCCTCGCTCACTAACCAAATCATTAGCAAGTTTTAAATAAACAAAGCGATAATAGTCCACATAAAACATTTGCACGTTTCTCACCCCAAGTATTGAAAACAAAGTTCAAGAGTAAAAGTGGGGCTATGACTCACCTCAAGTCCAGAAATCCTCAAAAGAAATCGATAGAAGAAAGACGTAAGTAAACTCAAGCAACTCACGTAACGGCAACTACAGACTCGGCACTTCCTAACAATATCAAACTCGTTCAGAAATCATTTCCTCAAAATCAAATATTCCCATTCCCGAACGTATTCCATTTTACTTTCCAAAAATATCCATTTCTCGAATTAACTTCATATTAATTTGAAATTTGACGTTTGGTATCCATATGGGTGGAGGGTCGACACAACTCAAACCAAAAAGCCACAACAAGCAAAATAATAAACCAACTATAGGTCTAATGTTAGCCCAACATATTATTTAAATAATTATCGAAGCTTATCAAATCCGTCGATTTGGTAATCTCCCATATTTATTTACGTAATATATCGTTCCAAAATTATACCCAACCTAAAACACATAGCACAAAGAATTCTATTTGGTATATATCGTAGTCCAATAAATTCCCTACATATATCGTCGAATCGGCCAAATTCCACGAGATACCTAGTAATTTGTTACCCTAAAACATATACCACAACCTATGGGCGTCGTGGGATACGATGCCCATTAATATACTCATTTTATATCGTCAAATAACTCGATCTAATCCGTCGATTAAATAAGTCACTTGATATATAAAATATTTATATTAATCGTCATATATCCGTGACAACACAAAAGTCACAATATAAAGCCCACTTGGACTTTAAAGAACCACAACTCGTATAACTCGATAAGTTTCCAAATTTATAAAAATCACATTTTTAGTTATTATTCACCCGACTTATTATTTATAGTTATTATTTATAACAATATTCCGACATTTATTACACTATTTGCATAGTATAATAAATATCGTTATATTATTATACGTTTACTCGTGATCGTCTTATTATTAATATACGCATATATATATATATATATATATATATATATATATATATATATATATATATATATATATATATATATATATACACGTTTAACACGTCTATATACGTATGTAAACGATTATATTCTTAATAATATTATTACGAGTATTATTTTTAATATTTGACTTTTAAATATTTATCGAGTCATAGAATTTGGTCACATGTCCGAGTCATGACCCTCGGCTCATAGTCCAAGTCCAAATAATAATCAAGTCACAATAATAAATCAACTCCGTCCAAAACAATCCCATAACCACGTGCTACAACATGAGGGTCCGACTACGGCACCCAACTAACCTATCTCCGTCATCTAATCGACCGTCTCACAATCGGTCCCCAATTCCACATTCGACAACACATCTCCATATCAAAACACAAGTAACCTAAGTCCAAAAGCTTTGGTCCAAAGTATGCCACAACATAAAAATAATAACACAATATCAACCACAACAATATATACCATATATACGGGTCGACTTACCAAGTCAAACCCGGGTCAACAATGAGACCACAAAACACAAGATATAGCCTCACCGTCTCTGCTAGCTCTAATGAGCCACTCGACCCAAAACAGCCCACGGGGGGGGGGGGGGGGGGGGAGGGGGGGTGTCGGCCGAGAACCAAGACAACAACAACAACAAATCAAGAATAACCATCCGACCAAAACATCAAATAGTAATAACCAACACCAAGAATCGTGAATATACGGACCAACAAAACATCCAAGACTCCCAAACGGGTCAAGGAGTGGTCACCTCGAGACCATTTGTCTCGGTCGAGCTCTAAACGAGCCGTCACAAAACCAAACGCGACCCAAGAGTCACGCAATGAGTACCAAACTCGCGTCACACCCAAACCCAAGATACCAAACGGACCATTATTATCAAAACTTCATTTCCCCATCAATATTTCATCAAAACCCAACATAAAAACGATAAGGTACCCACGATTTGGGTACACATCGGGGCGCACAAAAACAAGTCGTGGCCACTCACCTCCAAACAAGCTCCAAAGATCCGATTCTTCAAAAACCTAAGAGAAAATATGGTGTATGTGGTGATAACGTGATGATTTTGATTCGTATGAGGTGTTAGGGTGGTCCAAATCGCGCGTGGTTAGTACAAAAAGATAGATCGTGAAAAGATGGTTAAGATTATGGTGTTATTTTTGATGTTGGATTGGCGGTGGTGGTGCTATTGGGTGATAAGGGGGCGGCGATGGTTGTATTTCAAGGAAGAGAGAGAGAGTGGTGAGTTGTGTTGGTGATGGTGTGTGTTGTGTTGCTATACGCAGACCCACAAGGACGATTTTTGTGTAATATACTCAAAAAAAAAAAAAAAAAAAAAAAAAAAAAAAAAAAAAAAAACTTTCTTTTTAATAATAATACTAATAAGAATAATAAGAGGTGTAGGGGGTTTAAGTAGCCCGGTGTCAATACACGGACCAAACCCGAAACTTAAATAACCAAATGACTTTCTCAAACCGAACCCGTTCCAAAAATAATAAAATCCGATCCAATAATAAAATATAATTAAAATTGTTAGGTTAACCTAGTGCCGAAGTCAATGTAGTGCCAAAATAACGATCTCAAAATAAATCATCACGAACGAACCAAAACAAACCATAAATAATTAATCGAAACCTCATAATAATAAATGTACGATCAAAAATCACGTACCAACGTTCATAAAACATCTCGTCACTATAAACTTTTCAAATATTCCAAAAGTATAATTTTAATGTAATGCGGGTTTTAAAAACGGCTCCCTATTTTGCCAGTTGTCACATCCTTCCAGCCTCAGAAGAAACCCGTCCCGGGTTTCTCTCGGAACAACCCATCTACGAAGTAAAAAGCTTCGGATATCTCTTTGATGAGCGGAATACGACTCCTCTTAAGTCATTTGATCTCTCTATCCATTATCTCAATTGGCTCTTCCACAAAATTCAAACTCTCATCCACTCGAATATCCTTGATTGGTATAACTGGCGTTTCCTCTGAAAGACATTTCTTCAGATTGCTAACATGAAACACATCATGAACTTTATTCAATTCCATTGGCAATTCCAATCGATAAGCTACGGGCCCAATACTTTCCAAAATAAGAAATGGTCCTATGTAGCGGGGATTTAGTTTCCCACGTTTCCCAAAACGTATCACACCCTTCCAAGGTGAGACTTTCAACATCACTTTGTCTCCAACCTGGAATTCTAGGGGTTTACGCCTCTGATCGGCGTAGCTTTTCTGCCTATCTCTAGCTGCTTGCAGTCGATCTCGAATTTGCGTTACCTTCTCAGTAGTTTCCAAAATAAGCTCAGGGCCTGTGAGTTGGCTATCTCCAACTTCTGCCCAACCAATAGGTGAACGACATTTACGACCATACAAAGCTTCAAATGGTGCAGCCTTAAGACTTGTGTGGTAGCTATTGTTGTAGGAGAACTCCGCAAGGGGTAGATATTTCTCCCATCCTTTACCAAAGTCTATGATGCATGCACGAAGCATATCCTCCAAAGTCTGAATAGTTCTCTCACTTTGACCATCGGTTTGGGGGTGATATGCAGTACTCATATCAAGTCTCGTCCCCAAAGCGGTTTGAAGTGATCGCCACAATGCTGACGTGAAGCGGCTGTCGCGATCAGAAATAATCGATATCGGAACTCCATGACGAGAAACAATCTCCTTCACATACAACCTCGCAAGTTTATCCACACTATCATCTTCACTAATCGCCAGGAAATGAGCAGACTTAGTCAAACGATCCACAATTACCCATATAGCGTCGCAACCGTTAGCTGTCTTGGGTAATTTGGTAATAAAGTCCATCGTAATCCGCTCCCATTTCCAAACCAGGAGTTCTGGCTGCGTCAATAATCCTGACGGTCTTTGATGTTCCGCCTTAACTTTAGAACATGTCAAACACTTACTAACATACAGTGCTATATCTGCCTTCATATTTGGCCACCAATATAACTTTTTCAAATCTTGGTACATCTTGTCAGACCCAGGATGAATAGAGTATCTTGACTTATGCGACTCGTGCATAATCAACTCTCGAATTCCTCCATACAATGGTACCCAACTTCGCTCTCCAAAACATAATACTCTATCAGAACGCTTAACAAATCCCTTCTCATTTTCTGCCATCCCAAATATGTTCTCAGCAGCTCAATTCTCAGCCTTCAATGCTTCTGTTTGAGCTTCCAATATTTGAGACGGTAATGGCGATACGATAGTCATTCCTAATGACCTAACTTGTAACGGTGGAATTCTCTCTTTTCGACTAAGAGCATCAGCAACGACATTTGCTTTACCAGGGTGGTAGCGAATTTCATAATCATAATCGCTTAGCAACTCGATCCAACGTCGTTGTCTCATATTGAGCTCTTTTTTATTCAAGATGTGTTGTAGACTTTTGTGGTCAGTAAACACTACACACTTGGTTCCATACAAGTAATGTCTCCATATCCTCAAGGCAAAAACCACAGCACCTAACTCCAAATCATGGGTGGTGTAGTTCTTCTCGTGCTTATTGAGCTGTCGGGAAGCATAAGCTATCACCTTCTCTCGTTGCATTAATACAGCTCCTAAACCTTTATGAGAAGCGTCACAATAGACGACAAAGTCCTCGTTACCTTCGGGTAACGCCAAGATAGGAGCTGTACACAACATCTCCTTAAGTAACTGAAATGCTTCCTCTTCCTTATCTCCCTATTCATACTTAACACTCTTTTGAGTCAATTTGGTCAACGGCTTTGCTATCTTCGAAAATCCCACAATGAATCTTCGGTAATAACCGGCTAATCCCAAAAATTGACGAACTTCTGTTGGGGTCGTAGGTGCAGCCCAATCTTTAATCGCCTCAATCTTAGCAGGGTCTACATTAACTCCTTGTCTATCAACCACATGATCCAGAAATTGTACCGTCGGAATCTAAAATTCACATTTAGAAAACTTGGCATATAGTTTCTCCTTCTTGAGCAATTCTAAAATAAGCCTCAGATGCTCCTCATGCGCCTTCTCACTCTTCGAATAAATTAGAATGTCATCGATGAACACAATCACAAACTTATCTAAGTAAGGCTTACACACCCGATTCATGAGGTCCATGAATACCGCCGGTGCGTTGGTCAACCCAAACGGCATCACCTAAAACTCGTAATGCCCGTAACGGGTTCTGAAAGCTGTTTTCGGAATATCTTCCTCGCGAACTCGAAGCTGATGATATCCCGATCTCAAATCGATCTTTGAATACACACTCGATCCTTGAAGCTGGTCGAACAAATCGTCGATCCTCGGTAATGGGTATCTATTCTTCACCGTTAACTTGTTCAACTCTCGGTAATCAATACACATACGAAACGATCCATCCTTCTTCTTCACAAATAAGACCGGGGCTCCCCAAGGCGAAGAGCTTGGTCTTATAAATCCTTTTTTGGCTAACTCCGCTAGTTGTTTCGATAACTCTTCCAGTTCAGTAGGTGCAAGACGATAAGGTGCTCGTGCTACAGGTGCAGCACCAGGTATCAACTCAATTTGAAATTCCACTTGTCTAGTAGGCGGAATTCCCGGTAAATCATCGGGAAACACATCCGAAAAATCACGAACTATAGGTACATCTCCAATGCACCTTTCCTTTTTCTCCTTCCCTCCTCAGAAATTTAAGCTAAGAAAAGGCAACTTCCTTTTTCCATTAGCTTAGGCAACTTAGTGCAGGATATGACCGCTAATCTAGATGGGCCTCTCAAATCCTTTCTATCTCCTGGTATGTTCAGAATCTCCTTGCCGTAAGGCACACGCACGATCTTCTCATCGCAAATTATATGAGCACGATACTTCGACAACCAATCCATACCAATAATAACATCAAAACTTCCTATGTTGAAAGGACGATTCAGAAAGTTTAACGTGCAACCGCGAATGATAGTCCTAATCCTCTCTATGTTCCCATTAGCTAACTCTATATCATAACCAATTCCTAAGGCCATCGGGGGTTTCTCTAGTAAGGGTGCAAACTTAGTGGACACAAAACTCTTATCGGCACCAGTACCAAATAGTATGGAAGCATAACGATTATTGAGAAGGAACGTACCAGTAACGACGTTCGGATCTTATCCTCTCTCGTTCCCAAGTGCATACACTCTCCCATGAGCAGCTCCAGCTTCCACACGTTGGTCCCCATTATCTTGTCGTCCACGATTTCCTCCAGCTCCACGGTTTCCATTATTGTACCCATTACCACCCGATCCTTGATTTCCTCGGTTCCATGATTCCCTACACTCATTCCGATAATGTCCCTTCTTTCCACATCCATAGCAAGTAACATTTTCCTTGCTCATAGTTTAAGGAGTAGCTTGAACCATAGCAAGTGTTCGAGCTCTACAATCCTTAGCTATGTGTCCTATCTTAGAGCAATTCTTGCACATCACAGTACATCGACCAGAATGATGTTTATAACATCGGTTACATTTGGGTGCATCTCCATTGTAGCTCTTCTTGTCTCCATCTCCCATAGCATAAGCTCTAGCAGTTGTTTGTCGCTTATTTCGACGATCATTACTCTTAGAGTGATCATTCCTCTTCCTCTTTCCATTCTTGTCTTTCTCAGCTTCTTCCAATGCCAAAGAGTCCATCAATTGTTGAGCGATAGTGATAGCCTCATGAATGTTTGCAGTCTTAGCAGAAATCACATCGTTCCTTGTAGCTACCGGCAACCCATCGGTATACCTCTCAATCCTTTGAGTCTCAGTCCTAACCATATCGGGACAAAGTAAGGCTAACTCTCGATAACGGCGATTGTAAGTTGCCATATCGGTACCTTTCACCTTATGGTTCCAGAACTCAATCTCCAGCTTCTTAATCTCATTCCTTGGGCAGTAAGTCTGAATCAGCAAAGACTTAAATTGCTCCCAAGTCATAGCATAAGCCACATCACTCCCAACCGAATTTCGGTAATTGTTCTACCAAGTTAAAGCTTCATCCTTGAAAGTAAAAGAAGCAAACTTTACCTTCGCATTCTCCGCACAACCACTGACATTAAACACTGACTTAGTCTTCTCAATCCACCTAACCAAGTAAACCACTCCTTCAGTTCCACCAAACTCAATAGGTCCACAAATCTTAAACTCCTTGTAGTGACATCCGTTAACATGAACAGGTGGAAATGCTCCAGCAGAATTGTTGGAATGATTTGACTCAGCTAGTAGCTCAGCAACTCGTTGCTCCACAAGTTGATTGATCATTGCTTGATCCACAGTAGGTGCATTAAGTGGAACATGATCATTATCTCCCTGAACATCAACATTTTGATTCCTGTTGTTGCGGTTAGTAGTGTCCAGGTTATCAGGAGTAGGGGTCTCAACATTTCGAGTAGGACGGCGTCCTCGACGACCAGGGGTAGTCGTTGCAGGTCCAGTTCTGGTAGCTCTAACAGGGTTTCGTCGTGGGGCCATTGATCTGAAACATCATACAAGTTCGTGAGTCTCTGATAGAACTTATCATATGCTCAACAAGAATTATATCAACGAAGCCAAGTCATGGAAAGAATATCAACAATACACCACAAGACATCAATAAGGCGCATAGGAACTCAATTTCCATAATATCCAAAAACCACATAATACCATAAAATAATAACCATCAACCATACAATAAAGATCCAACATTATTCCAACTACCGAAAACACAAAGGCAATAATCGTTCCAACAAGACGAGTAATCAACGGAAAATACATCAAAATAGGATAACTAGCTTTTCTAACCGAACACTCCTCGGTTAAGAAAGCAACAAGATAACATAGCCCAAACATCTAGCCACGCTGCTGGCGGAGACTCCTCAACTCCTGCCTCAAGCCATCAAGATCTCTCCATAATGATCCCAACTCCACACTATGGGTGTGATGAGGCAAAAAATGAACCACTTTTAGGGGGTCATTTAAGCCCGGAATTGAACTTATTTGATCAAATATTGCCCTAAATCGTTCCTTTTGTGATTTTAGGTACTTTGGGAGTGAAATCTGGAAAAGGAAGCAATTCGGACGTTTTTGGAGCATAAAAGTGAAGAAAACGCCAAAGTCTTAATTTTCCTTGCTGGGAACAGTAGGTGACGGCGTCAAGAAGGAATTCTTGACGGCGTCAAGAGTAATTTCCATGACGACCCAGTACATATTTGACGGCGTCACGAAGTAGGGCGTCAAGAGTAAAATGCATGACGGCCTGGAAATGCATAACACATGACGGCGTCAAAAGTAGATCAAGGCAGTCCGAGAAGAGTTTTGGCGGCGAGGTGACGGCGTCACAAGCTTTGTCTTGACGCCGTCAGACCCTATATCCTATATATAGTTTTCTAATTTTCACATTAAAGGAGGAGAGAAGTTTTGGAGAAACCCTAAGTACGAACTTGGTGCGAATTTTACAGGTTTTTCAAGGGTTCTAAACCCTTGATACCTTTCATGTGTAATTAAGATAAGTATTATTTTAATTCAATCAATATGTCTATGTGTTGGTTGTTTATCTCTTGTTCTTGTCTTAATTCCATCATGCTAGGCTAGATCTATCTTGTGTTTGCTTGGATCTAATGAAACCTAGATGTTAATTATGTGTTGATTATTTGTTTATAGTTGTTTTGGATGAATGAATTTGATGTTAGGCTTAAGAAAACTGGCAGATCTCCTAATGGTAACATGCTTGAACGTCTTAGGAAACATGAACCGATGTACACTAGGTCTTTATTGGTTGTATTTAATGCATGAGCCACTGTTTATAATCCCTATGGTTATGCTGGGCATGGCATAGGAGGAGATAAGAGCTCATAGAATTGGGAAGTTAAGTGCGCTACCCCATGAATGGTATTAAGGAATACAATCCGTCATCCATACAACTATAACAAGTAATTAATGTGTAAAAGATGTCTAGGGAGTAGTGAAATCTAAGTAAACACATTTTCTCCACTTATTGCTCACAACCTTAGTATAATTTAGTTTATTTTCATTTCTAGTATTTTATTTTGATTGCATCTTTAGTATTGGGTTAGTTGTCTAGCAACTAATTCCGCCCAAATCCTTCAAACCCGAGATTTTATTTGCTTTCTAAAAAATATAAAAATACAAAAAGAATCATCCTTCACCTTTAGAACTAGTATTTAGGTTATCTAATCCTAGCGACACTATTCCTAGCTGAACGATCAATCCCCCGGTACTTGTCACTATACTATACTACAACGATCAGGTACACTGCCTGGTGGGGGTTGTAAGCTTCTCAAGATCCCTTGAGAGGTAAAGCCTGGTGCGATTCCCACGTATCAAGTTTTTGGCGCCGCTGCCCGGGGAATAGTTATTGTCTAGGTTAGAATTTCTTTTTATTAGGTCTACTTGCTAGATTCCGTTCTAGTAAGATTTTATTTTTATTCTTTAGGTTTTTTTTAGTCTATCTTTTTCTTTGTGCCTTTGTTAGTAAATTAAAATTCATTGACTGTTCCGTTGACCATTATGGAAAACGCGAATCCACCCCTTTCCCCTAGAGAAGTGGCTTTGTTACGTGAACAAATTGAGAGTGAGATTAGGGAACTTAGGGAGCTTAATAGTTTGATTAAGGTTGAGCTCGAACATGCATTTAGTGACCTAGCGACCGCCTTGTATTCAAATGAGGACCTAGGGCCTAATGACTTTGTGAATGTTATTGAGGGACTTGAAGAGGGGGAAATAGATCTGAAGCTTAATGGCTATTTTAATCTATACCCCACTAAGGAGGAGATTGCATATTATAATAATCTTATTGATAACCCGCGATCTCCTTTCACTATAATTGAACCTAAGATAAAGAGAGGCGATCCTAAGAATGCTAAGATACCATGTATGATTGGGTATAGGCACATTAGCAATGCTTACATTGACTTTAAATCTCCAATCAACATTATGTCCTCAATTGTTTATAATGATATAGTGAAAACAAGACTTGAACCTAGAAGAGATCCCAAATACCCCGGTGGAGTTTGTAACTTTGTCGGGAGAGTTAAAGGTCTACGTGTCTTTGTTGGTAATTTCACTTTTGTCACCGACTTTATGATTGTGGAGGATCTTGCTAATGTTATTGATTGTCGATTATCCAATGTTGTGTTTGGCAAACCGTTTGTTGAGGAGTCTAAGTTGGAATATGATGAGATAGAAGGAACGATCCGATTTGCAAGTAACGCCGATAGTATCACTTATAGGATGCCTAATAGGATGAAAGAATTTCGCTTTATATCCCGTTTTGATAAGGACAACGTTGGTGCTTTTGAGGACATCAATGAAGAGGATAAGAAAAAGGGCATGGATTATGTATGGGAAAAAAGGAGTCTTTATTACAAAGATTGCTTGGCCCTTGGACCAAGGTATAAAGTCGATAAAGAATTTGCCCAAAAGATTATGGGGGCGGTTGAGAAAATGGTGATTGGTTTTTACAAAGAATATCTACAATCGGAGAGTGGAACCAATGATGAGGTCACGTAGTAACCCATGACCTTGAGTCTAGCTACAAGACTCGTAAATAAAGAAAAGCGCTTCTTGGGAGGCAACCCATGTTTTGTGTGATTTTATTTTTGTTTGTTTGTTATTTGCTTCCGTATGCATGCTTAATTTTTATTGTTGGTAGATTATGTTTCTCAATTAAATAGTGGAAATACTTTACTTTGTTGTTTTGGCCTAGTCTTAACTCCACCTAAAAGTATTTTTGCAAAAGATAAGTGTAAGGGGAAACCCCAAATATGTTTTTAAGAAACAAACCGATCATGATTCTCCACAATATTAAATGAACATGTATATCCGTATTTGTTAGAGTCAAATGCTTGTATTGAGTCATAATGAAGTTTTGCAGGATTTTTCCAGGAAGAAGGACCAAGTTTTTCCAGAAATTTTCCGAAAACTTAACATAAGAATTTCTGCAGGTCACTTCTGACGGCGTCACGAGTTTACTCTTGACGGCGTCAAGTGTAAAAATCTGGAAATTTTACCGGTTTTGTTTTTCTAACGGAGTCTTATGGTTTTTGTGAATTATTAAGTTTTATAATCTCCAGGAAATCTGCAAACTTCATTCCACAAGCATTATATCTTACTTTGTTTTCTAGGATTTAGAAACTTATATAGGATGCCGCCGATTTTACGCGAGGTTATTTTGTCTATTTTCTCAGGTTTTACAGGTTATGTATGACAAGAAGATGATTTATATTCTGGAAGGGAAGCTTTGATTGTTCATTTTCTTGGAGGAAGATTTAACCTGGCCACCTTATTATCCATACTGAGCGAATCAGGGGAGTATTTGATTTCATTCTTTTTTACTTTTTAACTTTTACATTCTTTACTTGAACATTGGGGACAATGTTCATCTTAAGTGTAAGGGGAGGGTAAAAAGATGATACCTTACATATGCACTTTCGCTTGAGTTTGTTTTGTTTAATAGTAGATGTGTAATAAAACTATGAGAAATACTTGTTAGTGCAATTTTAGCGCCAAATTTAAATTTTTTTACAACATTTAGGAGTGAAACTTTAGCCATAGCAAGCGTCTCATGGATAGGAGATTGTATGACTAGCACATAACCGTATATTCAGAAAAATTTTCCACCCAAATATGTGAGGTTCGCCTTTAGATTTGATAGGAAAAGCATTTACTATTAGTGCTTATGAGTGTACCGGTAGCATTTAGATTCTAGAACTTGCGTTAGTGATGCATCCCGAGACCGCTAGTGAGACTACATTCGTGTGGTAGGATTTACTACATGATAAGAGGCATTAGGATCACCCTTGTGTTAAACCCGTATCATAATTACTTGACCATTTAAGTCATATTACTTGGCTAGTTAAGTCAACTAATTTTTCCCACACCTTAGCGTTGTACTCATTTTTAGTACACGAAACCCCTAGTACACCCCTCCGAGCCTATCATTTCGTTTCTAACTTTAAGCATCTTACTTAAAGGAAGAATTTGTTACACCCCACTTAAATGTACACCCAAATCGCCTTAGCCTTCCGTGTATGCGCTCATTTTTAGTGCATTATTGTTATTTGTTAAACCCTAAGTTAACTATCTAATTGATTACATGGTTGCTAAGTCGAGTCATATCCTTGTACATATTATTTTGGGACGATTGGGACTCATGGGTAAGTACTTATTTTATGGAGTAATGGGGAAGAACATCATATATTACCCCCATATGTACGTTAATCTTAAAAGTGCTCCAAGTGTTTTGATTTTCTTAATTCGAGTCATTAGATTAGTTCATTGTAAAGTATGTAAAGATTCAAGTGTAAGGGGAATTTTCATCCCCTATGATGTATTATTTTGGATGGTAGGGTAAGAGTGTATGCAAAAAAAATTAAAAAAAAAAAAAAAAAAAAAAAAAAAAAAAAAAAAAAAAAAAGAGAAAAAACATACAGACTACCATCCCGTTTCATTCTATGTTCATTTTTATGTTTTTGTTATTTTTCATTTATTAGCTTAAGTCGAGTCTAGTCTTGGCTTAGCAACGCCACATTGTACATGTAATTAACCAAGATTGTTAACTCGCCACCAGTAAAACTTCTTTTATCCAACAAAACCGTGTATTTCATATCCTTACACCTAACGTTACAACCCTTTAAAAGACCTCTTTGATAGTTTATCCTAGGTGCTTACGCCATGTGGTGGAGGTTTGATCCTTTCCCAAGCCTATGGTAATCTATTTTGCTATGACAGGTAGTGAGAGATATCTTCCGTTTCCATATTGTAATTTACACTTTATTACACCCGAGAGATGTGAGTATCTAAACACTATTTGTGAGGTGCTAGTATATGACCTCCGTGCTTGTCTATTGGTCTTTAGTGGAACGATTATTTGTTGTAATTACTTTTATATTAGTGTTAAATGACCTTTAACTTGTATTTTGAGTAGAATAAAAGTGCATTTGCTTGAGGACAAGCAAATCTCAAGTGTAAGGGTATATGATGAGGCGAAAAAAGAACCACTTTTAGGGGGTCATTTAAGCCCGGAATTGAACTTATTTGATCAAATATTGCCCTAAATCGTTCCTTTTGTGATTTTAGGTACTTTGGGAGTGAAATCTGGAAAAGGAAGCAATTCGGACGTTTTTGGAGCATAAAAGTGAAGAAAACGCCAAAGTCTTAATTTTCCTTGCTGGGAACAGTAGGTGACGGCGTCAAGAGTAATTTCCATGACGACCCAATACAGATTTGACGGCGTCACGAAGTAGGGCGTCAAGAGTAAAATGCATGACGGCCTGGAAATGCATAACACATGACGGCGTCAAAAGTAGATCAAGGCAGTCCGAGAAGAGTTTTGGCGGCGAGGTGACGGCGTCACAAGCTTTGTCTTGACGCCGTCAGACCCTATTTCCTATATATAGTTTTCTAATTTTCACATTAAAGGAGGAGAGAAGTTTTGGAGAAACCCTAAGTACGAACTTGGTGCGAATTTTACAGGTTTTTCAAGGGTTCTAAACCCTTGATACCTTTCATGTGTAATTAAGATAAGTATTATTTTAATTCAATCAATATGTCTATATGTTGGTTGTCTATCTCTTGTTCTTCTCTTAATTCCATCATGCTAGGCTAGATCTATCTTGTGTTTGCTTGGATCTAATGAAACCTAGATGTTAATTATGTGTTGATTATTTGTTTATAGTTGTTTTGGATGAATGAATTTGATGTTAGGCTTAAGAAAACTGGCAGATCTCCTAATGGTAACATGCTTGAACGTCTTAGGAAACATGAACCGATGTACACTAGGTCTTTATTGGTTGTATTTAATGCATGAGTCACTGTTTATAATCCCTATGGTTATGCTGGGCATGGCATAGGAGGAGATAAGAGCTCATAGAATTGGGGAGTTAAGTGCGCTACCCCATGAATGGTATTAAGGAATACAATCCGTCATCCATACAACTATAACAAGTAATTAACGTGTAAAAGATGTCTAGGGAGTAGTGAAATCTAAGTAAACACATTTTCTCCACTTATTGCTCACAACCTTAGTATAATTTAGTTTATTTTCATTTCTAGTATTTTATTTTGATTGCATCTTTAGTATTGGGTTAGTTGTCTAGCAACTAATTCCGCCCAAATCCTTCAAACCCGAGATTTTTATTTGCTTTCTAAAAAATATAAAAATACAAAAAGAATCATCATTCACCTTTAGAACTAGTATTTAGGTTTTCTAATCCTAGCGACACTATTCCTAGCTGAACGATCAATCCCCCGGTACTTGTCACTATACTATACTACAACGATCAGGTACACTGCCTGGTGGGGGTTGTAAGCTTCTCAAGATCCCTTGAGAGGTAAAGCCTGGTGCGATTCCCACGTATCAGGGTGTCTCTATCTCTCTTGTGGTCAGCCACCTCCTTCTCCAGCTCGACATTCCTTTGCCATAACTTGCGGTCGGCCTCTCGAGCTGTAACAAAACCTCGCTGTAAACTCTCGATATGCTCATGAATCTCCATCAAACCCCTCCTCATCTCGGTAACTCTCCTCTCCGCCATAACCATGTCAATCTGCAACTCCCCAATGAACTCATCGGTCACCCTATCAATCCGCTCAGACATACGTGTAACTCTCTCACCAAGATCAGTAATCTGAGCCCACATCCTACCAATCTCACCTAACTCTGCATGCTCAGCAGAAACCTCAGAAGGTGCATCCGACTCAATGGGACTACCAGGTGGCAACTCAAACAAAAACGGATGATCAGGTGAATCAGGCTCAATTGGATGTATAGGTGAATCAGGCTCCTCAGCCTGAGTTGGTGGCACTAACAAATCATCATCATCAGGCATCTCCTCCTCCTGAGGATCATCCTCCTCCTCAGGGTCATCATCATCACCCTGCTCAGCCTCCTGAGGGTCATCAGCCTCATCCTCACCCTCGTACTCCTCCTCCTCCTCATCGGAAGAGTACATCATCAATCGTCGTCTCCTAACAGGTGAACCATGTGGTGAAGGGGTAGGTGATCTAGGACGACAACGCAATGATGCAGGTGGCGCCTCTGACAGGAGAGAGTGAGCATCTATCTGTAAAGGTGGTGAAGTAGGGCGTACCGACATACGTGCCATAGCTCGGTGGGCAAAACGTGGAGCCACACGATCCAAAGCCTGATGAAGAGTAAGCTGCCTCGATGTACCAGGGAGCCCTAGAGAAGATGAGGGTCCCTGCGTAGATGCAGCAGGTGGTGCTGAAGTAGAACATGTCGGTGTCACAGTAGCTGAATGCATGGCAACCTGGTAAGGGTCATCAGGAGCCATGGTGAACTGTGCTGGAAATACCGGTGTAGTAAGAATATCCTCAACAACATCGGGCGTACGGGAGGCCATAGTCTGTGACAACGGCGTAGGGTAGGTGTAAGTGTTTCAAAACAACTAAACCGCGAACTCAAAATACCATATCCAAAAATCATCATATAATTCCAAATCATATATAACCAAAAAGATTTAAAATACTGCATTACTAAAACCATTCGCAAAACAATTAAGCCATATAATTTCTCAAAACGCATATAATTCCTCAAAACGCCATCATATCACTAAATCAATAAACCTCAAAACCTCAAATCATCTCAAGAAATCCCAAATCTAATAATCATCTCAATAATCTCATAATACCTCAATAATAAACAATGATGCTTCGGCTTGGCGGGCTGGCGGGCAATGGTCGAGGATCGTTTTCTATAAAAATCGGTTATAGTTTAGGTGTCTATTTACCTAGTTCTCTATAACCTTGGCTCTGATACCAATCTGTAACACCCCCAAAATTTGATACAGCTGAAGACTCAACAAGCTTTCGGGGTGCTACGGGGATTGGTATCCATTCAAAGTCATGAAAGAACGAGATAAAGTAAACATAAGAAGAACTCAACCAAAACGGGTTTTAAAGTTTACATTTATCCCAACAATTATCCAAAGTAAGGCCCAAAAGAAATAAATATAGGTCCACAATAGTTTATCAGAGTTTTAGAAAGATAGATCCATAACTGGTGCCATTGCCAAGCCTCCAATCCCAAGCATCCATAGAGCATCACTTAATTACCTGAGAAAACGTGCTAAAAGTCAGCTTTCGCTGGTGAGATCATAGGTTTAAATTCATAATTCAATATAGTGGACATATACGCAAAACGCTTGCTAGCTAGACTAGGCCTCAATCATCCAACCAAAATAATCCATCAAATATAATCCAACCAAATCAAACCATCCCTATAGGTGCACGCTATAGCTCAAATCAATCTAATCAATAGCTTACCTAGCTCAAGTCTAGGCCTCGCTCTATAATCAATCCAATAGCTTACCTAGTTCGGGACTAGGCCTCGCTCAACAACCAATCAATAGCTTACCTAGTTCGTGACTAGGCCTCGCTCACTAACCAAATCAATAGCAAGTTTTAAATAAACAAAGCGATAATAGTCCACATAAAACATTTGCACGTTTCTCACCCCAAGTATTGAAAACAAAGTTCAAGAATAAAAGTGGGGCTATGACTCACCTCAAGTCTAGAAATCCTCAAAAGAAATCGATAGAAGAAAGACGTAAGTAAACTCAAGCAACTCACGTAACGGCAACTACAGACTCGGCACTTCCTAACAATATCAAACTCGTTCAGAAATCATTTCCTCAAAATCAAATATTCCCATTCCCGAACGTATTCCATTTTACTTTCCAAAAATATCCATTTCTCGAATTAATTTCATATTAATTTGAAATTTGACGTTTGGTATCCATATGGGTGGAGGGTCGACACAACTCAAACCAAAAAGCCACAACAAGCAAAATAATAAACCAACTATAGGTCTAATGTTAGCCCAACATATTATTTAAATAATTATCGAAGCTTATCAAATCCGTCGATTTGGTAATCTCCCATATTTATTTACGTAATATATCGTTCCAAAATTATACCCAACCTAAAACACATAGCACAAAGAATTCTATTTGGTATATATCGTAGTCCAATAAATTCCCTACATATATCGTCGAATCGGCCAAATTCCACGAGATACCTAGTAATTTGTTACCCTAAAACATATACCACAACCTATGGGCGTCGTGGGATACGATGCCCATTAATATACTCATTTTATATCGTCAAATAACTCGATCTAATCCGTCGATTAAATAAGTCACTTGATATATAAAATATTTATATTAATCGTCATATATCCGTGACAACACAAAAGTCACAATATAAAGCCCACTTGGACTTTAAAGAACCACAACTCGTATAACTCGATAAGTTTCCAAATTTATAAAAATCACGTTTTTAATTATTATTCACCCGACTTATTATTTATAGTTATTATTTATAACAATATTCCGACATTTATTACACTATTTGCATAGTATAATAACTATCGTTATATTATTATACGTTTACTCGTGATCGTCTTATTATTAATATACGCATATATATATATATATATATATATATATATATATATATATATATATATATATATATATATATATATATATATATATATATATATATATATATATATATATATATATACGTTTAACACGTCTATATACGTATGTAAACGATTATATTCTTAATAATATTATTACGAGTATTATTTTTAATATTTGACTTTTAAATATTTATCGAGTCATAGAATTTGGTCACATGTCCGAGTCATGACCCTCGGCTCATAGTCCAAGTCCAAATAATAATCAAGTCACAATAATAAATCAACTCCGTCCAAAACAATCTCATAACCACGTGCTACAACATGAGGGTCCGACTACGGCACCCAACTAACCTATCTCCGTCATCTAATCGACCATCTCACAATCGGTCCCCAATTCCACATTCGACAACACATCTCCATATCAAAACACAAGTAACCCAAGTCCAAAAGCTTCGGTCCAAAGTATGCCACAACATAAAAATAATAACACAATATCAACCACAACAATATATACCATATATACGGGTCGACTTACCAAGTCAAACCCGGGTCAACAATGAGACCACAAAACACAAGATATAGCCTCACCCGAGACCATTTGGTCTCGGCTAGCTCTAATGAGCCACTCGACCCAAAACAGCCCACGGGGGGGGGGGGGGGGTGTCGGCCGTGAACCAAGACGACAACAACAACAAATCAAGAATAACCATCCGACCAAAACATCAAATAGCAATAACCAACACCAAGAATCGTGAATATACGGACCAACAAAACATCCAAGACTCCCAAACGAGTCAAGGAGTGGTCACCTCGAGACCATTTGTCTCGGTCGAGCTCTAAACAAGCCGTCACAAAACCAAACGCGACCCAAGAGTCACGCAATGAGTACCAAACTCGCGTCACACCCAAACCCAAGATACCAAACGGACCATTATTATCAAAACTTCATTTCCCCATCAATATTTCATCAAAACCCAACATAAAAACGGTAAGGTACCCACGATTTGGGTACACATCGGGGCGCACGAAAACAAGTCGTGGCCACTCACCTCCAAACAAGCTCCAAAAATCCGATTCTTCAAAAACCCAAGAGAAAAGATGGTGTATGTGGTGATAACGTGATGATTTTGATTCGTATGAGGTGTTAGGGTAGTCCAAATCGCGTGTGGTTAGTACCAAAAGATAGATCGTGAAAAGATGGTTAAGATTATGGTGTTATTTTTGATGTTGGATTGGCGGTGGTGGTGCTATTGGGTGATAAGGGGGGCGGCGATGGTTGTATTTCAAGGAAGAGAGTGAGAGTGGTGAGTTGTGTTGGTGATGGTGTGTGTTGTGTTGCTATACGCAGACCCACAAGGACGATTTTTGTGTAATATACTCAAAAAAAAAAAAAAACTTTCTTTTTAATAATAATACTAATAAGAATAATAAGAGGTGTAGGGGGTTTAAGTAGCCCGGTGTCAATACACGGACCAAACCCGAAACTTAAATAACCAAATGACTTTCTCAAACCGAACCCGTTCCAAAAATAATAAAATCCGATCCAATAATAAAATATAATTAAAATTGTTAGGTTAACCTAGTGCCGGAGTCAATGTAGTGCCAAAATAACGATCTCAAAATAAATCATCACGAACGAACCAAAACAAACCATAAATAATTAATCGAATCCTCATAATAATAAATGTACGATCAAAAATCACGTACCAACGTTCATAAAACATCTCGTCACTATAAACTTTTCAAATATTCCAAAATTATAATTTTAATGTAATGCGGGTTTTAAAAACGGCTCCCTATTTTGTCAGTTGTCACATTATCTCTTCTATATAATCCTCTGGATGTAATCGTGATTTACACAATATACAATACACAATATTACGATTCTCTTTACCAAGTTTATCTTGCGGGCAGAATATTCACCCCCAACATCTGTACCCAATTAGAAACTGAAATAGATTTATAATTGGTATACTTATTTGTCTCATTAAGTCGTCTTACCCCAGTGAACTCCATCAAATGTAATCCCAACTCACGTTCTTGCCAGCCAACGCCTGTTTAGAGCCAAGAACAAGAAAGCGATAATAAATTTGGCTGAGATGAAAAGTTGACATTAGGAAAAAAAAAAAAAAAAAAAAAAAAAAACCTTACCTCCTTTGATTTAAACAAGCATGCACCGCTAGAATTCTTGATGACAGAACTAATTAAAGCTCGTGTCTTAAGTACATATACAAATGTATTTCCCTGAGGATTAAAGATTTCAGATCAGTGTTCAATTCAATATTCATCAAGCATAAGAATAGAATACCTTTTCATCAAGCATGTCCTCCATATTGAATGAGCATTCAGCCAGTCTATGACTTTTTAAACATGTATAACTGTTGAGAACACAAAACTATAAATATGAAACTCAACCTAAAAGTAGGGTGTCTCTTTTATGAAACAAAGAATATAGCTGGTGTTCATTGTTGGATTCATTATATAAAAAATTTGTAAATAAAAAACTGATTACAACAAGTTAATAAGAAAATAAGATTTACCACTCTACTCCTATTATTGGAGATTATAAAGTACAACAAGGATAAAGATAAAGATAAAAGCGTGAAAATCTTACATGATAAGACAAGCAAAGAATTCTTCCATAGTATACCCAGCAGCCTCGGCTGATAAAACGAAAACTTGTGAAATTTAACTATGTTATATCGATCCCGTTAAAATAGTAATGGATTTGGGGCATGTTTTATCTTTAGCGGGTTAAAAGTCATAACAACATTTGGTGTGTGATAAAGAAGCTAAGCTTTGCTGCATCAGTATACTTTGTTTGGCAAGAAAGGAACTGCAAGACTGTTCAAACATATGGGAAATCAAGGTGTAATTGTAGGGCATGATATGGAATGGTATAAAGGAGGGGATAAAGAGTTGACAAAGAATATGCTACACTGGTTGCTATTCAGAATGTTTGGAAGAATAATGAAGGAATGCATATTGCTTTGTTTTGGGCTTAGAAATGGTTCCAATGTTATAAGAGTAGCTATTGTACTAAAAAGGGTGAGTCATGAAAGATGGGACTACCTTGTGTTAGTAAATAGCATACATCAACAATACATTTCACTAAGCTAGCGAGAAGATCTGTCTGTCTAATTGGCAGACAGTGAGTGATTCACACGTGGAGAAAGCCAAGTGATGATGCCATACTATAGTGGTCTTTAGATGTGAGGTATGGAGTAAACTGCATTTAGAATACTTATTTATCACTTTAGCTATTGGAAATGTAGTCACGGTGGCTTAAATGGAGCTCAGTCTTAAGTCCCCTAAGAGCAGTTAATATAATGATGCCTTTGAGATCAAGTTACTTCCATTTATGTGAGGATGTAGCTGCATAATGGACAGTGCCTGATCCTCTAATGGAAATGTAGTTATCTGTTCTTAGTGTTCTTAAGTTGTCCCTCCATTTTTGAATATAGGGGAATAAAGGTTCTGGATTACAATTTGATAGTATGTGTTACTGATAAGAAGATATAATTTTATGTAAAAACGTAACAGACATATTTGTAATATTAGTACTCACATTAGAATAAATGAATAATAACCTTACCTAGTTCAAAAATGGATGCGAATTTAGGATCAAAATCGCAATACAGAGAAAACATCTTTTCTTCTAGGTAGCTAGTTGAACTTCGGACTCCACAAAAAGATAGCGTAGCTTCCTGAAGACACCTTTCTCTTCTAGCAGTCTGGGAAAAAAATTAGCAATTCAATTTCTCCTTTAAATCTTTAATTTAAAAATTAGTAAAGCAATTAGTAAGCCACCCTTCTGATCTGCTATGTAGAAGTTACGTACAGTAAAGCAGCCTTGAGTATACGCTCGTTCAAAGTGAGGGGCCACATATACGAGTATGTCTGCTTCATGCTTGCAAACTATATGCCTACATACATCATTAGTGAAAGGTGTCACTATACACATGCAGACACATTAATATGTTGAACTAAAAACAGTTTGGAAAAAATATTGATAAAGTAGTCGATAAATTGTTTTGTGTGTGTGTGTGTGTGTGTATATATATATGTGTGTGTGTGTAATAGATAGATATACTATGTACATTGTACAATATACTGTATTAAATACCCAAAAAAAAAAAAAAAAAAAAAAAAAAATTACTGTATTGATAAAACTTAGCAAGTAACATACGTTATAGTTTGAGGGTCTGCATCAGCAACAATTGCCTGCAAAATATTGATAATTTATATACATGTAATCCATGTACATATACGTATGTATGTATAAAGCATATTTAACAAGAATCCACCTCAGCAAGTACATCAAGCCCTGAATACAAATACATCCTAGCAAGCGCTTCTATGATACAAAGGGATCGAACCACATTAAGCCCGGACATGAATACTGCTCTTGCTTTTTTTTCATATATTCTTGGTGCCAATGTGTCAATGCCATCATGAAGCATCATCTCTAGCCTCTGCAAAGAAAAATGCGTAGACAAGGTAATTTAGGTGAGAACTTTAAAGTGTGTTTTAAAAGAGTTTGGAAAAGAAGATAAAGAAAAAGAAAATACCTGAGCCATCCAGGTCCCGTCTAATTTGAAGGTTATTACACCAACATCATGTAATTGTAGAGAGCTTTTGCTTATCATATTAGGTTTCTCAATTTGAAGTGCACTAATGATTGCCTAAAATGATATAATATCAGACCGAGACAGTGATATAATATATAGATTACATTAAAAAATTTAACAAGAGAAAAGATGATTCACCCTTGCAATATGTTTTGGTTTTTTTCGATCAAACAGATTTGGATTCTGTTTTCGTTTTTCCTGGCATATTTCCATTACATTGAAGCTGTAATAAGTATTAAATGTAAATTTGTCAGAAAAAGAACACAAATAACATACAAAAGAAGAGTAATTATTAGATACCATGCGTAGTCGCCATGTTTTTTGCGAGCTACCCCTTCCAAAGGAAGGATGAAGGCATTGGTCCCCTTTAATTCAGGGAAAAGTCGTCTCAGTATTCGAGCAAATATAGATTCGATATCTGGAAGTAGCGTCGATCGATCATGCTTCTGTATTACAAAAAAGACTAGCTGGTGTAAATTTATAAGAGCATATAATAAAATAAAAAAATGTTACTGTGATAGACTTACATGGTTTGTTGATTGAATGAAAAGGTCATTTACTGAAGAAGACATTTGTCTGGTAAACAAATAGAATTGTAAGAACTTTGTAACAACTTATGTTACCTATCTATAAGAAAAACAACCTAAAAACAGCAATTTCAAATTCCCTAGATAACCAAATTATGATTAATGTTAGTTTTATTCATCAAATTTTGTTATGATAAGGCTAATCTAGATATAGTTATGATAAGGCTAATCTAGATGGTTATAATCTATTGAAGAAGTAGCACAAGGACTCTAAACATAAAAGCTTTATGACATCCTTTTCATAGGCAATGACCATTCATAAACGGTTTCTGTTGCAATATTAGTTTGATAAGTTGATCATTGTACACGACTTTGGGTTTAAAAATTGCTGTTGAAATCAATTAATAACAACCTAAATTTCAAATTTAGAAACAAACGTACAAACCCTAGATAACCAAATTATTAACATCATCGTACACACTTAATTCGTTACTTGGTTTAATCAATAAAAAAGAATAAAAAAAAGATTACCGGATTATTGATAGTTGAGCGAATGAATGTTGGAAAAAGTTTGGATCCATATGGTCTATATGGTATATACCCAACTAACCAGACTTAGGATTTCTCTTTTGCACCATATAGGTTTTAAAATATACTAGTACTGGCTTCGAGGCCCGGCCGATGGCCGGATAGTTTTAAGAATTTTTTTTAAAGAAAATAAAGAAAGTACAAATGTTTTTATAATACATTAACAATGTAGATTGCAACAAACTTTTTTCTTGTATATCATTTAGTACGATGTTAATTGCATATAATATAAAATTTCGGCGTAATGTTGTATAACGTTTCATAATCAAAATTTGTACATCAAATGTTTATTGTATTATCGGATCCCATTGCTTTATAGTACCGTTAAAAAATTAACAACCATGGCTTGAAAAAATGCGGAACATGCCAAATTATTATAATACATTTATAATAGACAATAGTTAAATGTACGAAAGACAACCAAAGTTTTGATAATAAAAATTAAAAGAACATCAAACATAAAGAAACTTATTCGTCATCGAGACTAATGTTGCGTTGATGGAACAAATCAAATGCTACTTTGTATTCTTGTGCACCATATTCATTGATTAGTTCAGCATTGGCATCATATGCGAAGAGTTTCATGTTGTTGGATAAGGCATGTTGACGATATACTTGAGACTTCTCGAACTCCTAAGTAGCTTATGCTCAATATATGCTAAACATATATTATACCGTTGTTCATCTGTTAGTTGAAGACCTGTAAAAGGAGAATAATTTTGAATTTAGATTAAGTATATTGTTATACCAAAATGAAATATATGTTACATGAAAAGTAAATTTATTTAATACCTGGATGGTTTCTTTTTTTCCTTTCTATTTGTTCCACATCTTCGGCTAAAAGCTTCCATGTTTTCTCCCAAACAACCTCAGGCCTCGACATACTATCTGTGATTATTAACATTACAAAATTTAATTTAAAAACTATAAAGACTATATAGTATTGAATTACAAACTTGTTTATGCCTTCAAAATACTCTAACCAATTTGTAAGCAATAAGACTTAGCAATCTAATGGTTTAACAAAAAATTAAGTATAACCTTTATTTTTTTAGAGAACATGATTACAAACCAATATTTTTTTCTTTCTTCTGGAACTTACTTTTGAATACAACCTGCAAACAAATATCACTGAAAACATTTTTTAAGATAATAACATAACTTCATTGATAAGAGGAATAGAAACTTAAGAAAGCAACACTTGTTCTTTAAGTTCATAAATTCTATCATAATGCCATAAGTATTACATTAACATTTATAAGGATAAAATTTAGATTTTCTAATGATACCGTCTAAGAATGCAGCTTTAGTAACTTAGAGATAACAATTTCAATCAATTTACCTTTAAATGGTTTATTTGGATATTTCTACTACAACGGGTCTAATAAGTCAAAAGTTGAAAATTTTAGCTCACCGTAGCATACGGTCATTTGGTATGTGATTGCCACCACGACTTCAAAATAAAAGTGGTGTCGTCTGGCAGTTTCCCAGCTCTTCTTTTACGTAATATTATCTTCCCTAATGTCCACAATCTTCTTCTTGTAACCCTATTAACACCACAACAAAATAGAATGAGGTGTTTGATGTAATGTGTTTAACATTAATTGCATATACATTTAAGTTATTAACTTTTTCAACCATCATGGCTTATAATTGCAAGAGACCATACATGGGTCATCAAAAAATATTTAACAAACTTATAAACATTATAGCTTATAAGAACATATTGTTACTATTATTATTAAATGTAGTAGTGTTAATAATTTGTGTAGCATGTAATCAAGTATTACTTTACGCTTTTCATGGCCCCAAATGAATATAAAGAAATAGTTAACTCTTAATCTAAAGTTGGAAATATTTTAAAAAAATGATCTTGTGAATCAAAATCTAGTAATGATTAATCAGGAAAGAATACATAACCTAGTCCCTAGTTCGCAATGCTCGATCCCTTGTGACCTACATTATCAGGTAGGCAATAACAATGATATGTCAAACTGGGTCAATTTGGCGCAATCAGCGGGTGCCATTTTGGGTAGTTCCGAACAGAAAAGGGATAGCTTTTTTATAATAGTCGGCATATTAACGTAAATGTGCGGAAAATCAAACAATCAAAATCATACCGTGGGTAATGTTGCCAAGCAAGCATTTGGCATTGATATGTGTCTAAAAACACATATATTTTGCATTAATAAACCCACAATAACAGTCAAAAACACTTTGAAATACATCAAAATATAGAAAATATCATTAGATTGTGTTTTTATATGTTTCAGGGACAAAAGGATTGAAAACAGATAAAAAACGAGTCAAGTTTACACAATTGACATTTTCAGTCCCTGAACTTTCAAAGATTGTCAAAATTAGTCCCTAGTCAAATCATTTCAAAGAAAAGTCAACTTAAGTCCTTGGAAATTTAAAAATGCTCAAAAATGATCCTTGGATTAAAGTTTTTACAAAATGGCAAGTTTAACCCCTCAACTTTGGAAAATGACAATTTTAGTCCTCGGGGTTTAAAATTTTGGAAAATTGTAAATTTGATCCTTATGATTTTCAAACTTGTCAATACGGGTCCTTATAATTAATTTTGGAAAGTTGCTCAGCAGGCCCTTAAACTTTTGGTATTTTACATTTTTGGTCCTTGTTGTTTACTAAATATACCAATTGGACCCTTTTGTATTATTATTACCCAACACCTAAACCCACCCATTGGCCTGATCCACAAAACAGCCCCCCAAGCCCAATCACCAAAACCGGCCCATCCACCTTATAATACTTCCCACCTCGTTGACCCTGGTCAAACTCCAACACCCCCGACCACTATTCACCTTTCCTCTTCCCTGGTTTCCAGCTTCTGTGTTCCCTGCTCCCTCTCCAAATCCCACAAAACCCTCACCAATACTCACCTTCCCTCATTAATCAACCAACCCACCCCCCTCCTCATTTATTACCACACCAAACACCACTACCCTGCCCAAACCGATTTCCCGCCAAAAAATAATTTGAAGGCTGAGATCAAAAGTAGCTCATCCAACGGCCATAAAAGAAGGTGGGAAAGCAAGAGAGAGACTGAAGGAACTATAAAAAGGAAGAAATAAGAGAGGAGAACTCACTTTGGCCTTATGCCTTAGTCACGTAGACTAGTTTTAATGTTTTTCTTTAATTTAAATGTCATTTACTGCTTTCCTAATGTTGTATTAAACTTCCATGAAGCTTAATGTAACATTTTTTACAGTTTAATTGTCCTATCTTTACATTTCAAGTTTTTTACCTTAAAATGTCATTTATTTACAAGTCATTTATGTTTCTGTTTGATCAAGGATGTTTATGGGACTCTAAATGACACTACATAGACTTCAGTAGTCTTTTGCAAGCCTTAGGAATCCAATAAACAGCTTTGGTTTTTAAAAATTAGAAAAATGTCAAAAATAGAGAAAATTCAATGAAAAATAAAAAATTAGTGGGTTAATAAAGGAAATGAAGAAGCAGGGGTGAATATGGAGTGCAATGGGTATAAGGAGCTTGTTAGGAAGCTAATGGGTGTGACCTTGTTCATTTATTCCATGATTTCAGTTCTATTCATCATTTGTAAGCATTTTTCTTAATTTTTGCACTTTCCTGTTTCAGTGTCTTAATTACTTTAATTGTCTTGTTTTCATGTTAATTTGTTATTGTTAAATGTTTTTAAACTTTAATATTGTATGTCTATGTTTTGTGTTTAAAAGTTGCTTGAATTCCATTTTTCACTATAAAAATGAGATTGTGAGTGATTTTCATGTTCTGTTGTTATAAGTGTTGTTTTTATGTTTAAATGTTCTTAATATTTGTTGTTATGAATATGGGAGTCATTGTTATGGTCCTAATCAGTGTATTGTTTTGATTTTCACAAAATCTGTTTTTAGAGAGGTGTTTGGTTTGTGTCTGTTTGCATTGTTCTACCTGTTTAATTGTTCAAGTCTGTGTTTCTCTTAGTTGCTTAATGTGTGTTAGAGTCTTATTGACCCAATTCTGAGCCTCAAACTCAGCCTAAGTCAAAATCACAACCAAGTAATCACCACAGTTAACCGTGGTGACTTTTGTACCCTAAGTTCATCAAACCTTTTCATAAATTTGGATTTCTGCTTAAATTAGTTATATTATACCATAACTAAACAAGTTTGATCATTAAACCAGCAATTCAAGTTCATAAAAGTCAAAACTCAATATTTCTCAAAAAGTCAAAAGAGCCAAACTCAGTTTTTTACCAAAATGAGATGATTTATTGAGAATTTTGTGGAAGGTCTCAGGGCCTGAAATTTGTTATGTGATTAATCCACCAAGTGAACTTTAGGTTTCTACAAAGTTTACATTTTTGTGATTTTTTTCAAGTGCCCAAAGTACCCCTGGAAGTTACCTGCAGGGCAGGGTAACTGCTCTGTCTCAGCAGACCCCCCACCATCACCACCACTTTGGTGGTGGTTTCTGGCCACTCTAGTGGGCCCTACTTGTCCACTCTTGGTTCTTTGAAACCCCCTCCTACCAGAGTTGAGGTTTTGACCTTTAGTTTGACCATGGGACATGTGGACCCCACCTAGAATTGCTCCATATATCTGTCCCAGAACTGCTTCAGAAACCAAAATATGCAAGTGCTTATTTGTTCTTATTGAGCTTATGAGTGCTTGTCTGTACATAATCTTGTTCATATTTGTTAATAATACATGTATAAACCTTTTTCTTCCTTTTGTTTCAGCTGTGTGGCTTATTAGAAGCTTATTTGAGCTTTAAAGTCCAACAGTTAAGCAAATGCTTAACTGTTTTAAGCTAATAAACCCCACACAGCTTATTCCTTTGTTTGTATAGTTCCACTTCCATCAAACATGTATAATATAAGTAGTAAGTCAGTCCAGAAAAGAGAAAAACCAAAAAGAACCATCTTTGCTATTAAGTGATAGCTTCTATTTAGAAGCTTATTGCTTAATAGCTTATTTCTGTACATAAGCTACCATTTTTATATTTTTCTTAGGTTCTTATATTTATATTAGAATTATGTAAAAATTATTAGATTTTTCTTTTACTGTTTACTATTTATAGTAATTCAGTTTTAGTTTTTAACACTTTTTAATAATAGATAATTAATAATAAATAGAATAATTGTATAATAAATATATTTTCTGTTTCAAAAATTCTTTTATATTATTTTAGACTTTTCTAAGTTTTAAATTTTATTTTTCTTAGCTTTATTCCACATTTTCTTATTTTTAGGTAATTATTAAATAGTAAATACTAGTTTTTATTTAATAACAATTAATATAATAGTATAATAAATAGTTTTAATTTTCTAATAATTTTCTTATTCTTTTAGGATTCCAAAAATATAATTTTCACATTTGTGGGACTTATATTTGACGGTATTCACTTTTTATTTTGTACGTAGACGTTTATTTAAACGTTTACGTGCGCGTTTTAGGTTTCTAGGTTTTCGTACTACAATAATAACTTTGCAAATATAGTTATTTATTTTATTTTCTTTTAATTTGCATTTAAGCCGTTAAGGCATGCAAATTCCCTCTTTGGGAAAGTTTTGTTTTATCCATTTTGTACGTTTACGTTTATTTAAAACTAAACGTACGTTTGTAAATATCCTTTATTATTTTAGGGTTTCTGGTTGTACGTTTCTTGAACGATGTAGCTGTGACAGAGCTATTACTATTCACATTCCAGTGTTAGTCAATCAGATTCCTGATTTTTCCTATACTATTTTATTTCAACAATTCACAAGTCATTGTACCAGAACGTCACGCCTCATCAGGACATAAACGATCCAAGGATATTTCTATCCTTGGTAATATTGTATTCCTCTCCCGGGCTGTCGCCCTTTTATCATCTGTTACGGTTGGCCATTCACAAGTGGTTAGCTCGTGTGGCGGAGAAGTAAAAAGACGGGTGGTCCGGGAGGAATCAATTTTTGGCGCCGCTGCCGGGGAGGTATGCTGCCTACTATGACTTGTATTTTGTATTTTGTTGAAATATCTATCCTTATATGTATATTATATATATTTTATCATTCAACTTCCGGGCTGTCAGGACATATTTATTACAGTTAATCATTCACAAGTGATTAGCTAGCGTGGTAAACTTGACACAGGCCTGGGAGGTAGTGATTACACATACTGTATCATATTTCATTTCATAAACAATATAAAATACAAAAACATTTTTCCTTTGCACACAACTTGCCCAGTTTGATTAGTCCCTCAGTTACAACATTTGGTTGTTGGCTGTTTGAAAACAATTTGGTAGACGTTACAAACCTAGATTCCCTTTTAAGGGGCGGAAACGCGCAGTTTGTTAACTCCTCTATTGAGAACGTTTGATCGTTCGGTTGTCGGATTCCAGTTGCTGAGCTCTGTCAAGCCCAGATTCCCTTTCGAGGGGCGGTTGTTAGGATTTTCCTTTTCTTTGTATATATATATAAAAACTTAAAAAATACAAGAACATTTTCCATTTCTTTTTATAAAATCAAAAATCAAAAAGATTCTTCTCACCTTTTCTGAGTTTCTTTCTAAGATTCTTAGATTCATCTTAGTGATGATTATTCATAATTCTGTGAGTGGAAATCGCACTCCAATTTCTCACCCAATCTCTGAGTGGCAATCCCACTCAGCTTCCCCATGAACCAATTAATTCGGGGTCGAGTCAAGCTAGCGACTCGGTTAACAAAACCTATAGCACAATACGGGTTTTCACCCGTATCTCTGATTTCTTTCTACTTTCTACCACCCTAGTGTGGGGGAATGGCCAACCCCACGCTGTTTGAGAAAATGTATATATGTATATAAGTTTAAAAAAAAAAAAAAAAAAAAAAAAAAAAAAAAAAAAAAAAAAAAGGTTTGTATATATATAGAAATAAAGTGAAAATTGGTATTTCCACAGTTAGATTCGAATCTTGGTTTTTTTTTTTTTTACGTTCAAAGAGTCGGCATAATAGCCGGGACTTTGAATATTGAGGACAATATTCATTTCTAAGTGTGGGGGGGAAATTCTTGCGAATTTTATCAAAATATATCTTCTAATCCCCCATTTTTGGCCAAAATTTTCAAAATTTTTTCACTTTATTTCAAAATTTTTGTGGTAATCAGTCCGCCTTGTCTAAGCGACAAAAGGGATTGGCTAATCCCGGAGCAAACGGCTCTGGGTAAAGATAAATCAAATCCGTTGGCGGCTTGCAATTTGCCCAAAATTGTATGGTTCATCAGCTCCCCATATCCCATAAAGTGAATGAGTTGGCTAGCCCGCAAGATTATGGCTTGTGGTAAAGGCCGTGGAAAATCCATAATTGGTAATCAGCTCACCAAGATGTTGACTTAGTCCATCAAGATGCTGGCTAGTCCAGGAGCAAACGGCTCTTGGTAAAGACAAATCAAATCCGTTGGAAGCTGGTGGTTTGCTCAAAATCACACGGTTATCAGGTGTGCCACAGTTCTTACACCTGGCTACTCCAGAGGTGATGGCCTTTGGTAAAGAGTTTAAAATCCATCAAGTTTTATAAAAAGATTGCTAGGGACTAGCAATAGTTTAGTGTGGGGGATTTGATATGTGTCTAAAAACACATATATTTTGCATTAATAAACCCACAATAACAGTCAAAAACACTTTGAAATACATCAAAATATAGAAAATATCATTAGATTGTGTTTTTATATGTTTCATGGACAAAAGGATTGAAAACAGATAAAAAAACGAGTCAAGTTTACACAATTGACATTTTCAGTCCCTGAACTTTCAAAGATTGTCAAAATTAGTCCCTAGTCAAATCATTTCAAAGAAAAGTCAACTTAAGTCCTTGGAAATTTAAAAATGCTCAAAAATGATCCTTGGATTAAAGTTTTTACAAAATGGCAAGTTTAACCCCTCAACTTTGGAAAATGACAATTTTAGTCCTCGGGGTTTAAAATTTTGGAAAATTGTAAATTTGATCCTTATGATTTTCAAACTTGTCAATACGGGTCCTTATAATTAATTTTGGAAAGTTGCTCAGCAGGCCCTTAAACTTTTGGTATTTTACATTTTTGGTCCTTGTTGTTTACTAAATATACCAATTGGACCCTTTTGTATTATTATTACCCAACACCTAAACCCACCCATTGGCCTGATCCACAAAACAGCCCCCCAAGCCCAATCACCAAAACCGGCCCATCCACCTTATAATACTTCCCACCTCGTTGACCCTGGTCAAACTCCAACACCCCCGACCACTATTCACCTTTCCTCTTCCCTGGTTTCCAGCTTCTGTGTTCCCTGCTCCCTCTCCAAATCCCACAAAACCCTCACCAATACTCACCTTCCCTCATTAATCAACCAACCCACCCCCCTCCTCATTTATTACCACACCAAACACCACTACCCTGCCCAAACCGATTTCCCGCCAAAAAATAATTTGAAGGCTGAGATCAAAAGTAGCTCATCCAACGGTCATAAAAGAAGGTGGGAAAGCAAGAGAGAGACTGAAGGAACTATAAAAAGGAAGAAATAAGAGAGGAGAACTCACTTTGGCCTTATGCCTTAGTCACGTAGACTAGTTTTAATGTTTTTCTTTAATTTAAATGTCATTTACTGCTTTCCTAATGTTGTATTAAACTTCCATGAAGCTTAATGTAACATTTTTTACAGTTTAATTGTCCTATCTTTACATTTCAAGTTTTTTACCTTAAAATGTCATTTATTTACAAGTCATTTATGTTTCTGTTTGATCAAGGATGTTTATGGGACTCTAAATGACACTACATAGACTTCAGTAGTCTTTTGCAAGCCTTAGGAATCCAATAAACAGCTTTGGTTTTTAAAAATTAGAAAAATGTCAAAAATAGAGAAAATTCAATGAAAAATAAAAAATTAGTGGGTTAATAAAGGAAATGAAGAAGCAGGGGTGAATATGGAGTGCAATGGGTATAAGGAGCTTGTTAGGAAGCTAATGGGTGTGACCTTGTTCATTTATTCCATGATTTCAGTTCTATTCATCATTTGTAAGCATTTTTCTTAATTTTTGCACTTTCCTGTTTCAGTGTCTTAATTACTTTAATTGTCTTGTTTTCATGTTAATTTGTTATTGTTAAATGTTTTTAAACTTTAATATTGTATGTCTATGTTTTGTGTTTAAAAGTTGCTTGAATTCCATTTTTCACTATAAAAATGAGATTGTGAGTGATTTTCATGTTCTGTTGTTATAAGTGTTGTTTTTATGTTTAAATGTTCTTAATATTTGTTGTTATGAATATGGGAGTCATTGTTATGGTCCTAATCAGTGTATTGTTTTGATTTTCACAAAATCTGTTTTTAGAGAGGTGTTTGGTTTGTGTCTGTTTGCATTGTTCTACCTGTTTAATTGTTCAAGTCTGTGTTTCTCTTAGTTGCTTAATGTGTGTTAGAGTCTTATTGACCCAATTCTGAGCCTCAAACTCAGCCTAAGTCAAAATCACAACCAAGTAATCACCACAGTTAACCGTGGTGACTTTTGTACCCTAAGTTCATCAAACCTTTTCATAAATTTGGATTTCTGCTTAAATTAGTTATATTATACCATAACTAAACAAGTTTGATCATTAAACCAGCAATTCAAGTTCATAAAAGTCAAAACTCAATATTTCTCAAAAAGTCAAAAGAGCCAAACTCAGTTTTTTACCAAAATGAGATGATTTATTGAGAATTTTGTGGAAGGTCTCAGGGCCTGAAATTTGTTATGTGATTAATCCACCAAGTGAACTTTAGGTTTCTACAAAGTTTACATTTTTGTGATTTTTTTCAAGTGCCCAAAGTACCCCTGGAAGTTACCTGCAGGGCAGGGTAACTGCTCTGTCTCAGCAGACCCCCCACCATCACCACCACTTTGGTGGTGGTTTCTGGCCACTCTAGTGGGCCCTACTTGTCCACTCTTGGTTCTTTGAAACCCCCTCCTACCAGAGTTGAGGTTTTGACCTTTAGTTTGACCATGGGACATGTGGACCCCACCTAGAATTGCTCCATATATCTGTCCCAGAACTGCTTCAGAAACCAAAATATGCAAGTGCTTATTTGTTCTTATTGAGCTTATGAGTGCTTGTCTGTACATAATCTTGTTCATATTTGTTAATAATACATGTATAAACCTTTTTCTTCCTTTTGTTTCAGCTGTGTGGCTTATTAGAAGCTTATTTGAGCTTTAAAGTCCAACAGTTAAGCAAATGCTTAACTGTTTTAAGCTAATAAGCCCCACACAGCTTATTCCTTTGCTTGTATAGTTCCACTTCCATCAAACATGTATAATATAAGTAGTAAGTCAGTCCAGAAAAGAGAAAAACCAAAAAGAACCATCTTTGCTATTAAGTGATAGCTTCTATTTAGAAGCTTATTGCTTAATAGCTTATTTCTGTACATAAGCTACCATTTTTATATTTTTCTTAGGTTCTTATATTTATATTAGAATTATGTAAAAATTATTAGATTTTTCTTTTACTGTTTACTATTTATAGTAATTCAGTTTTAGTTTTTAACACTTTTTAATAATAGATAATTAATAATAAATAGAATAATTGTATAATAAGTATATTTTCTGTTTCAAAAATTCTTTTAAATTATTTTAGACTTTTCTAAGTTTTAAATTTTATTTTTCTTAGCTTTATTCCACATTTTCTTATTTTTAGGTAATTATTAAATAGTAAATACTAGTTTTTATTTAATAACAATTAATATAATAGTATAATAAATAGTTTTAATTTTCTAATAATTTTCTTATTCTTTTAGGATTCCAAAAATAAAATTTTCACATTTGTGGGACTTATATTTGACGGTATTCACTTTTTATTTTGTACGTAGACGTTTATTTAAACGTTTACGTGCGCGTTTTAGGTTTCTAGGTTTTCGTACTACAATAATAACTTTGCAAATATAGTTATTTATTTTATTTTCTTTTAATTTGCATTTAAGCCGTTAAGGCATGCAAATTCCCTCTTTGGGAAAGTTTTGTTTTATCCATTTTGTACGTTTACGTTTATTTAAAACTAAACGTACGTTTGTAAATATCCTTTATTATTTTAGGGTTTCTGATTGTACGTTTCTTGAACGATGTAGCTGTGACAGAGCTATTACTATTCACATTCCAGTGTTAGTCAATCAGATTCCTGATTTTTCCTATACTATTTTATTTCAACAATTCACAAGTCGTTGTACCAGAACGTCACGCCTCATCAGGACATAAACGATCCAAGGATATTTCTATCCTTGGTAATATTGTATTCCTCTCCCGGGCTGTCGCCCTTTTATCATCTGTTACGGTTGGCCATTCACAAGTGGTTAGCTCGTGTGGCGGAGAAGTAAAAAGACGGGTGGTCCGGGAGGAATCAGGCATCTCCATTTCGGCGAGTACGTTGTTATTTATAGCCAAAATTGCGTTGAGTATCCGGCTTGTGTAGTCTTTGCACTACTGCAACTTCTTTCTTGCATCCTCTAATATAAATAAAAGAAAGGATTTGTCACAACCTCTAACAGCAAACCAAAGAATAAGAGGCTTTAACTACAACTATAGCAATCAATTTGAAAGACAAATCACACTTCTGTTTCAGTTTTACATGCCAGCAATATACAACTGATCATGCCATCAGTGCATGCAACAGCCTGTCAAATTAACAAAAAATGAAATCTATATTGTTAAACTATCTTACTTAGTTAGAAATAATGTCACATGAAGCAAATAACTTTTTCCATCGCTCAATATCAATCACTAAAGTTTTGCTCCTCTAGGTAGTCTTCTTATCAATGGGCATCATTTATTATCTCAGATATGTCAATGAACAGATTAACACAAACATAAATAACGCAACCTAAGACATATCTTAATGTATTTATATGATTCAGGGAAAGCATAAATAGCATAGGATTAATCAACTTACAGCCATTTCTATTGCTCCAACTATACAGCATATTGCCTAGTTTTAAATACCTTTTAAATAACACCTATATAACCTATTGCTCCAACTATACATACTATTGCCAGCTTCAAAATATTTTCTAATTAAACAGGCCATGATCTTAATTTGACATGTTATGGACATCTTTTAACTTTATTAGTGACGTAATTTAAATCTTTCTTATGATAGTTATAGGTATGTCTACGGGTTTGGTTTGGATACAAAGTTAAAACTTACCATATAAGTTCATATTAATGTTATTTAAAAAAATCTAACAGAGTGTTTGGTACACCATTAAGTGCCAAAAAATAATCCTATTAAGCAAACAACAACTGGCCTCAACAAAGCTAAGTAATCCATAAGGTGTTAGGGATTGCTTACTACTGGACAAAGTTCTTGAGCTTTTTACTCTTCAAGTGGAACGCAATTTGAGGATACCTCTCTATTATATCGTTAATCTGCTTTCCATTTTTGTTCTTGTCTGCTTTGCTAAATATTGCTGAGATATCAACCTGTATTTTAATTATAATTAAGATATCAGAATTTTCATAACGAAACTTTTTAAAAGCCTCTTTAAAACTCAAAAGTATAAACATACCATTACTCTGCATTGATATATGGTAGCACAATCACCAAGAGCATACACATTCGGTAATCCTTCTACTCTAAGCCATAGATCGGTTACCATAAATCGTCTATTTCCCTTTAAACCAAAACAGAAGATTAGTTATTGTTAACAAATTACACTATAACATGATGTGTTTACTGAAAATGATTGAAATTGGAACCTGTCCTGTTTGCTTCATGAAATCCATAATAACCGGACAAGTTCCAATACCAGTTGACCAAACCACCATTCCTAATTTAAGATTGTTAGTTACGTCAGTTGTTCTTTTCCAAGATGTTTCCTTATCAGACACTTTATTAAACCACTGACCTGGTTTTCACTTGAATACCACCTTTGGGATTTTTCTTCAGCAAACTCGGTTATTCCTTTGTCAAATCTGAAAACAGAAACATAGAACTTGATTAGACTATCATTATAAACATTCTTATATTAAAATAATCCACCGCTTATGAACATCATAATCCATCATTTGGAATACTTTTTTGCTCACACCAACAGATTGCATTAACGACGATAAATTGTCACACACAAACCAGAATCAATGGCACATATGATATTTATTTATGTACTACTCCAAATAAGCCATATAAACACATGAATTTGCACATGATCCTAATGAATCAACCAAACACAAAACTCACTGGAAAAGAAAAGAAAAAACTATGACTACCTATTCGAAATCACTCATCAACGGTTTTGAAGCTTTCTGCTGCAAAAATGTGCTCCAATATTAGCCTATTACCTGAAAAAAATACAGTTTCAATGTTTAATATTGTACATAACTTGGTAGGTCAGAACAATAAATTAATCAAAACGCCTAATTTTTTCGAGCCAATTTTTAATCAAAACACCTTAAATTAAACACAAACTAAACATGAATCAGTGAAAAAAGATAAATAATTACATTTGTTGAGAGAAGCAAGAACAAATTACTATTAATTAATGAGATCCATTTGCTTGATGGATCGCATAGTAAGAACAAATATTACCATATTAGCAAATACATAATCATACGTTCAATAATGTTAAAACTTTAGATAAACATTGTTTTCGCCAAAACCTGGAGGTCTTTCAATTGACACCAACAAAAAATGACACCAGAAGCTTTTTCTCAGACATGACTCGCTCAGCTGCAAGATAGCATCTTTAACTGCAATGACAACCATATGATACAGTTAAATTTCAGTTGCAAAATACTCATGAGCTCTGTAATATTCCAAAAGTTGCATTAGAAGAATGTTCTTCACTAAACATCTCCTTATGAGATTCATTGAGATACCACTCAAAAAAGCATAAAAGTGATCACTGGTCAAATGTGATTAGATTTTGTAATGTATTCAAATTTGATTAAAATTATACTACAATTAAGGAAATGATATTTCAGTTTTTAAAAAATTAAATCATAGCTGTAATTTAGGCAATTTACAAAAAACTTCCGCATTTTTTGTTACAAAATTTATGGATTGGTCTTTTTTTGAATCTTTTTTAAAATAAACATTTAATTTAAAAATTAAATATGGTTAATTGATTGCAAATGAAATAAAGTTTTTAAATGATTATTTCTAAATTACTGGATGGAATTATTCATAACAAAAAATAAACATGAACATTAAAAACAAAAAGATCAAACAACAAAAAACATTCAGTTACTATATAATGATAAAATAGCAAAGCTAAATCGATTTTATAAATTAACGCAAGTCAAAAAATAATGAAATTCAAAGTATACCTGATTGAATCGAAGATTCAGATACGTGAATATAAAATCAAATGACTATTCGATTTCATCCAGAAGATGAAAAAAAGTGAAATTGAGATCGTGTTTGTGTTTTTTGGATCTGCTATAGATTGGTTGTGATCAAATCATTTTGATGTTGTGTTTTTTATGGATCTTTCTGGTGATTTAATTTGTTTGGATCTGGATAATGATTGTTGGTGAGATCCGGTTTTGATTGTCACTATTATTATTAGGGTTTATGTTTGAAGGTGGGATGAATGAGAGAGATGTGTGTGTTTTTTTGTTATCAATTGTAAAAATGAAAAGGGGAATAGGTATTCCGCACAATTAATGCTTCCATTGACTTGTTTGACAAATGAAATTAACCTGGACCGTTGGATAGGGGGAAATGCCACGTGGCAGGTTTAGAAGAATTTTGGAGAGGAGATTAGCTAAGAAAACTTTGTTTTATATAGATAGTAGATAGTATTAGCCCTTGCATAAACTTTATTTTGTCTATTTAAAACCAACCAAGCATTACACTTTTCTATCAAGTAATGATAGCATGTTCATTACTTTGCTTTTAAATTAGAGTAAATTACACCGTTGGTCCCTAAACTTATGCCGAATTTTATACGACATCCAAAAATGCTAATTGTTGCCTTTTTATCCACGATCGAGAAAATATTAGGCCGCGAGTCCAAAAATCTAACGCTCAATAGTTTTGCCAGTTATCTCGGTCCTCACATGCGCAGCACATGAGGGCAATTTTGTCCTAACATATTTTCTGTCCTTTCTTACATTTTTTTTCTTCTTTGGCTTTGCTTCGCCGCTTGTACTTTGTACATAAAAGGCATAACACATTTTTTCCCTTTTCCTCTATTATTTTTTTTCAATTTCTTGATTATTTTTTTTTCCAGCTTCTTCATTTTTATTTATATTAATCATTTTTTTTACATACAAGACCAACCTGGAAAAGAAACTTGGTTTCATAATCACTGTTCTAAAAGGCGCGCCAAGGCGCGAGGCGTGACCTCGACGCCACGAAATGGACCAAGGCGTGAGGTCTAGGCGTCGTGTGAAAAGGCGTGGAATAAGGCGCGAAAAGGCGCGCCTTTTTTTAAGGCGTGGCGCCATTTTTAGAAGCATTTAGGAGATTTATGGATTTGGGCTTGAATTTCAAGTATTTGGGTTATTTATTTCTTGGGCCTCGTAATTTCAAAACTTAATTCCTACTTGGGCCTCGTATTTGGGCCTGGCTATTTGGGATTTGGGCTTTAGTATTTGAAATTCCTCTTATTAAATGATATAAAATTATAAATACATAAATTTATAACTATTTTGTTGCCGCCTTAAGCACGCCTTAAGAAACGTCAAGGCTTCACAAAGGCGCGTAAGGCTTGAGGCGTGACTGTGCCGCCACGCCACGCCTCACGCCTTTTAGAACATTGTTCATAATAGGAAAAAAAAAATCATACCCTCATTTTTATTTAACCATATTATTACTGATATTATTAATTCATAATTCAAATTATAAAAAAAAGAAAAAAAAAATCGTTAATAATTTTAAATCTTTAAACACAATTTTCCACTATTCAAAATATAAAAATCTCAATCAAAATATGAATACAAAGACACCAAACTGTAAAAATACAATTCATACACTTTTTATATCATCATAATTTAATTCACCCGCCCCTTCTAATTCAATACAAACTCATCAATCCAAATCTACTTTTTCTTTTTCACTAGTTCAAGACTCTAAAGACAAAAAATCAAATAAACAAGATATGAGATATAAATCTCATCCAAATGTCACATCCCTAAAAATATCTCAATTAAACACTTTTTTTTTTTTACTTTTTCACCAAACTCAAATATCATCCTGTAGTGTTTGTCCTGTGGATCTGGTGGTTGGTGGTTTAGCAATGGTGACTCCGGATCTGGTGTCGGTGATGGTAGTTGGTGACGATGGTGGAGGGTGAATATTGTGGTGTTGGTGCGGCGGCGATGGTGGTTGGTGACGACGGTGGAGGGTGTGCTATTAGATAGACTTGAATCTATATTTCTTCTGGATGTTGGTATCAAGCATAGTTTAGGTTGAATCTATATTTCAACAGTCAACACAAGGATTTAGAAACTCTGCTTTATAAAAAACTGATGTCAACCTAATCTTTTCGATCAACAAGGATGGTCGGTTTGAGATTAATAAAGCAAGAAATGGGTGCGCTATTAGATAAAGAGAAATGTATGCCTCAAATAAAACTGATCTACTTAATGATGAAATATAAATCCAGCAATGCCTTTCTTTAATCCAAAGTACAGGTCTTTAAGTGAAATAATTGATTAATTAATATCTGATCAAGCTCATGACTCAACTATGAGAAGGAAGAGATGAGTGTTTGATGAAAGTTGTTATAATTAATTTCTATTATTCATTATGGATTGTTTAGTAATATACAAATATGATTGTAGTAAAAATAATGTGTTACATGAGCACTTAACTAGATTTGTTTTGTGTTTTTAGATTTGTTAGTTTTGGAATTTTTGAAGATTATCATGAAGATTTATGGAAATTTTTGAAGATTGTGATAACGTATGTGAACTTAATTTAAATGAAAGAAAAATAAAATAACAAACATAAGCTACGGGTTTGAAGATGATTGTGTGTGTGAGTAATGTGAATAAAAAGACAAACGAAAAGACAAGTTGTACAGTAGCCAACACAGAACAAAATGCTAAAAAAATATTCGAACAAAATTGCCCTCATGTGTTGCGCATGTGAGGACCGGGATAACTGGCAAAACTAACGAGCGTTAGATTTTTAGACTCGCAGCGTAATATTTTCTCGATCATGGATCAAAAAGGCAACGATTAGCGTTTTTGGATGTTAAAAAGTGTTCATGGCGAGATAAAAAATGGACGCGTGATTCTTTAAAAGGGTGTTGAAAAAAATTATATAATTACAAGTACTAAATTTGCACCATAAACACTTTATTAGATAAAATAGGGGGTTGCACGTAAAAGGAAAATACGTATTTTGGATAGAAAAAAAAAAAACTACGTTGCGCTGCTTGAAATGAAGTTTGCCTGGTGCCACACTCAGATTCCAAGTAAGTTCGTCCTTGAATGAGACATGCGGACCCCATGTTGCCCTATTTAGCTTGTAGTTGATATTTTCATTGAAGTGTTACTACTAAATACATGTTTAAAGACTTACAAAAAGAAACTGTGAAGACATTATATCTATGCGAGATTGGGAGATATGTAACTTAGTCACCATGACATCAACTGATTAAGTTGATGTATATGTGTAAAAGTGTGTAAATGAGAGACACCATATGAAAGTGTGTCTTTATTGATTTGGAAATGAGATTACACAAATGTATAACACTCTGAAACTGGGCCTTAAATATTTGTTACAAGAATGCCATTTGAATACTTAACTATTTATCCGTGTTCTAAAAGGCGCGCCTTGGTGCTGTAAAGGCCTCGCAAAGGCGCGGGGCTTCACCTCCATGCCACGCAATAGACCAAGGCGTCGTCTTAAGGCTTGGCATGAGATGAGGTGCGATATGGCGCGATAAGGTGTACTGGTATTTGAGACGTTTAGGAATTTACTAGTAATTGGAATTTGGGCATCGTATTTGAGGTTTACTTGTATTTGGCGTTTAGGGGTTTACTAGCATTTGAAGAAGATTACAAATATAAAGAGAGTTTATTGACTTTATTGCTTATGTATAACACTTTTTGTAAACTCGATGTATATGAAATCTGATATACTAATGAAATATAATATAAATCTATAAATCTATAAATACTTTTTGCCGCCTTAATCCACGCCTTAAAAACACCATGCCGCCACGCCTCATGCTAAGGCTTGAGGCTTGACCATGCCACCACGCTATGCCTCACGCTATTTATAACCTTGCTATTTATACATGCATGCAATTGTTGTTGTAGTATTATTTAACCTTTCTGTAGGTCCATATTTTAGATTGTGCACTTGATTCTACTATGTAATAAGTAATTTATACAGCTATAAAAGTCTGTGACCATATATAATTGGGCTTGAATCAGTGTCATTTCGGCCCAATAACCTTTACTCCTAACCAGACCAGTAGCCCACAATAACTTCATTCAATTATTGGAAGTACTTATATATTTTCAGTACAATGTTGTCGAATATTCGGTGACGTTATTTGAGTATGACATTTCTGTCGACTACCCATGATTTTTTACGGTCTTTTGGATAATACCAAGCTACAAAAATTTATATGTTGAAGTTCATAAAATTTAAAAACAAGTACCGGTTATTTGATAAATTCATATGAGCTATGTGTGGCTCTTAACGAGTTAAATTGAATGAATGTGTCAGCTTGTAATATGTTTAAAGTGTCTAACGTTCATTTTTGTTTGGTGGCGCAAAAATAAGCATAATAATATTGTCACCTTACCAAAAAAAAAAAAAAAAAATCGAGCGTGTCAGTTTTTGTTTATGGTGCATATAACGTTATAAGCATGTTAATCACGTTACAAAAGTAAGAAAAAAAGGATTCTGATTGCAACATTTTACCGCATTCATTAGTTACACATGAATTTAATTAAAATAATAATAATAATAATAAAATAAAATTTAAAAAAAAAAACAAAAAAAAAAACGTGTTTGCATGTTCGCTCCGTTGAAATTAAATATCATGACACACGTACTACTTCAAGTAAACGTTTATGCAAGTAAAGCGAGCACAAACACTAGAGAATACAAAGTTTCGACTTCCTTAAACTTTAATGGGGTGTCGAAAAATTGCAAGGAGAAGAGAAGAGAAAACACACAAGATTATGTGTTCAAGTTATAAAAAACAATGAAATCTTGTGTGTTTATATAGGATAGAAAACTTGGAACAAAAGCTTCACCAAGCGATGTGGGATACCCTTAGCCAATCGACCCTAACCAACCCATAAGGGTTCTAGAGCCTTCTTGACATTCCAATTTTTATCTATAGTCCCTTTCCTTTTATTCGTCTAATGGTCGTTAGCCTTTTCAATTAAATGTTAACGATCATTACGTGTTTACGTTCTAATAATTAATATAACATTTATATATAATTATTATTTATTTACTTTTCATACGTAAAGTGTGCAATCCCGTGATCTTGAGTTCGATCCTAACATACAACTACTAAAATAATGTCCATAATCTAACAGCTCCCACTTGGACATATTTTAATAGTGTAATCACATCGGTTAGTGTCTTGCAACACGCCGATGCCTCTAGTACGATCTCGAGTAAGGCTCCTGGAAAAACCTTTTAATGATTTCTCATTATTATTATCCTTTTGTTTCTAATACCACGTTAATAAGGATATGGATTAAAGTCATTCCTTAATTAACTATCCTGTTTCTCGTTGTTTATGATTGATCAAGATTACCAAATCTTCTTAACATATTCAGGGGAGATCTTGGGTGCGACCGCACATGCATCTTACCAAACCTACGAGGGGCCCAGCAGTATTAAACTCCAAAATAAATTTGAATGAACAAATTCTATCTTAACTACAAGCAAAACCCACAAACTTTGTAACACTTTCGAAAACAACCCTTATGACTACCAGTTACGTATAGCGTTAAGTTGTTCCACAAAAATGTACTATATTCATGACACTTACATTGCATCTCAAGTCTGAGGATAACTTCTCATGATTTACTTAATAACAAAATCCGTAAAGTAACATCATGTAGTTGGGATAAGTCCTATATTCGGTATCATTGAATATCATCTGAAATGGCATGACTACGCATCAATATACTTAAGTATATTATACCAACCTTCATATTTGTCTTGATTTAATAATATTCCAATATTATTAACTGACAACGGACAATTTAGAATAACATTTATTCATGGATTAAACATACAAATATAGGATACAATATATTATAAATTAAATATACCATGTATTTTAATTTATAATAATTTTTTAACATCCCTTATCCAAATACTAAATAGATCAATGCATGATAACTCTTGTTGATGAATTATGTCTCAAGTAATGACACTCATACTTGTTGACAAGGCATATTTCGTCCAACTTTGATCTATCGGAATTTTGATAATGCCATATAATAGTTCATAAAATGTGTGACATCCTTAACCACCAATTTATGATAATTAAACTTCCAAACATTTTAAAGTTTAAAGTATTCTTATTCTTTTAATGTATAATGCAACTATGCTATTATTAAGCATAACTAGTAATAGCCAAGGATGAAATCCTTACCATAACTAGTATTGAGTGTCATCTCTATTTCATTAGAATCATTGTATGCAACAACAATATACTATTAAAACTTTCCGTAAACATTAATATCTATTGTATAATGTTTGATGCCCTTCAAACTTTCAGGTTTGTTGGCTATGACAATTTTCGCAACAATTGAAAAATTGTTCATCTATAGAATTTGAAAGCTGTTACAGATTTAGGATGTGATTCTATAATCAAACATATTCATTTAGAATATTACACAAGTTATCTAATAACCTTTTAATTAGATATTAATATTGCTAAATCATCTTGTAATCAAGCATGATACAACAAAACATGATGTGCGTGAAAAATCTTTGAGTCATACTTAGATTTTATTCATGTTATGCATATACATTTAGACTTTCTAAATGATATATCATGTTATATTAGATTCATTTACCGCTCATGTTTCAACAATAAACATTCATTCCAAGGTTGTATGTCTTATTTTCTAAATCTTACAAGTAAAGTTTCATTTCAAACTAAGACTTAACTTTTAACTTATATGAAATGTTACTTTTTAATATGTTTTACAACATATATGATTTAGGAAATTAAACATAATACTCCCACTAGCTTTTAGGAATACTTAGAAATTATCTTATTTCAATTATAAATCATAACATGAATTTAATAATTAAACATAAGAATAATCTTCTAGATGCATGCATTTATCCATTCATGGATTATTGCACCTTGTACACTTTCAAAATTTTATTTGAATTCATAAACTCCTTTTGATTACTTATCGTCCTCGCTCAAGTAATCACTCAAGAAAGAGTTTTGATATTCCATTGTCAATTTCATAAATATGACAATCATAATCTTTATATATATTTAATGTATTTAGAAACGAATATTCAATCACAGTTAATTGATTAAGTGTGATTAATAATCTTGTCATAAAACATACATTAAATACGTGTACAACATTGTCCATGTGATTTCTATACAAAGATTTAAACCACAATGGTTACCTTAACTTTGAAGAAACTCATCTTCATTTTCTAGTCTAACTATTAAGATAAACTACATTTCTAAAATTGATTATCTTTATGGACAACATCTTAATCATTCATATCATATATACTTTACTCAATTTCATATTTGGTAATGTATCGTAATGATTATCAGGTTTACAATAATCCTGTAAATCATAGCCCTCAGCATATTAATCAAATATCTAAGATATATTTCTATTCTATGAATGATAATTCCATCATCTTGATATTTAACATTTTAAATGTCAAACTTTATTATCATCTTGAGATTTAACATTCAAATGTCAAACTTCATCATGATATTTACTAGTGTATTTTAGAAGATTATGTATCTTGTAATTTTATCTTTTAAAAATCAAAACTCCCACTTGCTTTTAGCAATTTAAAGACTATCTTTAAATTCTTTAGCAAATAAAGCAACAATACAATGTTCTCTTTTGGGATATTACAAATACTTATTAATTGTTCCTGACTTTACTTTGTTAATAACCTCTTCATAAGCATTTAAACAAATTTAGAACCTCAATTTAAGACTTAATGTAATTCATCACATTCCATCATATAATGATGTCTTATTAATCTTCTAGGTTGGAGTTTTATTAAATATGTCCAAGTCATACTCAATATTCTAACCTTGATAACTTTTGGAAGAAAAGAGGTCATAGTTATCTTTAATCAAACAATATAACAAGAGTTTGATTTTCTAACTGAACATACCATAAATATTTGATATTTCATTAGTATTAATATTGTAAGACAATCTAACAATATTTAAGATAACCATATTCCTTTTGACTTGTCCATTTACCAACTAAGTCATTTTAATGGTATAATAGTATTTTTCAAGTCAATTACATGCTATATAACACAAGTACTTTTGACAAAGTCACTTCATGTTCATGTCTCTACAAGAAAACATAAACTGTTGTAATCCCACTATACGTTATAAGTCATTTAACAATTTAATGACTTCATGTATATGTCTTAATTAAAACACATAACAAGATAACGTCTTACTTTATTATAAGTCTCGTAAAATTAAAAGACTTAATGTTTATATCTTTACAATGAAACATAAACATGTTTAACTAAAGTAATTATGAACACCATCTTTTGGTTTCAATAGAAATTTCAAGTTAATTTATTACTTCACAATAATGTAAATAACATTATTTCTTCATTTATTTATGTCATTCCAAGAACACATAAATATTCAGATTGAAGCAGCATTAGTTTACTTTATTAATTTATGTCATTCCATGAATTCATATATATACAAATTAAAGTAGTCTTGATATCATATTGACACATGTTCTAATAGGTATCTAATTTAAAAACTGTAAATTCTCATAGTTCAATTACATCAGTTGATCTGCTAGTAATGAAAATATGAAATTCACCTTGTTGTTGCAATCTAGCTAAGCTCTCACATAACTTAAATTGTAACACCAAGTGTTTCTTGAATTAGATTAGTATAATTCATATTAGAATGTAATTCTCTTACCTTGCAGTCAAGAGAATCCATTAAATCATATCTTTATGAGTTGTTTCTTGCACACATTAAAGATAACATTTCTCCCACTTGTGCATGGAACAACCTCATATAGTTGATAAACAACACGCCATGCATTTGTTTATGAGATCAATATGATTGTGTCATAGATTTTAGCATAACAAGTAGATGTAGAACAACAATGTCTAGTAAGGAAACGTACAAGGCTATCCTTAAAAGTATGAGTGTCTACACTTGGAAAGTAATTATCTTTAGCTATCAAGATGTCAAAGCTTGTAACTCCCACTGAATTAAAAGATCATTACAATAATTCATTATTCAGTAATAAGTACACAATACTCCCACTGAATTTGACAACATTTAAAATGTTTCATATCCAGTGAAAGAAAATAGTGTGCTTTTAACTTTCCTACACCTTTGAATGTCCATACGTAACAATTACTTATGCACTAAAAGTGTATTCTACTACGTAAATGATGGACTATCCACCAAATGCTTTTAACTTGAAAAATTGGGCATGCAATTTCTTCTTTAACAGGTCTACCATCCTACAATGTATGTAGCACCTTTTAAATAGTCAAAACAACTAGTTTGTCTTTAAACATTTTGCGGTAATTAGTCTAGCTTCTAAATATAATACCTCATACAATGTCATACATAATTTTCTGTTAACCAAATATCATATTTGTTACTAAGAATTTAATCACCGAATGAGGATGATGAAATGTATTCTACTACGTAAATGATGGACTATCCACCAAATGCTTTTAACTTGAAAAATTGGGCATGCAATTTCTTCTTTAACAGGTCTACCATCCTACAATGTATGTAGCACCTTTTAAATAGTCAAAACAACTAGTTTGTCTTTAAACATTTTGCGGTAATTAGTCTAGCTTCTAAATATAATACCTCATACAATGTCATACATAATTTTCTGTTAATCAAATATCATATTTGTTACTAAGAATTTAATCACCGAATGAGGATGATGAAATGTATTCTACTACGTAAATGATGGACTATCCACCAAATGCTTTTAACTTGAAAAATTGGGCATGCAATTTCTTCTTTAACAGGTCTACCATCCTACAATGTATGTAGCACCTTTTAAATAGTCAAAACAACTAGTTTGTCTTTAAACATTTTGCGGTAATTAGACTAGCTTCTAAATATAATACCTCATACAATGTCATACATAATTTTCTGTTAACCAAATATCATATTTGTTACTAAGAATTTAATCACCGAATGAGGATGATGAAATCCCTATGGAAAATATTCGCAATTTTCTTAACTATTAAAAAATTTGCTATGAGTTATATATTAGAATTTAGACATATCTAATATTCCTATTATCATTTCTCATTCATGAAAAGGAATAGGATTGTGTCTCACTCTTCCTTCATAGAAATGAGACTTCTTTTGTCTTTTAAGTAAATATTTCTTAATCAAACATATGTTTGAAAACAGAACTAGATCAATTTACCAAAGCCCAAAGTGCGTTTACGGTTTGAACGTTGCATTAATACATTAAAACGAATTACAAAATTCAATTTCAGTATTTTCGATAATTAGATCTTTAAGAAAATAAAATACCCATTGGTAAATATTCATATAAACCATAGTATTTTCTTAAAGCTAGGATCCTAATTGACATAGTACCATTACATCAGTTGATCTGCTAGTAATGATAGTATTCAACAAGGTAATTGTCGAACAATAATTGCCAATATCATATTGCAATTCCTAGATTTATGGGATTTACAATCACAAAACTTTTGTAATGTAAGCATGTTTGATCCCTATCTTAATTCCTTGAGTCCAAGATCTCACTTCCTACTCAATTTAAGTCGTCTAACTTAAAAACTGCAAACTCATAAATCCATCACATCAGTTGATCTGCTAGCAATGAATTTATGAAATTTACCTCTCCATTGCAATATCGCCAAGTTCTCACATGACATAAATTACAACTTCAAGTGTTCTTAATTAGATGGCATTCGACTTAATTTTATAGGGGTATTAATTTTGACGTGTAATCAAAATAATGTATGAAGAAGCATGCATACAACTTCATAACATTGGTTTTATAAAATATTTTTATTACCAATTCACTAAGAGTAAAATAGCAAAGTTTTGATTGAGGTATCGGGTTCACCAATTAAAGAATTACCAACAATTATCGTCCACTTATATCGTACTTTTGCATAAGCCCTAAGGCTTAGTGTTTCGGATAACCATTGTGGAATTGTGGTGAATTCACCCTTAAGATGACAATGTACGTAATATAATGATATAGGTAAGTCTAGAGTCGGCACACAAGCGATTGTAGAGAACCGGTAGGTGCATGGTCTTTAAAAACCCCTCTCTACAAGCACATTGTATGGCAACTTTCGGTCCGCCTTTCGCACACTATGTACAAAAATATCAATCAACCAATCCTTTGAAATTTAATCTCTTAAAATCAAAACAATTTCGTCATTTATTTAGTCCATATTATTTTTCTATTCAAAAAATTACCCTTTTTCGTTTATAAACATGTCTCACATAATAATAAACAAAAAACAAGTAATATAAAATAAAAAATAAAACAGCCAAATAAACATATACATAACATAACAATTAAATATGTATAAACATGTAGCCACATGCAAAATATATTTAATAATCCTATTAATAATCTAACTAGGTGTATAACGCATTTATTCAATTAGGGCTTTCTTTTTCAAAGGAAAAAGAACCACATACATCTATAAATCGATTGCGTAAGCCAAAACTAAACAAATACCACATAGCACGTAATTGATTACTTAATATTGGAGTATACCCCAATTCGACATCTATTAATATATTTACATGTTTCGATATAACTTAACAATTAATACATATATCCAATTTAAACCATTTAAATTATCACACAATAATATCCATGCAAATATGCACTTTTCATGGATTATGCTTAACAATTAACATATTGCACCAAGATCGTTTACTAAAACGCATAACCAATTACATGACATCCTAGGGTTTCTAATCATATTAAAATCAAAACCAAAACCCTAAAATTCTAATAAGGTCAATCGACCTAAATAAAAAAATAGGGTTAGGAATATGAAAACCCTAAAAACATGTAATTAAACGAATCAAAATTTAATTTTTATGCGTTTCGATAATTAATTACACATTATAACGGCTCATGATGCCACTGTTGTAATTAGATATCATGACAATCATATAAAATAAACCAAACACATCAAGAGAGCATAACAGAAGCAATTATAACAAGACAATATAATATCTAATTAATTAATCAAATATAAATAGTAAACATACCGTAGTGATTCTAGCCCGAACAAGAATCAAATGCAATCTTCAACTCAAGAACCCTAATTAGGGTTTATGTGAACAAATCCAAGAAACAAACAATGATGTGTTTGATTCACGATCTTGTACACACGTACTACTTCAAGTAAACGTTTATGCAAGTAAAGCGAGCACAAAAACTAGAGAATACAAAGTTTCGACTCCTTTAAACTTTAATGGGGTGTCGAAAAATTGCAAGGAGAAGAGAAGAGAAAACACACAAGATTATGTGTTCAAGTTATAAGAAAACAATGAAACCTTGTGTGTTTATATAGGATAGAAAACTTGAAACAAAAGCTTCACCAAGCGATGTGAGATACCCTTAGCCAATCGACCCTAACCAACCCATAAGGGTTCTAGAGCCTTCTTGACATTCCAATTTTCATCTATAGTCCCTTTCCTTTTATTCGTCTAATGGTCGTTAGCCTTTTCCATTAAATGTTAACGATCATTACGTGTTTACGTTCTAATAATTAATATAACATTTATATATAATTACTATTCATTTACTTTTTATACGTAAAGTGTGCAATCTCGTGATCTCGAGTTCGATCCTAACATACAACTACTAAAATAATGTCCATAATCTAACACGCTCGACCTTTTCCGTACCAAAAGTTTGCTTGTGCATGAATTTCCAAATGGTCATTTATCGATCACTATACATTACAGATTTTGACCAAAATAAAGCAAATGAATCTTTGTTCACTGAAAAAGTACACAAAATTATTGTTGTTATTGTTAGAGTTTTTATAATCGTCTATTATTTATATAAATGGATCAACTTTTTTTTTTTTTTTTTTTTTTTTTTTTTTTTTTTTTTTTTTATGCGAAATAAATGGATCAACTTACACAACATACTTCTTAAACATTTTAAGGTATCATATTCTTAAAAAATATTATGTTAAGGAAATGTGTATATAACAATTTGTCACACATTGTTTGTCCTGGGTTTGTTGTATTCGCCATATTTTCAGTTTATTGCTATCAGGTTTAGAGGTGTTTCAAATAGCATCAGAAACGTGATCTCTCGGGATGTAATAGGCAAGCGACCCATGCAACACATGAGGGTATTTATATCTCGGTGATGTTTAGGCATGACGAGTGTATAACGTATTTAAGTAGAAGAGTTTGTAAGTTGTAACAACATATCACATAAGAAAAACAATACTTTGATCAAAGACCCGTGTCTAGAGTAATTGGCTAGTAACACTTTCTTCGTGGTTCTTACTGTCAAAATCTAAAGATATTGGTTAGCACGTTATTTTCTGCTCTAAAGTACTTTTTTGTTATAGAAACAACATATATTAATAAACTAGCAAGATGCTAAAATTATACGGACACGATATTAACAAATCGACAAAACTAAACTTAAACTTATTACACCAGCTAACCGACCCTAAAATGAACGGAGGATGTCATAAAGGGATATCATACTTACAAAGATATAACTCCAACATGCCAAATCCACCCAAGTGTAACAGACACCTAACAGAATGCATGACATGAATTGACAACAAATCACAAATCATGACCTCACACATGAAACATATGTTAGAGTTTGACAATCAATAAAGCATATACGCGGAAGCAAGGATCAACAATAACACGTATAATGATTAACTAAAACATAAATAGTAAACGTACCCGATGCACTTCAAATAAACCTTGATTCTTGTACAAATAGATCAATGATAAACCCCTTACCGTTTTGTTTATCGATCTCTTGATAATTACTAAAGTAAGTAATTACCTCGTTCTTGTACACACAAACTACCAACGAATAAAGGTTTGATGCAAGTAAACAAAACACTTAATATTTTGCTTTGGAAAAATCGATCCAAACCCTATGGGGGGGGGGGGGGATGAACCGATCGGCGACAAAAGAAAAGACAAGGAAAAGTTTTAGGGTTTTGTGTGTGTGCACAAGAGATGAGAAACCCTAATCCTTGGCCTTGTATTTATACTAGGTGAATCTTGGAGCACAAGATAGGCATGGGTCGACCCTTGTGGATTGGGTTCGACCGGCCATAGCACCCAAGGGGTGTTCTAGATCTTTCTTGACTCCCAAGTTACACTCTAGTCCTTTTCCTTTTGTCCCTAATGATAATTAGTCCATACGTTTAATAACTAACGACCATTTAGTCCATTAAGTATTTATAAATATATATATACGATACATTTAACATATATATTTATTATACATTATTCTTGTTTGTAAAGTGTACAATCCCGAGGTCTCGGGTTCGATACTAGACATTTACTTATTAATATTTATACGTAACTTTTAACAGCTCCCACTCGTATATCTATTAATAGTAAAATGACATTGGTTAGCGTCTTGCAACACTCCAATGCTCCTAGTTCGACCTGAGCTAGGTTTCCTGGAAAACCTTTAATGATTCATCATTATTATTATCCTTTCATCTCTAATACTACATTAATAAAGATGTGAGGTTCTTTATTAAATTCTGTTTCTCGTCTCTTTATGATTGAACAAAATTACCAAAACATCTGAACGTATTCCAGATAGACTTTGGGCGTGGCCACGCAAACATTTTGTCAACCCTACGAGGGGCCCAGCAGTATTAAACTTCTGAACAAATCAGAAGGAACGAATTCTCTCTTGACTACAAGAATAACCCATGAACTTTGCAACATTCTGAAAACAACCCTTATGACTTCCAATTACGGTAAGCGGTAGATTGCTCCACAAAATGCACTACATCCATGACACTTATCTGGTATCTCAAGTCTGAGGATAACTATCAAATATGATTCTCACATTAAATTTAAATCATATTGTTGGGATAAGTCCAATACTCAATTCATTGAATATCATGTGAAATTGGTATGACTGCGCATCAATATACTTTCAAGTATATCCTTAACCAATACTCAAAATTGTCTTAGTTTAATGATATTCCCATATCATTAATCGACAACGGACTATTTAGAATAATAAATTATTCACGGATCTTAAACATGCAAATATAGGATATATTATTAAGACAATGAATAAATAAACATAACCAATATTTTATTTCATTAAGAATTAATAATTGTACATTACATCTTTTATCCAAATACTAATCACAAATGGGTATGAAACTATCAGCTAATTTAAGTCCTATTCCTTCAGCATGCTTGTAAAGCTTGGTGCCAGGTAAAGGCTTTGTAAATTGATCAGCTAAGTTTTCATCTGTGTGAACTTTGAGTATTTCGATTTCACCTATCTCAACTTGTTCTCTGACATAGTGGTGCTTAATCGGGAAATGTCTGGTGCCTTTCATGATTCCAGGTTAATTGGCAAATGTAATTGCAGCTGAGTTGTCACAATACATTTTTATAGGTCGCTGAATCGAAGGCATAACCCCAAGCCCTGAAACAAACTTCCTAATCCAAACAGCTTCCATTGCAGCTTCTGAAGCAGCTATATACTCACTTTCTGTAGCAGACATCGCTAGTACACTCTGTTTTTTGCTCCTCCAATCAACAGCTCCTCCATTAATGACAAAGACATAACCCGTCTGAGACTTCGTATCATCTTTATCACCTTTCCAAGAAGCATCGCAGTAACCTGTTACATCAAGCTCTGCAGATGGAGTACCCCCATAAACCAAGAACATCTCTTTAGTAGCCCTAAGGTACTTAAGAATATTATTAACAGCAGTCCAGTGTTTTTCACCCGGATTCTGTTGATATCGACTGGTTAAATTCTGAGCAAATGCCACATCAGGCCTTGTGCTTTTCACCGCATACATAATAGATCCCACATCCGAAGCGTAAGGGACTCTCTTCATGCGTTGCACCTCTTCAGGTGTTGAAGCACAAACTTTGTTGCTCAAGCCATGTTGCTCTTGCATCGGCAAATATCCTTTCTTGGAATTTTGCATACTGAATCTCTTCAATATTTTATCAATGTAAGCACTTTGGCTTAATCCAATTAATCGCTGAGATCTGTCTCTATATATCTTGATTCCCAGAATAAATGCAGCTTCCCCTAGATCTTTCATAGAAAAACAACTTCCAAGATATGCCTTAACCTTTTGCAAACTTGGAATGTCGTTCCCCATGATCAATATGTCATCGACATATAATATAAGGAAAATTACATTACTCCCACTAGCTTTGTGATATACACATGGCTCATCAAGATTTTGAGTGAATCCATACTTCTTAATTTCACTATCAAATCTCTTATTCCATTGTCGTGATGCTTGCTTTAATCCATAAATGGATCTTTTAAGCTTGCATACACGATCTAGGAATTCTGGATTCACAAACCCCTCAGGCTGTGCCATATAGATGTCTTCATCTAGGCGACCATTTAAGAAGGCGAATTGCCCTTATGTCAGCTACAGGAGAAAAAGTCTCCTCATAGTCAACACCAAAAGTTTGAGTATAGCCTTTAGCTACCAAACGGGCCTTATAGGTGTGTATAATGCTATCCATATCAGTCTTTTTCTTGTAGAGCCATTTACTCCCAACCAGCTTGGCACCCGGAGGTAGGTCTACTTCTTCCCAGACTTCATTGTCTTTCATGGATTGCATTTCCCCATTCATAGCTCCTTGCCATTTCTCCTTTTCAGGACTATCCATAGCAGCTTTATAACTTGTAGGTTCATCAAGATCCCCTGTCAAGTTGTCATCACACTCTACGTTTAGACATAGACGTGTAGGAGCCTTCACAGATCTTGAAGATCTGCGAACGGGAACCACTTCAACTTCTGGTGGAGGACCTAAACTTTCAGGTTCTTCAGGAAGTTGGCTAGTGTTTTCAGAAGGTGTTACATCTTCATGATCGTCTTCCAGATCATACACTCTCCCACTGAATTCTTGAGATATGAGCTCCTTTTCTAAGAAGTCTCCATACCTTGCAACAAAAACTTTGTTTTCAGCTGGGTAATAAAAGTAGTAACCCATAGTTTCCTTAGGGTATCCTACGAAGATGCACTTTACAGATCTTTGTTAGAGTTTGTCTGCTGAGTCACGTTTAACATACGCCTCACAACCCTAGACCTTTAGATAAGACAAGTTAGGAGCTTTTCCAGTCCATACCTCATATGTAGTCTTATCAACCTTCTTTGTTGGAACCATATTTAAAATGCGAACTGCAGATTCCAAGGCATAATCCCAAAACGAGTAAGGAAGAGTTGTTAGATTAAACATAGATCGTATCATGTCTTGCAATGTACGATTCCTTCTTTCAGATACACCATTTTGTTGTGGAGTATATGGAGAAGTAAGGTGCTGGACAATTCCCTCCTTTGCTAAGTAATCTATAAACTCTTGACTCAGGTATTCATCACCTCTATCGGATCGAAGAGCTTTAATCTTCTTTCCTAGTTGCAACTCTACTTCTGCTTTAAACACTTTGAATGTTTCAAACACCTCATGTTTATGTTTAAGTAAATAAACATAACCATAACGGCTGTAGTCATCCGTAAATGTTAAGAAGTAGCTAGCACCTCTCCTTGACACATGTCTAAGTGGTCCACACACATCTGTGTGAATAAGACCAAGTAGATCATTCGCCCTTTCAATCCTATTTTTAAAGGGTTTCTTAGTCATCTTCCCAGCAATGCAAGATTCACATTTATCAAATGATTCATCATTGATCTTTTCTAAAAGCCCATCATGTTGCAGCTTTTTCATGCGATCTTTGCCAATGTGAGCAAGTCGACAATGCCAAAGATAAGACGAATCCAGACCTTTTTTGATTCTCTTATTGTTGATGCTATACATTGAATTATTTTTAACAAAAGCATTATCATTATCATTCATATCAATTTCAAAGACACCATTCACAACAATAGCATTAAAATAAAATACACCATTTAAAGAAACCGAAATTCCATTGCTAGAAATAGTATGCTCAAAACCAAGGTTCAACAAACATGAAAATGAAATTACACCTCTAACAATTGACGGTGCATAATGACAATTATTTAAAGATAGTACTAAGCCCGAAGGCAACACTAAATCATAAACTCCTATAGCTTCAACTCCTGCATGCGCTCCGTTACCAGTGTGCAAGAATTGTTGTCCATAGGCCAGCTTTCTCTCAACTCTAAACCCCTGCAAGGTATTGCAAATATGAATGCCACATCCCGTATCATATACCCATGAATTCAATTTAGCAGTAAGAGTGAATAATTCAATCATAAAGAACGCACCTGATGAGCTGGGGTTACCAGCTTCATTCCCCTGCTTCTTGAGTCGCAAGTCATGAATGTAGAGAGGGAAATTGCGCTTCCAATGACCCTTTTTATGACAATGGTGACATGCCTGATCCTTCTTGTTTGGTGGATTCACCTTTTTCTGCTTAGGCTGATGTTGCTTCATCTTGGGTTCAGGTTGATAGGCCATGACCTGCTTGCCTTTATTAACCTTCCCTTTGCCTTTGTTCACATGCGATTTCTTCTGGATTCTCCCACCATGAATTGCCAACACTTGCGGGGTAGGAGCCTTGACCTTGGCTGGTAGACTTTTCTCATACTCAACAAGCAATGCGAGTAATTCAGATACTGTCTTCCCCGAGCAGTGCATGTTGAAATTCTGCACAAAACCAGCAAAGTCCTTATTAAGGGACCTGTTGATCAAGTGCACTTGCACATTGTCAGGGTAACCAAATCCAATTCTGTGAAGCTGATCAAAAGATTCCTTCATCCCAGTCACATAATCTTCAACTGGTTTACCATCACCATGCTTGCAGTTATGTAGCTTGTCCAATTCATCATACAATTCAACTGCAGGTGGTTTCTCATAAGATTGCCTAAGAACATCAAGCATATCTTTTGGGAAAAAGTACTCAAACTTCTTTTGTAATTGAGCATTCATGCTAGTGAGCATTAAACAAGCAACCTCATTGAATTTAGCATGTTCCACCCTCCATGCCGCCATTAACTGCTTCTGGTTCAGTAGCAGCAGGCTCAGCTGGGCATTCTTCGGTCAAATAATCCATTTTACCGGTCGACCTCAAGACAATTCTAAGTGAGCGGTACCAATCATTGAAATTATTTCCGGTCAGTTTCTCTCTCTCAAGATGACTCTTGAAAGCAGAAATCACAGATGGGGTATCGGGTTGAGCCATATCTACAGATAAAAGTTCAAACATTAGTATTTTCGATAATAAATATCTTCAAGAAAATAAAATACCATTAGTTATATTCATATAACCACCAAAATTTTCTTGAAAACCTAGGATCTAACTTTACATAGTTCCACCACATCAGTTGATCTGCTAGTGGTGAAAGTACAAAAGATAGTAATCTGTCGAACAATAATTGGCAAACAAGATTTCCAATTCCTAGATCATTATGGGAATTACATCAAATTGATTCATCAATTTGCCTTGTAAGCATGTTTCATCCCATCTCATGCCTTAAGTTCTAGGTCTCATGCACAACTTAATTAAGTCGTCTACCTTAGAAACTGTAAAATTACAATTATGGTCTCACGCGTTAAAAGAATTTTACCTTGTTATAGTAATTTAGCCTAGGTCTCACGTTTACTAAATTAAAATTCCAAGTGTTCCTTATAGATAGATGGCATGTAACTTAAATTATAAGGGTATTTATTTTTTTGATGTGTAAATCAAAATATGTATAAAGATGCATGCACTCATCTTTATAGCATAATTTTTCAAAATCTTTTTTATTACCAATTCATGAAATTAATACACAAAGTTTTACTTGAGGTTTAACAAACCCTAAGATGATTTTCTACAATTATGATTTTAAAAGTAATTCGTTTAAGACATATTCAAGATTGTGATAACCAAGGCAGACTCTAAAGCTCTTTTCTAAGCCTTCAAATCACGGTTATGAATATCGTCTTAAAGGACTTAATTTTAAAAGCATATTTGTACAAAACATCAATCAAGCAAAAGTTTATGGATTCAATCTCAAAATCATGTAATAAAGTTTGAATTTTGCTAGTCTCGCCTGGGAGCTGATTACCGTGCGAATCGGACCACTAGCGGCACTTAAGACCTTGCAAGATTCTTACTTTATCACTTTTTGTTTCACCGTTATTAGTCCATGTTATTTTCTTTTATAAAAATCACCCTTTTTATTGCTTACATCAAGTCAAACAATTAAGAAAACAATAAAAACAAGTAATTTAAAGAAAAATAAACAACTAATAATTAAGACGTGAAACAATTAGCCACATGCAAACCTTATTAAAAAGATCCTAATAAAATCAATTCTAGGTATAATTATGCATGTAATCACCTAAGGCCTTCCCTTCTTAATGGAAGTGGAGCCACATACATTGACGAATCAATTGCGTAGGCCAAAGATAATATACACACCACATAGCATATAAATTGATTTTAATATATGTTGGAGTCTTCCCCAATTTTAGATCTATTTAAAACATGTGACAAAATTAAACAAACAAGATCCATGACTAACATGCATGTTTCGTCACGGATTAAACCTAACAATTAGCACATAGGTCACAAGTACGTTCACAAAAAACCGGTTTAAGACCTAGGGTTTCTATGTGATTACAATTTAATCAATAAAACCACAAAACCTAATTAGGGTTTATTGTGGAAATCGACCCCTTCCCCAAAATTAGGGTTAGGGTTTAAATTTTATAAAAAAATTTAAAGAAAAACCCTAGAAAAAAACATGTATCTAAAACAATTAAAGATCCGATTTTTATTACGTTTTAGTAATCAATTACATGTTATCCATGGCTCGTGATGCCACTGTTAGAGTTTGACAATCAATAAAGCACATACGCGGAAGCAAGGATCAACAATAACACGTATAAAGATTAACTAAAACATAAATAGTAAACGTACCCGATGCACTTCAAATAAACCTTGATTCTTGTACAAATAGATCAATGATAAACCCCTTACCGTTTTGTTTATCGATCTCTTGATAATTACTAAAGTAAGTAATTACCTCGTTCTTGTACACACAAACTACCAACGAATAAAGGTTTAATGCAAGTAAACAAAACACTTAATATTTTGCTTTGGAAAAATCGATCCAAACCCTATGGGGGGGGGATGAACCGATCGGCCACAAAAGAAAAGACAAGGAAAAGTTTTAGGGTTTTGTGTGTGTGCACAAAAGATGAGAAACCCTAATCCTTGGCCTTGTATTTATACTAGGTGAATCTTGGAGCACAAGATAGGCATGGGTCGACCCTTGTGGATTGGGTTCGACCGGCCATAGCACCCAAGGGGTGTTCTAGATCTTTCTTGACTCCCAAGTTACACTCTAGTCCTTTTCCTTTTGTCCCTAACGATAATTAGTCCATACGTTTAATAACTAACGACCATTTAGTCCATTAAGTGTTTATAAATATATATATACGATACATTTAACATATATATATTTATTATACATTATTCTTGTTTGTAAAGTGTGCAATCCCGAGGTCTCGGGTTCGATACTAGACATTTACTTATTAATATTAATACGTAACTTTGAACAACATAACCCCTCACCAGAGCCTTGAAACACACAAAACACACTTTCGAACATACGATTTAACAGAGTGGTGGCATTGCAAATAGTGAAAATGGTAAATCGAAGAAAATAACACAAAAAGTATGAACAACACCTAATGAAAATCCTCAAATTCAAATGATTGTCCCTCGACTCTTGCTTTAACGACCATTGGCTTACAACCTACCTCTTACCATCTCCCAACCTAAATAGCAACTTAATCACCATCTCACGACTTTACTATCTTCGCCATTTTTGACAACCTAAACACCTCACAAAACTCACCATATCCACCCCTAAACCATCTTACAACCTCATTATGTCCATGACAACCATCTCACGACCAGTGGCGGAACTTCAAACCAATGTAGTTCATGTATATTAAGAGGGCCAAAACTATAATTATAAGAATTTAACGTAAAAATACAAAGCAAGGTACACTACAAGTATTTTTCTTAGGGGGGGCACCACCCTTCTCAAAACCTCATTGTATCGTTGACCTGAATCAACTCAGAACTTCGACATCTAACGACCTCACCACTCAAGACATCGACATCTCACAATCTCCTCCTCCGAACCATCTCACCGATGAGCCGAACCACCTCACAACATCAACATCTCATGACCCAATTAAAAGACCTCACAACATCACTATCTCCGTTAAATCATACTGTAATTGCTAATTTTAACACATACTATCGAGTATTCAATTTCTCCTTCATATAGAGTAACTACTAACTTGATATTTATAAAAACCAACTGCGTATTTACCCTACTATTGTTCCACTTTTATTTTTTCTTTTCTCCAGACTTCATTAAATAATAGGAATGAATAAGTTCCAAGAAACATGAATCTTATTAAAGGCAATTTACCACTTACACAAATAAAAGATTGTTTCTATTTGACGGTTCACTCGCCCAAAAAGAAAGTACGGAGCTGATATAAACTGACATGAAAACTCCACTCGGAGTCTCGGACAAAGGGTGGGTGGGTCTAATTTTTTCCCAACGGCCCGATAGTTTTAAGCGGGAAGTTTAAAGGGCCTTACAAAATTGGGTTAAGTCTATTTATTAGCAATATATTTTCATTATTTAACAGCTAAGTTTTTACGATATAGTCGTTGAAACTGGCTAAGTTTAAAAAACTTTTTTATTGCTAATATAGTCGTTGAAACCAACTAAGTTTTTACGATATAGTAAATAAAAGTTTCAAGTTCTTCACATTCTAGCAAATTTGGCAAACCTACTACTAGCTAGGAACAGTAAAATGACCTAACACTTCATTCTTTTAAATTTTTTAATTATGCAACTAGGATTTATGCTTAGGTGGATATATTTACATTATGTTAACAAAGTATCATACCAAGCTGACTTATACTTTTTTTTTTATTATTATTGAACACCTAAAAACACATTACATTATTAATAATTTAAATGTTCTACTTTAAAAAACATATATCTACTATGTTTTAAAGTATTTTAGACAATATTAAATAAATAAGGTTTAAAATAAAAAATATTTGCTCACTACAAATATAGTCATCGGATACCCGCCGCCGCATTACGCGGGTACCCTTCTATACATAATTACATACCGTTAATGTGATTGTCGCATCTCCTCACAAGAATATTTTTTTTCCCTTTTTCCTCATTTTTTTATTATTTTTTATTTTTTATTGGGGCACCTCTTGAATTTTTTTATTATTTTTTTTTCTTTTAGTTGCCTCTTTATTTTTATCGAGAATGGCGGCCGCCGCGTTGCGGGGCGGGCATGCATTTTTTACCCTTTTTTTTGGCAGGGCAAGTCATATGAAATTTTTTTTTTTGATGTATTGCATCGGCTCGCCAAATAAAAAGGTTAAGCTACTTAAATAAGGTTACCTAAACACTGCACATTTGACCCAAACAACAGCAAAAAAGCTATATATCTTTCTCCATCTTTCAAGGTAGGTCACAATCATTGTAAAAGAATTATAATAAAACCTTATTCACGCAATCCCACACCCATTGCAGCCTGCAAATTGACCCCTTTTAGCTCCAATTTTAGCCCCCAAACACCTAAATTTCAGCCCCGTATCATCACACAAAGTTACCCATTTCAGCCCTCAAATGCACCAACTCTAGGCCCCATTTCAGCCCCCCAAACGCACATATCTCAGCCACCATTTCATCACCCTAACCCACCCATTTCAGCTCCCCAAACGCGCAGACTTCAGCCCTCATTTCAGCACCCAGACGCGCCGTTTGCACGCATCATTTCAGACCCGAATCCTACACCCATTGGAACTGCAAAACTGACCCATTTTTGCCCCCAGTTCATCCTCCAAACATACCCATCTCAGTTCCATTTTCATGACCCTAACCCGTCCACATTTCAGCCCTCAAACGCAGCCACTGTCGCCCCCATTTCACATCCAAACGTACCCGGCAGCCCCTACTTCAGCCAGAATACATGTTGTTTATGAGCAACAACATTAGGTCCGCATTTGCTACCTACGATTTGTTGACAATATTTCTTATATGTTGCAGCAAGTTGCACCAAAAAGCATATGTGCCTGGACCATAAAATAACATGTCAACTTGATTCAATGATGATGTATATAATAATTGTCTGATGAAACATATTATAGGAACCTCGACTTAATGCTGAGAAGTTACTTCCCCAACAATTCTTATCAGGTTATTTGGAATTAGTCAATCACTGTTTATCATTTTACGTAAGTTTTACTATTGTAAGGAGGCTTATTGTTTAAGAATATACTTCATAATAAAGAACCCAAGTGTGTATACCTTGTACGGCCCAACAATTACCCGTTCAGCGATGCGAGTTATTACGGTTTCTCATCTATTTTTGTTGGTCTGCACAACAATGAATAATCATCACCTCATAATTGAAGCGACTACCCATACCAAATGTCTTCGTGTTGCTTTTTAGCGATAATGATCGTTGTTGTTTCAGATAATAAAGGAACATCGTGTAAGCACATGACGTCAAAAAGTTGTTTGAGTCTAACTTGCACGCGCAACCTGTGGTCCATGGGTGGGTGCAGCAATATTTCCATGAACTAATGTCGGTGTCCACCTATCTTTTTTATAGCATGCCTTCTTGGAGTTCGCATTTGTGAATCAGAAGTACCTAAGACGACAGCTAAACAAAGTTGCAAATAACTATCTACTGTACACAATGGATGACACATATGATGTAATTTATAAGCATGAATGCCAAACATGGTTACTGGTAAATTGTAACTAACCTTGCTGTTCAGCTGATGGCGTATTTCCAGTTTGAGGATCTGATGTTTGATGGCCTGCAAGCAGACCGCCTGACCCTATATCACCTCAAACATTGGCTGTTTAACAACATCATAAAAAAAGTACCACATACAGTCATGAAATAGACAGGTGTTTAGAGTATGTACCACCAATTCCTGCTTGTCGAGCATTCCTTTTGCGAGCAGTGGGAGTCCATGATCGAGGTATTCTGTAGGTGTTTATATAATTATATGTGTTGTAAGCCAGTCCTTTTTAAAAAAAATGATACTTAAAACACTGCCTAACTATCTGAAATTGAAATTATCTCTACACACCGTCGGTACAAAGAAAGTCAACATGCATATGCAATATGCCTAATTGCGAGATTCCAACATACATGTATCCTTGATCAAACCCGCATTTAACACTAACATAAGAGAGATCCAAATTTTTAACAACGGTACAAAAAACAAATATAAAGGTAAATTTGTCTCAAAAACTACATCACATAAACTACAATTAACCTTTGTCTATCGGATAGGAAAAGGTTTAGGCTTCGACTTGGCGCACCTCATGATCAAGCTTTCTCCAAAGATCTGATTGGTCGCATATAGAGTTCAAGCAACTTTTACATCATCAGTAATGGCTCATGATATAATTTTCAATTGTTAAATGTAGTAGCATTTTATGGACCTTTAAAAGCGCTAACCTTTCACCAAAGTAATCTGGTTGAAATATTTTGTTTTTGTCTTTATTTTAGAGCATATTAGGCCAGTTTTACACAAAACCAACATTTTGTTTTTTAATTGGAATCTCGTTTGTTAGGATCATATATCAGTCTTTGAAAACAAAAAGTGCTTAATAGGTTTTTTTTTGTTGAATTCGTACAAAAAGTAAGCTTACCCTGAATACTCCCATTTAACCTCAGAAAGTTATAAACCGATGATGAGATAAAGAAAAAAGATAATCTAGAAGTGGTAATTATTTAACCTCAAAAAGTTATAAATCGTCTATGGTGACTCATTACCCCATCTATTCACCGCGCCTATTTTTGCCATCACAATATGGATGTATCAAATTGCTAATTATTCTTATGCGCAAGTAGAATATGATGAAACAGAACTGAAAGTTCACACAAACCTGCTTCATAAGAAAATATCACTCTCATAACGAACCACATATATGTGCGAGTTTTGCTTCTGAATCAGCAACAACTGTAGTTAAACAAACACCAATCAATAAAGATATAAATCTTTTATAAACATATTAACTTTGAATCAAGGAAACATCCATATACATACCCGCATCCTCTCTCTAAACACAATCGAAACCAAATCCTTTGTTGCTTTAAGATTTGAAGCAAAAAATAAAAAATAAAAAAATAAAAATACTTAGAAAATACAGTGCTGAACATAAGCTTAAACAAACATCCGTTACAATTTTCACCACATTTTATCGGACAAAAGAAACGAAAACTATCACTATAATTTTCACACAGACATTTCATCAAACATTTGGAGTGCAATGGATACAACACCAAATTAGAATAAACCTTTAAACTTTTCAATACTCTTAATCCAAGAATCATACGCAAAAAAACGCAACGTCAAACATAAACCCACAAAAACCTATCAATTAACATACGATTTCAGCCAAATCTTAAAAAAAGTATTAAAAAAAGTACTTTGCTCACTTCCTGGCAGCACATCCTATCTCCGATGATTCACTTCTAGCTCGTTGCTAGGGATATCTGTGGCGTTGGTTCCGGTGTGGTGGTTGGCTGCATCTACCCAATTCATAAAAACAAAAACACAAAGGAACCCTAATCTTGATTACAATAGAAAGCAATACTCTAACCAAATTAGAAAAGCATACCTTTTGAATTTTTTTTATAAGTGGTAGTGAAAGATTCCAGTTAGTCTCTTCCACAAATCAGAGTAGCCCCCGTATTATCCTCAGTCACTGTACCACCACATAACCAACCGACCGTCACATCACTTTTTTTTCTCCTTTTTTACACACAAAGAGATAGAGAGGAGGGTGGAAGAAGATGGATGATTCTTCTAGATCTGAAAGTCGGTATTTGAAGAGCATGAAGCTTCCGAAAATATGTACGACACAGAAAATGGACCGGAACACACAGGATTGGGCAAAAACATGCAGGCCAAAACTGGCCCTAAAAAATGGCGGGAAACCCAGCGGGAAAACAACGTCGCAATCGATGTGAATTAATAATATGTATAATTTTTAATTGATAAACGTGACAAAATATATTGTGTTGTAAACACAAAAATAATTAACGGCATAAAATTAGAGAATTTTAAAAGTAAAAACATATAGCAATTATAATAACTTTAGTAAATAGAGAGTCAATATTACAATCACGAAAATGTTACATTTGTCTAAGAGTACAAATATGTTCTTCAGACACGAGTTGTCGACTTGAATATAGGTATTCCCATGCAGATGCGATATCAGTTATATACCACCTCCATTGTGTGTGATTTGATGGTATTGGGCAACTCTCTCGTAGTGTTAGATTGATGAAATGATTGCCCCTCACACTTGCAACAACTATGAGGCCATTTGCTTCTGATTCGTGTAGGGCGGACCAAAGCGAAAAACACGTAGCAGTGACTACATCATTTTCTACTATGGATATGAATACAACTAGTCTCTTATACAACGAAGCGATAACTAACCCTGTATTTGGCATAGACATCCATTTTTCCTTTGGGACAAAACTAATACCCGAAAATTCTATGGTTTTCCAAACGTACTCAAAACAATCACTGCCCATCCGTGTAATTTTGCTCATGATACCTTAACTCTTGCAATAACGGTTGTCGAATTAAGGGCCACATTTTTTCCTCAAGACCACATGCCTTATGTGGACCAGCAAACATGACTAGTTGTAGATAAAATTACGGAAGACTTATTAAAATCAGTTTTACACATACTAGGTTTTTCCCTCCTGAACCCTTACGCGAACATTTAATCAATCATGTAACAATTGTAGATCACATACCTTATGTGGATTAGGAAACACGAACAGTTGTAGATCTTGATCATCATCACATGAACCATGAACTAATGACATTAACAAACTTCAAACCAATAAGATTAGGTTCGATATAAACTTCTACTTCATTAGCTTGTGAACTCTGAAAAATACTGCAACCTGATGAACTAAGGTTAGGTACGTCATATGAAGAGTCATCACTAAGGTCAGGACCGACAAGATGTTCACCTACACATTATTTGGGAATATCTTCGAGCAACTTTGTGACACAAAAAGGAGTAGCTCCATGAGAATATTCCGAAATGAATGTTTTTAGATCCTCATCACCATCGTGTTCAACAGTTGGAAACCAAGGAGCTGCTAATTTATACTGGACTTTCGATTTTTAAGAATGAGACTCTTTAGAAATTTGTAGATTTTTGTGAAGGTTTTCAGCTAGTTGCATCCTTGAGAACAACGATCATCGATCTCTTCGAATTCTTGAACAATCATTCATTGCCATCCCCCATTCCTATTCTCTATTGTAAGCAATTAAAATTCGAACATCTTCTATGATAGAAAATTAGGATATTAATTATGAATATAGATCCAATAAAAAGTCACAATAAAAAGATATGTGCATGGTAGACAGGCCAATTCAGACTCAATAACAATCGTAATATATCGTACTAACTTTGCAATCTGATGTAAACTGGAAATCTATTAATAAAATAAAACGAAACAAGAATATTCATGAATAAACACATACTCTCACAATATTGTGATTTCTTTTGTTAGATGTTTAGTAGAATGTAAAAGTGAATAGTGATTGTAAATAATAAAAAGGGGAAAATATGAGACTAAAGTTAATGATTAGGGAGGTGATTGTACCTAGTAAAGATGAACTAACGGAAAATGATTTCGTAATATGTCACATTCAAGTTTTTATTCGCAAATGGAAAGAGAAATCATATAATTCGGTAGAAGATATGGTGTCAGGAGGATAATCTCATAGTATTGAAAATAATTATAGTTTTAATAATATGATACAAACCAAAGGCTCTTGGCATAGTTGTATAGGGCTTAGCATAAAACCGAGAAAGCCGAGCCGAACCCAACCATTTTAGGTTCGGTTTCAGTTCTATATATTATCATTTTCGGTTTTGATACAGTTCGGTTCGGTTCAACCCGAAGCCGACCAAACACATACACAAACCATGTAAATCGAACAGAATCGACACAAAACTAAATCGAACCGACCATATTCGATTCAGTTTCGGTTCCATATATTAAAGGTTTTCGGTTGTTGTTCGGGTCGGGTTTTGTCCGGTCCGTTCGGTTTTGGACCGTTGCTTAGCCATAAGTGGTATATGAGTTGCTTACCAATTTAGAGGTTGCGGGTTCAAGACTCATTGAAACAATTTATGAAATTTATTGTAAAATAAATGATATAGGGGTGAAAAAAATTATTATTCTACAAAAACTAACATAAAATAAAATAAGAATGATACAAAATTAAGTGAAGTTAAAAATATTTGTTATCTTCAATTTTAGTTTTGCAAATTTAACAAACTACATCATTACTTACCTTGTACGTACGTGACAACACAAGATAAACCTGGAAAAGAATTAACGGATAAAAAGTTTGAAAAGGGGAGTAGGGTGCATGGAAGCGTGAAAGACGCGCCTAGGGGTTGCGAACATCCAACATTCCCAAAACAGGTTATTGTTTAACGAAGCAAACCTCGGACTTTTAAATATTTCCTTTTAACCCCTTGTGTAAAAGATTCTCACATTGTCTGTCACGCGCCTTTTTTTTAAATTCAATAAATATATCTCCACTCTGCATACCAGCGCGTGTTGCTCACGTCGCATTTTCAAAGTGGTCAAACGGGTTAAAAACTCGGAAGCAGACAGACTTGTGCACTCAAACCAAATAATCGTTACATTATTAGAGTGCTAGGTATTGTGTGGTGCCGTAGGTGGTGTCGTGAGAAAATGTGGTGTCATCTCAGCATCTTTTTTCTATGGCACAACATTTGGTTATGGCACCAAAACCCTCCTTCCTAATATAACACCAGTTTTTGTGGTGCCGTTGAACCTTTCTTTTCTTTAAATAAAACAATATATGTCACCCTCAAAATTTGATATAGCGGAAGACTAATCAAGCTTTCGGGGTGCTACAGGAATTGGTATCCATCACAAGTCATAAAGTAACGAAATAAAGTAAACATAAGTAAAAACAAAACCAACCTGGGTTTTAAAGTTTACATTTATCCCAAATATCCAAAGTAAGGCCCAAAATAAGTTAAACATATGTCCACAATAACATATCAGAGTTCGAAAATAGATCTTTTAACCAGATTGCCATGCCAAGCCTTCCAAACACAAGCATCACAAGCCATCACTTAATTACCAGAGAAAACGCGCTAAAAATCAGCTTTCGCGGGTGAGATCATAGGTTTAAATTCTTAATTCAATCAAGTGGACATATACGCAAAACGCTTGCTAGCTAGACTAGGCCTCAAATCACTAAACCAAACCTATAGGTGCACTCTGCACACTATACTCCAAAACCAATCAAATCAATATGCATTCGCAAGGATGCGACATGCCCAACATTCGTAAGGATACGACATGTTCTTACATTCGTAAGGATACGACATGCGCTACAACCTACCTAGTTCTATAAACATAACAAGTTTTAAATAAACAACAATAATAGTTCACATAAAACAATTTGCATATTTCTCAACCCAAGTATTGAAAACAATATTCTAAAGTAAAAGTGGGGCTATGACTCACCTCAAGTCCAGATATTAGCTCAAAAACCGGTAGAATCAAGAAGTATGGCAACTCAAATGACGGCAACTACGGACTCGTCACTTCCTAACAATATAAACTCTTCTCAGAAACATTTCCTCAAAATCAAATATTCCACATCCCGAACGTATTTCTTTTTATTTTCCAAAATCCGTTTCTCATATTTGGTTTGGCGTTTGGTATCCATGTGGGTTGAAGGTCGACTCAACACAAGCTAGGAAACACACAAAAAGAAATAATAACGATCTACAGGTCTAATGTTGGCCCAATATATTATTTAAATAAATCGTCGAAGTTTATCAAGTTCGTCAACACGCTAATCATCCACAACTTATTTACCTAATATATTATTCCAAAATCATACCAAGTCTTAAATCACATAGCACGTATATTACTATATGGTAAGTTTTAAAGTCTAATAAGTTTCCTAAATATATCGTCAAACTTACCGAGTTCGTCAATTCGGTAAACCTCACAAAATATTTAGTAGCTTATTATTCCGCACTCCTACCACAACCTAAAGGCGTCGTAGGATACAATACCCGTTATTATATAACTAAATAGGTCTCATTTAATCCGTCGATTAAATAAGTTAAATAGTTATATGGAACGAGTCTATTAACGTCACACGTCCTAGACAAGCACAAAAAGTCAACAATTAATAAAATGGTCAACTTGGATTCAAGTGCCCTCAAATCTCTTATAACTCGTAAGTTCTCGTTTTATTTTCCAAGAGTTTACTTTATTTCGTAAACAATCCACGTTATATTTATATTTCTAATTATACTAGTTTAATTATAATAAAGTTTCCGATAATATTTGACTATTTTCATAGTCTAACATATATCGTCAACGTTATTATTTTTATTACTCGTGATCTCCCATTTATTATATACGCACTTATATAAATATATATACGTTTATACATTTATATATTTATATAAATGTTTATATAGATATATAAGTTATTACGAGTTTTTAGTTGTTTGTTTAATTATAAATTGTACCGAGTTATAAAAGATGAGTGACATGTCCGAGTCATCACTCTCGGCTCATTGTCCAAATCCAAAGTGTCAAGGCGTTTGCCGAAGTCAACCGTTGACTAGAAAGTCAACGTGACTCCAACTCACACAACAACAAGTCCAAAGTAATATGTCAATATCACAACTCCGTCATTCATCCAATATCACAAACTACAACAATAGGGTCCGACTACGGCACCCGACTAACCTATATCCGTCAAACTAATGCGACCGTCTCACAATCGGTCCCCATTCATCAAATACTCGAAAACACTTCGCCAAAATGATCATATACCCATTGGTGAGACCACAAAGGGTCTCGACCCATCAAATAGTATACGGCCGAAACAAATAAGCATGACAACAACAACATTAAAACAACCACAAGAATGACATCAAACATACACAAGTTCTGGGTTGATTTACCAAGTCAAACCCGTGCCATGAGTCCCACTTGGGTCTCGGCAAGACCACGAGTCAAGATGACTCGAACCCATGACCAATTGGTCTCGGCATAAGCTCATCCGAGCACTCAAAAACTGCCCAAACGGACCCTCTTGGGTCGTGGCACACAAGAACAACAACAACAACATCAAAAGGTCATCAAATCCAAGCCAAAACCAAACTCCAAATACCAAACCCTCGCTACAAGTTTACAAGGTCAAAACCATAAACAAAATAAGCCACAAGGCTCGAATCACATCAAGCCGTGAGCTACGGCTCACGGTTTCACTCGACCTCCATGATAAACTCATCAAACCCAGATACCAAACCCATTATTATTAACAAAAATACCGTTTCCCATCAATATGTTTCAAAACCCAACAATAAAATCCGTGTATACACGGATTTGAACCTAAATCGTGGCACCTTTGGTGCAAAAACGTGACTACCTACCTTTTGACGACTCCAAAAATCAAGAATCTTTAAAACCCAATAGTATTAGTGGTGATGGTGGTGTTTTAGGTGGCGGTGATGATCAAACGAGGGGGTTAGGGTTGTTTGTGTCACGCGTGAATTACACCAAAAGAAAGAGCACGTAAAGGTGGTTAAGATGGTGGTGATGGTTGGGTTGTAGGGGTGGCGGTGTGATGGTGGTGGCTGCCGGAGTGGGGCGGCGGCTAGGGTTAAAAGAGAGAGATAGATGAGAATGATGAAGATGGTGAGGGTGTTGTGTTGTGTGTGTGTTAAGGCCGGTCCACAAGGACCAATTTACTCTTAATTATTATTATTTTTTTCTTTTCTTTTAAACAACAACAACAACAATAATAATAATAATAATAATAATAATAATAATAATAATAATAATAATAATAATAATAATAATAATAATAATAATAATAATAATAATAATAATAATAATAATAATAATAAGAGCGGTGCTTTTATTTTTCATTGAGTTAGTTTGTGTATTCAAAAAGGAGTGGGAGCACAGATTGTGTATAGACTCCCCTCCAATTTCATGTAATTTCCTTGGTTTCAATGAAAAATTATAATAATAATAATAATAATAATAATAATAATAATAATAATAATAATAATAATAATAATAATAATAATAATAATAATAATAATAATAATAAGAGGGGAGTGGCTAATTAAGTAAACACAAGGACCAATTCCGTAACTTTTCAAAATATCCCGACACTCTCAACTCGAACTCGTTCCCAGTATTTTAAAATTCCACGATACATTCATTTAATATATAAACCAAACCGTAAATCAAAATTTTAAACGTGTTAGGTTATTCCTAGTGTGGGAGTCAACGTAGTGCCTAAAAGACGTCAAAATCAATAAATCACGACATAAATTCCATATCAAAACAATAATTCAAATTTAATTCCACATAAACTTTATAATTTAAAACCACGGTTTAAATTTTACAATCCGTTGCGAATAAAATTCCAAACATTTAATTATCATCAAACTTTAACGTAATGCGGGTTTTAAAATGTCTCCCTCAATTGCCAGTTGTCACATCCTCCCAGCCTCAGAAGAAACCCGTCCCGGGTTTCACTCAGAACATTCCATCTACGAAGTAAAAAGCTTAGGATATCTCTTCTGAAACTCATCCTCACATTCCCACGTAAATTCTGGTCCATGACGGGAATTCCAATGAACCTTGATGAGCGGAATATGACTGCGCTTGAGTCGCTTAATCTCTCGATCCATAATCTTGATAGGCTCTTCCACGAAGTTCAAACTCTCATCAACTCGAATATCTTTCATCGGTATAACCGGTGTTTCATCCGAAAGACACTTCTTCAAATTACTCACATGAAATACATCATGAAACTTCCTCACTTCCTGTGGTAGCTCCAACCGATAAGCTACAGGCCCAATTCTCTCCAGAATCTGAAATGGTCCAATGTAGCGGGGATTGAGCTTCCCACGTTTCCCAAAATGTATTACTCCTTTCCAAGGCGAGACCTTTAGCATCACTTTGTCTCCTACATAGAACTCAAGAGGTTTACGTCTCTGATCGGCGTAACTTTTCTATCTATCACGAGCTGCTTGCAACCGATCGCGGATTTGAGTCACTTTCTCAGTGGTTTCTAAAATCAGCTTGGGGCCTGTGAGTTGGTTGTCACCAACCTCAGCCCAACTAACCGGAGAACGACATTTACGACCGTACAAAGCTTCAAATGGTGCGGCTTTAATACTAGTATGGTAGCTGTTGTTATAAGAGAATTCCGCAAGAGGTAGATATTTCTCCCGGCCTTTACCAAAATCTATAATACAGGCACGAAGCATATCCTCCAAAGTCTGAATAGTTCTCTCACTCTGACCGTCGGTTTGGGGGTGATAAGCAGTTCTCATATCAAGTCTCGTCCTCAGAGCAGTTTGGAGTGATCGCCACAAAGCTGACGTGAAACGACTGTCGCGATCCGAAATAATCGATATTGGAACACCATGACGAGAAATGATTTCCTTCACATACAACCTAGCAAGTTTGTCGATACTATCATCTTCATTAATCGCTAGGAAATAAGCGGACTTAGTCAACCGATCCACAATTACCCAGATAGCGTCACAACCGCTAGCTGTCCTCGGTAATTTGGTAATAAAATCCATTGTGATCCGCTCCCACTTCCAAACTGGGAGTTCTGGTTGTTTCAACAACCCTGACGGTCTTTGGTGTTCTGCCTTAACCTTCGAACATGTCAAACACTTGCTGACGTACAATGTTATATCTGCCTTCATGTTTGGCCACCAGCACAATTTCTTCAGATCCTGGTACATCTTGTCAGACCCAGGATGAATAGAATACCTTGACTTATGCGACTCATGCATAATCAACTCACGAATTCCTCCATACAAAGGTACCCAACTTCGGTCTCCAAAACATAATATTCCATCAGCACGCTTAACAAATCCATTCTCATTTTCGGCCATCCCAAAGATATTCTTAGCAGGTCGGTTTTCTGCCTTCAACGCTTCCGTTTAAGCTTCTAATATCTGAGATGGTAACGGCAAAACGATAGTCATTCCTAATGACCTTACTCGTAACGGTGGTATTCTCTCCTTCCGACTAAGAGCGTCAGCAACGACGTTTGCTTTACCGGGATGATAGCGGATTTCGCAATCATAATCACTTAGTAACTCAATCCAACGTCGATGTCTCATATTTAGGTCTTTTTTATTCAAGATGTGTTGTAGACTTTTGTGGTCAGTGTATAAAACACACTTGGTTCTATACAGATAATGTCTCCATATCCTTAGAGCAAAAACCACATCACCTAACTCCAAGTCATGGGTGGTGTAGTTCTTCTCATGCTTCTTTAGCTGTCAGGAAGCATAAGATATCACCTTCTCTCGTTGCAATAAAACAGCTCCCAATCCTTTATGAGAAGCGTCACAGTAAACAACAAAATCTTGACTACCTTCTGATAATGCCAAGATAGGAGCACTACACAACTTCTCCTTAAGTAATTGAAACGCTTCCTCTTCCTTATCTCCCCATTCGTATTTAACATTCTTCTGAGTCAATTTGGTCAACGGCTTCGCTATTTTCAAAAATCCCTCGATGAATCTTCGATAGTAACCGGCTAATCCCAAAAATTGACGAACTTCAGTTGGGGTCGTCGGAGCGGCCCAATCTTTAATGGCTTCAATCTTAGTGGGATCTACATGAACTCCTTGACTATCAATCACATGACCTAAGAATTGTACCGTAGGAATCCAAAACTCGCATTTGGAAAACTTAGCATACAACTTTTCTTGCCTGAGCAATTCCAAGATGAGTCTTAGATGCTCCTCATGCTCCTCTTTATTCTTCGAAGATCAGAATATCGTCTATAAACACGATCACAAACTTATCCAAGTAAGGCTTACACACCCAATTCATGAGATCCATAAATACTGTCGGTGCGTTAGTCAACCCAAACGGCATCACTTGGAACTCGTAATGTCTGTAACGGGTTCTGAAAGCCGTTTTCAGAATGTCCTCTTCGCGAACTCTAAGTTGATGATACCCCGATCTCAGATCGATCTTCAAATAAACGCTTGATCCTTGAAGCTGATCGAACAAGTCACCGATCCTCGGTAGCGGGTATCTAATCTTCACGGTTAACTTATTCAGCTCTCGGTAATCGATGCACATGCGAAAAGATACATCCTTCTTCTTCATGAACAAAACTGGGGCTCCCCAAGGTGACGAACTTGGCCGTACAAACCCCTTTTCTGCTAACTCTGCCAATTGTTTCGAAAACTCTTCTAGTTCAGTCGGTGCGAGTGGATAAGGTGCCCATGCTATAGGTGCAGTGATTGAGGGAAAAGCAGTCAACTAAATTCAACCACAGATGTGGTCAAACAAGTCAAACTCCTAAGGCTCAATGCTCTGTGGAAGTATAGTGTTTCCCCGGGTTGTTATGTCCCGACGAGGTGTGGATGGTTATAAAACGGTTCTGTGATCGGGTGAATCTGGATGGGAAAAGGGTTTGTGTATGATTAAGCTAAGGAATATACGAAGAAATAGCTTAAACAAGCTATATGAATAAAACTGGAAGCTAGGAAAAACCAGAAACATTTAACACTTAAAAACGCGTACGTTCACGTTTAAATAAAACATAAACGTACGAGATAAAACGTGAAAACTGAAATCTGAAAACCCCCAGGGGGTGAAAATGACCTTTTTACAAACTTAAAGGTAAAAGAAAATTTTTAGAAAAAGAAAATAAATTTTAACACTAATTAATTATTTAATATTAACTAATTACTATTTAATACTAATTATTAATATTAAAAACACTTAAATATAATTTAATACTAATTAAATATTAAAAAGGTGAAAATAAAATTTCTAAAATTATAAAATAACTAAAAATAAGTTTTAAAATTAAAAATAAGTATTTTTGTCTTTTTGTGAATTTTCTATTAATTAATTACTAATTATCTTAATTAAACTATTTAAACTAATTTAAATTATAAATAATACTAAATTAACTTAGAAAATTATGGAAAAATTTATAAAACTATTTTATAACATTTAAAAGCTAGGAAAAATATAAAAACTAGGTCTTACTTTATAAAAATTAATTATGCTATTTAAAACTTACATATTAATTAATTATTAATAAAACTAAGATTAATTCTAATAAATACTAAATGATAAAATAAAAATCTTAGAAAATTACTAAAAATATTTTAATATAAGAGGAATTTAAGAAAAATATAAAAAAGCTAAGTTCTTAATAAAAATATAAAAATGAAAAATAAAATTAATTTACATTAAATAGAAACTATCACTTAAAATTAAAATTGTTTTTTCTGGATTTTTCTTTTACCAATCTATTTTACAACTAAAAACAACAAACTTTCATGAAAACAACTTCAGTGGAACTTAAAAATAAGCAAAGTATAAGCTATTTTGCCCAACAGTTGACTTTTGTTGACCAAGGGGCAAAATAAGCTAAAATCAGCTTAGGTGGGGCCCACTAGGGATAATTCAGGTCCAAACAAGTTAAGAGAACATGAATAAGCTAGAAAAATCACTTGGGGATCACAGAATAAGCTATAAGCTAACAATAAGCACTTGGAAACTTAATGCCACATAGAAAATGGGACAAGTTTGGGGAGTTGATTCAGGTGGGTCCCAGTGGTTCCAAGGTCAAACTTATGGTCAACTAATGGAGCCTGGTATGAGGGGGATTGAATGAGCTAAAATGGAGGTAGTGGGGACCACTGAGGTGGCCAGAAAACCACCACAAAGTGGGTGGTGTGGCTGTTGTAACTGCTGCAGCAGGGGGTTTGCCTCCCCTGCAACTGGCTTTGGGTGAGAGTAGGGCCCACAGAAAAATTACTAAAAACCTAATGACTATGGGAACTTGAAAAAGAGCTGGAATACTACAAGTCCTCAAAAGCACAATGGTTGAATCTCAACAGAAAATTCTACATAAATCCTACTATTTTTGGAAAAAACTGAAAAGCATACATATTGACTTTTTTATGAACTTGATATGTTGACTTATTGGAACTTTGATCTTACTAAACTAACTAGAAATGGTATATTAAGCTATTCTAACATGAAATTAAGCTACAACAACAATTATTGAAAGGATTTGGGTGGGTTAGGAACCCACTGTTCCAACAGTGGTTTAAGCAAAGGTTTTTTAAACTTGATTTTGACTTTTTGAACATAAGTGACTGAGTTTTATGACTAAACCTTGCTAACTTGACCTAAGAGAACTTGTGTAAATTAGAAATGACAACTACAACAGTCATGAACATGTTCAAAATTACAAATCCAAACACTCCCTAAAAACCTGTTATGGAGAATTTGTGAAACAAACTTGCCATTTAAACCATAATTCTGAAATTTAAAGACATACTGAGATAATGTAAACATAAATAAACAAATATAAACAATGATTAACCATTACAAATGCAAGTCACAAGGTTATGCACTTTTAGGCTAAAAATTTGAAATGGAAACTTACAATGAGCTCATGTGAATTCCAACCCAAGAACAAGTACTCAAATCTAACCTACGGCCTCCCTAAGGCTTCTAATACCAAATGCCATCTTGCTTAAACCTGCTCCATTCCATCTCCTTCATCATACTTGGACATTTTTTTATTTAATTTATATTTATTTGATGTTTTTGGAATTTCTATATTTGCTAATCAAACTGAATATTTAGACTTCAAAATGTTTTTATAAGCTAAGTTGAGAGCTTGTATGAGCTATTTATTCCATTACAACAACAGAAAACAACTTTGTGGCTTAATGAGATTTTTGAACTGAGACAAAAGATCATAAGCTGAAACTTGGAATGAAATTTGAATTAACCTTAAACAAAGTTTGATTACAACATACATAAACTAGTTAAATGCTTAAAAGCTTGGAATTAAACTAAATTAACTAATTACAATTTAAACGCCTAGTACTAACATTAAATTAAAAACTAACTACCCTTGCTTCTTCTCTTTTTCTTGATTTATATGGGTCCTTGGAGTATCTCATGACTTTCCCACATTCATTTGTGGCCCTTGGATAGCTTGAAGTAATCTGAGCCGTTCAAAAATATTTTGGCGCGAAAAGACTTTTTGGCAGATTGTGGTTTGCTTGTGAGAGATTAGTGGGTAATAAATGGAGCTTGGGGTTTAGTGTGAGGTGGAGGAGACAATAGATGGGGAAGGGTTGCATAGGGTATGGAGAAGGTGGAGTGTTGGAGTGGTTTATCAGGTTGCAAGTGGTGAGGAAGAGAAGGGTCAACGAAGGGGTTGACTGGGGGGAATAATAAAAAAGACGGGGTGAGTATATTTTGGTGGAGTGGGCTTGGGGTGTATTTGGGCCAAGGGGTAAAGGTTGGACTGGATCAGGTTGGGGTGGGGTTAAGTGTTGTTGGGTAATGATATTTCAAGGGTCCGTTTATTTTGTAACTTTAATTCACAAGGACCTTTTTTTGTAAAAAGCTGAAAATTGGAAGGGGTTGATTAGCAACTTTCAAAAGTTTATTATAAGTATCAAATTTCCCACATGTGAATAACATAAGGACAAAAGTTGCAATTTTCCAAAATTAGAAATCCCAGGGACCAAAAATGACAGGTTTAAAAACTTGAAGGACCAATATTGTCAGTTGTTGAAAATTATATTCCAAGGACTTATTTTGACATTTTAAAATTCCCTAGGGCCCTAGTTGACTTTTCTTTCAATAATTCCCACTGGGGACTAATTCTGCCAAAATCTGAAACTCCAGGGACCAAATTGTAAATTTCCAAAACTTTTCCAATTTTTCACCAAAGGACAAAATATGACAGCTTATGATTGTAAAAGGACCTTTGGTGATAATTTTCCATATTTTGAATGACTAGGGACTAATTTTGTAATTTTATGAAAGTTGGGGGACTGAAACAGCCAATTTTGCAAACTTTGTATGTTTTTCATTTGTTTTTGCTCATTTTGCATCTAAAACATATAAAACACAATTTTGAAATATTTTTAGTATTTTGATGCATTTCTGAGTGTTTCTGTATGTTTTACAGTTCCGATTTGACCAAAAATGATGAGTGTTTGAGCACTCATCATGCAGCACCAGGTAACAACTCGATCTGAAATTCCACCTGTCTAGTGGGCGGGATTCCCGGCAAATCATCTGGTAATACATCCAGAAAGTCATGAACTATAAGCACATCTCCTATACACCTTTCTTTATTCTCCTTCCCCCTTTTCTCAGGAATTTGAGCTAAGAAAATGTAACATCCTTTTTCCATTAGCTTTGGTAGCTTAGTGCAAGAAATGACTGCTAATCTGGATGGGCTCTTCAAACCATTTCGATCGCCTTGTATATTTAAAATCTCCTTGCCATAAGGCACACGCACAATTTTCTCATCGCAAAGAATGTGAGCACGATACTTAGACAACCAATCCATACCAATGATGACATCAAAACTTCCTAACGTGACGGGTAGAAGATCTATGCTAAAAGGATGATTCAAGAAATTTAACGTGCAGCCGCGGATAATAGTTTTAATCCTTTCTATGTTTCCGTTAGCTAACTCTACATCATAACCAATCCCTAAGGCCATCGGGGGGTTTTCTAGTAGGGGCGCAAAAGTAATGGACACAAAACTCCTATCGGCACCAGTATCAAATAGTATGGAAGCATAACGATTATTGAGAAGGAACGTACTAGTAACGGCGTTTGGGTCTTCTCATCTCTCATTTCTAATGGCATACGCTCTCCCATGAGTAGCTCCTGCTTCCACTCGCTGGTTCTCATTGTCATGTCATCTACAGCTTCCTCCAGTTCCTCGGTTTCCATGATTGTACCCATTACCACCCGTTCCTTGGTTACCTCGATTCCACGATTCCCTGCACTCATTCCTATAGTGTCCTTTCTTCCCACATCCAAAACAAGTGACATTCGCCTTACTCATAGTTTCAGGAGTAGCTTGGACCATAGCAAGTGGTCGAGCTCTACAATCCTTAGCTATGTGCCCAATCTTTGAGCAGTTCTTACACATCGCAGTACATCGTCCAGAATGATTTCGATAACAACGGCCACACTTGGGCGACTCTCCATTGTGTTTTTTCTTATCTTCATCCCCTATAGCATAAACCTTGGCAACTGCTTGTCGCTTGTTTCGGTGATCATTACCCTTAGAGTGATGGTCTCTCTTCCTCTTTTCTTTCTTTTCCTTTTCAGCATCTTCCAGTTCCAACGAATCCATCAATTGTTGAGCGATTGTGATAGCCTCATGAACATTGGCAGGCCTAGCAGCAATCACATCGTTCCTTGTAGCCACAGGTAACCCATCGGTATACCGCTCAATCTTCTGAGTCTCAGTCTGAACCATATCTGGGCAAAGCAAGGCTAACTCTTGGTAATGACGATTGTAAGTCGCCATGTCAGTACCCTTCACTTTGTGATTCCAAAACTCAATCTGCAATTTCTTAACTTCACTCCTTGGGCAGTATGTCTGGATCAGCAAGGACTTGAACTGCTCCCAAGTCATGGCATAGGCCACTTCACTCCCAATCAAATTACGATAATTGTTCCACCAAGTTAATGCTTCATCCTTAAAAGTAAAAGAAGCAAACTTTACCTTTGCATTCTCCGCACAATTACTAACAGTAAATACTGACTCAGTTTTCTCTATCCACCTGACCAAGTAGACTGTCACAACTCACCATTTCAGGTCATTTCCCGAACTTTGGAAAAACACTATTCATCAAAACACTATTCATCAGTTTACTATTCATCATTTTTTGTGTCAGTTTGACATTCCGAGAAACATTTGAGAAATTTACTATTCACTGAACACTATTCATTTCCGGAAAAGTTTTCACTATTCACTTGCATTGCACATTTCATCGTAAATTTAGTTTACGGGTATTCAAATTCGCGTAACCGGATTGGTTTAGGTGCGAATTTATTTCATTAGTGCTAAGGACACTGCATACGGACTAGAGACAGTCTGCATATAATCATAACAACATATTCATGTTATACCACTCTTAGGATTTTCAAATTTATATATTTGATACATTTAACGTTTTTACGTATAAGTATTTATAGTGAACGTTAACACCCGGTTTATACACGACGAATATATCTAAATATTCCCACAATGGTCCTGACATATTTTTATATCCATTTTATCATCATAAAAGTTATAACATTCATTTACCCAGTATTTTGGAAATTTATTTTATTTATAACGTGAGCTTATGAATATTACGACGGTTTTCGTGAAAACTAAACAATAATCACCCGAACACTCAGTAATTGTACCCAACATATTTTTAACATTTTTACAACTTTATTTTGTCCCGGTTAACTTTGTTAACATTTATTTCTATTAAATTTATTTCATTACCCAGTTTTTCCTTGCATAGTTTCATCATTTGACCTCGAGTTTGGTCACCTGCCTTAGTCTTTCTAAACGTCTTAGTATCTGTGAAGGACATAGTATTAGTATAACTGAGCTGAGTATTTCAAAATTCATGGAACCTCGGTGGAATATAGACTGGTCATTTATATTCAACCCGGGATAGTAGGACATAGGCTGACCACCTATATCCGACTCAGAAATGAATTTTGCAACACTGAGAATAGTTATAATGATATTTTGTCTGGATTGTGTGTAAGCAATTCCAAAGCCGAGCCAATCTTTCAAAAGACCTTTTTCAAGGATGTTGAATCCAGACCTTGATTTTAGCTTGGTTCTAGTGACTGTTCTTGTTTGATTGGGTTGCGAAAATCAAGCTAAAAGTTAAAGTCATCACTCAAACCGATTTAGCCTAATCTCATGACAGTTTTTGTTTGATGAGTTGTGAGATTAAGTGAAAATCGGTTACCTAAAGGATTAACCTAAAGGAGGTCTTTTGAGGACTATGCTCGGGATTGGGAAGGTTTGCCTCATCAAGTCTGACCACGAGAACGTCCCTAGTTGGATAGGAAACCCACATACATAAGCTTTGACACATTTTCTTAAACACACACTTAACTGATTAACATTAACTGAACTTCGGGACAAAGTTCCTTTTAGAGGGGAAGACTGTCACAACTCACCATTTCAGGTCATTTCCCGAACTTTGGGAAAACACTATTCATCAAACACTATTCATCAAAACACTATTCATCAGTTTACTATTCATCATTTTTTGTGTCAGTTTGACATTCCGAGAAACATTTGAGAAATTTACTATTCACTGAACACTATTCATTTCCGGAAAAGTTTTCACTATTCACTTGCATTGCACATTTCATCGTAAATTTAGTTTACGGGTATTCAAATTTGCGTAACCGGATTGGTTTAGGTGCGAATTTATTTCATTAGTGCTAAGGACACTGCATACGGACTAGAGACAGTCTGCATATCATCATAACAGCATATTCATGTTATACCACTCTTAGGATTTTCAAATTTATATATTTGATACATTTAACGTTTTTACGTATATGTATTTATAGTGAACGTTAACACCCGGTTTATACACGACGAATATATCTAAATATTCCCACAATGGTCCTGACATATTTTTATATCCATTTTATCATCATAAAAGTTATAACATTCATTTACCTAGTATTTTGGAAATTTATTTTATTTATAACGTGAGCTTATGAATATTACGACGGTTTTCGTGAAAACTAAACAATAATCACCCGAACACTCAGTAATTGTACCCAACATATTTTTAACATTTTTACAACTTTATTTTGTCCCGGTTAACTTTGTTAGCATTTATTTCTATTAAATTTATTTCATTACCCAGTTTTTCCTTGCATAGTTTCATCATTTGACCTCGAGTTTGGTCACCTGCCTTAGTCTTTCTAAACGTCTTAGTATCTGTGAAGGACATAGTATTAGTATAACTGAGCTGAGTATTTCAAAATTCATGGAACCTCGGTGGAATATAGACTGGTCATTTATATTCAACCCGGGATAGTAGGACATAGGCTGACCACCTATATCCGACTCAGAAATGAATTTTGCAACACTGAGAATAGTTATAATGATATTTTGTCTGGATTGTGTGTAAGCAATTCCAAAGCCGAGCCAATCTTTCAAAAGACCTTTTTCAAGGATGTTGAATCCAGACCTTGATTTTAGCTTGGTTCTAGTGACTGTTCTTGTTTGATTGGGTTGCGAAAATCAAGCTAAAAGTTAAAGTCATCACTCAAACCGATTTAGCCTAATCTCATGACAGTTTTTGTTTGATGAGTTGTGAGATTAAGTGAAAATCGGTTACCTAAAGGATTAACCTAAAGGAGGTCTTTTGAGGACTATGCTCGGGATTGGGAAGGTTTGCCTCATCAAGTCTGACCACGAGAACGTCCCTAGTTGGATAGGAAACCCACATACATAAGCTTTGACACATTTTCTTAAACACACACTTAACTGATTAACATTAACTGAACTTCGGGACAAAGTTCCTTTTAGAGGGGAAGACTGTCACAACTCACCATTTCAGGTCATTTCCCGAACTTTGGGAAAACACTATTCATCAAACACTATTCATCAAAACACTATTCATCAGTTTACTATTCATCATTTTTTGTATCAGTTTGACATTCCGAGAAACATTTGAGAAATTTACTATTCACTGAACACTATTCATTTCCGGAAAAGTTTTCACTATTCACTTGCATTGCACATTTCATCGTAAATTTAGTTTACGGGTATTCAAATTCGCGTAACCGGATTGGTTTAGGTGCGAATTTATTTCATTAGTGCTAAGGACACTGCATACGGACTAGAGACAGTCTGCATATCATCATAACAGCATATTCATGTTATACCACTCTTAGGATTTTCAAATTTATATATTTGATACATTTAACGTTTTTACGTATATGTATTTATAGTGAACGTTAACACCCGGTTTATACACGACGAATATATCTAAATATTTCCACAATGGTCCTGACATATTTCTATATCCATTTTATCATCATAAAAGTTATAACATTCATTTACCTAGTATTTTGGAAATTTATTTTATTTATAACGTGAGCTTATGAATATTACGACGGTTTTCGTGAAAACTAAACAATAATCACCCGAACACTCAGTAATTGTACCCAACATATTTTTAACATTTTTACAACTTTATTTTGTCCCGGTTAACTTTGTTAGCATTTATTTCTATTAAATTTATTTCATTACCCAGTTTTTCCTTGCATAGTTTCATCATTTGACCTCGAGTTTGGTCACCTGCCTTAGTCTTTCTAAACGTCTTAGTATCTGTGAAGGACATAGTATTAGTATAACTGAGCTGAGTATTTCAAAATTCATGGAACCTCGGTGGAATATAGACTGGTCATTTATATTCAACCCGGGATAGTAGGACATAGGCTGACCACCTATATCCGACTCAGAAATGAATTTTGCAACACTGAGAATAGTTATAATGATATTTTGTCTGGATTGTGTGTAAGCAATTCCAAAGCCGAGCCAATCTTTCAAAAGACCTTTTTCAAGGATGTTGAATCCAGACCTTGATTTTTAGCTTGGTTCTAGTGACTGTTCTTGTTTGATTGGGTTGCGAAAATCAAGCTAAAAGTTAAAGTCATCACTCAAACCGATTTAGCCTAATCTCATGACAGTTCTTGTTTGATGAGTTGTGAGATTAAGTGAAAATCGGTTACCTAAAGGAGGTCTTTTGAGGACTATGCTCGGGATTGGGAAGGTTTGCCTCATCAAGTCTGACCACGAGAACGTCCCTAGTTGGATAGGAAACCCACATACATAAGCTTTGACACATTTTCTTAAACACACACTTAACTGATTAACATTAACTGAACTTCGGGACGAAGTTCCTTTTAGAGGGGAAGACTGTCACAACTCACCATTTCAGGTCATTTCCCGAACTTTGGGAAAACACTATTCATCAAACACTATTCATCAAAACACTATTCATCAGTTTACTATTCATCATTTTTTGTGTCAGTTTGACATTCCGAGAAACATTTGAGAAATTTACTATTCACTGAACACTATTCAGTTCCGGAAAAGTTTTCACTATTCACTTGCATTGCACATTTCATCGTAAATTTAGTTTACGGGTATTCAAATTCGCGTAACCGGATTGGTTTAGGTGCGAATTTATTTCATTAGTGCTAAGGACACTGCATACGGACTAGAGACAGTCTGCATATCATCATAACAGCATATTCATGTTATACCACTCTTAGGATTTTCAAATTTATATATTTGTTACATTTAACGTTTTTACGTATAAGTATTTATAGTGAACGTTAACACCCGGTTTATACACGACGAATATATCTAAATATTCCCACAATGGTCCTGACATATTTTTATATCCATTTTATCATCATAAAAGTTATAACATTCATTTACCCAGTATTTTGGAAATTTATTTTATTTATAACGTGAGCTTATGAATATTACGACGGTTTTCATGAAAACTAAACAATAATCACCCGAACACTCAGTAATTGTACCCAACATATTTTTAACATTTTTACAACTTTATTTTGTCCCGGTTAACTTTGTTAACATTTATTTCTATTAAACCCGGTACCCGATTGTAACTAATAACTCATATTTACACATAACCTTACACTAATTTCCTAATTAAATCAAAACTACCCAACCCCCCCCCCCCCCTAGCCTCACCATGACCGGCCTCATAAGTCCTCTCCTAGGCAAAATGCACAAAGTTTCCTAACCTAAGGCATTTATGTATGCTTATAATACATTATACTTAACTACTTAATTACATAAACCATTATAACAAAACATACATACATTTCAAAGATCAAAAAGTGCTCATTTCTCTTCTCCATCACCATAACCACGACCCAACACCAATATCCATGATCAAGCCATTATTTTTCTTAGTACAAAGCATCAAAGTTGTTCATTTCATCATCCTAATCAAGAATCATACCACAAAAACACAAGTAATCCAAGGTTTCTCATCATCTAATCACCTATTATTTCAAAGTGAGTATTCAAAATTATTTTCATGTTTTCATCTAATTAACATATGTATCTTATGGTATTCATGCTTAATTTCATGCACAAACTAGTTATACCACTTTATTTTTGTATACTTTTTAACATACAAACCCTAGATTGTGATTTAGGTGTTTCTTTGTTAAATTAACTTGATTACTAGTCATTAGAAACCCATGGCACCCTAAGAAGGTGTATGGTAGGATTAGTATAGATTTGTGGTGTTTGCAAGAGATTTGGTTGAAGTAGAAACTAGTTTTGAACATGAAAAATGGGTTTGTAACAACTATATATACCTACTGTCCCGTTTTGGTAAATTCTGGAAAATCAGTAAATACAAAGGAGACTTTGGCAAAAATTTTAGAAAATACTTTCAAAAACGAATCCGTAGGCGAAAGAACGGATTAAAAAGAGTTTATAACGAAGAAGTTATGATTTTTGCAAGTTTATTGACGAAAACTATATTTTCTGAAAAATTGTTGTTGTTGGACGTTTTTCGTCAGACAAAACGAGACTTTAGACGTAACCCGGAGGAGTCAAGCTTTCCAAAATATATTATTACATACTAAGGCGTAACTGTGCATATAAAGAACAAGTAAAACGGCTTATAACGACAAAGATATTCACGTTTGAATATCGGCAAAACTCATTTCATTTTGACAGCTTTTGGAAATATAACGCTAAAACTACGTAGTAACTCTAAATTTCTGAAAATAATACCAAATACCCAATTTTATAACTAATGAAGTATTAGTTATTACAAGTATATTTTTATCACTACAAGGCGTTATTTCAAGGATTTCAAACCGAGGATTTCAACACTAACAATTGGTACATACGATATATATATATATATATAAGTATATATATTGCAACTAGTTTTATTTCTCTAATAGCCATATTTTTCCTAAGTCTTGGAATATATATTTTTGATAACAACAAGTGTTTTTCAAATAGTAGAGTGGTATAGGAAACATGTGCATGGACATTCATAACATCATTTGGTGATCTAAATTAGATCGTTCATCATTCATATTAGGTTGCGGTTAGAGATCGAACCTCATTTCTGTGTATACACTTTTGTCATCGTAGCTGTTGCATCAGGTGAGTCATAGCCCCTACTCTTTCTATACTTGTTTTAACTCTTTGGGGGAGATACATGCTCAACTACTTGCTTACTTGTACAGATACTCAAAACATTTATACTTGATTACATTTATACTTGATTTCATTTATACTTGATAACACTTATACTTGATTGCATTATACTTGATTTCATACATACATGATTGATACATGCACACATACTTACTTGATACTTGAAACATTTAAACTTTTATACTTTGGGAAATGGCACCCAGTAATCATACATACATGATTGTGAAACTTCTAGTGGCTCCAAATTAAGTTGTTGGATGACCATTGAGACATACATACAAACGTGAGGTCTTCGGAGATGAAGTGTAGACTCACAACTAATTGCTTAACTGTTGTGATGAACTTATACATGTTTTACTCATACTATATATGTTAGCAGTGGGTTGTGAACACACAGGTTACAAGTCTCTTATGGCGGGACTTGCAACTGAGTGGATTTACGATGCCTTTGCTGGGAAATCTTCATTCATATGCATAACATTCTTTTTCACAAGACTCTATGAACTCGCCAACCATTGTGTTGACACTTTAGCATGTATTTTCAGGTTTTAACCAATGGCACGCTACAGGAGGTTTTGGCTGGGCATGGCATGGTTATAGAAGACTCTGATTATTCATATGGGACCATTTTAAACTATTTTAAGGGCCTACTTCCGCACTACTTTTAACAATGTAAATTCAACATTTTTGATTAAACTATTTTATTCTAAATGATTCAAGTGGAAACCATTTTTGAACATGTGTTGTAATACCAATTGAGTTACACCCCAGCTACATGTATGCTTCCGCTGGACCCGATTTTGGGGGTGTGACATAGACCACTCCTTCAGTTCCGCCAAACTCAATGAGTCTACAGATTCGGAACTCCTTGTAGTTACACCCAGTAGTACGAACAGGTGGAAAGGTTCCAGCTGAGTTGTTGGAGTGATTTGACTCAGCTAGTAGTTCAGCAACACGTTGTTCCACAAGTTGATTGATCATAGCTTGATCCACAGTAGGTGCATTCGGTGGAATATGACCATTGTCTCCCTGAACATCAACATTTTGATTCCTGTTATTGCGGTTGGTGGTGTCCAGGTTGTCGGGAGTAGGGGTCTCAACATTTCGTGTAGGACGGCGTCCTCGGCGACCAGGGGTAGTCATTACAGGACAAGTTCGGGTAGCTCTGACAGGGTTTCGTCGTGGGGCCTGACGAAGCGAAAAGTGTACCGCTTTTGGGGGGTCATTTAAGGCCAAAGTCGAGATTATTTGATCAAATATTGCCATAAATCATTCCTTTTGTCATTTTAGGTACTTTTGAGAGGAAATTTGCAAAAGGAAGCATTTTGGATGTTTTTGGAGCGAAAAAGTGAAGAAAAGGACAAAGTCTCCAAAATATGCTGGAAACAGTACCTGACGGCGTCAAGAATTGCTCTTGACAGCGTCACGACTTGGAAAGGGTTGGATGAATAAAATACACTTGACGATCCAAAAGGTTTTTGAAGGAGTTCGTGACGGCGTCACCCTTTAAGGTGATCAAGGCCGTCACGTGTAAATGCAAAGAGAGATGGCCATCAGGATTAAAGAGTGACAGCGTCACGTGTTAATGGAGATAGGCCATCACGTGTTAAATTAAAGAGTGATGGCGCAGAAGACTTCCTGAAGTGGTCACGTAGGTCATCAAGTGTTAACTAGTCACAACTTGCGCGCGCGGTAGCTGTTATTGTTTTGGCCATAACTTTTGCATACGAACTCGGATTTAGGTGATTCAAAAGGGTTTCAATAACTCCAAAAACATCTTGTATTGGTTTGTTGATTCTATCTTAATTATGTTTTCCATTATCATTGTTGTTTGCTCTTCTTTGATGATATTTTGCTAATTCACCTTGTGTCTACTTATGATTGTGTGAAACTTGTATATAATTGATTAGATCTTATTGATTCCTTGTTGATATTTGTATCCATCTTCATCAATTAGGGTGTGACACTTCGATAGGTCTAATTGGTTTAGCTTATAATTCTTGTTTCCTATTGTCTCTTGTTTAATTGAATGATATCGATGTTAGGCTTAAGAAAACTGGCAGACTTCCAATTGGTAACATGCTTGAACGTCGTAAGAAACATGAATTGGATGTGTACTACGATTATTTGGTTATATTTAATGCATAAGTGACTTCCAAGGATACCATGTTAGGAGCTTTTAGTCGGCTCGACATAGGATTGAGGTAGAAGCTTATAGAGTTAGGGAAGATCATACACGACCCTACGAATGGTATTAAGGAATATAACCCGTCAATTAAAAAAACGTGTGACAATTCAATAGGTAGAATTGGATAGCTAGCAAGGGGTAATACATCATAGGTAGACATGCTTCACTTCCCTTGTAGAACCCTAGTTTACTTTTCTTGCACATTAGTTTAATTGGTAGTTTTTGGGTTAGTTGATTAGCAATTAATTCCGCCCACTCCTTCCAAAACCAAGATTTTTACTTGCTTTCATTTAAAATGTAAAAATACAAAAAGAATCATCCCTCACCTCTAGACCTAGTTAGATTAATTTCAATCCTAATGAACACTATTCTTTGAGTTGAACGATCAATTCCCCGGTACTTGTCACTATACTATACTACAACGAACAGGTACACTGCCTGGTGGGGACTGCAAGCTTCTCAAGATCTCTTGACAGGTAAAACCTTTTGCGAGGGTGCAATTCCACGCATCAGGGCCATTGATCTGAAACACAATACAAGGTTTATAAGTCTCCGATAGTATTTATCATACGCTCAACAAGAATTGGATAGATGGAGCCAAGACATCGATAGAATATCAACAATACACCACAAGATATCAATCAAACAAATAGGAACGCAATTTCCATAAACATCCAAAACCACATAACATCATGCAAAATAACCGTCATCCATACAAGTAGCGATCAATACATCGTTCCAACTACCAAAGACATAAAGGATACTAATCGTTCCAAACGAGACGAACATACAACTGAAATACACAAAAGATAGGATAACTAGCTTTTCTAACCAAGCATTCCCTGGTTTAGAAAGCAACATAACAACATAATCCAAAACTATATAGCCACCATGCTGGCGTAGACTCCTCAACTCAGATCTCAGACCCTCCAACTCTCTCCATAACGATCCCAACTCAACACTGTGAGTATCACTGTCCCTCTTGAGGTTTGCAACCTCCTTCTCCAACTCCGTGTTCCTCTGCCACAGCTTGCGATCCACCTCGCGAGCCGTGATGAAACCTCTCTACAGACTCTCCATATGCTCATGCACCTCCATCATACCTCTCCTAATAGCTGTAGTCCTGCCCACAACTGTAGCCATATCAACCCTCAGCTCACCAATAAACTTAGCAATAACCATCTCAATTCGATCTGCCAACTGCGAGATCTTCTCAGCTGAGCCCAAATCTTATCAGTCTCACCAAGATCCGCAGGCTCAACAGATATCTCAGATGGCGTGTCCGACGCCACGAGACTACCAGGTGGAGAATCGAGTAAAAACGGATGATCAGGTGAAACTGGCTCTAGCTGATGTATCGGAGAATCGGGCTTCGCAGAATGAGCTGAATGTGCCGGGCTGTGAGCTGGAAAACCATCATCATTAGGGATCTCCTCCTCCTGAGGATCATCCTCCTCCTCACCCTCCTGTGGGTCATCATCCCTCTGCTCACTCTCCTAAGGGTCATCAGCCTCCTCCTCACCCTCGTACTCCTCCTCCTCATCCGAGGGGTACTCCATCAATCGTCGCCTCCGAACAGGTGAACTGTTAGGTGATCTAGGATGAAGACGGAATGATGTGGGTGGTGCATCTGACAGAAGAGCGTGAGCATCAAAGTGCATGGGTGGTGATGAAGGGCGAAAATACATACGTGCCGTAGCTCGGTGGGCGAAACGTGGAGCCACACGAGCTAAAGCCTGGTGAAGTGTGAGCTGTCTCGAAGTACCAGGAAGCCCCAAAGAAGATGAGGGTCCCTGAGAAGTAGGTGAAGCTGGTGGTGCGGGAGAAATTGCTGTCGATAATGAAGTAGCTGAATGCATGGCCATCCTGTAAGGATCATCAGGAGCCATAGTGATCTGTGCTAGGCGGTGTGGGCCAGCAAGAAGATCCTCAGTAACATCGAACCAATAGGAGGCCATGGTCTGTGACAACGGCGTAGGGTAGGTGTAAGTGTTTCAAAATAAATAAATCGCGAAACTCACATATCGTACTAAAATCATCATATAACTTCAATCATATCATTTCCAAGAAAGATTTTTCAAATACCGCATTACTAAAACATTTCTAAAACAAATAAGTCGTGTAAGTTTCCAAACGCCATCATATCATATAATCATCATACCCATAATTTCCAAATCATCTCAAAATCTCATATCATATCATTATCTCATAATATCTCAATCATAATCTAAGATGCTTCGGCTTGGCGGGCTGTCGGGCATTGGTCGAGGATCATTTTCTATAAAAATCGGTTATAGTTTAGGTGTTTATTACCTAGTTCTCTATAACCTTGGCTCTGATACCAATCTGTAACACCCCCAAAATTTGGTACAGCGGAAGACTAATCAAGTTTTCGGGGTGCTACGGGGATTGGTATCCATCATAAGTCATAAAGAAACGAGATAAAATAAACATAAGTAAAAACAAAACCAACTAGGGTTTTAAAGTTTACATTCATCCCAAATATCCAAAGTAAGGCCCAAAATAAGTTAAACACAGGTCCACAATAAAATATCAGAGTTCGAAAATAGATCCTTTAACCAGATTGCCATGCCAAGCCTTCCAAACACAAGCATCCCAAGCCATCACTTAATTACCTGAGAAAACGCGCTAAAAGTTAGCTTTCGCTGGTGATATCATAGGTTTAAATTCTTAATTCAATCAAGTGGACATATACGCAAAACGCTTGCTAGCTAGACTAGGCCTCTAATCACTAAACCAAACCTATAGGAGCACACTATAGTCCAAAACCAATCAGATCAATATGCATTCGCAAGGATGCGACATGCCCAACATTCGTAAGGATACGACATGTTCTTGCCTTCTTAAGGATTCGACATGCGCTACAACCTACCTAGTTCTATAAGCATAACAAGTTTTAAATAAACAGCAATAATAGTCCACATAAAACAATTTGCATGTTTCTCACCCCAAGTATTGAAAACAATATTCAAAAGTAAAAGTGGGGCTATGACTCACCTCAAGTCCAGATATTAGCTCAAAAACCGGTAGAATCAAGAAGTATGGCAACTCAAATGACGGCAACTACGGACTCGGCACTTCCTAAAAATATAAACTCTTCTCAGAAACATTTCCTCAAAATCAAATATTCCAAATTCCGAACGTATTTCTTTTTATTTTCCAAAATCCGTTTCTCATATTTGGTTTGGCGTTTGGTATCCATGTGGGTGGAAGGTCGACTCAACACAAGCCAGGAAACACACAAAAAGAAATAATAACGATCTACAGGTCTAATGTTGGCCCAATATATTATTTAAATAAATCGTCGAAGTTTATCAAGTTCGTCAACTCGCTAATCCTCCACAACTTATTTACCTAATATATTATTCCAAAATCATACCAAGTCCTAAATCACATAGCACGTATATTACTATATGGTAAGTTTTAAAGTCTAATAAGTTTCCTAAATATATCGTCAAACTTACTGAATTCGTCAATTCGGTAAACCTCACAAAATATTTAGTAGCTTATTATTCCGTACTCCTACCACAACCTAAAGGCGTCGTAGGATACAATACCCGTTAATAAACCCTTTTTATATAACTAAATAAGTCCCATTTAATCCATCGATTAAATAAGTTAAATAGTTATATGAAAAAGTCTATTAACGTCACACATCCGTGACAAACACAAAAAGTCAACAATTAATAAAATGGCCAACTTGGATTCAAGTGCCCTCAAATCTCTTATAACTCGTAAGTTCTCGTTTTATTTTCCAAGAGTTTACTTTATTTCGTAAACAATCCACGTTATATTTATATTTCTAATTATACTAGTTTAATTATAATAAAGTTTCCGATAATATTTGACTATTTTCATAGTCTAACATATATCGTCAACGTTATTATTTTTATTACTCGTGATCTCCCATTTATTATATACGCACTTATATAAATATATATATGTTTAAACATTTATATATTTATATAAATGTTTATATAGATATATAAGTTATTACGAGTTTTTAGTTGTTTGTTTAATTATAAATTGTATCGAGTTATAAAAGATGAGTCACATGTCCGAGTCATCACTCTCGGCTCATTGTCCAAATCCAAAGTGTCAAGGCGTTTGCCGAAGTCAACTGTTGACTAGAAAGTCAACGTGACTCCAACTCGCACAACCACAATTCCAAAGTAATATGTCAATATCACAACTCCGTCATTCGTCCCATATCACAAACTACAACAATAGGGTCAGACTACGGCACCCGACTAACCTATCTCCGTCAAACTAATGCGACAGTCTCACAATCGGTCCCCATTCATCATATACTCGACAACACTTCGCCAAAATGCTCATATACCCATTGTCGAGACCACAAAGGGTCTCGACCCATCAAATAGTATACGGCTGAAACAAATAAACATGACAACAACAACATTAAAACAACCAAAAGAATGACATCAAACATACACAAGTTCCGGGTTGATTTACCAAGTCAAACCCATGCCATGAGTCCCACTTGGGTCTCGGCAAGACCACGAGTCAAGGTGACTCGAACCCATGACCAATTGGTCTCGGCATAAGCTCATCCGAGCACTCAAAAACTGCCCAAACGGACCCTCTTGGGTCGCGGAACACAAGAACAACAACAACATCAAAAGGTTATCAAATCCAAGCCAAAACCAAACTCCAAATACCAAACCCTCGCTACAAGTTTACTAGATCAAAACCATCAACAAAATAAGCCACAAGGCTCGAACCACATCAAGCCATTAGCTACGGTTCACGGTTTCACTCGACCTCCATGATAAACTCATCAAACCCGGATACCAAACCCATTATTATTAACAAAAATACCGTTTCCCATCAATATGTTTCGAAACCCAACAATAAAATCCGTGTATACACGGATTTGAACCCAAATCGTGGCACCTTTGGTGCAAAAACGTGACTACCTACCTTTTGACGACTCCAAAAATCAAGAATCTTTAAAACCCAATAGCATTAGTGGTGATGGTGGTGTTTTAGGTGGCAGTGATGATCAAACGAGGGGGTTAGGGGTGCTTCTATCGCGCGTGAGTTACACCAGAAGTAAGAGCACGTAAAGGTGGTTAAGATTGTGGTGATGGTTGGGTTGTAGGGGTGGCGGTGTGATGGTGGTGGCTGCCGGAGTGGAGCGGCGGCTAGGGTTAAATAGAGAGAGAGAGAGAGAGAGAGAGAGAGAGAGAGAGAGAGAGAGAGAGAGAGAGAGAGAGAGAGAGAGAGAGAGATGAGAATGATGAAGATGGTGAGGGTGTTGTGTTTTGTGTGTGTTAAGGCCGGTCCACAAGGACCAATTTACTCTTTATTATTATTATTTTTTCTTTTCTTTTATACAATAATAATAATAATAATAATAATAATAATAATAATAATAATAATAATAATAATAATAATAATAATAATAATAATAATAATAATAGTGAGAGGGGAGTGGCTAGTTAAGTAAACATAAGGACCAATTCCGTAACTTTTTAAAATATCCCCACACCCTCAACTCGAACTCGTTCCCAGTATTTTAAAATTCCACGATACATTCATTTAATATATAAACCAAACCGTAAATCAAAATTTTAAACGTGTTAGGTTATTCCTAGTGCCGGAGTCAACGTAGTGCCTAAAAGACGTCAAAATCAATAAATCATGACATAAATTTCAAATCAAAACAATAATTCAAATTTAATTCCACATAAACTTCATAATTTAAAACCACGGTTTAAATTTTACAATCCGTTGCGAGTAAAATTCCAAACATTTAATTATCATCAAACTTTAACTTAATGCGGGTTTTAAAATGTTTCCCTCAATTGCTAGTTGTCACAATATATATAACTAAAATTTAATTTCATTAATAAAAGACACATTACAAAATATTTATACGTCCTTAAATATATGAGTTTTGCTAACGACAACCTTTAGGGCAGTGGTTAATTTTATTTTTACTACAATTCATTGTAATGACTTGAATCATCCAATCACAATCAATTTTTTGTTGTGGTTCCATATTTTTCGGGATTGTGCCCATATTTTTCGGAATTATCAACCAATTATAATCATTCATTCATAACATGTAGGGGTGGAAACGAGCCGAGCCGCTCGTTAAAAGCTCGGGATCGGATCAGTGAAAAGCTCGAACGAGCCGAGCCTAAACGAGCTCGAGCCCGAGCTCGAGCCTAAATTAGAGCTCATTTAATAAACGAGCCCGAGCCCGAGCTTTTTAAATAAAGCTCGTTTAGGCTCGCGAGCCTAAACGAGCTTTATATATTAAGAAAAAAATCTAACACCAGCCCAACTTTATTAAACCAAATAAGCCCAACTTATGTTAAAAAAAAAAAAGCCCAACTTTATTAACCAAGTAAACCTAATATCAAGGATATATATATGAATCTATCCCTAGTAGTACCAACCCTAATCTCCTTGATCCAAAACTCACGCCCTCATCCTCTTATCTTCACCTGTATTTGCATTTGCAATAAAAAATAATAAATAAACAAATAAACAAAACCCACTTACCAAGCTTTTATCATAAAAAAAATTCGTCACTCTGTTTCTCTTGATGTAACCGAGTACAAACATACCCAAGACACTTGTTTTAAATTTAACTGAAGCAAGGCTTCAAGATCCGTTAAGGGTCTCGGGTAAGGTGTTTTTCTTTTTGTTTTCATTCAACAAAACAAAGATTGATTATAATAGATTTGTTACTAGTCATTTTTTAATTTCCAATATAAAAGATAAGTTTTAGTCATTTTTTAATTTTGGATATAAAGATAAGTTTGAACATTTCATAGATCGATGATGTTCTTTCTTTTTAGTATTTGTTTTACAGTTGTGTTTCATCACGATTTGTCCTCCTTCTCTTTTCTTATTTCGTTTAACAAAGACCAAGGATGATTTGACAAAAATCTGAGGTTGTAAAACGGTGTATGACTGTATGGTACCAAGTTTGTATTTTAACTAGCTCATTAACGAGCTCAAAACAAATAAACGAGCTCTTCGACACATCACAAACGAGCCGAGCCTGAGCCGAGCTCGAGCCTTATAAATCATATCACGAGCCGAGCTCGAGCTCAAATATTAAGGCTCGAACCGAGCCGAGCTCGAGCTCGAGCTTTGTAAAATATAAACGAGCCGAGCTCGAGCTTTGGCAGGCTCGGGCTCGGCTCGGCTCGTTTCCACCCCTAATAACATGTAATAAAATATATCTTGTTAACCACAGCTTTAAGGGTTGTAGTTAGCAAAACCCTATATACCTAATTTTTAAGACATAATAAAATATTCAATTTTTTTGGCTTATTAGGATTTAGAATAATAGAACTTTTTTGGTTAATGGGCTTTGAATTGTTTTTAGCAAATAATGAGCTTGTATTACTACGTGTAACTGAAACTTTGGAAGTATAAAAAGTAAAAAATAGGGTATTCTATCAGCCGTCACAGCCATCTTCTTCCTCTCTCTCTTTTTCTCACATTTCTCACAGTAGCAAAGAAAATACTCGTATAATATGAAGGTAACTCAATAAATGAACACAAGACACACAAACACATAAACACAAAACCAAAAAAAGATAGAAAAAAGGTCCCATCGCGTGGGCTGGTGGTGGTGGCGCGAGAGGCTAACAACCGAGGTCCGATATGATTTGTGGCGCTGTCAGTTGGTGCCGTCAGCTATGGCTTGAGCCGTCAGCTATGGCTTGAGCCATCAGCCATTGTACCCAGGGCTTTTAGAGGGTTAGAGCACAGGGAGCAATAACTCACGTTAACATCATTTTCTCCGTCACGTTAGTGTCACATCATTTTAACACCAAATAACATAACATCAAAAAATACACTGTAATCATAACACCAAATAACACCACTTTTTGAGACTCACTTAAAAACAAACAAATAAACAAACAAATACACTAACTTGGCATAACTTAGACATAACATGGGATGAGGTATCATAACTTGGATCCAAATTATGTTATAACTTGAGTTGCTGCAGCAATGTAGCCATCAACGCCAGCCTAACTTGGAGATGCTCGGAGTAGAAATAACGCCATAACGGCGTTAAAAATTAGCCACCTAGGACGAATTTGCGTTGCTACGTTATTACTCCTTGTGCTCTTATAGAGCTCGGTTGGGGAAGTATTGATCCACCAAAAGCACCAACAACAGACGAACGACATATTATACTTTACTAATTATCATTAATGACATTCTCGTGTTATTTGTACACTATGTGAGTGCAATCACTAACTTCATTCGTCTCATTTGGTTATATTTATTATTATTATTATTATTATTATTATTTTTTTGTGAGTGAGTATTTTTGGTAGGGTAATTTGTGGTATCAATAAAATGTTATAGGATTTTTTGGTAGGGGTATTTTAGTTGTTAGTGTATTATTGGGAGTCTGATGAGTTGTCGTTGAGGTGACAGACGAATGAGATGTTAGTCGTTCTCCCAGCACCTTGCACACTTAGGCTGTGTTTGACAAAGGGCTTATAAGGGCTTACAGGGGATTGAGCTATTAAAATAAGTTGGCTAATAAAATAAGTCTCGTTTGTCATTGGGCTTATGAAATGACTTATAAAATAAGTCGGCTAAAAACTTTAGCCCCATAAAAGAGGCTAAAAACTTTAACCCGGGGCTTTTGAAGAATAAATTTCTTATTTACCGACAAAAATATCTAACATATACAAAAACTCATTTAATTATTTTCTTTTTAGTAATTTTACAATAATAAGCCCCAATCACAGCCCACTTGCCAAACAAATTTATAAAAATACAAATTTTAATTTCGGCTTATAATATACGCCCCAACCTCAACCCATTTTGCCAAACATACCCTTAGTATTTTCTTGTTCTTTATGTTTCTTTGATTAAAAATATACGGAGTACTTATATGTTTTGTTTTTCATTTGTTAGATATTAGAGTAACCGTCAAGTTGGTTTTTCACTTCTTCTTTAAATTTATCATTAAACATTCGTAGTAGTAACTAGTAGAGTAAATTACATAGATGGTCCCTGTGGTTTGCTCAAAGTTTCACTCACAGTCCCTCAAACTTTTTTGTTGCACAGATAGTCCCTATCTTTGAAAAGAATAACACTCATAGTCCCTCCACTTAACTGAGGTTAGTGACTTCCGTTATCTTTTGCATCGTTAGTCCTTTTTTTGCATCGTTAGTCCTTTTTTGTTAAATATCATTGCATCGTTAGTCCTTTATAATAACGGCCGTTTATAATTTGAAAAAATCAAAAAAAAAATAGAAAAAAAATTAGAAAAAATTGAAAAAAAAAAATTTCGAACAAAAAAATATTAAAAAAAAATTGAAAAAAAAAATTCGAACAAAATTTTTTTTTTTTTTTTTTTGAAATTTGATTTTTTTTAGAAATTTCGAACAAAAAAAAATTTAGAAATTTTTTTTAGAAAAAAAATTTGAAAAAATTTTGAAAAAATTGAAAAAAAAAAAAATTCGAACAAACTTTTTTTTTTTTGAAAATTGATTTTTTTTAGAAATTTCGAACAAAAAAAAATTTTTAGAAATTTTTTTTAGAAAAAAAATTTGAAAAAATTGAAAAAAAATTTTGAAAAAATTGAAAAAAAAATTTCGAACAAAAAAATATTTTTATTTTTGAAATTTGATTTTTTTTTTTAGAAATTTCGAACAAAAAAAATTTTTTAGAAAAAAAAATTTTTGAAAAAATTTTTTAGAAATTGAATTTTTTTTTTTTTTTTTTTTTTTTAGAAAAAAAATTTTGAAAAAATTGAAAAAAAAATTTGAAAAAATTGAAAAAAAAAATTCGAACAAAACTTTTTTTGTTCGAATTTTTTTTTTCAATTTTTTCAAAATTTTTTTTCTAAAAAATAAAAAAAAAATAGAAAAAAAATCAAAAAAAATTTATAAAAAAATCAAAAAAAAAATATTTTTGATTTTATTTTCAATTTTTTCAAAAAAAAAAATATTTTTTTTCGAAAATTTTTCTAAAAAAAAATTCAAAAAAAAAAATATTTTTTTTTCAAAAATTTTTGTTCGAAATTTCTAAAAAAAAAATCAAATTTCAAAAAAAATATTTTTTTGTTCGAAATTTTTTTTTCAATTTTTTCAATTTTTTTTATAATATTTTTTTGTTCGAAATTATTTTTTTCAATTTTTTCAAATTTTTTCTATTTTTTTTTTAATTTTTTGTTCGAAATTATTTTTTTCAATTTTTTCAAAATTTTTTTCTAAAAAAAACTTCTAAATTTTTTTTTTGTTCGAAATTTCTAAAAAAAAAATCAAATTTCAAAAAAAAAAAAAATTTTGTTCGAATTTTTTTTTTAAATTTTTAAATTTTTTTTTTAATATTTTTTCGTTCGAATTTTTTTTTTTCAATTTTTTCTAATTTTTTTTCTTTTTTTTTTTGATTTTTTCAAATTATAAACGACCGTTATTATAAAGGACTAACGATGCAATGATATTTAACAAAAAAGGACTAACGATGCAAAAAAAGGACTAACGATGCAAAAGATAACGGAAGTCACTAACCCCAGTTAAGTGGAGGGACTATGAGTGTTATTCTTTTCAAAGATAGGGACTATCCGTGCAACAAAAAAGTTTGAGGGACTGTGAGTGAAACTTTGAGCAAACCACAGGGACCATCTATGTAATTTACTCTAACTAGTAAGTAGTAACCATCAAATCAAACTCAAAACCAACATCACCACTTAGTTGTCCAGACAACCAAATGGGGCTCAAAACTGGTTCAAACGCGTAAAAAGGAAGGGTGCTCTTCTCCTTTATTACATCGGTCTAATGTTATTTATCACTTCTATTATATAAAATATAACTTTAAAACCAAGGTTTGTTACAAATGTTGTATGGTTGTGACTAATTTAAAATCAACATAATTCTGGCTTAACGACATCCATGTGTATTTAAGCATTCATGCCGTCAAATACAAAAGTGAAGAGTAGATAAATTCTCATACAAACACTAAGACACACACAAAAGCTACAATAACTCGTAAATGAACTTGTATAATTTAAGAGTTCTCAAGTATCACAAGCCAACAACGCTTGGTCCGCGTGACCGTTAATAAGGATTGATTAGATCATGAATTTCTGGACATCCTAATTATTTTCCCTTAAAATGAAGCCACAATATGTTGAAAGTTATGATTTCAGGTGATACCATAATTTTTTTTTTTTTTTTTTTTTTTTTTTTTTTTTTTTTAACAATGATATCATAAGCCGCCGGGCAAAAGAAAGATCAAGGAAATCAAGAAACAACATCCAAAGCAAAGAGCTTAAAGCACAAGCCTTTTTTTTTTTTTTTTTTTCAATGAACAAAGATAACAAAACTAAACTAAGTCACTGCATCTGAATGTTGAATCCATGAATTCCACTAGGACAGTCTGCTTGGAGCACGATTAGAGATCCATAAAAGAGATTGTCGCTGAACTGCAAGGAACATATCATCATGACGGGCAGAGATGGCCAATACATGTTGCATGAATGATTTTGTTCCTCCAAGCCCAAACATACCAAATTAAAGTCATATAAACGGCATGAAAGATTTTAGACTTTCTCTTATTGAGAGAAAAATCTGAGACTATCATCCAAGGAATGATGAAATGTAGGTGGAGCCTTCAACCAACTCCAAATATTCAACCATATAATCTTGATTTTTGGGCATGAGTAAAAGCAGTGATCACGAGTTTCAAAATTATCATCATAGAAAACATAAGAAGGATCATGAAATTTGTATGCCTCGTCGAGATAGATTAGACCTGGTGGGAAGCCGATCTAAGAAAACCAGCTAAACACATATGTTTACTTTAAGAGGAACCCATGAATTTCATGAAAAAACTTGATCCATGGTATTGACATGACAAGCAAGAATCTTCTTATCAATAGTTTTCAAGAGAGATCTCACTGTAAAAGCACGTGAGTGTTCTAAAGACCAAACCCAACTATCATCTTGAGAAGGGGTTAAGACAAGCCCGTTTTTATAAGCGAAGAAACCTCCCCATCAGATCTGCCATAGGGTTTGTCGATGCCAAGCCTAATTGGCCTGCCAAAACCCATCTACAAAGACCCATCTATCCGAAACTAAGCAAGATTTATTCGTCTCTAGAGCAAATAGCCAAGGAAAACGACATCTTAAAGGGCAACACTCACTGATCCAGTTGTCATACCTGAAGGACGTTTTGTTTCTATTGTATATTTTCTTAACCATAAGGTTATTAAACGAGGGATCTAAATGTTCAAGGTTCAAACAACAGTCTACAATGTTTCTTTAAGGGCCTCTTTTAGAAGCTGATTGAGGCAAAAGCAGTCAACTAAAGTCAACCACGGATGTGGTCAATATAGTCAAACTCCTTAGGCTCAATGCTCCGCGGAATATAGTGGTTTCCCCGGGTCGTTATGTCCCGACGAGGTGTGATGGTTATAAAACGGGTTTGTGATCGGGTGAATCTGGACGGGAAAGGGTTTGAGATTGATTAAACTAAGGAATATACGAAGAAATAGCTTAAATAAGCTATATGAACAAGACTGTAAAAGTAGAAAAACCAGAAACATTTGAAACCTAAAAACGCGGACGTTTACGTTTAAAATAACGTACACGTACGAAATAAAAAGTGAAAACTGAATTCTAAAAACCCCCAGGGGGTGAAAATGACTTTTTTACAAACTAAAAGATAAAATAAAATTTTTAGAAAAAGAAAATTAATTTTTACACTAATTATTTATTTATTATTAATTAAATACTATTTAATACTTATTATTAATATTTAAAACACTTAAATACAATATAATATTAATTAAATACTAGAAAAGTAAAAATAAAATTTCTAAAATTATAAAATAACTAAAAACTAATTTTAAAATTAAAAATAAGTATTTTTGTCTTTTTGTGATTTTTATATTAATTAATTATTAATTACCTAATTAAACTATTTTAAATTATAAAAAATAGCAAATGAACAGTAAAAATTCTAGAAAAATTCCTAAAATTATTTTATAACATATAAAAGCTAGGAAAAATATAAAAACTAGGTTTTGATTTATAAAAACTAATTATGCTATTTAATACTTAATATTAATTAATTATTAATAAAACTAAAATTAATTCTAATAAATACTAAATTAGAAAATAAAAATCTGAGAAAATTACTATAAATACTTTAATATAAGAGGAATTTAAGAAAAAAATAAAAAAGCTAAGTACTTAATAAAAATCTAAAAATGAAAAATAAAATTTAAATTATATTAAATAGAAACTATCACTTAAAAATAAATTGGTTTTTTCTTGGTTTTTCTTTTTGAAAACTAATTTACACCTAAAAACAACAAACTTTTGTAAAAACAAATTTTTTGTAAACTAAAAATAAGCACTTGAGAGCTTAAAAACCTTGACAGTTGACTTTGTTTGACCAAGGATGAAAATAAGCTAAAATCAGCTTGAGTAGGACCCACTATGGTAGATTCTGATCTAAATAAGTTACATGAACATGGTTAAGCAAGAAAAAGCAAAAGAGTTTCACAGAATAAGCAAATAAGCCAAGAAAAGCGCTTGGCTTATTTGTTTCAAAGCTGAAAATGGGACAACCTTTTGTGGTTAATTCAGGTGGGGCCCAGAGGTCATAAGCTCAAACTATTGGTCAACTCTAGAAGCCTGGTAGGAGGGGGTTTCAAAGAACCAGGAGTGGACAAGTGGGGCCCACTAGGGTGGCCAGAAAACCACCACCAAGTGGTGGTGTTGGGACTGTGGTCTGTGCAGCAGGGCAGAAGCTTGCCCTGCAAGTGACTTTGAGGCTGAATGGGGCCCACAGAAAAATTCACTAAAATCAAAGAATGATGGGACAATGGATTTGAGGTGGTAGACTATTAACCCAAGAAGTTTCACATCCTAGATCCAAGTATAAAATTCACATAAATTCTTGCAAGAAATGAAAAAACTGAAAACATGCACATTTTGACTTTTTAGAAGAACATGTAATGTTGACTTAAATGAGATTAGATTAATTCTAAGTGACAGAGATACATGTAATAAGCTACAATTAACTTAATCTAAACTAGAGCTACCAATTACAAGATAAAATGAAAGCTTGTGGATCATAAATCCACAACAGTGGACTGTGATGAAACTTGAAATGGATTTTTGACTTTTTTCAGTTGGGACTTGGTTTTTAAGCTTTAATTGACTTATTCTAACCTAATGCAATCTACCTAAGCTAAGTCCTCATCAAAACAACCTCTAGGGTACATGAAACAGGCATCAACCACACCCCTTAAAGTTCACTGTTTGATGGTTTTGTGAGGAAAATTCACAACCTAGACCTTAAACATAAAACCTAAGCTTATATTAACACTAAACAAACATAAGTGAGCTGAAATAAACACTAACTTACCTAGGCTACAAAAAATACAATAATATAGAAAAAAAATTGAGCTTACAATTGATCTTGTGAGGTTTCAATCAAGAACTAAGATCCAATATCACATCCTAAAGTCTCCCCTGAGACTACTAATACCATGGAATTCCAGTATCAAACATGCTTCTTGCTTCACATTTCTCCTCCACAGATTTTTTTGTTTAATTGCTATTTATCCTTTATTTTTAGTATTTATTTCTGCTTCTGGACTTGGATTGTTCCCAACTCTTTTAAAGTTAAACAAAACTTATAATAAGACTGAAATAGGCTTGAACAAATAACAAACAATAATCTTTAACACTTTTTAGTGAAATTGTCAAATTCACAAATAAAATGCTAAAAATTAATTTATGAAGGAAACCATGAAATTGAAGGTTAAAATAGTTTATATTGCACAAAATACACTGATTACAGCTAATGTAAATGAGAAATTACAACTAGAATTCAAATTACATCATTAACGACACATAAAAACTAAACTAAAAACTACACACTGAATCTGCTTCCTTTCTTCTTCTTTATAGCTTTTTCAAGTTTCTGTGGGTCCCATGGTTAAATCCCACTTCACTTAGAGCCCTTGGATGGCTTCATTCAATCTTGGCCTTTGAAAGATGTTTTGGCGCCAAAAAAAAGTCTTGGGACAGTTGGGATTGCTTGTTAGGTTTTGGGAGCATTAATTGTGTCTTGGAGTTATTGGTGAGCTGGGGGGACAGGGATAGGAGAGATGAGGTGGGGGTGAGGTTGAGGTTGAGTGTAGCAGGGGATAGCAGGCAAGTTGGGAGGTTAGGGGTGAGGTTTGACTGAGGGTTTGACTTGGGGAATAATAAAAACGGGGTGAGTTAATTTTTAGGGAGTGGGCTGTTTTGGATCGTGATTGGGCTTGGGGTAGGCTAGGTGGGCTGGGGTTTTGGTGGTAAGGGTGTTGTTTGGTTTGTATAAATATTAAGGGTCCATTTGGTTTAAAGTTTAATCACAAGGACCATAAGTGTAATTTTCATAAAGTTGTGGGGCTGGGTTTGTCATTTTTTTCATAGTATTCACAAGGACTAATTTTGACAACATTTGAATATTACAAGTACAAAAATTAATATTTTTCAAAATAAGATACCCGGGGACCAATTTTGCAAATTTCCAAACTCCAGGGACTAAACATGTAATTTTCTCAAAATTTTCATCCAGGGATTAAAAGTGACATATGTGAATTCCCAAAGACCATATTTGACTTTTTTCTCCAAAATTGAACTCCCAGGGGCCAAAACTGCCAAAATTTGAAAGTACAGGGACTAAACTTGTAATTTCTAAAACTTTTGAGATTTTTCACCTAAGGACTAAATATGACAACTTATGATTTCAAAAGGACGTTTGGTGATTTTTCTATATTTTGAATGACCAGGGACTAGTTTTGTCATTTTATGAAAGTTGGGGGACTGAAACTGCCAATTTTGCAAACTTTGTACGTTTTTCGTCTGTTTTTGCTCATTTTGCATCTAAAACATATAAAACACAATTTTGGAATATTTTCAGTATTTTGATGCATTTCTGAGTGTTTTTGTATGTTTTGCAGTTCAGATTTGACCAAAAATGATGAGTGTTTGAGCACTCATCAATCCCTCACACTAAACTATTGCTAGTCCCTAGCAATAACTGTTTTGAAAATTCAATGGATTTTAAACTCTTTACCAAAAGCCATCACTTCTGGAGTAGCCAGGTGTGAGAACTGTGGTACACCTGATAACCGTGTGATTTTGAGCAAACCACCAGCTGTCAACGGATTTGATTAGTCTTTACCAAAAGCCGTTTGCTTCTGGACTAGCCAACTCTTGATGGAATAGTCAACATCTTTGTGAGCTGATTACCAATTATGGTTTTTCCACTGCCTTTACCACAAGCCATAATCTTGCGGGCTAGCCAACTCATTCTCTTTATGGGATATGGCGAGTTGAGGTACCATACAATTTTGGGCAAATTGCAAGCCATAAATGGATTTGATATATCTTTACCAAGAGTCGTTTGCTCCTGGATTAGCCAATCCCTTTTGTCGGTTAGACAAGGCGGACTGATTACCACAAAAATTTTGAACTCAAGTGAAAAATTTTTAAAATTTTGGCTAAAAACGGGGGTATAAGATAGTAAAATGTGATAAAATTCGCTAGAATAGCGAAATACCCCCCCCCCCCCCCCCCACACACACACTTAGAATGAATATTGTCCTCAATATTCAAAGTCCCGGCTATTATGCCGATATTTTGAACGTAAAAGGGCAACATTACAATCTAAATGTGGAAAACACCATGTTGTATTTTCACTTCATTTGTAACCACAGTGGGGTAACTCCCCCACACTTAGGGTGAAAATCCTATAAGTATGCTACTGTTTTTGTTTACCGAGTCGCTAGCTTGACTCGACCCCGAATTCATTTGTCCTTGGGGAAGCATGATGTGGAAGAAACAATCTCAATCGGACTTTTATTCAAGATGTTTGGACAAACATTTGAAGCACGTGAAAGTTCCACACCGATGAGATAAGTATCCGGCTCAAGATAATGATACATGAAAATGCCGGGGTCAAAGATAATGTCTTCATTCCTTAAGGAATGAAGAACAGGATAAGTCACCCTGTAGGTGAAGAAGGGTAGAAAGATCTTGTTGACAATCAAGATTGATTCATCATCATCAGAAAGAGAATTCATGATTGGTGTATCATGAATCTCATCATTTAAGCTCGTATGATCTAGACAGATTATGGGTGGGAGGGTTGGGATTTTGATATCAATCAAATTCTCAATGTTGAGAATATTTCCCTCCGGAAAACAAAGATCAACTTTGTTTAGATCAAAGTAAAAGTTATCATACTCCGGTGGAGATATGATATGAGTGAGTTCACCGGAGAACTCCTCAAAGGTGAATGAATCATATTCGGGGAGAGAATTTTGAGAATGAGAAGTGGTACTGCCACTAATCTTCTCTCCCATATGATCAAAGGTAAAGGCTTCAAACTCCGGAATAGGATCATCGGAGACAATGTCACTATCCTTTATGGGGATAGGAGATGAAATAGGTTTCATATTGAAAGCTTCGATTTTAGAAATGAGGAGATCGACATTCAATAATGTTGCACGAAGTGCTTCATCCTTGATTTCAGTGTCAATCTCATCATTCTCTTCTTCTAAGCTGACTAGCTCAGAAGGTAATTCTTCCATATAAATGATGTCTCCACAAGATAACGAATTGTCATCAGTAGAATCGGAGAACATCTCATCATGATTAGATGGGAAGAATAGAGGATGAGGGATATCACACATATGATCAGAAGTTCCCTATGACTCTCTTGGGATTGAGACAAGGATCTCAACACTAGACTTTATTAATTCGTCCGATTCCTTATTAGGAACAGTGCTAAGATGCTCATCCCCCATGATCAGAGAGTGAGTGTGAACTTCGGGTGTGATAACAGACTGAGGGAGTTGAGAAGGACTAGCAGTTATGGATTCTTCAAGTTCCATTTGATCAACGGCTAGTGACTTCGTCACATTATTTTCTCCCTGATTCACCATGGAAGGAATCACAACTGATGAATCTGATGAATTTTTTTGAATAATAACAATGTTATCTTCATCGTCATCACTGTCATCATCGTTATCATATATAGCAACATAGCGAAGATTGGCACGTATTTTAGCTGCTCTTTGCTCAGCAAGTAATTCTTCCATGCTCATTTCGTTTCTAGCATCTCGTTCTTCAGCAAGTAATTCTGCCATTGATTTCTCACGAGAATCTTGAAACGATGTAGTAGACAACTCCTCCTTAAATTCTTTAAGTTTCTCAAGAACCTCATGACAAAGGTCTTGCGGGTATTGAGGAGTTGCTTGGGTAATTTGGTATTGTGGAGGTGGGTCTTGAAACGAATAGTCGTAATTGTTACAAGGAAATGGATTCCCTGTTTGACAATCAGAGCTAGTGTATGGACCTCCACAATACTCACAACAGTAAAACTGATGTGGCTGTGAGTCGTATGTGCTTGAGTCATAATTGTTATCAGGAAACTGCTCATAGACAAGCGTGTTACCTAATGGACAATCAGAACTGTAGTGTGAACCACCACAGTACTCACAACAGTAAAACTGTTGAGTCTGGCTTGGTGTATCTTGATACGAAGCATCATTGAAATTTGGGTAATATGATTCTTGCTCGTATGAATGTGATGGGTAATTGGAAAAATTTGAAGAGTCGTTGAATGAGTTCTGATTAGGATCATAAGCAAATGAATTACTCGACCCACAAAACAAACAACTCCCGTTTTGAATATCATTACCACATTGTACACATGTACACCAACGACATGGCAAACCAAAAAGTGGCTCACCACAACCGACACAAGAAACAAAATCCGGAGGTGGGACAAGTGGTGTGCTCTTAGAGCTAGGAATTTCCACCACTTCCGTTATGGTCTCGGGTTTTTGTTCTTGATAAACGTGAAGATTAGGCGAGTCATGCTTTTCAGTTACAGCTCTAAGCTCTTGGTTTTTGTTTATAACCGTATATCGTGAAAGGTTAGGATCAATTCTTGACGATTTAGGAGCAATTGTGAGCTTAGATTTTTGGACAACCGAAGGTTGGACGTATTTAGCACTTTCATTGTCAGAGGAAAGTACCGGGTCCTTTGTCACCTTGGTTTCTCGTTCCATTTCCCTCACCGGAGAGGGAATAGGGATCGATGGTCCATCATGATCAACACGACATCTCGATATTTTTGACAAGGCCATAAGTTTTTCAACATTGATATTAAAGGCCCTTGATTCAAAGAAATCGTCATAAAGAGATGCCATTTAGAATTATACATGAGAGGGGTATAAGAAGGTAGAATCAAACGGATAGAGGGTAAGGAAAAATATTTTTGGGTTTTTATGAAAAAATATGAACAAAGATGGATAATATACAAAGAGATAAATTCCAAAATCACTAATCAGCAAACCGTTTTTAGAAAACGCGCACAACCTCCCCGACAACGGCGCCAAAATTTGATTGAGGCAAAAGCAATCAACTAAAGTCAACCACGGATGTGGTCAATATAGTCAAAGTCCTTAGGCTCAATATTAACCAAGTGATGGTCAACAAGTCAAACAGCTTAAACCAATGCTTCCGTGAAATACAGTGTTTTTCACGGGGTCGTTATGTCCCGACGAGGTGTGGATGGTATCAAAAACGAATCTGTGATCGGTGAATAAGAACAGGAAAGGGTATAAAAGTGTGAGTGAGTGATTACACTAAGGATTTTATAAAACAAAATAGCTTAAGTAAGCTATTTGAACGATTATGTGAAAGCTAGATATTTAAAAACGTTTAAATAACTAAAAACGCGTACGTTTAATTTAAATCTACGTAAACGTACGAAACAAAAACGATTTTAACTAAAGTAGTAATTTGCATGCCTTAGGGGCTTAAATGCAAATTAAATAAACTTAAAATATTTATTTTATAATTACTAATTATTTAATTAATTATTATTTATTTAATAACTATTATTAATTATTTAATAATTAACTAATAAATAAGAAAATGTAAAATAAGTCTTAGAAAAATAAAATTAAAATTTCTAAAAGTCTAAAATTTTATAAATCTTATTTTAAAACTAAAATTATATTTTTAAGAATATTTATCTAATTATTATTAAATAATTATTATTTAATTATTATTTAACTAATTATATTGATTTAAATTATTATAAAAACTAAAAAGACTTAGATAATTAAGAAGATTTTTATAAATCTAATTAACCATCACAGGAATCCTAAAAAATTATAAAAACTTTATTTTATGTATTTTTAAACTAAGTTACTAATTATTATTATATTTATTAATTAATTACCAATTAAACTAATTAAATTATGAAAACTAGTAAATGAACAGTTAAAATTACAAGAAAATTTCTAAAATTATTTTATAACATATAAATGCTAGGAAAAATATAAAAACTAGGTGTTACCTTATAAAAACTAATTATGCTATTTAAAATTTAATTATTAATTAATTATAAATAAAACTAATATTAATTCTAATAAATACTAAATGACAGAATAAAAATCTGAGAAAATTATTAAAAATACTTTAATATAAAAGGAAATTAATAAAAATATAGGTTACTTAATAAAAATCTAAAAATGAAAATTAAAATTTAAATTATATTAAATAGAAACTATCACTTAAAAATAAATTGGTTTTTTCTTGGTTTTTCTTTTTGAAAACTAATTTACACCTAAAAACAGCAAACTTTTGTAAAAACAACTTTTTTGTAAACTAAAAATAAGCACTTGAGAGCTTAAAAACCTTGACAGTTGACTTTGTTTGACCAAGGATGAAAATATGTTAAAACCAGCTTGAGTGGGACCCACTATGGTAGATTCTGATCTAAATAAGTTACATGAACATGGTTAAGCAAGAAAAAGCAAAAGAGTTTCACAGAATAAGCAAATATGCCAAGAAAAGCACTTGGCTTATTTGTTTCAAAGCTGAAAATGGGACAACTTTTGTGGTCAATTCAGGTGGGGCCCAGAGGTCATAAGCTCAAACTATTGGTCAACTCTAGAAGCCTGGTAGGAGGGGGTTTCAAAGAACCAGGAGTGGACAAGTGGGGCCCACTAGGGTGGCCAGAAAACCACCACCAAGTGGTGGTGTTGGGACTGTGGTCTGTGCAGCAGGGCAGAAGCTTGCCCTGCAAGTGACTTTGAGGCTGAATGGGGCCCACAGAAAAATTCACTAAAATCAAAGGATGATGGGACAATGGAGTTGAGGTGATAGACTATCAACCCAAGAAGTTTCACATCCTAGATCCAAGTATAAAATTCACATAAATTCTTGCAAGAAATGAAAAAACTGAAAACATGCACATTTTGACTTTTTAGAAGAACATGTAATGTTGACTTAAATGAGATTAGATTACTTCTAAGTGACAGAGATACATGTAATAAGCTACAATTAACTTAATCTAAGCTAGAACTACCAATTACAAGATAAAATGAAAGCTTGTGGATCATAAATCCACAACAGTGGACTGTGATGAAACTTGAAATGGATTTTTGACTTTTTTCAGTTGGGACTTGGTTTTTAAGCTTTAATTGACTTATTCTAACCTAATGCAATCTACCTAATCTAAGTCCTCAGCAAAACAACCTCTAGGGTACATGAAACAGGCATCAACCAAACACCCCTTAAAGTTCACTGTTTGATGGTTTTGTGAGGAAAATTCACAACCTAGACCTCAAACATAAAACCTAAGCTTATATTAACACTAAACAAACATAAGTGAGCTGAAATAAACACTAACTTACCTAGGCAAATTAGGTGGTGATCTGATTAACGTTTCCTTTCGGAGAAACATGAGAGATGGGGTTGAACGTCAACAATGGGTAGCTCTTCTTGCTGTTTTGGCGAATGTCTCTCTTACGCCTAATGATGATCGATGGTTTTGTGATTTAACTGGTGACGGGAGCTTTCGGGTTAAAGAGGTCAGGAACGCCTTAGACAAATTGGTGCTTCCCTCTTCTTCCGAAAGTACGAGATGGGTGAAATGGGTTCCCATAAAGACTAATATCTTTATTTGGAGGGCTCGTAGAGACTGTCTCCCAACAAGATATAATTTATCTCGGAAAGGAGTGATGTTGGATACGCTTGTCTGTCCGCTTTGTGATCATGTGGTGGAAACAACTCAGCATGTGTTATTTCAATGTCCTATTGTGCGGAATGTTTTTTACAGAATCTGTAGATGGTGGGAGATAGAGGGAGAAGACCTTGAGTCCTTCTCGGAGTGGCAAAGCTGGTTTCTTTCCATTCGTATGCATACTGGTACGAAAAATTTGTTGGATGGTGTGTTTGCTACGTTTTGGTGGTACATGTGGGGTTTTCGTAATAGGACTATTTTTTATTCTTCTAGTCCTAGGCGTTCGGTGATTTTTGATGATATAGTAGCTTTGTCGTTTAATTGGGTTTCGAGTAGATGTAAGAAGTTTTTTACGTGGGAGAGTTGGCTTAAAAACCCCCACTTAATTTCCTTGTAATGTTTCTTTTGCTAGCTCCTTGCTAGTTTTTAATAATAGTCGCCGTTCTAAAAAAAAAGATTTGACCAAAAATGATGAGTGTTTGAGCACTCATCAGAAGCAACAACACCATCAATGTTAAAACTCCATTGGAACCGTAAACTCAATGACGACTTTTCTCGATAAAGCATCATTCTCATTGAAGAAATGTCATTTCCATTTCTACAAAAGAGCAATGCTTTTAGCTTTAATACTTCCAACACCCAACCCACCATCTTTTTTTGTTGAAAGAACCATTTGCCAACGAACCTAAACCATCTTATTTTCATCTTCTTTCACGTCCCAAACCATCTTATTTTCATCTTCTGTCACATCCTAAAATAATCGTATTTTGATTGATTAGATGAGATATAACTGCTTCTGGAGCCTTAAATATAAAAAGAAAGTAAAGAGGCAGGGTACTGAGAACCGATTCACGAGTGTGAGCCTCTCACTAATAGAGAGTAGATCCGCTTTCCAAAATGATAGCCTCTTTGTAAATTTCTGAACAACACCATACCAAGCATCGATCTTGTTTATATTTCTACTAACAGGAACTCCTTGATAAGAAAATGACAACGAATCATGAGAACAATTAACTGCCCTTGCATTCACCACTTCCTCCTTAGAGACACCGATGCCAAAGAGACGACTCTTAAGAAGATTTATCTTGAGACCTGAAACATCGTGGAAAAAATTAAGGATATGCAACAAGTGAATCATATTTGATTTAGACCGTTCTCCAAAAAATAAAGCGTCATCAACATATTGGAGAAGAGAAATATTAGCTCCATCCTCGACGAGAGAAAGGCCTTTGAAGATTCCTTTATTGCAAGCTTCAATTATCATGACTTGTAATGCTTCTGTGACAATGAGAAAAAGGAAAGAAGAAAGTGAGTCCCCTTGTCTAAGCCCTCTCTCCATTGTAAATTCTTTGGAGGGAGAGCCATTAATGAGGAAAATATCGAAGCAGAGGAGAGACAAGCCAAAATCCATTTACGCCATCTAGGACCAAAACCCATTTGAGACATTATGTCAAGAAGGAACTTCAAATTTACGCTATCGAAAGCCTTTTCGAAATAAACTTTAAAGAGAAGTAGTTTTAGTTTTTCCTTCTTCACGTAATTAAAAATTTCGTTAGCAACCAAACTACCATCTAATATTTGCCTCCCTGCTAAAAATGGCGTCTGATTAGGATGAATCACTTTATGTATGACCTTGAGCCTTGAAAATAGAAGCTTAGATAAGACCTTATACATACATCCAATTAAGCTTATGGGACGATAATCGCCCATATCAAGCGGATCTGAATTTTTTTTTGGAGAGTGTTAAGTTGATTATTGTTAGAGTTTGTGGATAAATATTAATATTCATATGACTAGTATCGAACCCGAGATCTCGGGATTTCACACTTCACGTATGAAAAGTAAATGAATAATAATTATTATTTAAACACAAAACATGTAACGACCGTTAGTACTTAACGGAAAAGTGACTAACGACCGTTAGATGAAAATAAGGAAAGTATTATTGTGTGTATTATAGAATGTCAAGAAAGTTCCGGAAACCCCCCCCCCCCCCCCCCCCCCCCCCCCCGAGCTTGTGAACCGATCGGCCAAGGAGAAGGAGAAACCCACTCCTTGTCAAACTTGGACTCTAAGTTTCATAGCCTATAAATACATTGGGATTTCTAGGTTTTGGGGTACTCTTTACACACACAACACCTAAAGGCTTTTCTCTTTTTCTCTCGTGCTCAAAACCGGTCGAACACCCCTAGATCCCTAAGGGTTTCGATTTTGTTTTAACAAAATTGTTCTTGTGTTTATTTTACTTGCATAAACGTTTACTTGGTATTAGTACGTGTGTACAAAAACGAGGTAATAACTCACTCTTGTTATTATCAAGGAATCGTTTAACAAAACGATAAGGGGTTAATCATTGATCACATAAACCCTAATTAGGGTTCATCATCTTGTTCAAGTTATTTAAGTTTGATTATTGTTCAACTAGAATCTCAAGGTATGTTCTTGTTTATATTATGTTAAATCTTTTATATGTTATAGATGTTCCTACGCTTTCACATATGTGTTTACCTGTTTATATGATTTTCATGCTTTATAATTCTAACAATTATTAAGAGCCAAGAAGTCTTATGCATATTGTAAAAAATCTACATAGAGCTAAATACATAACCCATCTTGTTTAAATGTAAAACATATTAGTCACTCTAATTAAAAATGCATGTGCACCAAACATGGATCCTTTAATTATTTAGTCATAATTGTTTCTTGGATACCCGTTGTGAATCCCCTAGTAGTACATCTTAACTGCCTGCAATATGATTAAAGATACTGATGTCATTTTAGTCAATCAAAATGTTCAAAGATTGCATATGCTCTAACAAAAGGAGAACCAAAATAGTTTAAATAAACAAAAATACATAAGAGATCAAGAAATTATCACTAAATCTTCCTCCGCCTCAAATTAATTGTTAACATTACATCTAAAATTAATTATAAATACTCCGTATTACTTGTTTTAGTTTGTCTTGTTTTAATTATTCACTATATAAACTCTAAGAGTATATTTATTAGATAAGTTTACTACCCTTAAGTAAAAGTAAAACTACATAACTTAAACAAATTGTTGAATAGTTGGTTAAGAATAAGATATTAAGATTATCATTTTGCAAAAAAGACAAGTTTTAGTGATTGATCAATGCTAAACTCACTTACAAAATCCACACAAAAAGCATTTGCTAACGTGTAAGCGGGTGATCACGCCAGCGAGTGAATATTTTGTGTGAATTTTGTGAGTGAATCTAGCATTTCTCTTAGTAATTATATTTTTATTAAATCACTAAACTATTATTTCATATCGAAGGATTACTTATTGCTCAATTTACTCCAAAGTAACAATGTTTCAAATTCTAGAATCGTAGTCTTTCTAACATATATACAAGCCGCATCTAGTCCTAACATATTCACAAGTCGAATAAGCAAAAAGTTCAATTCAATTATTCAAATCAACTTCGTATAATCAATGTATGCACTGCACAACTAGACATTGCACCTCAAAGTAAAATTTTAAAAAGCATTTCTTCAAAAATCTTGATGCGAATTCAAAGTTCATTCTTCATAGTCATAAACTACAGTCAACAACAAATTAAGAATTTTCCTTAGTTGGCATGCATTTAAACGCTGGTTTACTCTAAAAAAGAAACAATCTTAAAAATCAGAATATACGCAATAAATAATTGTATCATATTGCATTAAAAGGATGGTACTTTAGTTGAAAAAAGCTGCAGAACAAAGCGCGTGTAATAAAGACATAAATTGGAGAGCGAGTAGATAATTTGGCCAATTCATTCCCCAAAATCCAATTCTCCTTTATCTGTCTTGTCTAGTTTCCAAGACAACCCACTCTTGTCTGTGCAACTAAAATACTCCATCCATTGTCACATCTCTTTCTACCTCTCTATATACCTGTATTTCTCTCTCTATAGGTTTATGTATAAATTTAGATTTTTATTTATATCTTTTCTTTTAAATAAAAGTTTGAAACATTTTAGAAGACCACAAAAAATATGATACACACAATAATATCACATTACTAATACATATTATGTGCATAATTGTAATGCATCAATTTATATAGTTTGAGTACCAATTTTGAAAGGGAAATGATTTACACACATCACCAATTGATTGGCACACTCCAATTCATGCATACCAGACTTGTATTGTATTAATTTTCTGCATTAATTACTTGTACAGTTGAGTGTGCAAATAAAAAGTTGGAGTGTGCCAATCATCTTCCTTTTTGAAAGGTCCATGTGTGGATATCTGAAATTAATTTATTGTTTATTTTTTTATTTTGAAGGTCCTCTCAATTTATTGTTTATTTTTTTGTTTTGGATTATCACAAATTAATTGTCAAGACTAAAATAGATAGTGAAATTTGATCAAAATTAATATTTTACCGCTTTTTGAAATTGTTATTATAAACTTAAAATATATATATATATATATATATATATATATATATATATATATATATATATATATATATATATATATTACTACATTCGTCGCATAATAAGTGTCCAGTTTAGCTTTTTACGGTCTAACTTGCTCAAATTTGACCTTAAATACTTTTATGTGTGTTATATAATACTTGATTCAAAATATATGAATGTTTGTATTTTAAAGGTACTTTCAGTAATATAATTTTCATTAAGTATTATATAGCGCAAATAAAAATATTTAAGATAAAAGTTGAATAAGAAAGACTCAAAAAGTCAAACTGGACACTTATTATGGGACAAAATGAGTAATTAATTAAAAGGAAAACAATCATTCTGTAAAAAGTAAGAAAATAATAATAATAATAATAATAATAATAATAATAATAATAATAATAATAATAATAATAATAATAATAATAATTGTTAAAGAGTATACAAGCTGACTTAATAAGTTGGAGGACTTGTTATGCTAATATTCAAAGTTGTTTAAAGCTGAAAGCAAGTATTAGCTCTTAATGAAGTTGTGATGAAGTCTAGGGACTAAAGAGTAAAAGCTGGAGCTATATATTCATCTCATCCGATTAGGGTTAGATAGTTGTCATTATTCATTCTCTTATTTTCACACAGTATACACACAGTTGATCATAGTCTTTTAGATATCTCTTTGATATCTTATGGCAGTCTTGTTCTAGTATTCCATAAGATCAGTTTGTTGATCTTGTGATTCTGAGTGATTGAGTGAATCTGTATGTGAGGATCTTGTGCGGTGTCTTCCTAGAAGAGATCACATATTGTCTTTTGTATTGTACTGGTAAGCACTCGTTTGAGGACTTATCTTCTTGAATAGTTAATAAGAATATATACACCAAGGGGTGGTTGGTTGGGTGTAGCTGAGTGTGATCTTGTGTTCTTTACCATTTTTACATGGTATCAGAGCTATAGGTTTTGATTTGGTGGTGATTCGAAATTCTAGGGTTTCTAGAGTTTCAATTATTTTTGGGGGTTTCTTGAATTAGTGGTTTTATTGGTTAATTGAGGTCGTTTTCTTTACGGCCGTGGTTGATTTAGTCGATTTAGACTATATCTTGTGGTATTGGTGATATTCTTGGTTAGGGTTTGTGAAACCCTAATTGGTTTTTTTGGGGATCGTGATCCGTGGTAACTGTTGGTGGTTCTTGGGCCTGTATTTGATTGCAAAAACATTAGACTAAGTAAATCTAGTGTTTTTGTAGTCTTACTTCCGCTGTGGTTTATAGCTCTGTAAGTTGTTTCTTCTCCTTTAAGATAACAAGAGTCTAGTTAATTGGGTGCAAACGGATTGGTTAACACCTTGACCCTCCATCTCGAATGGTGTGGAAACCTGCTCTGGCCAATCCCAGTCCAATTGGCTGGTTCTTTGTTGAATCTTGGGTGTGTGTTATCTTTTTTATCTAGTTAGTTGTTTTTGCTATCTGTTTATCTGTTCTTGTTTGCTTTTTTGTCTGTTTCTTTTGTTTGTCTGATTTCTGTTTGCTTCTTGTTTGTTATTTCATCATGTCTGCTAGTGATCCTGGTAGTAGTACTGTTCTGATTAGTAATCTTGATGCTGGTAATCCATTGCATATTCAGACTAATGATAATAGTGGTACGGCTTTAATTCCTTTTAAACTTCTTGGAACAGAAAATTATAGAATATGGTATGGTGCTATGAAATTAGCCTTACAAGCTAGGAATTAATACAGCTTTGTTGATGGTTCTTGTGTTAAGGAATCCTTTATTGCTAGTGAAGTTTTGTCAGCTCAATGGGATAGATGTAATGCCATTTTTTTAACCTGGATCATGAATTCTGTTTCTCAAGATGTTTATATGAGATTAGTTTACTCTGAAAATGCTACTTCTGTGTGGAATGAATTAAAGGAAACTTATGTTAAAGTGGATGGGTCTGTGATATATTATTTGCTTCAAAAAATTAATAATGTGGAACACGGTGGTACTTCTGTTGCAGGTTATTATCATAGACTTAATTCCTTATGGAGAGAATTTGATGCTTTAACTAAAATTCCTAAATGTACTTGTGAAGTAAAATGTTCTTGTGATGCTAGTAAGGAATTAAGTTTGCATCATCAATTGATGAAGTTGATGCAGTTTCTTATGGGTCTTGATGATTGTTATCAGCCTGTTAGGACTGCTTTGTTGACTAGGGATCCACTCCCTGAGGTCAAAGATGCTTATGCTACTGTTTCTAGAGAGGAATCTCATAGAGGGATTCCAGAGACTTCTAGTGGTTCTGAGTCTAAAATTAATGCTACTTCTTTTGCTGCTAAATCTTTTAACAACAATAGGAGAGTGTTTAATAATAATAATAACACTAGAAGTTCTAGTTCTAATTCTGGTAACAACAATATTAATAGAGGTCCTAATCCTAATCTGAATTGCAAAAATTGTGGTAAAATTAGACATACTATTGATAGATGTTATGAGCTTATAGGTTTTCCACTTGGTTTTGTTAAAAATAATAACTCTGGAAGACAAAATAATGGAACTAGGCAAAACTATAATGCTAATGTTGATTCTAAAGATGACAAGTCATCATCTGTTGGTCTTTCTTCTGGTTTTACTTCTGAAGATAAAGAAACTCCTGTCTTTGATCAATGATAACTCTGCTGGAAGCATTCATGCTAATATGTCTGGTAGAGCTTCTTTCTATAATCATAATGTTTGGTTTAATATGAATATTTCTAGATACTTTTGTGTCAATTCTGGTTTGATTGTTAATTCTATTACTTTGGGTTGGATTATTGATTCTGGTGCTAATCAGCATCTTACTGTGTCTACTGATGGTATGTTTAATGTTGTTGATATCTCTAGTCTTAATATTACTGTTGGACATCCTAATGGAACTTTGGCTACTATAAGTCATGTTGGCAATTTAAAACTTACCAGTAATGTTGTGTTATATGATGTTTTAGTTGTGCCTGGTTATTGTGTGAGCCTTTTGTCTGTTAACAAGTTAATAAGAGATAGTAAGATGTTTGTGGGTTTTGATGAGGATAAATGTTATATTCAGGACTTGAAAAGGGAGACTGTCTTGGGGATTGGTAGCCAGTGTGATGGTCGTTATCTGTTTGACATGCATTCTGTGAATACTGTGAGTAAAAGTAATTTTGTTATGTCTTATAATGTTTCTAAAATTGTTTGGCACAACAGACTTGGTCATCCTGCTGATCAAGTTTTGTCTGTGCTTCAAAATGATCTTGGTTTTACCAAAAATACTTCTATACATGTTTGTGAGATCTGTCATAGGGCTAAACAAACAAGGGAACCTTTTCCCTTGTCTGATCATAAGGTCTAAGACTTTAGGTGAACTTGTTCATGTTGACTTATGGGGTCCATACAGAGTAATGATACGTGGGAATCGCACCAGGCTTTACCTCTCAAGGGATCTTGAGAAGCTTACAACCCCCACCAGGCAGTGTACCTGATCGTTGTAGTATAGTATAGTGACAAGTACCGGGGGATTGATCGTTCAGCTAGGAATAGTGTCGCTAGGATTAGAAAACCTAAATACTAGTTCTAAAGATGAGGGATGATTATTTTTGTATTTTTATATTTTTTAGAAAGCAAGTAAAAATCTCGGGTTTGAAGGATTTGGGCGGAATTAGTTGCTAGTCAACTAACCCAATACTAAAGATGCAATCAAAATAAAATACTAAAAATGAAAATAAACTAAATTAACTCAGGTTGTGAGCAATAAGTGGAAAAAATGTGTTTACTTAGATTTCACTACTCCCTAGACATCTTTTACACGTTAATTACTTGTTATAGTTGTATGGATGACGGATTGTATTTCTTAATACCATTCATGGGGTAGCGCACTTAACTCCCCAATTCTATGAGCTCTTATCTCCTCCTATGCCATGCCCAGCACAACCATAGGGATTATAAACAGTGGCTCATGCATTAAATACAACCAATAAAGACCTAGTGCACATCGGTTCATGTTTCCTAAGACGTTCAAGCATGTTACCATTTGGAGATCTGCCAGTTTTCTTAAGCCTAACATTAAATTCATTCATCCAAAACAACTATAAACAAGTAATCAACACATAATTAACATCTAGGTTTCATTAGATCCAGGCAAACACAAGATAGATCTAGCCTAGCATGATGGAATTAAGACAAGAACAAGAGATAGACAACCAACACATAGACATATTGATCGAATTAAAAGAATACTTATCTCAATTACACATGAAAGGTATCAAGGGCTTAGAACCCTTGAAAAACCTGTAAAATTCGCACCAAGTTCGTACTTAGGGTTTCTCCAAAACTTCTCTCTTTTTAATGTGAAAATTAGAAAACTATATATAGGAAATAGGGTCTGACGGGGTCAAGACAAAACCTGTGATGCCGTCACCTCGCCACCAAAACTCTTCTCGGACTGCCTTGATCTACTTTTGACGCCGTCATGTATTATGCATTTCCAGGCCGTCATGACTTTTACTCTTGACGCCCTACTTCGTGACGCCGTCAAATCTGTACTGGGTCGTCATGGAAATTACTCTTGACGCCGTCAGGAATTCCTTCTTGACGCCGTCACCTACTGTTCCCAGCAAGGAAAATTAAGACTTTGGCGTTTTCTTCACTTTTATGCTCCAAAAACGTCCGAATTGTTTCCTTTTCCAGATTTCACTCCCAAAGTACCTAAAATTTCAAAAGGAACGATTTAGGGCAATATTTGATCAAATAAGTTCAATTCCGGGCTTAAATGACCCCCTAAAAGTGGTTCATTTTTCGCCTCAACAAGTAACAAGTAGAGAGGGTTATAAGTATTTCCTAACTGTTGTAGATGATTTTTCTAGAGCAGTTTGTGTTTACTTGGTTAAAACCAAGGATGAAGTTTTTGGTGTATTTACTTCTTTTATTAACATGATACATAATCAGTTTAATGTTAAAATAAAAACTGTCAAGTCTGACAATGGTACTGAGTTTGTGAACAATAAAACGAGTAATATGTTTTCTGAACTTGGTACAATACATCAAACTTCTTGTGCTTATACTCCTCAGCAAAATGGTATTGCTGAGAGGAAACATAGACACTTGCTTAATGTAGCAAGGAGTCTTATGTTTGAAGGGGGGATTCCTCTTATGTTCTGGTCTGATTGTGTTCTAACTGCTGTGTATCTTATAAACAGGCTGCCATCATCTGTGTTAAATGAAAAGTGTCCTTTTGAGTTGATTCATAATAGAAAACCTAATATTTCCCATTTGAGGTCTTTTGGTTGTCTTTGTTTTGCAACTGTTTTAAATAATCATGATAAAATGTCTTTTAGGTCTGAAAAATGTATTCTTCTTGGATATTCTACTGTTAAAAAGGCTTATAAACTTTTAAGTTTAGACACAAGAAATGTTTTCTTTGCAAGAGATGTAAAGTTTTATGAAAATATTTTTCCTTTAAAAATGAAAACCTGTGAATCTATAGATGCTCAAAAAGCAAATGAAATAGAACACTTTAATTTTTTTGATAATCAGTGGTCTCAAAGTCCCAATAATGAAGGTAGAGATTCACCAGTTGAGGATGGTAGTGAACCATCTTCTAGTGATGTAGCTAGTATTCATACAGATACTACACAACTGCATCAAGAAGATTGGGGATCTGCAACCCATTTTGGTGACCAAAACTGGTCTGAGGGCAATATGTTTCAAAATGAAAATGAGTCATCTCAAACTGGTAATATCAATGATAATGTGCAGACACCTGTATTAAGAAGATCTGATAGAGAGTCTAGATTACCTGTTAGATTCAATGATTATGTTTTGAGTGCTAAAGTTAAGTATGGTATTGAAAAGTATGTGAACTATGGAAGATTGAATGTGTCTAATAAATGTTTTGTTTCTACTTTGAATAAGTCTAATGAACCTACTAGTTATGATGAAGTGATGAGTGTCTAAACACTCATCATTTTATACCAATCTGAGCTGCCAAAACATCCAAAAACACTCAAATATGTATCAAAATACTTAAAATATCTTAGAAGTGTGTTTTATATGTTTTAAATGCAAAATATGCAAAAACAGATGAAAAACGTACAAAGTTTGCATAATTGGCAGTTTCAGTCCCTCAAGTTTCATAAATTGGAAAAACTAGTCCCTAGTTATTCTTAAAACATGAAAAAGTCACCAAATGTCCTTTTTAATCATAAAGTTACATATTTAGTCCTTTGGTGCAAAGTTTCACAAAATTACAAGTTTAGTCCCTGTACTTTGCAAATTGACAGAAATGGTCCCTGGGATGTAAAAACTTTGAGAAAATCAATTTTGGTCCTTGTACTAATAATCTTTTGCAGGAATGGTCCTTGGTGTGAAGTTTGGTGGAATTACATAATCAGTCCCTGAAGTTTGGTGAATTGGCAAAAAATAGTCCCCGGGTATTTCAAAAATGAAATATATCAAAAATACCCTTGTAACTATTCACATGTAACAAATTAGGTCCTTATGAGAACTTTGGAATTATCACAAAGTCAGCCCTCAACTTTTACGAAATTACAAAAATGGTCCTTGTGTGAAATAAACCAAACAGATCCTCTTTATTATTATTATCATAAACCTAATCCAAACCCAACACACCAAGCCCACCCCTACTATCCCTTCCCTAGCCCACTACCCAGCCCAGTCCACCCTTTATTAAATAAAACCGGGTCAAACCCTGGTTTGACCAAACCACTCTCACCCCTTTCCCTCCTTCTCCATACCACCACCGCTGCTACCAATACCACCCACCACTTGGCCTTCCACCTCAACCCCCAGCTGTCCTACTCACTTCCCTTGTCCTCCACGACTCACCAAGCCATTAATGCCCCTTAAAACCCTCGTACGCAACCACACTGACACCATGACTATTTTGGCGCCAAAAAGCAGGTTTGAACGGCTAGGATGATTGGGACCAATCCAATGGTCCACAACTGGTGGGAAAGTCTTCTAAGACTGCAAAGAGATCAAAATATCTTCTATATATGCAAAAGGAAGCAGAAGAGAAGAGTATTAGTGTAACTTAGGTTTATTGTAGTCGTAGGTAATGTAATCTTTAATTTCAGTTGTAATTTGAATCAAATTAGCTTGTGCTCAGTTAATTTCATGTACCTTAATCTTTAATTCAAGTTAAATTCAAATTTCAGTTGCTATCTCAATCTATGCCATTTTCAAGTTTGATCAAAATCACAAAAAGTTCATGTGTTGTTATTAGTTGTAGCTAAGTCATTTCATAAGCTCATACAAGCTCTGACAAAGCTTAAATAAGCTTTGGAATACCTCAGTTGTCTGTTTAGTTTATAAAAATAGAAAATACTAAAAAATCAAATAAAATAGTGAAAAATAGAAAAATCAAGTGAACAAGAAGGAAAAGCAAGGAGCAAGATAAATTCTGGATGATCTTGGTATTAGAATCCTATGGGGGACACTAGGTATTGATTTGGTTCATTGGTTCTTTGTTCTCAGTCCCTTTCCCATTTGTAAGCAAGTTCTTATTTTTTTTAGCTTAATAAGTTTTCATTGTTTCTGTGATGTAATCTCAGTCCAAATAGTTTAATTATCATATGTTTAATCTATTTTAACTTTAAATTCATCAGTTGTAGTTTAATATTTACAAGTTATAGTGTAATCAATTAGATATAGGTGTGTTTGGATCAAGCTGTTTAGCTGTGTCATCAGTTGTTTGAGTTGTTGTTTTTACTTGCTCTATGTCATACTAAGTCTTATTTGGTCTGACAAACCATAGAAACTTATGTGTGCACATTAAAAGTCAAAATCCAACTCCATTTCCCTTGACAGTTAACTGTCAAGGATATTAGACTCATAAACCCACCCATTAGCTCATATTTTTAAGCTTTAGCTTATTTTAGGTCTATCATAGCTTATTACAACTTAATTAGTCAGTTAGAAGTGTTAGAATCTCATATAAGTCAAACTAGCAAGTTTCACTAAAAAGTCAATTTGCACATCTCAGATTTTCTCAAATCTTCAAGGATTTGTTTAGAATTTAGGAATAGGATCTAGGACTTGAAACTTGTTCCTAGTGATAGATTACCAGCTCATTTTTAAGTTCCCACAATTCTTATATTTTTAGGATTTTTACACTGGGCCCCACTCACCCTCAAACTCACTTGCAGGGAAGAAAGCTCCCCTGCACCATCAGACTCAGTTCCATCACCACCACTTTGGTGGTGATTTGTGACCACCTCAGTGGGCCCCACACCTCCTAATTAGCTTTTCCCAACCCCCCTCCTACCAGACTCTTAGGTTTGACCTTTTGTTTGACCTCTAACCTAGTGGACCCCACCTGAATCAGGCCTCATACTTTGTCCCATTTCTGTGTTCAAATTAGTTTTTGGAATAGCTTATTGTGGCTTATCAGCTTATCTACTGAACTTATTTGGCTAATTTTAGCTTTGACAAGTCCAATACACTTATTAGAACCAGATTTAGCCATAGTGGGTCCCACATAAGCTCATTTGAGCTTATTTGCCTTTTCAGTCAACAAAAGTCAACTGTGGAAGTAATAAGCTTCCACAGTGCTTATTAATAAGTTATAAAAATATTGTTTTTACAAAAGATAGTTATTTTTAGGTATAGTATAGATTGGTAAAAGAAAAATCCAGAAAAACCAACATAAAAATAAGTGATAGTTTCTATTTAATTTAATTTAATTTAATTTTAATTTTCATTTTTAGATTTTTATTAAGTAAGTTGTGTTTTTATATTTTTATTAATTTCCTTTTAGGTTAAAGTATTTTTAATAATTTTCTCAGAATTTTATATTGTCATTTGATATTTATTAGAATTAAAAATAGTTTTATTAGTAACTTATTAATAAGTAAGTTATAAATAGCATAAATAATTTTTATAAGGTAAAACCTAGTTTTTATATTTTTTCTAGCTTTTATAAGTTATAAAATAGTTTTATAAATTTTTTTATAATTTTATAAGTCATTTTAGTATTATTTGTAATTTAAAATAGTTTAATTAGTATAATTAATATAAATAGTTTTTAATTAATAAAAAATTCATAAAAAGACAAAAAGATTTATTTTTATTTTTTATACTTTCTTCAAGTTTATTTTTAAGTTTAGAAATTATTTTTATAAGTTTTTAGTTTAATTTGTAGTATTTATAATTTTTAGTTTTTAATTAAATTAGTTTTAATTAAATAGTTAAATAGTTTTTAATTAAATAATTAATAATAAATAATAAAATAATATAAAAAATAGTTTTCTTTTTAATTTAATATTATTTTAAGTTTAAGTTTATAGAATTGTCATTTTTAACCCCTGTAGTTTATTTTTCTTAAAATTCACCTTTTTCTCAGTACGCAGTCGCGTCTGATTTTAAATTGGTGAACGTTTAAACGTTTTAGATACCTAGCTTTCACGTAATCATTCCATTAGCTTATTTAAGTCATTTTATTTTATAAAACCCTAGTTTAAACACACACACACACACACTTTTATTCATATCCCTGTTCACATTCACTCGATCACACATTCGTTTATAATAAAACATCGCACACCTCGTTGGGACATTACGACCCGGGAAAACACTGTATTTCACGGAAGCATTTGCCTTAGATTAGTTTGACTTTACTATTGACCATTCACAAGTGGTTGAGAAATAAAAGATAACTAGTTTAGGGCGAATCATGAAGCTGTCAAAAATCCTAATTGGTTAGAAGCTATGAATGATGAAGTTGAAGCTTTAAATAGAAATAACACTTGGACTGAATGTGTTTTGCCTCTTGGTAGACATGCTATAGGTTATAAATGGATATGGAAAATAAAATATAAGTCTACTGGTGAGATTGACATATATAAGGCTAGGCTTGTAGCTAAAGGTTTTAATCAAAGAGAAGGCTTTGATTATGATGAAACCTTTAGTCCAGTGGTTAAAATGGTCACTGTTAGGTGTCTTGTCAGTATTGCTGTTAACATGAACTGGCCTTTATATCAACTTGATGTCAATAATGCTTTCTTGTATGGTGATTTGGAAAAAGATGTTTATATGATTCTTCCTAAAGGGTTTAATTGTGGTGATGGTACTAAAGTGTGCAAACTTAATAAATCTCTTTATGGGCTTAAGCAAGCTCCAAGGCAGTGGAATGCAAAACTTATTACTGCCTTGCTTGAACATGGATTTATTCAAAGTAAATTTGATTATTCATTATATGTTAAACAAAAGGGTTCTGTGTTTGTTGCTCTTCTTGTTTATGTTGATGATATTGTGATCACTGGTAACAATGAGGTTGAGATTAAAAAGTTTAAACAGTTTTTAAGATCCAAGTTTATGATTAAGGACTTGGGTGAGTTGAATTATTTTCTTGGTATTGAAGTTTTAAGGAATAATGATGGCATTTGTATGACACAAAGGAAATATTGTTTGGAGTTGTTATGTGAATATGGTTTATTAGCTGCTAAACATGTTGATTCTCCTCTTCCTGAAAATACAGTTTTAAACTGTTTTGAAAATGAAAGTGATAAAGTTTTAAACAACATAACTAATTATCAAAAATTGGTAGGAAAGTTGATCTATTTAACTAATACCAGGCCTGATATTAGTTATGCTGTACATTGTTTAAGTCAACATATGCATAAACATTTACAGTCTCATCTTAAAGCAGATTTAAGAGTCTTGAAATATTTGAAAGGTTCTCCTGGAACTGGTTTACAGTTTAATAAAGTTTCTGATTTAAAATTAAGAGCTTATGCAGATGCTGATTGGGCTAAGTGCCCTGTCACTAGAAAGTCTATTACTGGTTTCTGTGTTTTTTTGGGTGATTCACTTATTTCTTGGAAAAGTAAGAAACAGGCTACATTGTTTAGGAGTTCTGCTGAAGCTGAGTATAGAAGTCTTGCTTCTACTACTTGTGAGGTTATATGGTTGGGAAACATGTTACATAGTCTTGGGCTGAAAATTTTGTTTCCTGTTGATATTTTTTGTGATAACAGTGCAGCAATTCAAATTGCTGCTAATCCTGTGTTTCATGAAAGGACAAAACATTTTGAGCTTGATGTTCATTTGGTCAGGGAAAAAGTAGCTGCTGGTGTTATTAAAACTATTAAAATTCTTACTAACAATCAAGTGGCTGACATTTTTACCAAATGTCTTGGCCAAATTCAACATAAGGTTCTTTGCAAAAAAACTTGGTTTGTTTAGATATGTTTGCAGGTGAATTGAGCTCTGGAGTTAGATTGAAGACTGAAGGTAAAAGTGCAGGTGTTAAAGATGTTCAGCTTGAGGAGGGGTGTTAAAGAGTATACAAGCTGACTTAATAAGTTGGAGGACTTGTTATGCTAATATTCAAAGTTGTTTAAAGCTGAAAGCAAGTATTAGCTCTTATTGAAGTTGTGATGAAGTCTAGGGACTAAACAGTAAAAGCTGGAGCTATATATTCATCTCATCCGATTAGGGTTAGATAGTTGTCATTATTCATTCTCTTATTTTCACACAGTTGATCATAGTCTTTTAGATATCTCTTTGATATCTTCTGGCAGTCTTGTTCTAGTATTCCATAAGATCAGTTTGTTGATCTTGTGATTCTGAGTGATTGAGTGAATCTGTATGTGAGGATCTTGTGTGGTGTCTTCCTAGAAGAGATCACATATTGTCTTTTGTATTGTACTGGTAAGCACTCGTTTGAGGACTTATCTTCTTGAATAGTTAATAAGAATATATACACCAAGGGGTGGTTGGTTGGGTGTAGCTGAGTGTGATCTTGTGTTCTTTACCATTTTTACAACAACAACAACAACAACAATAATAATAATAATAATAATAATAATAATATTTTTTTAAGCTATGTATTTTTTATCCTTGAACAATAATTGTGAGACGAAGAGAGTATATAATAGTTCTTTTATTAAAGTTTTACTACAATCACATAAATTTTACAAAATAAAATTCACAAAATTAGTTGGTATGACACTTGGACCATTGTTCTTTCTTTTCTTTCACCGTATCTTGATTTTGTAACAAATCATTTTATTACATATTATTATGTAAAAATTTTTTATAAAATTTATGCGGTTATAGCGTTACTCCTCATAAAAACCTGTGATTAACACATTTGTCATCAACCTATCTTATATAAACTAAACAAAACAATGTACATATTTGTTGGTTATCTAACATGAGTTTTTGCCAAACTGATAGAAAATAAGGCTTAGATTATACATGCATTCCCTAAATGGATAATGGCACTATCACCGTTTCTTTTTATTTTTTTCCAAAATTTTTTAGAATTAAGTTTTTATTATAAACTATAAAACTAAAAGTACGAAACAGAAAATATAAAGTTTAATAAGTCAGAAGTATTACTTCGTAAAAGATAGAAAACATAGAACAAAAAACGATAAAAAACTATCTTTTCCTGTTCAGAAACCGATAAAATGGGTTAAGTGGGGTATCGCTAACCTATAGAGGTACCCCTAACAACACCAATAAACTAAACAATGTACATACTTTTACGAAAATGATTAACATACCTCTTTATTTATAGCAAACTTATAAATTTATTACGTACTTTTTATATGTAGTAAAGCTATGTAGTATATATATATTTTTTAACTCTATTACCAATATCTACTCTCATCAAATTGTATAACCAATATTGACACTATTTTTCACATTACAAAAATGGACATGACGAGTAAATACATTTGCTATCCAACCTCGTTTGCTCGCTACTTGCTTGCCACTTCTTATTTTGTAAAATGGTATGAAGAGCAAAATGGATGGCAAGCAAAGTATATTTTGCTTGACACTTACGCGTGTCACGAGTATATGGCTTATTTCATAAAATGGCATGGATAGCAAAATAGATGACAATCAAATTATTTTGCTTGCCAATTACACATGTCACAAGCAAAATAACATTAAAATGGCATAACGAGCAAATAAATTGTCGAGCAAACTTATGCCTTATTTCGTAACACAAACTTCAAAGGTCATATTGATAAAACGGTTTTCAAACCTTCCATAATAGAAATTTTCACTATTTTTTCTTCAATAAGTACTCCTATTAATTAGTGCAATATTTTTCCCTTTTCATCATATTACATTCTTAACAAAAATCACAATTACATTACACTAAATAGGTGAATAGTCAATAGCACATATGCCTAAAATGGTACAATCTCCTTGTTTAAATACAGTAGTTAATGCATGCTAGCTAGCTTACCTAGTCTTATAGTCATAACATTATCTTTTGTTTTTAAACTTTATAGACCAAAATAGAATATCTCTATACATAATTTTCACATTATCAACAACCATGTGGTCT